>CM034154.1:152275875-153475875 GCA_019776745.2 Taxus chinensis
TTTTGAACATGCCATCAAAAATTATAGAGAATATAGTCATGAAACTTCTCCATGAAGAAATTTAATTAAAGAGTAGTAATACGATTTTGTACAAAATATCTAACCGAAGAGGGAGAATGTTAGAGGATTAAGTTCTAGTGAAAGCAAAAGAAAAGAAAATGCTAGTTTGAATTTAATAAGGGCACAATATTTGGGACTATTGATAAAGTGACTAAAATGTTACTAAAATAGAATACAAGAGACAAAAAGGAAGAAGTGCATGAGTTCGTCAATGCCACCATTGATGAATGACATTTTAAAACATTTGAAAATCGATATTAAAAAATAATACTAAATTCTTATTCATGAATTTAAACATATCTAATAATAACTAATTGAATACAAGTAAAATACATAGATAACAAGACAGAACTAAAAATAAGAATATTATATTAAAATAATTCAATAAAAGAGATTTTTCCTCTAAAAAAAGTTTAGTATAATTGTCATCATCCATATTATTAGTAATTGTTGAATAAAAATTCCTTAAAAATAATAATTAATTAATTAAAATATTTTGAAAATAAAAGTTAGAACTATACGTTGTTTCACATTGAAATAAACGTGATAAACAAAATATTATATTTATTGGGACAAAAAAATACATGTAATACTAATAAATGTAGCATAGAAAACTGAGAAGTTAGATTTGCACCGTAGTAGCTGAAAAATTAGAACAATGAGTTGCAAATCTTGCAAACATATCAATGGCATTCGAATTCGTAGCCACCCACTCATCAGCCTCTAAGCCAGGCTGAAATGGATAATTAGCGAGACCTTTCTTCATGTCGTTATTAAATGGACATAGGAAAAGAGAATCACGCCACACAGTAGCACATCGATTATTATCGAGCACTAGATGAATCTCAGCAACTATAGTGGATCCGTTGTGCACAAGATCGAATTCTTTGATATTTCCCAGATCAAACAAAAAAATCTTCCAGAAAGTAACCACACAATTACGAACACTTTGAGCACCAGAAAATGCGTTTATGCTTGTCCATATTCTTTTTTTGGTATCATAAATTGGGCATTTATTTTACGAAAGCTTTAAAAAAAATTTCCAGAGGAAGCTCACCAACTATCATCGAAAAGTGTGGCAATGGTTGTCATTATGTTCATTGATTTAATGATAATTGCAATATGGACGACCTCGATATTTTGTTAACCGATAAGGGGAATAGTAATGAGTAGGTGATAGAGTGATCAAATGGTGTCTAAGGAGTTGAATAAGAATGTCATGTGGCATAACAATATGCTCAAATATGAGAGTCTGAAGAAATGACATGTCTTGATTTTCAACTAGATGACATGTAGTGGACATAGATTGCATATAAGATGTATAAGGAGCACAAACATGTGATTGAGATGCATCCTTAAGCTGTTGAATTTAATATTTGAGAGATATAATCATGGATTCCATGGCCTTAAATTTCTCGTGAATTAAAGCATTCAGAGAATGGATTGAGTCCGATAGGGGTTGATTAGATGGAGGATCACTAGGGTCGTTAGATTAATGATCGAATATAGGACTTATTTTTTGTGGCAACGTGTTGTCATCCAAATACATGGTGTCTAGCTATTTTTGCAAAACAACCTCGAAATTGGGATGTCACTTAGGTAAATCAGATAAAGAAACCTGAGGAAATTTACGACCCATGGTAAAAGAAAGATAAGGATCCTAAGTGTGAAAGTGGTTGGGTTCACCAAAATGATTAACTAAAATGTTGATGATATGCACTAGTTAATATAATCTATGAACTTCTGTAAAGAAAGTAAATAGATGTTGTAAATAAATGTAAAGATGACCCAAGTAGCTAATTTAATGAAAGTAGAAACCCTAATGTGAAAGAGACAAGAGGAAAGAACTTAGTTGAATAAAATATGATTGTGGGACTGTGTCACAGAGGTGACTAGAGAATCTCGAAGCAGGAACCATTGTTCAAAATCCCCCAAAAATATGAAATATATGGGATGTCTATGAGGACTGGAGCACTTGGAGAGGGACTGGGGTGCCTGTGGGTGCTATGGTTTACAAAATGGGCGTCGTGGTCTGTAAAAAAACTATGGATATGATATTTATAGATTCAGAAGATGGTTCCAAACCCTAGCTTTAAATCGCATAAAGTTAACTATAGTGGTTTAGATGTCACTATTATTCAAGATGAATAGAAAGACCTGTAAAACCCTAACGAACATCAAATCCTTAAAATAAGAAGAATCTAAATGAATGGGTCAGACTGACTTATGTTACCATAATAGTGGGTTTACTAACGGAGCGTTGCACTCCATTTCGGACCCAAATGTAGTTTTGGTGTGTGTGAGCATAATGTGCCCTAGGTGCTCTTGTGCCAATCACACTTTACGAAGTAGAAAACAATAACTAGATGTAAAAAATGTAATAGAATGTGTGCATGGAATAGAATAGAATCCTCCCGGCCCTATGTTGTGTGTGATGTAGATAACCTTGCCTTGTGCCTTGTGACGGATCTATGTGGATGCAAGTGATCTCCAATGAAATAGATGGATAATAGTAATGACTAGTGCTTGGTCCCTCATTATGGTCTTATAACTTTATATTTATAGGTTTCTCTTGATCTAATTTCGTAATTAACCCTGAAATGGTTGTGCACCAAAAATATAAAGATCTAAAATAGCTAGAAAGATCCAAAATAGTGGTGGGAAGTGCACAAAGGATTGAGGTTCCCCTGGTACGACCAGGGGACCCTTGGGGGCCCCTGTACTAACCTGAAATCCCTAGACAAGGCTAAATTAATTCCACGTGCTGAAAGCTAACTGGGAATGTAGGTTTAAAATTTTGGGAACGATGAAATAATATAAAATAAGATGGCCAAAATATCAGGGTTAATTAGTAATTTTTTCACTCAAGAAGTTTCTAAATAGTAGTATGAAACCAGAACTAAATAATGTCTAAAGTGCATGATTTTGTGTCTACATGATTAAAAATAAAGAGAAAATATGAAATCTAAGTCAATAATACAAATGAATATGCCTTATTTAGATCCAACATTTTTTTGTAATTAGAACTGGTTTGATCTAAACCTTGTGTTCTTATACCCTCAGCCAACTACTCCATTTGAGATCGTTAAAACTAGTTTTGTAGTTTATGTATTCAATTAGGGATAAGAAGAGACTTGATGTACTTTAAAGAGGGAAAAATAACTTATCTGTGGTTTGTTCAAAGGGGAGTAAAAGGTTGGTTTGATAGCCCTTGTGTTCTCTTTTATGTAGTAACATCAATACACAATCTTCATGGTTCTTAGTGCTAAAATAAACCTTCTTTGGTCTTGGTTTCTCTCTTTGGATTACAAAATCAGTATAACAAGTACTCTTAGGAAAATATAGCTTTAAAAATCTAATTAGAATTCAATGAATGTTTAATTTTTCTTAATAGAAGCCTAAAAGTGTTTCTGATACTAACTAGAGATGAAAATTATAATATATGGCTTAGATTGAATTACTTAGGAGTGAGCTCAAGTGATAGGGGGTAATATTAGTGAATCATGCATAAAAATGACCTGAAAATGTGCATGGAAAATAAAGAGTTAAGATCAAAATGAACTAAATATTGAAACATAGGTTCTTGCAGGAAGATGTTACGCAACCTCTGTAGTGGGATACATAACTACTAATGGTTAAAATGTAAACATTATGGTGGGATACACAACCTCCATGGAAGGAAAAAAACCATTGGGGTGGTGGATGAAGCTTACACAAGATGGGATAGATCCACCATAGAAATTGTGTAACCACCGTTATGATACCATCCTAGGCACCCAAAAGGGGTCAACAAGATAGAAGTGGAAAAAGAATTTTGAGAGGGTTTACAAGGGATTAAAAGGGGTATGAGGGGACAAAGGGGTGCTAAAAGGTGGTCCTGAGAATTTATAAACATATTGTTATGTTTTTTAGAGTCATCATTATTATGATTGGGTATTTTAATCTTGTACAAAGTAAAATAGGGTTTCATAGACACATCATGCCAAAGTATTACTGAAGCAATGAGATTTTAAAATTTGAAAAGCTAAAAGTATTACAAATCAAGTATTTAAATTTTTAAGTCTTTAGTGACTCAAATTTTAGGTATTGGAGAACATGTTGATGTTAATGATGTAAAGTAAGTCTTAATGTAAAATTGTAATACTTAATAATAACAATATGGCATTTATGCTTGGTAAAAAACCATAAAATACTCTAGAGAGAATGATTATGACAATTATCAGAGAAGAAAAGTGATTGATGAGTGGTGATGAAGAATTTTTAGATAATATATTCCTCCTCTTACAATGTATTCCAAGAGGATGAATCCTAGAAAATTATGTTCTAGTGCAAGGTAGAAGGAAAGAAAATGCTACTAATTTGTACAAAATGGAATAATGCTTAGGACTATATAAAACGTTTTGTAATTATTTTTCAAAAAAGAGTGATAGTAATGGAAATGGATAAGCACCCTTCATTAAAATATCCAGCCATTCCTAACGTTCCAACATGCATAAGGAGGTATCCTTTGTTTGGTTACATCGTGTAATTGATAGGAGAGGTTTGTTGTGATCATTGTTGCATAAATCAGATATGGGATTGATTTTTTAGGATTTTAATGTTTCTTGGACTGTTTGTTCTACATTTCAAGAAGGTAATCCATTTTCTAGAACTATCAAATTTGTCTCACTAGGGTAGCAATGAGGTTTCTTGGAGGGCTAGGTTGATCATGTTTGATATTGGGATTTGTATTTAGTTTTGGAGGGAAAGGATGATACATTTCAATAAAATGTTCTATTTTTACTTCTCTTTTTTAAGCCATACTTCTATGTCTTATCAGAGTAGAAGTAAGGTTTTCTTGTAATAGGGTAGATGTGTATGCTTGTAACCTATCCATTAACTTGTCTACCATTTTGAGTTGATAAATTCTTGGGTAAAATTGTTCTTTGAAATCATCATCAAATAAAAAGTAATATGATAGGGAATAATATTGAATGTTAATTTACCCGACCTAGTAAAAAATCATGGGTAAATTCCTCCTTCTGTAGTACATGTCACGTTGTTAGAATTGGATTGTTCCATGGATGAGTCTTTATAGGTCAATCGTTGATCCATCTCTTCAATCCTTATGTTAGAAAAGAAACTAAGAATTTGGATGTAAGAGACACGTGAAAATGATGGGCTCTAAGAATAATTTTCAACCCAAATAAGAAAAGAAGGTGATTATTGAGCATTTATGCAAGCATAGTATGCATCAATCCCTAACATAATCTTGGTAAATTCCTGACCTCACATAGGTGAGGGTTGTATAAAAAACCATAAAATAATGGGCGAGGAAGAAATTTAAATGAGATAAACATATTATATATAAACAAGAAGAACTAGTCCTTCATGTTATTTTCGCTAAATTTATATGCACAAAAAACTATAGGACCTTTCATGTGAACTCAAATCCTTATGATTCTATACCAAGGTATTAATCATAGAGCATGATGGGATGATTTTCGATAAGGAATATGAATTTCATAAAGATAGTATGCATTATGGCTGAGGAAAAAAATAACTACATATGTATATCCCTCTACCTATGTTTTCGAGAGAGAAATACCTTCTCGTCAAGGGTAGCGAAAATCCTACAAACTTGATCATAGTGGATGGTATGGTCAAGGATGATAGTGGCACATAGCCATATATCTATGTCCTGATTTGTGAAGGGAGGAATGTTAGGTTTTTTACTCAAATAAAAAAAAATTGGAAGAAGGTTGTCCTTGATCTAACAAGGTCATATATATGGGACAATTTAAGGATGTTAGATGAGATAGAAGTAATCAAATCCTTAACAAGAGTAGCTGTATGATGAGATGAAATAAGTGTATGATGTGTTGCAGGTATTCACCATCAAGATAAACATGTTATGTAATAATTTGAGAAGGGGATGCTGAGTAACATAATACCTCCCGCCTTAGTTCAAATAAGATATTAACCTATATTTTATGTTTGAGTGGAATGGAAACTCAAGGAAAGGTTATGACTCTTTCCAATAATATTTGGCTATCCAGATTCATCCAAGGTGGAGGAGAAATGATCAATATGTGCTGTTGTTATGATCTAGAATAAATACAAATGGGATCATGTGATGAAGGATGTCAAAAGGTGATATTTGGATAGAACTAGAGTGTTGGGGATGTTAGGTGATATTTTTTATTCGAAACATATTTCTTATTGTCTTGTGGATTAGCAACCATCCTTGTCATTTTAATTTTCCTTTTGCACCTAAAATGGAATGGATATGCGTTATGGTTTTTGTAAGTTTTTTGTCGATGTTTTCATGCTTGTTTGGGTCTATAAGTTGTATTTTGTTGTGTGTTTCACTCATTTTTAGGATTTTTTTTCGTTAGTTTCATTTTTTTACTGTGAGTTATTTGAAACACAATAAATTATAGTGTAAATATATCAAGTGTTCTCTAGAAATATATATTTCATATGTATGCAAAGGAATTTTAATTAGTTCTCTTCTATTTACCACTTAAATTGATAGGGATGCAATCAATAATGATTTTGGTATTTTTTAAAATTTGAGATTAAAATAATATGCTAAAAAAATCTATATAAGCAAGATAAAATGATTCTACTAATTTAAATGTATTACAAGACAAAGAAATGATAAAGATAACTATCCTTAGACAACTAATTTTCTCATATCTAGATAATTTACATTTCTTGAATGTGGTTTTCTAAACTAGACGGTGATTTAAAAAGGGGGATTCATATGAATCAATATATCTCATCTAAATTATTAGCACTAAATCATAGCAACCTCCGGTTTAATCAAGTGTGTGTGATTGACCTCACAGTGTGACTGGATAACATGGGTACTTTATCCAAGTTATGGGACTTGTTACTTGAGATAGACCTCCAGAGAAAGCTGGTTCTTTCTCTTGACTACTTGCCACAATCTACTCTAATGCAGGGAAAACTATCTTATCCTAATCTAAATTTCTAAGGGATTGGGGAGAGAGAGTGAGTGAAAACAAAGCCTACACTAAAGCGGTGATAAACCATAAAAGGATAGCATGAGAATAAATTTCCAATGTATGAAAAAAAGAAGAAAAGTGCATACTAGAGAGGGTGATAATAGTTCTCCGCAGTCTAGCGAATGCATTCACAACAATATTTCATACACACATAATGACAATGAATCCCTGCAAGACCATAAAATAGACAAAATATATTTGCAATGAGGTTGAAATTGCAATAAGCATGTAAAAAAATACAATAGGGGAAGATATATCAAAAAACTTGCATTTATTGCTTCCTGATATACAAAATTCAATCTATTACAATAAAAGGTCCTAGATCACCATGCAAGGAGTTCACTACAAGGACATGTAGCACATTGGCTTCACAAAACCAATTTGACAGAGTTTTATACTCAAAATATTCTCTCTTTACAATGAAACCAACATTCCTATTTATAGAGTTTTGGAGGAGAGAGAGAAGGAGAAACAAAAATCCCAAAATTTGACTTCCAACCAATTGAAAGATGTCATAAATTGAGTTAAATGATTGTATGTTTCTTGTAAAATACTCCCCATGTTGTCCCATAATTTGTAACAGTGAGAAATGTCTGCCCATGCTTCATTAAATGTCCTCCCAACCACCAATAAAAGCACTGTTATGAACTTTGACACATTTTTAGAAAAATCACCATCAGGTATTAATAAAATTTTGGATTTCTTGATTTCTATGCATTGGAATTAGATCTATGATTCCAATGATACTAATTTTGTGTGATTTAGTTGAGAATCACAAAAGTTGTGGTCTTCTGAGTGTGGACAACTATTTTGAGTTGCCAGGGATATCTTGCTTTTTACATCACTCAAAATTTTAATGTATTGGACATGGATTTGATTAATTTGTTTTCACCAAAATACCCTCATTAAAATTAAGATCTAGATATGGATGTAGAGGATGTCTTGCTATTTTTAAAAAGTATTTTTTTTTGAAAAACGAAGCTCTGGGTCAAACGTTATGACCATTTCAAGTTTGGGTGTCAGGCATTCTACTTTCCATTTAGATTACATGTATTGCGGGTATTCATGGAACTTGTGTCCCTATGACACTCAGACCATCAGGGCCTCTTTTCCCTGCATCACCTGATTCAATCCTTTCTGTCCCGTGTGTCCACCGTTTACCAGGCCAAGTGGGTCGTTCACCCTCGACATATTGTAGAGCCCACTTCCCTTTGACACCTTTTGACACTGATTATGATACTGTTGACTATATTTATTGACATTATTGTAGATTTTGACTCGATATGATGTTAGACATGAAAGATCATGAAATTTTGTTGATTTTGATTCATATATGATGCATGGGGATTATTAGAGAAATTTTATATTGATGATTGATATGCTGATTGACAAGGTTATATATATGTTTTTCGAACATACAATATTTTATCATATTAAGTAAACCTAGAAAAGAGAAATAATCTTATGATCATGTGGTTATTGATGGAATTGTAAATGATATTGTTATTTGCCTTGATGATGCATTGATTTATACATAGATGATTTTAGAGATATATTTGATATTTATTTTGGGTGATTTGATGTTGCCACGAGGCCGAAGGAGGTATTTGTGTTTTGCAGGTAAACATGTCACAACAAACATCTGGGGATTGGATGCCAACCACATTGGAATTCTAGATGAATTTAACAAGGGTCACCATGGCAACATGTATATTGTTTTTGTGTGTATGTTTGAATTGTAGGTGTTCCCATGGGAGGGATCACCTTTAAATGTGACCAAGGGTTATGTGTTCTCTTTTATTTATTTCCTTTGTTTAATTTTTTTAGTATGTGCTTATTTGGTGATGTATATATATCCTCTTCATTATTTATTTAATTATTTGGGTCTTGATTAGTGAGTAATCATGTTGTTAAATTAATAAAAATGGGTCAAAAGGATGCATTTATTAGAGTTGATGGATCTTGGATTATGTGTTATAAGTGTTGTGTAAGTAAAGTTAGGAGTGTGAAACACTCCACCCTTCATTTTGAAATTTAGATATGTCCTTAGGGGCTGATTTTGGAGGCTTTTGGGATAAGTTAAACTTGTCCCACACCTCTTAAATTATTACACCAACCCTACCTATGGGTTGGAGGGTAAAAATTAGTCGTTATTATATATTTTGAGAAAATAAGTTGTAAGTAGTAATTGCACCTTCTTACATGTAATTAATTTTGGTCCTTAAGGGGTGTGGGCTTGGATTATGTGTGTAAGTGAAATGCAATTTTATTTACGCACCTATTATTTATGCTTTGGAGTTTGAAATTGAGTTATGAGGTGGAGTTGAGGATGAGTGATGTGGCATCCTACATGGATCCACCTCATCCTCCTCTCTTCCTTTTCTATTTATTCAAATTATTTTGTTGTTTTGGGGGTTACTTCATTTGGTTTTGTGATCTTGCAACTTTGGGGAGTGAGAGAATATTGGATGCTTGTGGATTTGTTGGAGCTTTTAGATTGTTTGGATTTTAAGAAGGTTGTTGTTGAATTCTTGTATCAAGCTCTATCATGGAGAGGTAGGATCTTGACTCTTTTAAAATGTTTTTCTGTTTATATTATGCATATGTGAATGATGTTGAATGTTGTTGGGTGGTTGTGTAGATTGCCTAAGTGTGGTGTAGGAGGAGACTTGATCTTATTGTGGGGAGGAATAAGATTTATTTTGTGGAGGGATTTTGGGATGGGTTTCCACCTTGGAAAAGAAATAGATTGCATTTCTTACTTTTATGGGGGATGCATAAGAGAATGGGAGGTATAAGAGGTACTTGGGGGAGGCATAAGAGTATATAGGGGTTTGAGATGAATATATTTATGAGTTTTAAGGTGGACACCCATTTCCCATTAGGAGGTATAAGAATCTTCCCCCACAGGTCTCACTCCTTTGGATTTTGTATGATGAATGCTGAATATTTTGTTGTTTTCCTTCTTGTGATTGTGACTGCTTTATTTGGATTGTGATAGGATTGCGAAAACTATTTTTGTGATGTGGAAGCTTGTATTGTTTCCATGAGTTGAATTCATTTCTTATCGTAATGTGGTTAGGGCTTTGGTGCCAATGAGGAGGATAACTTCTCATCTTCATTGCAATTCTTGGTTGGGTGTAGAGCATTGCCTCTGCCCCTTTTTTTTTGTGATCCAAATGAAACTTGATAGAGCTCTCTTGTTGTTGTTCTAAAGGTGTGTGTGAAGACAATATTTTGCAATCCTATTTGGTGTTTCTCATTGTTAAATTTTCCCACTTTAAGTGGATGAATTTGTAATAATGTTTGGGGGTCAAAAGAGGCTACTTTATTTTTGGATATGTAAGATATGAAAAGAAGGAGAAATATATATTCTGTAATCTATCTTTCGGTGAATGTAAAGGAATTTTTAAAGAGAATTGTTTCAGTTTAATAAAAGTGTTCCATTTTCTACAACATCGTTTTCCTCTTGTTTGAAATCTAGTGAATTGAAATGTTTTTGTAAACTCATTGTTTGAATGTATGATATATGTATTATAAAATATTACATCCTTGGTGTTTTGAATGGAACATGTTTTGAAAATTTGAACTACAGTTCTAATTTTGCATGCATTGACTAAAGGAAAGATACACATTGTGAATTAGAATGGAATGAAATTAAGCTGTTAAAGTAGGGAAAATGAAATAGATCAATTCCCAGTTCTGAGAACAATAAAATGTCATTTAGATTTTATCGTCAAACCTGTAAAAAAAAAAAAATATATACAGATTAATATACAAAAATGAGAAACAAGTTAGAACATTAAATTAAGCTAAGGATGATCAAAATGCATCCCAAATAGGTTTCCTTTAATTTAAAATTTATAAAGTTCATCTTGAATCAGACAACGGAAAAAAACACACCTTTACTAGAAAAGAGAAAAAACAAAAATCCAATTTGAAAACTAAACCATTGTTAATTAATCCTTTACAATTCATTTGAAATATTTCAAGTGTGATTCTCCATGTTTATTTTTGCATGTTGAAGAAGAAAGATTGGCGGATTAATTTTAAACCTGGCAATTGAAAAAGTTTAGTTCACATTTTAATGACAGAAAAATATGTTTTCCTCAAAATTTCACCCGTCTAAGTTTTTCAAAAAACAATATTTTTTGCTTCTTGTGAAAAGAGGAGTTTGAGCTCTTTCCCAAAATGTCCTCATTTGCCCAAATATGAGTTTCCTAATCAAAAATTACGGCCTTATGACAGTTTTTATTTTGTTTTGGTTAAAAAAAAACTAACTTTCAAAATTTTTTTTAAATTAAAATATTCAAAGGTGGATTTGCGGGATCTGAAAATCACTTTTGTGCTTTTTTTCCCAAAAAATACAAAATTCACTAAATCTTCTCACCAGTCCATTTTCCCGAATGTTTCTTTTTTGGCCAAAAAGGAAAATTCTAAGTTCAAAAAAGTTACCTTTGCAAAGTTTCCTCCGCAGCCCCCGCCTCCCCGCAACTAATGAGGTTATGACATGTGTGGCTTCATTAGGCATTGGCAGATGGAGGTGCAGATTGTTTTTAACCTTAATGCTTTTCAAAAATAAATTTGGCAAAAAATTCTTAAGTTTCCCCGCTCGGCTCGCTACCCCCGCACAAGCCAATGGTTTGTCTGACATGTGGCTTCACGAGTCGTCAGGGGAGGGGTTGAGTATTTTAAAACTTTATGCCTTTCTTTTCAAAAGTCAACTTTTTTTCTAAGCCTCCTCAACGGTTCGCCACCCCTGCAACCAATGATGGTCCAACACGTGGCTTCGTTAGGCATGTCGACGAAGGCACACGGGTTGTTTTTAACCTCTGCGTTTTTCAACAAACAAATTCTAAGTTTCTAAAGTTCTTCCGCCCGGTTCGCTTACCCGGTGGTAATTTTGGACATGATACATGGCATCTCTAGACGTTGGTGGAGGCACGGGTGCTTTTAAACCTTTTTACCCTTTTTCAAAAAAAGATAAAAATTCATGTTGCTTCGGGTGACCCATCTTCCCACGTTGGCTAAAAAATTGCCACGTGTCCCTTGCGACCAGGGGCATATTTTCTTCTTTTGGCGTGAAGCCCCACCGTGGGCTAGAGGGCATGTGGGTGTAAACTGCGCTTTTTGCCAAAAAGTGAAAAGATCCAAATTTCCTCCCCAATCCTGAAGGCCTGCCCTTGGGAAAAATTTCCTCCTAAGGCCCGCCGACCCATAACTTGAAAAATATGAGGATTTAGGAGGACTTCTTGATATCATTGGAAAGCGGAAGAAATTTCCTATGTAATGGAATTGTCTTCATAAATTTTAAGTGTTTGAAATATAATTAAATTACCCTTTTTAATTTAAAAGTTTTGTTTCTAAGGTATGGGGTGACTTTTTTGGGGTCATCTTATGGGGTCAGGGAATGTTCATTCTACCCCATGTATTTGAGAACCTTGTTTAATGTTTGGACCTTGTAGAATTAATTAGCTTGGACATTTAATTGTTTTGGCTCCTTTGACCTTCTAAACTTAATTAAGGAATATTTAACTATAGTGTTAATTTAATTATTTATTAAATTAACACCTAAAGGAAATTTAACTATGCTTAGACTAATTACACTCATTAAATTGTAATGTGGATTTAACATTTATTATAACGGGAAAATTTTAATTATTAATGTAATTGTCCTTAGAACATTATTGTGACAATTTTTGTTTTGACGCCTGTTTATGGTCACATTTTTAACAAAAAAAATTATTCCATAATTTTTTCTAACTAAACCTAGGCTGTTCTTGGGTCTCGAGTGGGCGTTTTTAGTGGGCATTAAACATATCCACATTCAAATTTCCCGCGGGTGTTTTGATGATTTGAGGTCTAGGCTGCACAAGTGTCCCACACGACAGCCACCGATTCTTTTTTAGTTTTGCCACATCTCAGGATCCTGACCTCCATCGCATCCACATCACTTTCCCTACACTACGTTCACTAGGACATGAGGGGCCGTTGACCTTCACCCTTTTTCCGCATTACTTTGAGTGCAGTGATTTTTGCTTTTCAGGGCTTGCTCACATTTTTATCCCGATTGTCCCACAGACCGCGTAGAACATATTTATCCTCTTTTTCAACATTTCACCGTCTCCTTAACATTTTAGACCTGAACTAGGTATGAAAAACCCAGGTTCAATGTGCATTGGTTCCATCCAAAGCCCCCAAACCTGATTTGCACAAAAATAAGCCCTTGATTTCATTTTCAAAAATTTTGTCAAAAATTTACTAACTCCTTAGTTTTTTATTGAACATGGAAGTTAGAGAAAAGCAAAAGGGGGTCCCCAAAAATCCAATTTTTTGGCCTTTCACCATTTTTGCTTGCTCAAGCCTGAAGAAATTGTGTAAGTTATGAAAATTACCTTCGGGGATGAATTTTGGATAAGATAAACTAAACTTGATCAATCCTAATACAGAGTTTAGCTTAATCTATGAGAAAATTCAAAGAAAAACTAATAACTAAAACTATATTTTAAGGTTTTTTAAAGTTTTTTTAAAATATAAAAAATTAAACTATTTTATATTTTATCAAATAAATATGTATCTACTATAAAATTCAACATTCTAATCCCACAAATGAATGAAGCCTAAAAGAAGAGAGTTTCAAGATTTTAATCTACATATTGTGAAATCAATCAAAACATACCTAATAGATAACATTTTAATTCAATTTTTCATGATTTTCTAGTTAATAATAAAGAGAAAATATTAAATATAAATTAATGATGCAAATAAATATGCTTTATTTAGATCCAACCTCTTATTTTAATTAGAATGGGGCTGATTTAAACCTTGTGTTCTTATACCGTCAACAAACTTCTCCATTTGAGCTTGTTAAGACTAGTTTTTTAGTTTATGTATTCAGTTGGGGAGAAGAAGATACTTGATGCACTTTAAAGAGGGAAAAACCATTGATATGTTGCTTGATCAAAGGGGAGTAAAAGGTTGGTTTGATGGCCCTTGTGTTCTCTTTTGGGTAATGACATCAATAAACAACCGTCATGGTTCTTTATACTGAAATAAGTAATTTTTGGCCTTGGTTTCTCTCTTTGGATCACAACTGCAGTATACCAAGTATTCTTCAGAAAAGATAGCCTTAAAAATCAAGTACAAATCAATGAACATTTAATTTTTCTTAATAGAAGCCTCTAACTATTTTTAATACTAATTAGAGATAAGAATTGAAATATATGGCTTAGATTGAAATACTTAGGAGTGAACTCAAGTGTTAGAGGGTAAGATTAGTGAACCAAGCATAAAAAACAAGGTGAAAATTGGGCATGGGATAAAAATAGAGTGAAACCAATGCATGGAAAATGCAAAGTTACGCTCAAAATTAACTAGAGATAAAACAAATGATTCCTACAAATGGAAATTATAGTACCTCTATGGTGGAATACAAAACTACTAATGGTTAAAATGGTAACGCTATAGTAGGATACAAAACCTTCGTGGTGGGAAATAAAACCTTTGCGATGGTGGATGGATCTGTCACGATAGGTGATAGATCCACCATAGTAATTGGGTAACCACCATTATTGTAGCATCATAGGTAACCAAAAGGGGTCAACAAGATAAAACAAAGTGGAAAAGGAATTTTGGGAGGGTTTAGAAGGGCTGACAAGGGATGAAAATGGGTATGAGGGGACAATGAGGTTTTGGAAGGTGGTCTTGAGCATTTCTAAACGTCTTTTAACATTTTTTGAATCATCATCATCGTCGTCACCATTGGGTATTTTAATATTTTACCATGTAAAATAGGATGTCTTAGACACATCATGCTAAAGTATTACTTAAGCAACGAGATTTCAAAATTTCAAAAGGATAAAGTTTTACAAATCATGTATTAATAATTTTAAGTCTTTAATGACTCAACTTGTAGGTATTGGAGTACATGTAGATGATAATGATGCAAAGTAAGTATTATTGCAAAATTATAACACTAAATATTATTAATATGAAATTTATGTTTTGGAAACAACCATCAAATAATCTATAAAGCATGATTGTGACACTTATTAAAAATGAAATCTTATTGAAGAGTGGTGATGAAGAATTTCTTTATAATCCTACAGTGCCCACTCCTCTTCGAAATTGATATTATTATGATTTTACTTATTATGGATTGGATTTATAGACATTGTTATCAAATTTTAGACATTGACAGATGGAAATTGTTATATTTGATTAGTTTATTTGATAGAAATTATGGATTTTTAGAATTATGACATGATTTACAGGATGGATTATATTCATGGTTCTACATATCATAAGTTGATGATCTTAAGGTTCTACTATACTGACACATTCGATTTTTATATATAGATTTTGCTAGATGATTTAGTTGATTACATGATCTTATTACTAATTGATAAAATTGAAATAATTGAAATTGTGAAAAATTTGTGAATTAGTTGTTTTAGTGATGATTTATTTATGATATTTGATGATATGAATTGATATGTATATGCGTGTGTTTTATTATCTTGATGTCGTTAATATGGCCATGAGGCCAGAAAGGTATTGCTTTTATTTTTGCAAGAACTTGCAACACAACAAACCAAAGGGGGATATGAGACTAATAGTGAAGGAATTTGGGTTATTGGAAACTAGTGTAAATGTGTGATGTTATTGTTGTTTGATTGTTAGGAGGTCTCCATTGGGGGCTGGCCTCAAATGTGGCCTCGGGTAAGTTTTTCGTTTTGCCATGTTGATTTTATTTATTTGTGAGTAATTGTATTTTTGTTAGTATGTGGAGTCACTTTTATTATTGTTTGTTAAGTACTCCTTTCAAGTAAATTAATTTTTATTAGTTAGTGCTAATTAGGATGTGAAAAAAGGGGGGAATAAATGGTAGTAGGTAGTCTTGGTTTGTGTTGGATTTCAAAGAATTTAATTGATTATGAGTAGTTTGTACTCAATATTTCATGTGAATTTTGGATTTTGACTTTATAGGCCATTTTGGAGGTTTTTCGGACAAGTTAAGCTTGTTCCACACCTCTTAAATTCACCCACACACTATGCCTATGATGTGAGGGTATTTTTTAAGGCCTTTTTGTGTGTTTTAATGGAGAAAAAGAGAAATTAATTGCACGTTTATTACAAGGGTATTTAATAGTGTCCTTTAAGGGTGTTGGTTTGGGTTTAGTATGTAAGAAGGTTATCATTCCCTCAACCACCAATTTATTATGATTTGGGGTTTGGGTTGACCTTGTGATTTGGAATGGAGGAGAAATGATGTGTGATCAATCATAGAGCCATATCACCTCTCCTTCATCTCTTTTTTATTTATTCTAATTTTTTTGAGGAGTTGGGGGCTACTTGTTTTATTTTTTGTCTCTTGCATTTGGAGGTGCTTGATTTTTAGGAGTGCTTGTTGGAGTTGGAGATATATTTGGATTTCTTGGACTTGGAAAGGTTGGAACTTTCTTTTGAATTGGAACTCTTGCAATGGCATGTTAGGGTCTTCACCCTTGTTTTCTTTTACTATTTTGGTTTGCATATGTTTTGAATGAATGTTTGTTGCATGTGTGATTTTGGGAAGTAGAATGGCCCTAGGTTTTGAAGGAGAAAGTGAAATGGGGATAAATTTTAGAGAGAGGCATAATATTTTTTTATTGGGAATTTTAGGAGGATGTTTGGTTGGGGTGTCCCACCCTGTGATAAGTAGAACTGGTGCTTATCTTATTGCTTTTTATGTTCATTGTGGGAGGTGTTGGTACCCAGATTTAATCCTTTTTCAAGAACCAAGAAGCATCAAAGATTGAATGAGACAATTAGAGATAGATAAATCATTATGTATGTCGTTTTGTAGCTGGGGAAGCAATTTATTTGACTTTTTAGCACTCAGGCTTTGCAGAAGTGGGTAGCACCTTACAAGGATTTTATCTTATCCTAACTATTTTAGGTTATGCCTTTCAAAAAAGTTAAGAGAAACTATTTTGTAACCTATATTAGTGAAGAATGCTAGTAAATCCTTCTTTTGCACAAATTTTATAAAGAAAACCTTGGGAAAATATGATCAACACACCAAATCTGACTCTCACGAATTGTCACTCCCAAAATATGGAGATATTTTCAACACAAGGCTAAGGTTACTAAAGACATTATGGAATCCTGACTGTTCTACATATTTTTATAAGTGGATTTTGTTCTTCTATGGATATATAGGGAAAGACAGGGGTAGTTTAGGTGGGATTCATTGTTTTGAATAATTTTTGGTGGGAGATTAGGTAAGACAAACTTGACTATGCCAGATCTTTGACAACCTTTACAACATTTTGAATAACTATCAGACAAAATGTTTCAAAATAGCTAGAATGTTCCTTCAACCAGAAGGTGTGCATCAATGGAGGCTCATATTTGCACGTTTTCACACAATCTTTGAGAATCTAACACAAAGGCTTGAGATAGAAGAATTAATTAAACATCAAAATTTCTAATCAATCACGCCTAAGGTACACTTAAAGACTTACAAACAATCTCTGTCAACAGATGAATGTAAAGTGTTTTTAAATTGCTTATTTCATTGCCAGAAGAAGGATCTTCTGATAAATGAAATTGAAAACGCTACTAAACAATCATAAGGATGAGATATGTGTGATTCCTAAATATTTTTATGTAAGTTTGCAACAAGAACAAGAAAATCTATTTGCAGACATTCAAAAATGATAGCAGACACAATATTGCCCAAAAATAACACAGATTAACTCAAAATTTGTTAGATTCATCAGTAGGGGAAAGTTTCTGGAACAATCTCAGAGATTTTTGATGGCTATACACTTGTAACCAACTCAACATGAATGAAAATATAACACAAAAGAAATTAACCAGGTTCTTCAGATGGTTTCTCAGAAGATGAGATTTTCTCAAAAAAATCTAATGATTTTTTAACCCTATACCATTCGCATGTCTAAAAAAATGAATTATATAACCTTCTATTACATCCAAGCCTTCTTTCCTATGAAAATAATATCCTAACCATCAATTTTTTTACAAAATTCCATCATGATTTACAGAAAGGGACGTTTAATAGAAAAATGTTTAAAAAATTGCCAGGTACCTCAAAAAGGAAAATTATTGCAAAAATTCGCATCATTACTCCAATAGGGGGCACATTTTTCATCCTTGGTGCATGGAGACCCCTTTCCCTTCATCATTTCATCTTTTCCCTTTTGAAATTTTACTCTACAACTTCTGGATCTGGTATTTCATGTTTTTACATGAGCCTGAGCAAAAATCCACTTCAAAAGTACTTCAGATTTAAAAATTGAGGCCCCAAATTGATTCAATTGAACTTTGCAGACTATAACGACAAGAATTTACCAAAAATTTGAAGAAGAATGATGCAAAAATCACATCTCCAAACATCCTGGAGCTCCAATGGCAAAAAAATCAAAGGAAACACACAACTACTATCAATATTTCCCTTTCATATTTTAATCTGAGCCATCCATGTGGATAAATTCGATTTGAAACTAGCTTGGGGAAACTTTTACAACTTTTAATTAGATCCGACCACGTGGAAAAATATTATTGGAAATGGGCCCAGGAGCACTTTTTAACTTTTTATAAAATTTTCGGAAAATGGAGAATTTTGACATTTTCTCCACCCCCTTGCCTTGACTTTTCAACGATCACATGTCAATATTTGATTTGTTGCAGGGCCATGTTTTACTTTCATAATTCATTTCTCAAAAAAGAAAAAATTCCCAATTTTCTCTGGGGTCTCACACCTCTATGTCTGACTTTGCCATGTGTTCTTCTATGATTCGCTGCGGGGCCATGACTCCTTTTTATAACTTATTCCTTTGACAATGAAGCTAAAAGTTTCAAAGAAATTTGGCGGCCCGTGTTCCTTGCTTTGAATTTTCAAAGCTGACATGTGTTCTTTTCTGATTGGTTTCTCGTTTGTGGTTCAAATTTTAACTTTACTCCATAAAATAAAGATAAACATTTCAAAGTGTTCCACCGACCCACGACCTCCTCTTTTGAATTTTCAACTATGCCACGTGTCGCCCTTTGATTTTCCATAGGCCTGTTGCTCATTTTTCAACCTTAAATGTTTTTCACCAAAGGACGAAATTTCCAACTTTCTTCCGATGGCCTGAGTCTCTGCCCTTTGACCTTTCAACTTTGACTGACTTTGTGGGGCTATGCTTAACTTTTAAACTTTATCAAATTTTCATAATAAAGAAAAAAGTTTTCAAAACCTCCAGTGACCCACTGATCCACATCCCTCCTGTCATTGACCTTTCAAACCTGCCACGTGTCCTCTTTTGATGTGCTGTGGAGATGTGGGTCAATTCAAACTTTAACTCCTTTTCACAAAAAATGTAAAAAACCTCAAAATGCTCCACTGATCCGCATCTCCACCTTTGACTTTTCAATGCTGACATGTGTCATTTTCTAATTCACCCATGGACTCATGGTTCACTTTGACAATTTTATCCCTTTTACAAGATAAAAAATTTCAATGTCCTCCATCGCTCCTTTCTCCCATCTTTCCACGTTGAATTTTCAATGCATTCTTGTGACCTAACGGAGTCATGGCTTATCCTTGTATTTTTATTCTTTCCAAAACAAATCCAAAATCCTTCAAATTTCACCACCAATCCGTCATTCTACCCTTGACTAGTCAAACCTACCATGTGTCACCCTTTGATTTTCCACGGGCGTTAGGAACTTTCTTTGCATTTTAACTTTTTTCACCATAATTCCTTAAGGCATAAAAAGACATGCCCCTTCCACAATCACTCAGCTTGTGACACATGTACACCTTCGGGGAAAAAAGTAATAATTTTCTCTGCTATTTCAAAACTTTGACTTGTCAAAACTACCACGTGGACCAATAAAAACTTAGTGGAGCCACGAGAGAAAATTAACCCTTTTGCAAACATAGTAAAAAATGATAAGTTTATAACATTAACCCACTGTGCCTCATCCAATTAAAAGAGGCCACATAAGCGCCAAAAGAGCCAATTAGAAATGAGAGGAGTTATGAGACCAAAACAACCCTTTTGCCAAAATAGTAAAAAGTGATAAGTTAAAAACGTTTTCCTATTGCCCCTCAACCAATAAAAAGAATCCATGTACCCACCGCTGCTGAGGAAGAATTTGACAGGTAAAAGATGCCCGTCAAACCCTCAAAACACAAAAATTTTACCAGTCATGCCCAAAATTCAATTTTTTCACTAAGGATGGAAAAATTTGAAACAAAACCAGGTAAATCATGGTTCCAAGCATTTTGCAACCATGGAGAAGGATTTTCAAAGGCATTTACAAGTAACTTCAACATTTTTTGAGCATCCATGATTCAGGAATAAGGAAAAAATGATGAAGGCCACATATTTGAATAATTTATGGAAAAATTTATAGAAAACTTGGAGATTTCTTCAAAATAGGGCATGAAAAAGTATTTTTCAAAAAAATCATGGCATGCAAATAGAGATAAAAACTTCACTTCTTCAATTCGAGAGATAGATCGTTTCAAAATATGTAGATCATAGGGAAATTTTCGGGCAAATGGTGCGAGATCAAAATGAGCACCAAAATTAGCTCAGGATTGGAGATGGGCACTCCCAGTGAGTGCCACAAGAACAAATAGAGCAGACCAAGTTCCAAAAACATCCATTGGGCAATGGAGTCAACATGAAGAGTAGAAAAAACCATAACCACCCTTTGAGAAACCTGAGAAACCAAAAAAAATGGCCGCCAAGGCCCAGAACAAACCTAAAACACAATAGCAGAACGAAAACAAAAGACTATACACTATACAATGGTGTGCATACCTCAATTCTATGGAATCAATCAAGGAAATGTTTCAAATTCCTTCCATTAATAGGAAATTCAAGTAATTCCCCATCTAATTATTTCAAGAAGAAGGTATTTTCACCAATTAGAATGTTAATGGAATAAGGGCCCATCCATAATGCATCAAATTTACCATGCTTGCCCTTATCCTCATGCCTGTTATCTTATAATAGCACAAGATCTCAAATGTTGAAATCCCTTGGAGTCACCTTCTTGTCAAACAACTTCTTTAACTTCTCTCTGAAATTTACATGCCTTTGGTGGGATGCCTTTCTTTCTTCATCCAGTTTAAAAATCTGATTGATTCGAGCTTCATATGGACTAACCTCTTGGTACTCCAATTGTTGAACAAAATGAAATGAAGACAATTATAAATGTAGGGGGACATAGATCTTATGTTCCATACACCAACTCAAATGGGATTTTACTAGTAGCTCTTTTTGGCAGTTAGTCTATTAGCCCCAAACAACAAATTTCAATTGCTCACCCCCAGTTCTTCTTGTTCAGTTCCAAGGTTCTTCTAATGATATTCAACAATTTTTTTATTGCCAGACTCAACTTGTCCATTTCCTTGGGGATAGTAGTTAGAAGCATATGTTAAGTTGATTCCAAACTCTTTGCACATTTCCACCAAAGGTTTAGCTTTAAAGATCATGACATTATCAGCAACAATTTTAGTTGGCACTCCAAATCTTCATATGATGTGATTCAACATGAATTCCATGACCACTTGGTACGTTGCTTTCTTGGTGGGGATTTCTTCCACCCACTTAGTGAAGTAGTCAGTTGCTACAAAGAATCCACTTATGACCAGCAACTGGAAGGATCTGAAATTTCACCAATGAAGTCCGTTCTTCATTGTTTGAATGGAGCTTTAATTGAGATAGGATGCAAAGGAAGGGGAGCCTGAAGCTTTCATTCTTCCAGAAAAATGTTGGCATATTTCACATTTTCTAACCAGCGGGGTTGTATCCCTGAAAAGGGTGGGCCATCAATAACCAGCTCTCATAATTTTATGAGTAGTGACCCTTCAAAAAAAATGTCCCGCACAAAATCCTCCATGTAAGTTAGCAATTATCTTTGGGGTTTCATCTTCAGCAATACATCTTAAGAGCACTCCCTCTAGGTTCTTCCAAGCTAACCCAAAATTAGTAATGAAATATTTTTGAGAAGGCTAACTAAAAAGTTCTTTTATGATTTTTACTCAAATTTTCAGGGCAGCATAGATGTCTGAGATAAAATATTATATATTTGTACCTTTCAAAACTTACCAACTTTTAAAGGATATGCACCCCTTCTTCTTCTACTTCATTTACCTCAATATTTTTCAAGTTGCTCTTAGCCATGAGATTAGCTAGGCCCAAACCTCTTACCAGTTTTGTGGTTTGGATATCCATGTCATACTCCTGCAACTTGTTCACACCATCTAAAACTTTTTCTTGAGACCTCCATCTCTGATAGGATATCTTTCACTATGGTGTGGGGAACATAAGCAACAACTTTAGAACTTATAATATATGGCTTGAAAATATTTGTTGCTTTCACCAAGGAAAATTCTTGCTTCTCGATGATGGTGTATTTCAAACTCAACTCCTTGCAATGCCTTGTTAAAAAAGGCAATAGGTCTCTCAGCCCCTTCATCATCCTCTTGCAATAAAATAGATGCAATGGGTTTTTTTCGAAGCTAAAGAGAACATTTGAAAAGGATTCTTATAATTTGGAGCTTCTAAAATAGGGGGCAAGTTTTCAATGCTTCTTTGATCCCATAAAAATCCTGAATGGAAGCCTCTTCCCATTTGATAACTTGGTCCTTCTTTAGCATGCTTGTAATTGGGATAGTTATCTCAGCAAAGTTAGATATGAATCTTCTTATAAAATTGATTTTCCCAAAGAAGGATTGGGATCCCCTTCTTGGTTCTTGGAATTGGAACCCCTGCTGATGGATTCTACCCTCTCAGGATCAATCATGACCCCTTCCTTTGACAAAATGTGACCCAAAAAACGTTTCCTTTTGCACTAAAAAATGGGACTCTTTGGGATTAAGTGAAATACCAAATTCTTTGCACCTTATAAGAATTTTTTCCTGGTGCTACCAAATGATCATTTATTTTCCTAGAAAACACAGTCACATCATCTTAGTAGACAACAATGAAATCATCAATATAACCAGAAAAAACATCCATTGCTCTTTGGAAGGTAACTCTAGCATTCATTAGACCAAAATGCATTTTGACATAAACATACGTGCACTAAGGAGAGGTAAAGGTGGTCTTAAGTCGTTCTGATTCCTTCACAACTACCTGGTTGTATCCAGCGAAACCATTGAAGGTAGAAAGCAGATCAGAACCAGGTCACCAATTGCAGCATATTTTCTATGTTTACCAGAGGATAATTTTCCTTCATTGATGCTGTATTCAAATTTATAAAATGTACACACAACCTGATATCTCCATTGTTTTTTTCTAATAGGCACTAAGTTTGCAACCGCGAGAAGAATACCTTGTTGGCTGAGTGATCCCTCCATCCCTTAGATTTTTTCAATTCTTATTACATCTTCATGGGAGAGTAGTGGATTAATCAACCTCTTATTTTTGTCTAAATGGGTTTAGCATTTGTTTCAAGAGGAATTTCATGCTGAAACAAATCCTCTGTATGCTTTTTAGTCCAGAACAAAAAAAAAGCTAGGTAGTCCTAATATTTCTTCAAAAATTGGACATAGGACTATTTTTCCTCCTTGTTTAGATTTATCCCCAACCAGATATTCGTTGGTTTTTCCTTTATACCAAGGTATTGTTCTTCCACATCTCTTGAAATTGACATACTTCTATTAATAATGCAATCAACATTATCAAAGTTTGATTCAAGTGCCACCAAACCTCTAAGGATCGTGTTTTTCTTCAACTGAATGATGTCTTTAACAAATAAAATTTCATTTCCTTCAACTGAACACACCAATGGCTCTAAATCAATACTTTGGTCAGAAAACTCTCATTTGTTCTGTAGAAACCATTTCAAGATGGCATCATCATCAAATATTTTCCAATGTTTAATGTTGTCATGGAAATATGGCCTTGTTATTACTTCAACATTATATTCACAATTGGGGGACATTGAACAAATTTCAAATCGAGATCCCAATACTACAAGATGGTATGCAACATCATTGAACTTCCTATCATGATGCAAAATATTAAATTAATCAAGACATCTCAATAAGATCCCAGACTGCATGCTTGATTTTGTTTCATTCTCTAATTTTTAGTAGCATACAATTTTCTAATTTACGTGACAATCAGTTCTGAATATCCCTTGACAATAATATCCTTAACAACATAATTCCAAAAAATTCTTAATCCTAACAACAATTCCTCACACTCTATAATATTTTTAGTGCATTCAAAGTTAAGTTTGAAAGAAAAAACAAACTCTTCCATGCTTGGAGAAATAAGAACAATATTGGCACCATTTCCAAATTTAGAGAAAGTTCCATCAAACAACAAAGTCCAAGGAGAGCCTACTTGTTCAAGACACTTACATTGAGCAGCAATATCATATATTATTATGGAACTCAATGAAATACAATGAGAATGGACCTTGCTTATATAGGCAAGGAATAACAATCTATGAACCAGTCAAGGTCGTAGATCAAGCCATAAATCATGGAAAGAACTAGTCATCAAAGAACTAGTCAAGTCCATAGATTTATGAGAGAACTAGACATTAGGGATCTAGTCAATACCATAGATCTAGGAAAGAACTATTCAATGCAATAGACTTCATGTACTTGAAAAATACTCACCCTGATATTTCATTTGTAGTAGGGATTGTTTCTCGGTTTGCACATTCTCATCATAGTAGTCATTGACAGGTTGTTAAAAGGATTTTGCGCTATTTACAGGGCACTTCCCACTTTGGCCTACACTACACTAGGGGTTCTACTCAATTGGTTAGGTATACAAATTTAGATTGGGTAGGTTCTATTGATGCTAGGCGTTCTACTTCTAGATATCTTTTCTATCTTGGTTCTTCTCCAGTTGCTTGGGTGTGTAAAAACCAACAAGATATTACACTTTCATCTTCAGAGGTAGAGTAAAGGGAAACAATTATAGTGAGTTAGCAGATTGTTTGGCTTTGCCAATTATTGACAGAGTTTGGATTCCCACAGGATTCATTGACTGTACTTTGGTGTGACAACCAAAGTGTAATTCACATTTCTCACAACCTAGTTGAGCACTGGCGGACCAGGCATATCGAGATACACATCCACTTCATTCAGAAGCAAATTCAGGATGGAGTTCTTTGCTTTGAGTACCTTTCGACTCAGCATCAGGTTGCAGACATCTTTACAAACCCTTTTACATCACCTTGCTACTATGAGTTGTGTGGAATGCTTGGGGTTTCATAAGTTGTTCTTGGGGGTGTTCGTGAGAACATATTCCTTCTTCTTCTTCTTTCTCTTTAATTATAGTAGGATTATTTCCTTCTTTTAGTTCGAGATTTCTTCATGGATATATTGTACATGAGTACCTCATCAGACCTAGTTGTCGGGACTCATACTGTGTACATGCCACTTCTATTTTGGCCCCTAGCTTCACTTGAGGGGGGGTGTTAGAGTAGGTATTTACCTTAGCTCATGTTCACCTAGGTACATTATTTACCTTTATTGTATTTATCCTCACCCACTTATGTGTGTGGATATTTATTTTTATTTATTTAGATATTAGGAGATATTATCTAGTTGTTAGGTATAGTTCTTTCCTTGTTCTATGGTATTGACTAGCTCTTTCCTAGATCTATGGTATTGACTAGATCCTTGATGTCTAGTTCTCTCATAAATATATGGACTTGACTAGTTCTTTCCATGATTTATGGCTTGATCTACGACCTTGACTGGTTCTTAGATTGTTATTCCTTGCCTATATAAGCAAGGTCCATTCTCATTGTATTTCATAGAGTTCCATAATAATATATGATATTGTTGCTCATTTGTTTGCAAAGGTTTTATGTAAAGTTATTCTGGTGAATTTATTTTATCTTATTGATTGTGGTGTTTGATTAGCATCTGTGTTCTTGGCTTGGTACGATCTAGTTATCGTTCCTTTTATATTCAAATTTAAATTTGAAAGAAAAAACAAACTCTTCCATGCTTGGAGAAATAAGAACAATACTAGCCGCATTTCCAAATTTAGAGAAAGCTCCATCAATTAACAAATTCCAAGGAGAGCCTACTTGTTCAAGACACTTGCATTGATTAATTTTGTGTTCTTTACCATCAACAAATCCAACAAAATTATCAGTATCAACAACAACATACAACACTTCATAAGAGGCATTGTTGGGATCTTCTATGAGATGCAACATCTTCTTTTCTCCATATAACTTGACAAGACTTCCCTCAATTGGGATGGTTGTATAGGACATATTCATTTGAACAGTCCCACCACCACTTGCATCCCATTTTATAGACAAAAATATACCCCATTTGGATGGGCAATCAACAATAACAACGTCAAGTTTTAAGTTCTTACCTGGGTATGCTGCAAGTTGTACCACCAATCCTTTAACACATCCAACAACTGACACCTCTCTAGATTCCATGGCAATACATCTTACATATGTTGCTGTCACTTTGATATCTAGTTCATTCATGACCTCAAAAGGAATGACATTATATGATGCTCCCGCATCAAACATACAATTGTGCAACAGTCTATCCTTAATGATTAGAGTTGTAAAAAATGGATCAAAATTTAATTGAAACTTAACCAAAGATGTTACCAAATTAACCTTAGGTGCTTCCCTAAGATCTTCCAATGCTGGTGGTTTTCCTAGCTCTTTAATGATTAGAGGAGTCTCCACAATGTTTACATTTCTGCCTAAGGTACTCTTCTCTTCTTTGAATCACAAATACTCAAAGGCTCTTTTCTTATGCTGAGGAATCCTAAGCAGCTCAACAATTAGAACACTAACTTTGATTTGAATCAAAATTTGGGAAATGTCATATGGAACATACTTTGACAAGGAAACACCAGAGGGGAGATTGATAAAATCATCAGATGGCACGAGATTTTTGAAAGTTTGGGCGTGAGGAGAAGTATAATTTTTTTTTGGGATAGCAAGGCCTTTGGAAGATGCATCTTCATTAGGAGATTATTTAGGAATACTAGTAAGCAATGGAGTTTTGGGTTTGGCGTGAGGGCCTACCCCTTTGACAACTTTACTCCTAGTGTTATAATCTTTTTCTTGGGCAACAAAAACATTCATTAATAACTGCCTATTCTCCTCATATGGGATTCCTCCATCATACTTCTTTATCATTAAAGATCTTAAGTATTCAAAGTCACTATTAGGTATTTCAAAATCTTGTACCGTATCTATTTCAAAAGTATGAGAGAGAGGAAGAAGTGGTACCCGGTGGATACAATCCTAAAAACTTGCAGCAAATTTAGCACTTATAACTTCAGTTGAAGTTGCTCCTTGTTGTGATCTTGTGGATCAATCCATCATGTAAAAATCATCATCAGTATCATCACCATTATCAGTTTCTTCAACTTGATGATGTACTTCACATGGAGGATGGGGCAGAAAGCATCTATCACACCAATCAATTTCATTGGCCTCTTCTACAACATTAACCTTAATAGTCCAAGGATTAGGTACCATTCTATTTTCCCTAGCTCATGGATGTCTAATTGTAGATCCATGGGTCCTTTACCTATGTCATCAGATCTCTACTCATTTATAGGATGATTTACAAATCTGTCTTAGCCTTGTCACTTGTACTGACCTTATGAACTCTACCCAATTTATTTCTCTGCCCAGGCTAATTTTTATGAGATTTCTTTGATAGCCCCTGCCAAAGTTTTCACAACTTCCTGCAAATCAGTAGCCTTACATGCTTGAGTTTTTTCTGGGTTAGTTAGTTTTACACCCTCCCTCTTAGGAGGTTTTCCAATTGCTTTAAAGTTATTCTCAATTTACAGGGTCGTGGCAAAGGCCTGCCTCAAAGTCCCAGAGTTCTTATCCCTCAAATAGTAATAAACTTTCTTATCAAATGCATCTGAATAATTTATTAGACATGATTCATCACATGGCCTAAAATTCACAGGAAATATTCTCAATGTCTTATTAAATCTAGTGTTTAAATCATGCACTGATTCATTAGGATTATTCTTAATATTTTCAAACTCTGATAATAGAAACTTGGGGTTCGTTTTATCACCATACTACAATCTAAAGGAATTATTCATTTCTGTCCAAGAATCAATGGAATTGTTAGGTAGAGATTTATACCAGTCCCTTGCATCCTCTTCTAATGTATGAATAAAAAATTTGATATATACATCCTCAAATTCAATCTCAAATTCCTCTAGCATATTAACAAAGAGCTTCAAGTGCTGATCACCAGTGATTGTATTATTTCCTTGGAACTTTGGTAATCTATTTCTTACATCTTGGGGAACTACATTTAGGTAACCATCCATCCCTCTAAAATTGATAGGACCAAAGGTACTAACAACAAATGGATGTCTAGGTGGAGGCTAAGAAATGTTGTTTTGTGGAGGTGATCTTAGAGGAGATACAAGATGATGAGGACTAAGGGGTCTGTTAGGAATAGGAATGTGATTTTCAAAATGAGTATCCTCTAATGGCTCTTTTTAATGGTAGACCCTGTCAAATCTAGAAAATATAGGGACAGATTGAGAACCAAAATTTTCAAATACAAATGAAGACCCCTCACTAGATGGAGAATTCAACTCTATAAAAAGACTACCTAATTCATAAGCATCTGAGGAAGAACTGTAATATTCAATGATAGGATGATCACTTTCAACAATGGAGATCCCTTTTCTTGATGTCTGATCTCCAACCACTTTCCAAATTCTTATTCCTTCAGAATTTGATTTTCCCCGACTCTAGAAATAACCTTCTAGGAGGTTCCTTAACAAAGAAACATATTCTTCTTTCCAGCTTTACAAAGATTAGTAATAAATTCACATTCACATAGGTCAAGACACTGGCATTTATCCAAAATAAATCAACACAGAGTCATCACTAAGGATTTTCACCCTAGTGCAAATGCACTAAAATAATCTGTCAAATGTTTGTCAGCACTAAAAATCATTTAAATCTTTACAAATCAGACCTTCCTTCACCCAAATTTATCAATGGTGAGGCAAACTTAGTATAATAACTATTAGAAAATTGGAAATACTTCACAAAAAACTTATAACTTTGTTCAATCCTTACACATTTGATCAGAGAATGATGTTTACAAAATGTATTTGCACACAGAACTACAAAAAACATTACCAGGGTTTGGAAAACTTTAAATTCTTCTAAAGATCCCCAACAACGACACTAGAAAGTGTGTTAGTACCCATATTTAGTCCTTCTTCAAGAACCGAGCAGCCTTAAAGATTGAATGAAACAGTTAGAGATAAATAAATGATTGTGTATGTCGTTTTGTAGCTGGGGAATAAATTTATCTAAATTTTTAGCACTAAGGCTTTGGAGAAATGGGTAGCACTGTTATCCAAAATTCACCCCTCAAGCTAATTTTTATAACATGCATCAAATTCTTTAGTCCCAAGCAAGTAGATTGATTTAAGGTCCGAAATCATGTTTTTGGGGTCCCCCTCAGCTTCCTTCTAACTCCCCTGTCCAAGAAGAAAACCCAGCAAGTTTTAAAAATGTGAAAAAATTGCAAAAAAAACAAGCTTGGGGCCGAAAAAATGAAGAAAATTGGCTAAGTCCTAGTCTGCGCAGCAGTTGGGACAATTGGAACGTCGGGGCACGAACCGGCTGAAAATCCACCAGGCAGTCCGCGCAGCAGTTGGGACGTCGGGACGCGCGGGACGCGAAAAGGTGAACCGGCCAAAAAGGGAAAAAATCGCCAAGTTTTGTTATCGCACGGTTTGGGACATCTGGGCCAAAGGTACGCGCGGGACGCGAACCGGCCGAAAATCCGAAGGACAGTCCATTTCGGGTGGTTCGGAAATATTTGTCCCAGGCAGCCCGGGACAGTTGGGACAAAAGTACGCGGAGGACGCGAACCGGCTGAATCAGCCGAAATAGGAGACTTTCATCCAAGACAGTTTGGGACATCCGGGAAAAAAGTACGCGTGGGACGTGAAAAGCCGAAAGAGCCGAGAGCGAATGGAATCTCACCACGTGTCTTCATCGCAAAAAGAAACAAGGAAGCCCGAATTAGCCGAAGCAAGAGTTTTTCATCCAGGACAGCTGGAACAAAAGTACGTGAGGCACGGGAAAATCCGAAACAGCTGACAGCAAAGAAGAAAAGTCAACGTTTGACCCGTGAAACTTCAAACGGCCATAACTTTTGACTCCGCGCTCCGATTTTCACAAAATTGGACTTTCTGGAACGAGCACGACGTCGTCTACGCCAAAAAATATGGATTTATTATTTTTAATTAGGGTATATATATTGAAATAAAAGAAACATATTCGGCTCCAGTTAGTTAATGCTCATTCCCGTCAAATGACAAAAAACGCCTGCCATACCGAAAATAGCTGCATACTCTCAGAAGCTCATAAATTTTGCATTTCTCAACGAAATCACACAAAATTGGTACCGTTGGAATTGTGACTCCAATCCCGATGCACATAAATCAAGAAATTATGGATTTGATGAAATATTGATCAATATTTTTAGGAAAACGTGGCCGGGTTCATAACAGTGTTTTATTTGGTAGCTGGGAGTGCAATTAAGAGGCATGGTCATCATTCTTTCTCAACTGCAGCACATGGGACAGTATGGGGAGCCTTTTGCAAGTAATATTTAATCATTTCACTCAATTTAATGCCTCTTACAAGTGGTTGAAGGACAGATTTTGGGATTTTCATTTTTCCCTTCTCTTTCTCTTCTCATTTTTTCTATAAATTGGAGTGTTGGGCTCATTGTAAAGGGAGAGTTTTCAGATAGCAAAGCTCTATCAAAATTGCTTTGTGAAGCCAATGTGCTGCAGGCCCTTGTAGTGGACTCCTTGCATGGTGATCCACGCCCTTATCCCGTAATAGATTGAACTGTGTATATCATGAAGCAATAAAATAGCAGTTTGTGGATATATCTTCCCCTGTTGTGTTTTCTTGCATTCTTCTTGCCCTTTTAATATTTCTACAAGAATATTGTGTCTATTATTTTGTTCTTGTAGGGATCCATTATCATTGTGTATGCTTGGAATATCGTTGTGAATGCATTTTGCTAGATTATGGAGAACTGTCATCACCTCTTCGAGTGTGTACTTTGCTTCTGTATTTCACACATTTGGAGACTACTCTCACACCCTCATTTTCTGGTGTATCACCGCTTTAGTGTAGGCTTTCATTTTATGCACTCTCTCTCCCTGGTCCCTTGGAAATTTAGATTAGGATAGCTAGTTTCCCTGCATTAGAGTAGATCGTGGCAGGTAGTTTAAGAGCAAGAACCAGCTTTCTCTGGAGGTCTATCTCAAGTAGCAAGTCTCACAACTTGGAGATAGTACCCATGTTATCCAATCACACCATGAGTTCAAGTATATGCACTTGTATAAACATAAGGGTGCAGTGATTTGGTGATAACAAGCACCTTTAAAAGGATTTGATCTTATCCTAACTATTTTAGGTTGTTCCTTTTAACCAAGGTAACAGAACCTATTTTTTTAACCTTTGTTAGTAAAGAATGCTGGTAAATCCTTCTTTTGCATAAATTTTATAAAGAAAACCTTGGGAAAATATGATCAACACACCAAATATGCCTCTCATGAATTTTCACTCCCAGAATATGGAGATATTTTCAACACAAGGCTAAGGTTACTAAAGACATTATGGAATTCTCATTGTTCTACATATTTTAGTAAGTGGATTTTGTTCGTCTGTGGATATAGAGGGAAAAACAAGGATAGTTTAGGTGGGATTCATTGTTTTGAATAATTTGTGGTGGAAGATTAATCAAGACAAACTTGACTATGCTAGATATTTGACAAACTTTACAACATTTGAATAACTATCAGAAAAAATGCTTCAAAATAGCCAGAATGTTCCTTCAACTAGAAGGTGTGCATCAATGGAGGCCCAAATTTGCACGTTTTCACACAATATTTGAGAATCCAACACAAAGGATTAAGTTGGAAGACTCAATTAAACATCAAAATATCTAATCAATCATGCCTAAGGTACACCCAAATACTTACAAACAATCTCTGTCAATAGATGAAGGTAAAGTGATTTTAAATTTATTATTTCATTGCCAGATGAAGGCTCTTTTGATAAATGAAATTGTAAATACCACTAAAAAATCACAAGGATGAGATCTATGTGATTCCTAAATATTTTAATGCAAGATTGCAACAAGAAAAAGAAAAACTATTTGCTGACATTCAGAAGTGATAGCAGACACAATATTGCCCAAAAATGACACAGATTAACTAAAAATTTGTTAGATTCATTAGTAGGGGAAAGTTTATGGAACAATCTCAGTGATTTTTGTTGGCTATACACTTGTAACCAACTCAATATGAATAAAAATATAACACGAAAGAAATTAACCAGGTTCTTCAGATGATTTCTCAGAAGATGAGATTTTCTCAAAATTTTCTTGTGATTTTTTAACCCCCAACCATTTGCATGTCTAAAAACATGCATTATATAACCTTCTATTACATCCAAGCCTTCTTTCCTAAAAAAGAATATCCTAACCATAAATTTTGTTACAAAATTACATCATGATTTGTAGAAAGGGACGTTTAATAGAAAAAACATTCAAAAAGTTGCCAGATGCCTCATAAAGGTGAATTATTGCAAAATTCACATCATTACTGTTGCCAGATGCCTCATAAAGGTGTATTATTGCAAAAATTAGCATCATTACTCCAATAGGGGGAATTTTTTTCATCCTTGGTGCATGCAGACCCCTTTCCATTCATCATTTCATCTTTTCCATTTTGAAATTTTACTCTGTAACTTCTAGATCTTGCATTTCACGTTTTTACACGAGCAAGAGAAAAAATCCACTTCAAAAGTACCTCAGATTTACAAATTGAGCTCCCAAATTGATTTAATTGAACTTTATAGACCAAAATGACATGAATTTACCAAAAAATTTATGAAGAATGATTAAAAAATCACATGTCACCCTTTGATTTTCCACGGGCCTATTGCTCATTTTATAACCTTAATGTTTTTTCACCAAAGGCAAAAATGTCCAACTTTCTTCCGATGGCCCAAGTCTCCACCCTTTGACCTTTCAAATTTGAATAAATTTGGCGGGGCTGCGCTTAACTTTTAAAATTTATCAAATACTCATAATAAAGCAAAAAAAAATTTAAAACCTGCAGCAAATTGCAGATCCACATCCCTCTTATCGTTGACCTTTCCAATCTGCCACATCTCCTCTCTTGATTTGTTGTAGAGATGTGGATCAATTCAAACTTTAACTCCTTTTCACAAAAGTGCAATTAACCTCAAAATTCTCCACTGATCCACATCTCCACCTTTGAACTTTCAATGCTGACACGTGTCCTTGTCTAATTCGCCCATGGATTCATGGTTCTCTTTGACAATTTTATCCCTTTTACAAGATAAAAAATTTCAAAGTCCTCTGTCGCTCCGTTGTCCTGTCTTTCCACGTTGACTTTTCAACACATTCTTGTGACCTAGTGGAGTCGCGACTTATCCTTGTATTTTTATTCTTTTCAAAACAAAGCCAAAAACCTTCAAAGTTCTCTACCGATCCGTCATTCTGCTCTTGACTAGTCAAACCTGCCATGTGTCGCCCTTTGATTTTCCATGGGCCTTAGGAATTTTCTTTGCATTTTAACTTTTTTCACCATAATGCCTTAAGGCATAAAAAGACCCTCCCTTCCACAATCACTTAAATTGTGACAAGTGTACACCTTTGGGGTAAAAAGTAAGAATTTTCTCCGCCATTTTGAAACATTGACATGTCAAAACCACCACGTGGACCAATCAGAACTTAGTGAAGCCACGAGAGAAAATTAACCCTTTTGCAAACATTGTAAAAAATGATAAGTTTATAACAGTAACCTGCCATGCCTCATCCAATTAAAAGAGGCCATGTAAGCACTAAAAGAGCCAATAGGAAATGAGCGGAGTTATGGGACCAAAATAACACATTTTCCAAAATAGCAAAAAGTGATAAGTTCAAAACATTTGCCTACCGCCCCTCAACCAATCAAAAGCGGCCATGTACCCATTGCTGGTGAGGTAGAATTTTACGGGTAAAAGACAACCTTTAAACCATCAAAGTTTAGAAATTTTACCATTCATGCCCATAATTCAATTTTTTCACTAAGGATGGAAAAATTTGAAACAAAACTAGGTAAATCATGGTTACAAGCATTTTTTGACCATGGAGAAGGATTTTCAAAGGAATTTACAAGTAACTTCAACATTTTTTGAGCATCCATGATTCAGGAAAAAGGAAAAAATGACGAAGCCTGTAGATTTGAAGAATTTAGGGAAAAATTGGAGATTTCTTCAAAATAGGGCATGAAAAAGGATTTTCCAAACAAATCATGGCATGCAAACAAAGATAAAAGCTTCACTTCATCAATTCAAGAGATAGGTCATTTCAGAATACGCATATCAAGGGGAAAATTTAGGGAAATGGTGCGAGATCAAAATGAGCACCAACAGGAGGCATAAGATGGAGGAAGACATAAGAGTTGTTTTATTGTAGGGAGGCATAATATTTTTGAGGTTTTTATTCAATTCTTGGAGGTTTTAAGATGCGCACCCAACCCTTGGAAGGCACAAGTAGAATCCCCATGTTCCTTTCTCTTCTTGGATTGAGTTTAAGAGCTATTGTGTTGGGATACTTGGGTGTGTGGAAGTGATTTTTTCTATTGTTTCTTATTGTGTTGAATGTGATTGTGGAAGCCTTGAAATGTTTCCAATGGTTGTCTAATACCCCTCATTGCTTCTTTTCTGGGGTTCGGGTGCCAATGAGGAATAAGACTTCTCTTCCTCATTGGATTATTTGTTGGTTGGAGAGTGTTTCCCACTCCTCCATTTTGGTTGCTGTGTATGTGTTATCCAAAATTCACCCCCAAGGTAATTTTGATAACATGCAAGCAATTATATGGATTCAGGGTGAAAAGTCATGTTTCTAGGGTCCCCTCATATTTTTCTAACTCCCCTGTCCAAGAGGAAGTGAGTAAGTTCTGAGGAAATGCGAAAAAAGGGTTCAAGAAGGCAAATAAGTCGATCCAGGAAAAATCGTGAAAATTGGCTAAGTCCTGCTCAAGGTCGCCTCCGGGACATTTGGGACAAAAAGGCGCGAACCGCCCGGTTCGCCCGAAATCAGCACAAACAGTCCAAAACGCAGCAGGGACAAATGGAACAAAAATACGCGGCGGGCGCGAAAAGCCGAACTGGCCGAAAAATGGAAAAATTTGGCTAACTGCTGAAAGGGGCACAGTCTGGGACGTTTGGGTCAAAAATACCCGAACCGGCCCGTAACCGGGCGAAATGTAGTCAAATACGGCCCAAAATTACGCGAACCGGCCGGATCGGCCGAAATGAGAACTTTTGTCCCGGAACAGTTGGGACAAAAGGGTGCGAACCGGCCGAACCGGGCGAAATTGTCCCAAACGGTCCAAAAGCAAATGGGACGTGCGGACCAAAAGTACGCGAACCGGCCGGTTCGCCCGAAATCAGCACAAGGAGCACTATGCCAAATGGGACAAAGGTGACATCCGGGATGCGAAAACCCGAAGGATCCGAGAGCCAATCAAATCATGACACGTGTCACAAGAATGAAAAGTCAACGTTTGGTCCGGAAACTTCAAACGGCCATAAATTTTGACTCCGAGCTCCGATTTTCACAAAATTGGACTTTCTGGAACGAGCTCCAGTCAGTAAATGCTCTTTCCCGTCAAATGACAGAAATACGCCTGCCAGGCCCAAAATACCTGCCTGCACTCAGAAGGCCATAACTTGTTGCATTTCTCAACGAAATGTTTTTCACAAAATTGGTACCATTGGAATCGTGGTTCCGAGAACGACGCACAGCAATCAATAAATTCTAGATTTGATGAGAGATTGATCTAGTTTTTTAAGAAAACATGGTCGGATTCAGAACAATGTTTTGTTTGGTAGCTGGGAGTGCAATTAAGAGGCATGGTCATCATTCCTTAGTCATGCTGCAGCACATGGGACACTATGGGGAGCCTTTTGCAAGTAATGGACAACCATTCCACTCAATTTAATGCCTCTTACAGGTGGTTGAAGGACAGATTTCGGGATTTCCACTTTCCCCTCTCTTCTCCTTCTCATTTTTTCTATAAATTGGGGAGTGTTGGGCTCATTGTAAGGGGGGGAGTTTTTGGGTAACAAGCTCTGTCAAAATTGCTTTGTGAAGCCAGTGTGTTGCAGGCCCTTGTAGTGGACTCCTTGCATGGTGATCCAGGCCCTTATCTTGTAATAGTCTGAATTGTGCATACCAGGAAGAAATAAAATACAAGTTTGTGGATGTATCTTCCCCTGCTGTGTTTTCTTGCATTCTTCTTGCCCCTTTAATCTTTCTACAAGTATATTGTGTCTATTTATTATGTTCTTGCAGGAGTTCATTATCATTGTGACCTGCTTGGAATATTGTTGTAGATGCATTTTTTTTGCTGGATTATGGTGAACTGTCATCACCTCTTCTAGATGTGCACTTTGCCTCTATATTTCACACATTTGGAGATTACTCTCACACCCTCTTTTTCTGGTGTATCACCACTTTAGTGTAGGCTATTAAATTTATGCATTCTCTCTCTCTGGTCCCTTGGAATTTTAGGTTAAGAATAGCTAATTTCTCCTGCATTAGAGTAGATTGTGGCAGGTAGTTTAGGAGCAAGAACCAGCTTTCTCTGGAGGTCTATCTCAAGTAGCAAGTCCCACAACTTGGAGATAGTACCCATGTTATCCATTCACACTGGATGCTTAGAATGATCAAACTAGAAATCTGATCAACATCCAGGGGTGCTGTGATTCGGTGATAACAGTATGGACTTTGTGAAGAAGTTCGAGCTCAAACAAAGGATTCTATTTTTGCATTTACAGGAGAGAAACACGATCCCTCTTGTAAAACAATTTTCATGTTATTTCCACTTTAAGTGGAAGGATTGTAAACTTGCATTTAAAAAGTAAAGATCTTGATTATTTTGTATATCAAATTTGTGATATTAGCCCTTGTTGTAAGTGAAAGTATAAATCTTGAAAGTTATTCCCTTGTATTTTTTGAAAAGAGAGACTATTATATTGTAAGAATGACCCAATTTCTTGAGAATGGTTTGGATTGTTTAGATGAAGTAGAAATTTAGAAGTGGACTTAAAATGGAAAGACATTTATTTCAATTTGAGTTGTTTCATTGCCTCCAAAGTGTGATATGTTTTCAATTTAAAAATATTGTGAATCTTGTTAAAATTCACTTGTTGTTTGAAATGGTTTGCTTTTATCTTGTGAAACAAAAGGAATAGTTACTCTTGTTTTATTGAATGCAATAAAAACTGAATTATTTAAATTATAGTTGCATTTTTAGTCATGTTGAAGGAAAGAAAGTAGTTGTAGGATTCTTAGAATAAGGAAAAATTTTCCCCTTACAAATCATAGAAGATTAAATAATGAATTTGATTAAGTTTCCTCAATTTTTCCTCTTATTGGTATAGGTAGAAAAACAATGGTTCCTTGGCCTTGTAAATAACTATATTATCCAACTTCTTTGACTTCTCAAAACAACTATAGGTTTATATATAGATGTCATTATAACAAAAATTAACTATATAGAAATGTTTTACAAATCTATATATATATTAAACTTATCATTGTTTTGTTTATATATAAAAAACAAGCACATTAAATGGGTGTGACTACGCTTGATATTATTAATGATATTAATATTAAAATATTAATAATAGTAATTTATTGACCAAAACTTATAATATAAAAGGGAGACATTATGTAAAATTTAATGGAAGGCCGCTGCGCGGACAAGGTATGGATTTTAGAGTAGGGATTTAAGGTTATATATAATAACACAAAAAAATAAAAATATATAAATAAATAAAATAGATATGTATATATATAAATATGTATGTGTATATATACATACATGTATGTGTATATCTGTATATATATATATGTGTGTGTGTGTGTGTACATATATACATTTAAATCATTGTTTTTACGCATATATTAAAATAGATCTAAAATGGGACAAAATGCATATATGCCCAAATAGGGCAAATATAATGAAATTGTTCAACAAAAACAAAAACTTTAATCAAACCCTAGTAGAGGGGAAAATGGAATAAGAAGTAAAAATGTAGACAAACCCTACAAAGAAATAAAAATAGAATAAACAATGAAATTGTGAGTATCCATCTTGAGCTCCATTATCCTTCCATGGCTTCCTTCCTTCTCCTTCTCTCCTCCTAAAAACCTGCAAAAATAAAATGAGGAAATAAGTAAAAAAGATGAATAAAAAACTTCATAAAAAGAGGATTAGGGTTAGTTTGAATCCCTAAATCCAAGGGCCCATATTTATCCCATCCAATGGCTAAGAAACATCGCTACAAAAGTTAGGTGAGAATTAGGTGGGAATAGTTTTTAAAAATAAAATGCATGTGTAATTTTTAATGGGGCCAGTTAAGGGGTGTTGAAGGTAAATTTAGTTTGTGACATTAATGTATTGTTGGTAACTCTTAAAATAAAATCCTTGACCCTTGTAATTAATTAAATCAAATATACTCTTTAGGAACTAGGAAATATTGAAATGAAAGATTAAATTTATTTATATTTAATTTAATGGGAGGGTAAGTTTAGACTTAGCCCTAAATAATAAAATTATTAAAGGACATTTGAACTATGTTATTAAATTAAATAAGGCTTATAATAAGGGGATTTTAAGCAGAATTGGAGAACTAGATAATATTAATTAACCAAGAAATAAACTAAACCTAGTTGAAGGTTACCCCATTGCAAACACTTTAACAAAAAAAACATATTCCATAATTTTTTATGTCTAACTATATGGTTGTCTTGGGTTTTGTGTGGGAAAGTGTGTGGCCGTTACACTTGGTATCAAAGCCATGGGTTCAATGCTTGGACCATTGGGCACACTTGAAAACAAAAATAGTTAACCAAGCACAACCTACAACTAGATCACACAACATTACATGAATTTTTTTAAAACATAGAAGACTTAGAAAAATGAAACAAAACCTATAGTAGTGAATTAACTCCCATATTGATTTTTGTAGGAGGCGCGAATCTAATGAGGGGATTTTTCATGTGGATTTAGACATACCACCTCCTGAGAAGGAATTTTCCGCTATACTGCTGCAAATATCACATACATTACAAGATGTCAATGCAGCTATATGAAGTGGAGTAGGAGGGGCACATCCTAGCTAGCATGATAGGGAGCCATCAAATGAGGCTCAACACCCTTTGAGACATAACATTGAGCATAGGGTAGAGAAATCCCACATGGACTCAGTCAGAGATGATTAATCTTAGAGGGGGCATGAAAATAGTGTTACAAGACTTAGAGACAGGTCTAAGAGCCCTAGGCTGAGGGAGGAGCATGTATAGAGACCTAGGGATCAAGAGTCATTAGCTGCAGATCACATTAGGGAGATCCTAAAGCTACACCCATCTCATTATTCTGGCGATACAAGGGGTTTTCAGGAAGAGGCTTAGTTAGTAAGCTTGAGTGGGTGCTTTAAGCTTCACCCATTTACTCGAAACACGAAGGCTCGTGTTACGATTTATTTTCTAAAGGATGGATCAAGCACTTGGTGGATGACTAAGGAGTAGAAGCTCCATGTAGATTTAGAGAAAGTTACTTGGGATCTCTTCAAGGAGCGGTTCAGGAGCAGATACATATCTAGGAGATTTATTAAGTAGAGGATAGATGATTTCCTTGACCTACGTTAGGAATCCATGATAGTATCAGAGTACGAGATTGAATTTACAGAATTTCTTCAGTATGTTAACTAGATGTAGGATTCACAGGTTCACCAAGGGCCTAAACTTGGATTTGGGAGGTGCAGTACACATTCATTATCTGAATACCTTGGAAGAGGTAGTTGAGAAGGCCTACATTGTAGAGGAGTTGAGGGGAAAGACGTAGCAGGCCAAAGATAGAGTACAGAGCCATATTCAGTAGATGCAGAATAATAGGTCAAGGGGATCAACCTCTCCTCCTTGTGGTGGACATGGTTCTGCATAGTCTTTAGGGTCAAAGCATAATAAAATGTCCCACTTTTTTGTATGTTTTATACATTTATAAACATGAATTTTTAATTTCATTGATTTTCTAGAGGTAATGGCCACAAAACCGTATGCATTCACGAAATTCCACAAACTAACGAAATGTTGTTTTTAGAGTCTAGTATACATGTATATTTTTGAATTTTTGTTTGGTAAAATTTTTAGTGTTTTTCTTAATTTTATTCATACATTTTTTCTTATATTATAAAAGAGGAATGCCTATCCCTCAGTGGTTTTTTAAATGAAAATTGGTTTTCTCACCATGAAATTTTAGATATATGTTCAAGATTTTACTTTTGAGGTCCTATCAAATTTTTGTATCTTTTTAGTTTATTATTTAGCAAAAATATTTTCAAATAAATAGTGTACAAATGTCTGTACAAATAAATTTTAATATTTATGTCAAAATTGAGTTTTTTTCACAAGTAAGAAGAAGACTTCAACAATAAGTAAGTTTGTATTTTTCAAATTTTTTGATATATTTACTATTTTTCAAATTCGGTGTATTGTGTACTACTGATTGTCCTAAAATACCATTTGTTAGAAAAAACAAATAATAAATAATAAAACATAATTTAAAAAAATGAAAATTATGTATTTAGAAAGCTAATAAAAATATGAATTTTGTGTTAAACTTTTATAATTTTACTAGTTCGTTTACCCTAATTACGTGGCACCTAAATGGCATGTTTTGGCTTATAATCATCCTCCAAATGGATTTGGCACCAAAATGTGCCACATAGATGCCATGTAAGTGTTGCGTAGGGGGATTCGCGCGAACCCCATTTGCACGAAGGGATGTTCATGCAAACCCCCTCTTCACCACCAAAGCACTGCCCATACACTTCCCTTCTAAATTTAATGTTTTGCAAAATTTTTTAAGTACAATTTTAAAATAACATTGTTCATTTTTTATGTTGTAAATTTTGTTTTTAAAACTAGAGGTTTAATGCAAGTTTGGTTTTTAATATTTTTTTAAAACCAAAAATATATAATATGTTATTATATTTTTGTAAAAATATTTTTTATTATTTATATATAATAGAATTGAATTTAAAGCATATAGTTATTTTATTTAAAAATATATTACAAATTAAATAATTTTATATTAAATTTAAATTCTATTAAAAGTAGATAAGTTGTTTTAAAGTTATAAAAAAATAAAATTAAAAAGAACCTAATTTCTATTGATATTTATATATAATAAGAGTTTCATGTGTATAATTTTCTATTGAGTTTACTCTTAGAAATTCATATCTATTTCAATTTATGTGTGAAGGTGAAAATTATTGAAGTGGATGAATCATGGAAAATGCAAAGAATGAGAAACAAAAACTTTACCGAGGAAGAGAAAGCAGAGAAGAATGCTATAAGATTAGTTTGTAGGAAGGCACAAACAAAGAGAGAGAAGGCACAACAAGTGAAATACAAGGCTACAAAAATTGGTACATATAGAGAAACCCTTAATAGAACGTAATTTTATTTTTCGTTCTAAGGTAAATATGATAATATTTTTTTAGATTGGGTAAGGTACGGGTTTTGATAGGATCCCATAACCTAAAATAATAGAAACAATATGTGAAAATAAAAGGCTCTAACAAAAACTATGTAAGAACCAACCAAGTACCGAAAAAGGATCCATATAGAAAAATCATTCAACGAAACAATAATTTTTGAAATATGAACAAAACATCAGCTAATCTCCCTAAAAATAAAACATGGTAAAAATTATTGCAACCACTAAATAGTATAATTTAGATCTTGATCTAGCCATCTACTTTGTTTCTGTATTGCTTGTTACTCTCTAGGAGACATGGTTGTATTTATCTCTTAGTTAAATATAGCCCGTTTCTATTTAACATCAACTTACATTCTTCAACATCCTCTCTCACATCTTAGAGAGGATATATTTCAATACCCACCAACACCTTTATAACTTAATCCTCATATAATAGGGTCATTCCAAAAATACAAGAACCTTTGTATTCCTCCCAATCTATATCTCTGTAGTTAACCCCTTTATATTTTGTTTCTTTATTCTATATTTTACCTTTTCTTACATCTTTGAAAATTTGGCATTTTTCACCCATCGTGTTTATGTGTTCAATTCAAAATAGTTTTGTATATTTGGATATAGGCCTTAACCCAATTCCTTTTTATCAAGGGTAGCCTATAAATCCTAGCTCACCATTATAAGATGACCTCCGAAACGGGTATGAATATTCCTTATTTACTTATTGTTTATCTAGCTCTAATACATGTTTTCCCATTATTTAGTTACACTTCTATTTTTTTCTCCTTTCTAACCTCAGCTTTTCCCACTCATCATTTCTCTCTTTCAGCTGCGAAGAGGTTGTCTTCGTCTAGATACAAACATTCGATCCTCTCAACATAAATTTATTTCTTATCACTCTTGCTTTATCCACATACTCTTCATGGAGATAAAAAACCTTCCAAAACACTTTGTAATAAAGAACCACATTACTTTTTTCCTTGATTCCATATTCCAAACATCCCATTATATCATAGATCATTTTTTGAGAATGATTAAGTATGGTGCATAACATAAGAGATCCCATTAGAATGAAATATTAGGCTCGTACCATACCATGTTTCATAAATTATGAAAATAATAATTGAAAGATCAAATCATGAAGATCCAATATCTACTATTAGGAAATTTTGATCTCCTAAATCAAATATTAGTAAGGATTGATATTAACATGTTAATAACATCCTATGCATCTTACAATCTTACACATGCATATTAAAAGTATAATAGTGATTTAATATTTGATTACTCCATACTACCTTAAATAGTTTCTTATTTATCTTAGTCAGTGTATGTAAATTTAGATAATAGTTTCATCCTTGAATTATTATATATATGTCTTATCCCGTCGACTACATAATGCACGTCAAATCCAAGGTTGATTGAACCAATGTATGGTAAAATTATTTTGAGTTAGTAATATTATTCATCTACATACTATTTTCTGTCACAATGCATGAAATTTCCTAAACCTTTTGAGATTCACACTAAGGAATCCAAATATGCATTTCATATCCAATAGTCATCCAACAAGGAAATCAAGTTGATTACTAAGTTTAGATACATTTTATGACGTGGTGAAAATTTCCTCCACATAATAAATGTGAACTATGTGGTATTTTGTAAGAAAATAAAATGAAAAAGGAAAGTGGGAAAAGGAGAAAGTAGGTTTTAGACAGTAATCAATAATAGATCATTATGTAACATGCAAACACTTAGTTGAAAATGTCCTAAATACAAATGCAAAAGTATATTATTGTTTAATAGATTTCAATAAGGACCTCATGAAGTGGTATCTAAATATAATTAGCTTGGTCAACTTAATATTATTGTTTACTAGATAGTATGTTATTTATCAACTTAAAATATTTTAATATATTCAAGTTCCTAAATAAATTTATATATATATTAAATCATTCATGAATGGTGTAATCACATGTGTATGTTAATTTTTTTGCAAATTTTGGTGTAATCACATGTGTATGTTTATGGACATAGATCATTATGCGCAACATTATGCTGAAGTGATAACAATAGTTATGGAATTACTTCTAAATAAAAATGTGAAACACTTGGTGAAGTTGGATTTACAAAAATTAAAATAATTTTCCCAGTAAGAACTACTACCACGAAAGAAAACAACAAAAAGTGCAAAGATAATATATGGTGAATTTGTTAATTTGACTACAGTTGCTAGAGAAAATTTGTTGGTTACATTCTTGAATCACGCTGATATGAAGGAAACATTAGAATTGTTGGGTGTTGATTTTGGATGGGAAAATTCAAAACATATGGAAGAATAATTTTTTGGGAATGTTTATAAAGAAATAATTTCTTTGGGTACAAAAACTAGGTCTTCTGATAAGAGTATTTCTCGTAGAGAAATACAACTTCAGTTGTAAGTGAAGATATGAAAAAGAATCATCTTGTTACCGCTGTTTCCAAGGAATTGGGTTTATCTATAAATATGATCAACATGTATGAAAAGAGGAGGAAGACATTGGATGACTCTACGGTGGAAGGAAATTGGGAGAACTAATGTGTAGAAATCCAAATTCTGATAAAATATAGGATATTATTGTGAAGATAATTTCTGATTTTTGGACTGATAGGAATCGTCATTCTCTAAATGTGAGGGATGTTTTAAAACACATGATAACTCACAATAACTATGATGACAATATAAAACATTGGCATGAAATAACTCAACATGAGATGTACATAAAGTTTATAGAATAAAATTCCGATGTTAAGATTGGACAACGAATGTTTGAAAATTTTAAGCATTGGTATGTGCAAGCTGATAAAGCCCTTGACACATGTTGTTTCCTCTATCACGTTGAGTTTGATTATCACTATAAGGTGAGTTTAATGAAAAAATATATATGCTATGGAAATGAAGCTAAAACATATAACCTCAAAGCATGAACCTAATCTAAACTAAACCATCATGATAAGAGCTAAACAAAACTAACATCTATAATTATATGAATTATATTTACTCTAAAATAACTTGATAAAGCTACCCTCTAATGTTTAGATCACTAATTAAACATTAAACCTAAGAAGATCAACTTAGAAATCAAAGGTGTGGTTAGTTGTTTATGGTTCTCAAGATTTCAAGAATGAAGTCTCACCATTAATGTCTTCAACGCCAATGGTTTTCCCTATTTACTCAAAACTTGGATTATGGATGCAAATGGAGGTTATTAGCTCAAGATCAATGGAGGGAGTAAGTTTAAGATAAAATTTCTAATTAGCTTAAAGATAATACAAATAAAATCCCAAAACTAGGTGTTCTTAGTGTTGATAAGATATCCTAAGTGTGAAGGTGTCAGTTGAATGGGTAGGCTTAGCCTTGTATTTATAGTTTTCCAATTGGGAGAGTTTGGAATTCTTGTGCATGTGGGACTAAAGCCTAAGAATAATTTTTATATTAGATTAGGATAAACATGCATTAGGCTTAGTTAAGCTAGGATTAGGCTAGTTCAACTTGATTAGAAAGTGATTAGAGACTCATTGAGAGTTGGGAGGAGTCTGGTTAATCATTTTTGACTGGTAGATAGCCTATAAAGCTTGCAGAAGTGGTTTAGAAAGAACTAGAGAGGTTCTGAATGGTCAAAAGGAGGAATGTCTAGTTAATAAGAGAGATATTAGCCTATTTAGATGATTATAGGAGGAAGATGATTGAGAGAGTGTTGGGAATGGGTATCCAAGAATGGAGCGAAGAATAGGGAATCAACGAAGTGTCATCAATTGACTTAATTGGAGGAAATTCTAAGTGTAAGCATATTTTAAGTGTCTACATCAGGTACAAAAAAATTATATCATGTATACATATTTTTGAGGTGTGCTTTCATTTATATCTATATATTTAAAATTTGATTAAATTTCATTTTTTGAGATGTGATTTAAAATTAATGTATTTCAAAATCTATGTTTTTTTAGGTGTATAGAAAGCTATGGGAATCATCAAATGGTCCTAAAACTTCCCCCCTATACATGTCAGTGAATTCATAACTTCTATTCTTTGCACAATATCTGATGATCATGTCGACGATCGTATGAATTACATTAAAGGTGTATGTGACAAGTGTGGGGAATTGAAATTATTGTCTGAAACAAATGAAGATTTTGACATAGTTCAAATGGTGGTTTGCAAGAGGTGATTGATAAAAAAAAAATATTTATCTATATACATATATGTTTTTAAATTTGGATGTACGTATTTTATTTTGATTTTTATGTTTAATGCAAATGAATATGACAATTTGTCCTTTAAGTATTGATTTTATAGGTTCAAATACATAAAATATTCAACACGGCTTGGAAAGGATGCAACCAAGATGGATTTGGTAGAAGATGAAATCCCCATTTCTACATTCATGCAAAGTTTCCGAAGTTTAATTAGTTTTTACATCAAACATTATCACTATGCAAAATAGCAGGGTACACAATTAAAGACTAATAGAGACACATTCCCTATTGGTTCCATATTGTCTGTGGTTGATTTTGTTGATATTTACTCATTTTATCATAAAAAATAAATTTAGACACAATATTATCATACTTACCAGGTTACTATCATGGTTAAAGTATTTTATAGGCGTGGACAATTGGATTTGGATGGGGTTGAAAGTAAAAATGTGAATCAAATGATCAAGGAGTATCACTTCTATATAAGTGATGAAAAGTAACATGATGCCCACTTTGTGCAGAAATTTTTTTGTTTGTTCTTTCAATATCTTCATTTGCAAGGAGTACAAATAGATCAACATTTTGTTTGGTCATATGGTTGCGCATCACAATTCAAATCCTCTCACCCTTTATCTGCACTTAGTTTCTATCATCGTCATCACAAAATACCTCATTTATTGATTTTTTTAGATTGGTCATGGGAAGGGAGAACATGATGGTTTGGGTGCATGCATCAAATGTGCTCTAAAGAAACAATGCTTTGATTATGAGGGAGATTGATTGATTGATGTTCACACCATTGTTGAATGGTGTAAGAAACATTTTGTAGTTCAGGATTCAATCCTACAGGCTTCAACCTCACACACTTAAACCACATAGGATTCAACCCCACAAAGAGTGTTTTGAGAGATAATAGGTACATGTGCATTTAAAACATATAGGTAGATCTTGATGTGATTTATTAACTACAAGTTACAAACTTTAAAAAAAATATTCTTAATTTTTATGTTCGTTTTAAACTTTATTGATATTTTGAGCATGATTAAATGAAGGTATTGATCGAAGGAAAAAGTATGGACATGAAATGATTCCTAATTATATGTCTTATCACTCATTGATGACTATTGATAGTAATAACTGGAAAATATATACAAGAGATTATTCTTTTTTTTTGTTATGAATGCATGAAAAAATCATATTTAAAGTGCAATAGTAAAAAACATGGGTATGTAGATGAGTGGAAGAAATTTCCTTTAGTTGTGGATGAAAGATATGGAATAGATCATGATGATAATTTTGAAGATGTGCCATTAATTTCAACTAATTATGACCACATATCTGGATTGGTTAAACGATGTATGTTTTATTTAAAAGGATTATATAATTTGATCATTAAATATATTTGTATAATTTGTAGTATATTGATCATTGAATATTTATTTGAATTTTGTTGTAGGTGATGTATTTACAGTCATTTATAAAGGGAAAAATATGGAGAAAGGGGAGTAATACTTGTTGCGTTGCACATAAGAGAGAACAAATCTAACATGTGAAATAACAAGTGAGGAGACAACATTTTATACTAGCTCGGTTGTAGTGTAGGGAACATGCTTACAATAAGTGAAATCCCTCCAAAGTGGGATTAACTTTGTGGATTATAAACCAAATAAAAGGTGTATCATTACACCCATCACATAATTACTACAGGGTTACAATTGCATCAGGTGAATACTAAAAGTTGTCAATGCCAAAAAAGGAGACTAGATGTAGAAAACCATGAAAAACATTTACAGGTCATTGAACAATGAGCAGAGCCACTTGGTATTATATAGAAGGATTGTCGAAATTAAAATTTTCCTCCGTGATTTCTATTTTATTATGTATGTATTAGGAATAGGATGTTATTAAGTATGATTAGTAGTGGTGTCTGATAGAAGATAATGGTGCCATCAGTACGGTGCCACCAATAAAGTAGAGTACGGTAGAAATCAAAGTACAAAAGGAAAGTGTTGGTAAAAAGTAAATATTTTTCGTAAGTGGTTCGATAATGTTAAAATGTCAAAGTTGGGGTAAGTAGAGAAGTAGGGTCTACATGATTAGGAATTAGAAATATTATATTTGTAATAAGGACAAAGAGTGATGTCATAAATATTTTTTGTATTTTATTTGTGGAAAATTCTAAAAAGGTGGAACCTATGTGAGATGATAAGGTTTATCTTATCTTAGAAGATAAGCCTACATGTAAAGGCAAGAGTTTATGCATGGAATATGATTGGCCGGAAGAGATTTCCTATCCTATCTTAGAGATAGGGTGGATAAGCCTGAATTCCTATAAACAAAGAGGCCACCCCTCTCATTTAGAATAGAAGTAAGTAGTGAGAAATATTATATGAGTAAGTGTGTAGAGGAAGCCATCATTTAGAAGGTGTGTTAAAGAAGCCATTGTGAAGTTTCTCCCATAGTTATTGTTGGAAGGCAAGTGAAGTTAGTAACACTTGAAGTACCTCATGGGTGAGATTGTAACAATTTCATGTTGATATTATAATTTACACTTATATTTTAGATTTGTCATCATTCCTTCATATCATAGTCTATGGTATTCTTGTGTTATGTTTGTTGTTGTGTTTCCAGATTAAATCCACCAAACTAAAGGTTGTGCATTAGTAAATAATCATAGCATGAGGAGTTCCCGATGGAGAATTATCATAGTGCCAAATTGGTGATGAAATTTTGGTTATGTTGCCAGGACCATTCCTCGTTGGTGGATTTTATGGAGAGATATTCCCACTTAGTCAGAAATTTTTTGGAGGGTAACCTTGTTTTTACTGTGCATAGTAGTTACCATGGTAAAGTCACTTTTACCATGACTAGTATTTACCATAGTAAGTTTACTTTTTACCGTGAATAGTATTTACCATAGTAACTTCATTTTTTATCGTGAATAGTGTTTACCAAAGTAAAGTCAGTTTTTACCGTAGTAAGTCAAGTTTTACCATGGTCATTCCTATTCTACTGTAGAAAGGTGTAAAGTCACTTTCTATTATAGTGGTTTCAACTATTTCTGCACATAAGTCTTGTTGATTGTACTTGTGGGTTGGTAATTCACTATGTGGTTACTTTTGAAAATGGGGAAGATTCCTAGTTTTTCAGCCCATTCTAATGAAGATGCTTCCTCTTTCATTCAAGAGTTTAAACGATCTTGTATTTGTAATGGCCTCATAAGAAGGGAACAATGGACTAAATTTTTACCTACCTTTTTGGATGGTTTAGCCCTTAGGTGGTTTGAAACACTAGGTGATAATGTGAAAACCTCATGGGATTTATTAACTGAAAGTTTTCTTGAAGAATTTGGTGAACAACAAAAAATATGCAGATCTCATTATCGATATCACAAAGCTATCCTAAGGAGAGAAGGAGAAGATAAGGGATTATCATGCTCGTGTTCTAAAGCTAAGGAGGAAGCTTGATGCCTAAATTTGGAAGGAAGGATTAGTGGATGGGTTGATGAATGGCATGAATAATCTCCTTTGTAAGCACTTCATTCTTGGGATGAAGTCATCATGATCAGAAAACGAGTGAAATATGACTACGTCCAACTCTTGAACAAGCAAAGGAGATTGCAAGAAGGCAAGAAGAAAGCATGGAAGAGGAGCTCAAAGAAATTGTTGCTAAGGTAGAGCCTGCACCAACACCTTTGGTCTAGAATCGACAACCACTCTCGGTGAGCACAAATATTTCTCCTAGTACATCTATTGAGTATGAAGATCTTCTCAGGAAGATGCACTAGTTAACTATTAATCTTCTTCAAGGAAAAGAATTTATTTATCAGGGAGGAGATAGAGGGAAATATTTCTAAAGTTGTATATTATGGTTGATAAAAAGGGTCATTATAAGTATAATTGTCTAGATAGAGATTCTACATTTGGTACAAGGAGATAATGATAAAGGAAAAACACCTGTGAATTCTTTTGATGCAGTAGATAGGAGCATAAATAATGAAGAAAGATGTGTTTGTAACAAAAAGAAAGAAAGAAAAAGATAACCAAGATGGGAATGATCCTAAGAAGATGAAAGGAGAAACTAGTAAGAAAAATTGGAGAAGAAAGTTGGGTGTGCAGGATTTTCTGATTTAACAGGGGCAAGGACCATACTTCTTCTTAGAAGATCTATCCAAAAGACCTACAAATATTACATATGGTCAACTTTGGCTATGTCTTTTGAGAAGAGACAGGAGCTGCGAAGTGGACTCAATGCTCAATGAAGTAAGGAGGTTGAGGTACCTATTTTAGAGGTAGAGGTGGATCCTTACGCTCCACAAGCTGAGGTATTATGTAATGGTATTTCAATTCATGATGTCTTAGTTGATGGAGGTGTTGTAGTTAATGTAATGACCGAGTCTATAATGAATATGTTGGGTTTAAAAATTGATCGCCCCTCAACACTTATGTTAAGGTCATTAAATAAGGGAAAAACTAAACCAGAAGGTGTTGTTTCAAATGTGACAGTATATGTTATGGGTGGTGTATGTGTGGTAGACTTTCAGGTGATGAAAAATGGTACTGTTGTGTACCCAATGTTGTTGGGAAGGCCATGGATAAGGAGAGTTCATGCAAGAAACTACTGGAATGAAGGCTTCATGACACTTGGACGTGGCAGAGAGAGGGTGAAGATAAATGTGATCCCTCGGCATCATAAGGACAGAACCTATGGATTCAAGTGATGAAACTGATGATTGGACATCCTCTAATTACTCTAGTACCAGTGAAGTGGACACAGAAGATGAAGAAAATGAGGTTGATGTTTCAGTCATGGATATCCTTCAAGTCACACTGACTCATGAACCCATAAAATTATCCAAAGAAGAAATTGATGATCATCTCCAACAAATAATTATTGGTGATGCTGTGATGGAGAGTGAGAAGGAATCCTACCTCCAGCTCTTTCGAAGGTACATACACCTATTCACTTTTGATTACAAGGAACTCCATCAAGTAAGTTGGGTAGAACATTCTATTGAGCTTGGTAGATGGTGCTAAGCCCATAAAGCAAATGCCATATAGAATGAATCCTAATTTTTCCAAGACTGTAAAAGAAGAAATAGATAAGTTTCTTGATGCAGGATTCATATTTGCTGTGGAGAATTCAGAATGGGTTTCTCCCATTGTGATCTCAATAAAAAAGAATGGGAAACTACACATTTGTGTTGATTATAGGAAGCTCAATAAGGCAACAAAGAAGGATCATTACCATCTTCCATTCTCAGATCAAATCTTGGATGAGGTAGCTGGCTAGGAGTGCTATAGTTTTGCTGATGGATATAGTGGATACAACCAAGTTCGTATAGCAGAGAAAGATCAGCTGAAGAGAACGTTCACCACTCCTTGGGGAATGTTTGATTATAGAGTTATGCCTTTTGGGTTGTGTAATGCTCTGGCAACATTCCAGCGCTTGATGAATAGGGTGTTTGAACCCTACATTAGAAACTTCATCAGAGTATTTCTGGATGATTTTTACATCTATGGGAGAAAGATGGACCACCTGCACCAGATGGAGACAACATTTCAAAGGTTAGATGAAGCACAATCTTCACTAAACACTACAAAGTGCATCTTTGGATGTTCTAAAGGTGTTTTTGTTAGGGCATGTTGTATCCATAGATGGTATTAGTACTGATCCTGATAAAGTATCAAAAATCAAAGAGTTACCATTTCCTATGAATAGAAGTAAGTTGAGATCATGTTTAGGCCATGTGGGTTACTATAAAAGGTTCATCAAGAATTTATCGAAGATTGCACAGCCACTAACCTAGTTCTTGAAGAAGGATGTTACTTATGAACTAGGAAATAAGGCGCATGAAGATTTTGAACAACTGAAGGAAGCCCTGGTGTCTTCACCTATTTTAAAGAATCCAGATTGGAGCAAGCCATTCATTGTGTATACTGATGCCTCAGATGTAGCACTAGGAATTACTCTGAGCCAAAAGGATGAAAATGGGAATGATCATCCAGTTTACTTTGGGAGCAGACAAATGAGCAGTGTTGAGGTAAATTATACTGTAACTGAAAAAGAGGCTCTAGTTATCATTTTTGCTGTAAAGAAGTTTAAAAATTACTTGCTAGGGAAGAAATTTATAGTTGTAACAGATCATCAGGCTCTAAAATATATTGTAAATAATCCTAACCCATCAGGGAGGATAGTAAGATGGATAATTTTTCTACAAGAATTTGAATTTGATATTATAGATAGGTCAGGAAAGAAGCATGTCAATGCAGATGTACTCTCTTGAGCCTATGATGGTTTAGGTTCATCTTGTGATGATGATGATTTCCTAGATGCAACATTGTTATCCCTTGACACAATCCTTCGTGAATACATAGATATTTGGAATTATCTAAATGAATTCAAGTTTCTTGATGGTGCCAATGCAAAGACTAAGAGGAAGATTACTCAAGCCAATCATCCATATTATATTCTGCATGGAGTATTATTTTGAATAGGACTTGATGGATAGTATAAGAGGGCAGTTGGACGTGATCAAGGGAAGGAGCTGATAGAAGAATTCCACAATGGTACATGTGGAGGAAACTTCTTTGGAAAACTTACAACAAGAAGGATCTTGGATGTAGGTTATCACTGGTCCACTCTTTTTAGAGATTGTTATAATTATTGTAAGACATGTAATATTTTTCAAACACATGGTAAACGTAATTTCTTCATCAGCTCCATTATGCCCTATTCTTCCACTTGGTCCCTTTGAAAAGTTGGGAATAGATATTGTAGGTCCACTTCCAACTACCCCATGCCACCATAAGTATATTGTAGTTGCCACAGATTATTTAACCAAGTGGGTTGAAGCTAGGCCATTGAAAACAATTTCCATGGATGAAGTGGAAAGATTCATATATGAATGCATTGTCACTATATTTGGTTTCCCATTAGAAATTATAACAGATCAAGGAAGCCACTTCATTAATGAGGTCGTAGAAGCCCTAGTCAACAAGTTTTCTATTAAGCACAGGAAGGCAACAACATATAAGCCAAGCACAAATGGACAGGTGGAACAAACAAATTTTGTGTTATGTCAAATTCTAGCAAAAGATGCATCCTTGCAAGTACATAAGTGGGATAAAAGGATTCATGCAGCATTGTGGGCATAGAGGGCAACATCAAAGTCAGCAACATGATACTCCCCATTTCAGTTGGCTTATAGCATTAATCCAGTTCTTCCTATTGAGTTTGATATTCCCACTGTGAGAGTTATGAAAAATGAAACGATGGATGAAAGTGATTCAGTAAAAGAAAGGTTGGTACATCTTCATTTGCTAGAGGAAATGAGGGAAATAGCGAAGGATACAAGCTATAAGAAAAAATGAAATAGAAGGAATACTTTGATCAAAATATCCATTGGTCTCCATTTCATGTGAATGACTTGGTTCTAGTATATGATTCTAGATCCAAAAAAAGAAGATAGAGAAAATTTCTTCCAAAGTGGATGAGGCCCTACAAAATAGTAGTTGTGCATGAAAATGGTACATATCGACTGGAGGAATTGGATGGCACTCCCATTATGAAATGGGTCAACCACGACAAGTTAAATATTTTCCAAGCACTATAATAGTCTAAATCCGAGGACGGAGTAGAAGCTAGGAAGGGGGAAGATGTCGACATTAAAATTTTCCTCCGTAATATTCTATTTTATTAATGTATGTATTAGGAATAGGATGTTGTTAAGTATAATTAGTAATGACGTCTGATAAAAGATAACAGTGCCATTATTAGTAGTGCCGCCAATAAAGTAGAGTATGGTAAGAGTCAAAGTACAAAAGGAATGTTGTGGTAAAAAGTAAATATTTGTCGTAAGTGGTCCGGTAATGTTAAAATGTCAAAGTTGGGGTAAGTAGAGAAGTAGGGTCTACATGATTAGGAATTAGAAATATTATATTTGTAATAAGGACAAAGAGTGATGTCATAAATATTTTGTGTATTTTATTTGTTACCAAAAGGTTCATAAAAAGGTGGAACCCATGTGAGATTACAAGGTTTATCTTATCTTAGAAGATAAGCCTACATGTAAAGGTAAGAGTTTAGGCATGGAATATGATTGAACAACTAAAGAGATTTCCTATCCTATCTTAGAGATAGGGTGGATAAGCCTGGATTCATTATAAATAAAGAGGCCACCCCCCTCAGATTAGAATAGAAGGAAGTAGTGAGAAATATTGTATGAGTAAGTGTGTAAAGGAAGATCATCATTTAGAAGGTGTTTTAAGAGAAATCAGCAGTACTGAGGTAAATTATCCCATAGTAACAGAAAAAAGAGGCTCTCGCTATCATTTCTGCTATAAAAATTTTAGAAAGTACCTCATGGCTGAGATTGCAACAATTTCATAGTTTGATAACATAATCATACAGGCTCTATAAATCATATTGTAAATAATCCTAACCCATCAAGGAGGATAGTCAATATGGATAATTCTTGCTGTTATGTCAATGCAGATGCACTCTCTCGAGCCTATGACATCCACCAAAGGTAAAGGCTTGTGCATTGATGGTAATTTAATCATATGCACGTTAGGAGTTGACCCAATCCCTAGTGAATTACATAGATATTTGGTCGGATTGGTCATGAATTACTTCAAGTTTACACTGACTGGTGCCATTTCATTCAAATAGCATAAAGGGGAGGGGGGGATATCTAGACTCAAGCCAGTCACACACACACTACTATTTTTTATGCATGTCAATTATTATTTCGAATATGACCTGATTGATCTTACAAGAGGGCAGTTGGACATTATTCAAGGGAAGGAGCTACATAGAATCCTTTGTCACAATGGTACTTGCTTTGATTGTTTCCATTATCTTTCGTCTCTCACATTTTTCCTTTCTAGTAAGAGGATCTATGGATGTAGGTCATCAAGGATCCCTACTCTTTGTAGAGATCTTTCTTTTCACATCTATTGTAAGACATGTGATATCCCAAGACACCAACACCATTTATGAACACGTAAGCATTCATCAGCTATCCATTATGCCTCTATTGTTATCACTTGGTACCCATTTGAAAAGTGGGGAATAGTCATGTATAGGTACACTTCCTTTCACCCCATTCTAAAATAAGTATCTTGTAGTTACAAAAAATTATCTAATCCAAGTGGTTTGAAGCTAGGCCATTGAAAACTATTTCCATGAAATGAAGTCAAACAAGATATCCTTATATGATACGCATTGTTACCAGATTTGGTTGTCTATTATAAATAGCCAACATACACTCTATTATTATAGCCAAAAGTTCTAATGAGGTGGTAGAAGCCCTAGTCTACATACTAGTTTTCTATTAATCAACAGGAAGGCAACAACATTTAGGCTCCATAGGCACAGGGAAAGATCTCAAGTTCCATACCGAACACATTTGCATCTTGTCTAACTATAGCCTAATATATCTGGCATCATTGGATGCAAGGGAAACTTGCAGGAAAACATTTAAGTGGGATAGGCACAAAGAACTCATGCTTGGAATGTGGGCATATAGGGCAACCTAAGGAAGTCTATTTCACAGGACAAGCCCCATTTCAGTTGAACCATATGGCATTTATGAAATCTAGTACAACACTCAGTCATGAATTTCACTCATCGAGTCACCCCCAGGGTCAATACAACTTCATGATATTACATATTGAAAGGATGGATTTGAATGTGTTTGTGATAATTTTACACGTAGGTAGGGTACATCTTCATTGTAAGTTAGAGGTACCCTGAGGTGAAATAGTCAAAGATTGAATATATAGGAAACTGAAAAGGAAGTGGTAGTGAATACCCTGAACAACACAGATCTGTTGGTCTCCATTTCATGTGAATGATTGTGGTTCTAGAATATGATTCACAAAGTACCTAAGAAGAATCACCAAATCGCTTGGGTGCCCATGTCCTAAAAGGGATTCTCAAGGGGGCAAATTTTACAAGGGAGCAGCTTATGACATGAAAATGGTCATTCTACTGACTAGAGGAATGTGGACTGGCACTCCAGGTCATTATCCAGATTTCATGAGAATCAACTAAGTCATTTATCTCTCATGATTTTATTGTAGTTTTATATTGTTTTAGATCTTAGCATCTATATATACTACTATACTCCGAGGACGGAGTAGTTACTTTGCAATAAGAATTTAATTAATTTTTTACTGTCGATTAGTACTAAGAAAATTATTGGTGAAGGGACTACACACTCTATTACTTTCATGTATGTATTGAGTTCATTTTGATGTTGTTCCAACTTCTAATTATTTATGTATCGAGATTCTAGGTCCTTAGGGAGATTTTGGTCAACTTTGTGGGATTTGATGGACACGACAGCCGAAGAAATAATATTAATTTTCATCCACACGACTAATAGTCAAACAGAGGTCGTATACCACACAATGCTACATATACTCGGAGTTTATTGTGATAATTAAATCCTAAGTTGTGGGATGAACAGTTTGTATTATATGCAACATGCTTATAAATGTGCACTTCAGTCTTCTACTATGTAAGTCTCCTTTTAGAGACTTGTTACATGGTTATTTTCCTAGAAACCTCCATTATATTGGTAATAAGGAAAATTTGTGAGGTCATAGAATATATTGTGTATTTTATTTGTAAAACAGTCTAAAAATGTGAAACCCATGAAAAAACTAATAAGGTTTGTGTAAAGATAGTGATAAAGATAAGCTTATATGTACAGATCCCATGCTAAGGTATGTTCATCTAAATGAAATCGTCTAGAGTGGATTTCTTATCCTATCTAAGAGTATCCCTAGATGGATGGGGAATCCTGGAATGCATCCATAAATAGAGATCAGGCCAGCCCTCTCAACTTAGCATAGACAGGAAGTTGCAGTCAGATCCAACCCACTTGTGTATCGCATGTAAGTCCTCCTAAATAGGGAAGTGAATCACATGCTTTACCACCATGGTCACCCGCTTAAAGAAGCCATTAAGAGGTCGTTTCTTGGTGAAGTTTGACTTATTAATTTGTACCATGTTTGGATACAATTTTGGAAATCACCTTTCACTTTTTTTACCTGCACGTGTGTGAAGATAGTAAAAAAATCATGTTGATTATATAAATCAAAAATTTAAAAACCGAGTATTTCAGATTTCATCATAATTTCTGAAAATAATAATATTAACAACATAAACATCCAAAAGTGTCTATGTTGTCTGTTGCAAGTGTCAACTACATTTCATCCACCAATACTTTCCAGTTGTGCAATAGTAAACCTAATCATAGCACGAGGAGTTCCCGGTGAAGAATTATCATACGATTCTCAACTTGGTCTTGACATCCCACATGCATTGTTGCTTGTGGGCAAAGGGACCATCAATAGAGGACAATTCAGTGTGATGATCCTTGCATTGGGGCACATATAAAACAATTCGAGTTTTTCCTCACATATGCCCCCATAGTATTGATGAAGTAATGCACCGTATCTAATTTTGATGCAATTAGACTCAAGACAGGATCCGCGAGTCATGCAGATTTTCAAGTTAGAATTATTTACTCCGATCTTTGGTCTGTACCCACTCCCCTTGAATATATTATTTTTTATAGCATTCACATCTGAAACCTATTCTGAATGTATAGAATACATTAGAAGTGTAGATAGATTTTGATATTACATGTATAGGAAATTGAGGAAGCATTGTTGCCCCTAGCGATTGAATGGGATGTAAAAGGGCATAAGGCCACGTGCGTACGAGAAAGGTGAAGATGCATATTTAACCTTGTCTCTATTGTTGTATGTGTTGGGCTTATTTTACATTTAAACTATTCATGTGTAGAAGCGGGACCCAAGGCACATTATGGATAAGCTCAACTAGGTTATGATGAACGTAGCCTCAGTGTTTTCCTTTTTTCTTTATACAGCAAGGTGTGTTTTCCAGCGTAAGTTGTACTTTTTTTTACCAATGATTGAAAGGTATCTTTTTATCATCTAGAGATCTGTTTTAGCCTGAAAGGTGTATTCAAAGTTTATCTTATATCTTAGTATGTGTTTCTCTAAACTTTGTTAATGTTTTGGACCACATTGCAGGTAACTTGTTACGAATCTATAAGAATGATATATAATGTAGCGTGTAGTTAAGCATCACTATTAATTTTGTGGTTTCTTTGACAATGTTTTTTTTTATGAGACAAGACATTGCAATAGAGTTAGAGTTATGAATCCTGGTTTATTAATAGTCAATTGGTAACATACTATTCCTACCTACTCATAGTCTAATCTGGTGTTTGCACGTGGTACTTAATTACCTGCTTTAAGGGAAGATCTAATTACACAATACTTTGAAGAAACCATTTTGGTTCACATGTATAGGAATCATCATATATCCATAGATCATCAGGTACATCAGTGAATGAATGGTGGAAGGATAAGTTATGAACATTGCTCCGCTGCACTAGCCAGGCATGTCCATATCATCGATGGAGATCCATAATACATTCTAATCACAATCATTTCATCTACCAACAGTCAGGCATTCATATCATTATGATAGATCATCTATTGAAAATACCCTATAGAGAGAGTAATATATAAATTTACTTTCATCATCATATGTAGCATTTAAAATTTCCATATATCATGTTTATTTATCACAGAATTTTTTTTTACATCAAAACTTATTTCAGCTCTCATGTTTGACACTATAGGGTTAAGAACAAATTTCATGGCTTGATAAAAACATGTTATTAAGGGCATTGTGATCTAAAACAATGTGCTAAGTGTCATCAAATATGTCCAAAATTTATAAAAACATATACACTATATCATATAGATGATTGAATGTGATAGAATCTCTCTCACACTGGTAGTAACTGGTCTCTCCTATCCACCTCTTGGTGGTGGCATCTACATTGGACTAATTGACCTTAGTGGCATCTATGATCTGTCATACCTCATGGATCTTCTACGTAATCTCTGACTATAGCTTGGGAGTCTCTGATTTGTAGGAAAATCTACCTCTTATAGGAATCAGTAGTACCCCATTCCCTATGATATAACAATAATGACCCATGTTACATCACCCATCCCCTACCTCTGCCACATGACACACAACATATTGCTTAACTATAACTTGTCTCATATGTACGGTGAGAAGATCTCTCTTTGTGGTAAGTATTTGTACCTGAGAGAGCTCTCCGGATGAAGGCCGGTTCCTATTCCTCTGTTCAGGTGCACACATTCATATTGCAGAGGATCTAATCTAAAACCTACTCTAACTTACCAAGGAGACATGGTTAAGAAGATGCGAGAAAATAAACCTAAGATAACAAGGTGATGCACTAAAGGAATGTTGAACACCTGCTTTGCAAATAGACAAAAACCATAAAAATGCATACAATCACCATGCAAAGTTAACCAAACTATAATGAGAGAACAAGATGATGAAATGAACACAAGAGAGGGTTGAAATCATCCATGAACTTATCTTATTGCTCCAAATATTGATACAATGTATTACAATGGACAAGAGGAAAAAATTACATTACAGACTATATGGGAGGTTTGAAACTCGACGAATTCACCTGCCAAATATAAGAAGAGAGGGTGCAAAATAGAAATGTCCAACCTTTTACAATGAGCCAAGATCTTACCTTTATCGATGAAGTAAAGAGAGGAGAAGTAGAAAAAAGGGAGGAAAACTAACTTGAAATCTCAACCACCAACCATCAATGCGTGTAAATCCACCCACAATCTGTCAAGCGCGGTTCTCCATGGTAGATCAAATCAAATTTGGGTAGCTGAAGCAATCGGTTCATATAATAATGGCATGAGAGACGTTTTCCTATTTTTCACCCACATAACCTTGCCAAAATAAAAATTTTAGGGTTGCATGGCATAGAGGATGCGAGAACTTTCCAAAAATTCTTCTCTTTCTCAAATATGATATTCGAGTCAAATGATATGACCGTCTGAATATTTAACTACAATTCTGTGAAAAACGACATGAGAGTCTGAGAGCTCTGAAGGTCCAAAAACCTGAAAATGGGCTTGGGGATTCTTTCTCCATTTTATGACACTTAAGGATTGTGTACTTTTGAAAACTTTTTCCAGCCCATCTACTTCTGATAAGGGCCTAACACGTGGATTTTCTAAGTGTTGATGGAGGTGCGGGCTGCTTTTACAATTTTGTACTTTTTTTCAAAGAAGAAGCCAAAAAACCCAAAGGTCCACCGATGACCCGCCTCTCGCTTTGCAATTTTTCATTTGGCAAAAAATATCCACGGGTTCACGGGCCCACACTAGCAAACTACACCATTTGCAAAATTTGCAAAGAAATATCAAAAGTTCCCCCACGGGCTCCGAGGGCCCGAAATTTCATTTTTGGCAAGAAAATCCTCTGCGGGCTCACGGGCCCACAATTGTAAACCATGCCTTTTGCGAAAAGTCACAAAATTCCAAGATTCCCTCGAATACCCACCTCCCCACATGTGGTAAAGGCATGACCACGTGTCCCTTTGTAGGCCTTGGACATTCTTTTTCATTTTTACACCTTTCACCATAATGCCTCAAAGCAAAAAAAGGGCCCACCATTGCACAACCGCTTAATTTATGACAAGTGTACAACTTCTGGGGCTAAAGTAAGGATTTTCTCAGCTACTTCAAATTCTCAACGTCCAATCAGAATCCAACGGATCTACAAGACAAATTTGACATTTTTGCCAATACAATGAAAAGTGAAAAGTTCATCGAATAAACCCATCACGCCGCAACCAATCAAAGACAACCACATGTTCATGGAAATTTGGACAGAAACGATAAATAAAACATGACAACAGAAGGGGAAAAATAAGGAAAAAACCCTGACACCCACCTGGATTACATATTATCCACTTGGGCTCTGACCCTCGACGTTTACTCGGCCATCCCTTCACCATTGTAATAGCATTTCATCACCAAGTTCGACTGCAACTTGATCTTCAAATTTGAATGTGAGCTTGAATGACTGAAACACTTTCCCATTTTCTCTGTGCAAGGTCATGTTTGACCAATTTTTTTAGGGGAAAAAATTGGTCAACAATTTGGCAACTCATGGGGTCACTTTCCTGCTAGGTGGAAAGATCAGTTGCATGTAGCAATCCATTGGGCATGGAGTTGTAATTGATAGCCTAATACTGATCTTCACCTGGAACTTGAACTCGAATGCATGTATTCTATTGATCATGAACTTGTTCGGCTTCTTGTACTCTTAATTTTCATAATAAAATCTTAAAATGAAGTTTGTGGGAGTAGGAAATATTTTTGACCTGGTGCATTCTCTTGATTCTGGAATGGACTATTACAACATTCACCTCAAGACACTCTTAACTGTATAGTGATACAACCTTGGAGCAAAAAAAATTGTGCCAAATCACTTAGAGAAATGAAACCTACACTACAACCAGATAGTGTGCATATGAAATTAGAGGAATTGAAATCCTAGGATAATATTTACAAGGGTGAAACCTTTATTTTTAGTATTAATGTTTAAGATATATTTCATTCACTGGAATTTGTAATTCTTCACCATCCAATGTAGGCAATTGGAAGTCATTGCTACTTTTACATCATGTGACCATTTAGAATGGCTTCCTGGTTTTGCCCGATCTGCATCCCACTTCAAAACTAGGTCCCCTTTCTGAAAGGTCCTTGCTCTTGCTTTCTTATCAAGCCAACTTTTGACTAAGACCTAATGTTTTTCCATAGTCTGCACTACATGTTCTCTTGCTTCTTCTAGTTCCATTAACTTTGTATACCTGATTTCAATGGGTTCAAACTCAGAAAACTACTGCTGCTTCATGAGTTCCACTATGGGAAGCTCTAATGATATAGGCAACATTGCCTCTTTACCATAGACCAGATTGTAGGGAGAATTACCCTTAGACCTCTTGGGTGTGATCCTATCAACCCATAGAGATGATTTGAGCTTTTTGTGCCAAGCTCTCTGATTTTCATCAAGAGTCCTTCTGATAATTCTTAGCAAGTTCTTGTTTGTGGACTCTTCTTGGCCATTACCTTGAGGGTAATAGTTTGATGAAGTGATGAGGTAGACACCATTCTTGACAGCCCATTCAGTGATCTTTGTACCAAGAAATACCAATGCATTATCTGATATGATAGTGGCAGGGACTCCAAACCTTATGACTTTCCATTCATAGAAATCCAAGATATAGGATTCATTTACCTCCTTAAGTGCCACTACTTCAGTTGACTTGGTGAAATAGTATGTTGTTGTAAATATCCACTTGTGGCCTTGACTTGAATTTGGGTTAATCACTCCAACGAAGTCTAATCCCCATTGCATGAATGACTGACTACTAAAATTGGACGAAGGGGTAGGGCTGCTAACTTTTTCTTTGCTATAAAGAATGCACACTTCTTGCATTTCCTGATCCATGAGTAGCAATCACTAAACACCGTAGGCCAATAGTAACCAACCTTCACGATTTTGAGAGCTGTTATTCGAGGAGCAATGTGGCCTCCTACTTCCCCGTCATGGAGCTCATGTAATATCTTCCCAACTTGACATGTTTAAATGCATCTCAAAAAAACACCATTGATGTCTTTCTTGAACAAGACACCATCAATAAGCAAATATGTGATGGATTGCAATTTGAAGTATCTACTGTTTTGTTTGTTCCATTTTGCTGGGCACAAACCTCTTTGGAGATAATGCACCAAGTCTTGAGTCCAACATGGAATGGGTGCATTGTTAATTGACTTATCTTGATCATTCTGTAGTAGTAGGACAACCTCTTCTTCTTCTTTTGAATCATCATGTGGTTTAGAAGTGAGTTGCTCACACAAACCTTTTCCACGAACTAGCTTGGTAACTTTTATTTCAATGTCATATTCCATTACATAGGTGATCCAACCTACTCTCTTCTCATTCGAGTCCTTCTTTAGGATGTTAGGAAATAAGAGATAAAATATGTGAAATAATCCCTTACAGAATCGCAACAGTAGAAACTAATATGCAAAAATTATTACACATCTGAAATAAAATTGCAGAATAAAATAACACAACACAAGGAGACAATATTTAACATGGTTCACCTAATTTGGGCTACGTCCACCAAGAATCACTTGCTCAAATTTTATTACAAGACACCACTCTCTCAATACAATACCCAGATCTGTTTGGAGCTATGCTCAACAAACTCTACGGAATTCACAGTCGAATTCAAAACACATCTGCAATGTTTTTCATACCTCTATCATATGCATAAAACCATATAAATAGACAACCGCTTAAGCAGTTTTACAAAACCATGGGTATCAAAACCATGGGTGAAACCCGTCCCATAAACCTATGGGTCAAAAATATCACCCATATGAAAAGAGCACGTTTCCCAATATGTCGGGTGCATTTTTTCAAGGCCAAAAAAAATTTTGCCTAAGAAATTTTTTTTCGGGGGCTACGCCTCCCAACCCCTGCTACCAGGGGTTGCCGCCCCCGGACCCTCGCTCGGGGCCCGGTCTGGCCCCGAACCTCGGCGAGGATACATGAAAATTGTATAGTACTCTTAGTTTACAGTCTTTAACACTTTCACACATGAAAACAGGCTCCAAAACCTAACAATCTCCCACTTGGAGACTAGTTTTCCTCTGTGCAAGCTTCTCAACCCTTCACTAGTTTCTGTGAAGACCAACCAAAGCTGAACACAAATTCAATTTTTTCCTTATGACCACCTTGATCATCATGTCTACAAGATTTTGACTGGTATGAATCTTCTCCAACTTCAAGTTCTCTTCCTCTAAAGTTGTTCTGATGAAATGGTACCTTAACTGTATATGCTTTATCCTAGAGTGGAAAGAAGAGTTCTTAGCTAGGTGTATAGCACTCTAACTATCACTATGCAACTTTCCTTCCTCTTGCTTATGCCCTAACTCCTCAAGTAATTTTTGTAACAAAATCATTTCCTTTCTTGCATCTGTGGTAGCAACATACTTAGCCTTCGTGGTTGACAAAGCCACCAACTTCTGTAGTCGTGAAATCCAGCTTACTGTTGTTCCACCTACAGTGTAAACATAACCTGTTGTGCTCCTCCTTCTGTCTACATATCCAGCCATATCTAAATCTACATAACCACACAAAATGGTGTTTGATCCACTCTAGCACAAAACTGTCCCCATGGTCCCTCTCAAATATCGAAGGATCCACTTTACTGCTTGCCAATGCTCTTTACCTGGATCACTCATAAATATACTCACAGCTCCCACTGTATGGGCAATATCAGGCCTAGTGCACATGATAGCATACATCAAACTACCAACCGCTGATGAGTAAGGTACCTTGTAAATCTAGTTTCTTTCCCGCTCTGTCTTGGGACACTGCTCTTTTGATAACTTTAAATGACCTGCGAAGGGAGTCCCAACCGGTTTAGCATCCTGCATGTTAAACCTCTCCAAGACTTTCTTAAAGTACTCTTCCTGAGATAAAGTCAACTTTTGGTCCTTCCTATCCCGAGATATCCTCATACCAAGGATTTGTTTGGCTGCCCCCAAATCCTTCATAGTAAAGGATTCACTTAGCTGCTTCTTGAGTACTTTTATTTCTTGCATGCTTTTACCTGCAACCAACATGTCATCCACATAGAGACAAAGGATAATATAACTGCCATCCTCAAATTTCTTTTTATACACGCAATGGTTAGAATTAAATCTAATATAACCTTACTTCATCATAAAGCTATCAAATTTCGTATACCATTGACGTGGAGCTTGTTTCAAGCCATACAAGCTCTTCTTCAGTTTGCACACCATATCCTCTTTACCTTTGACCTCATATCCCTCTGGTTTCTGCATATATAGTTCCTCCTCCAAATCACCATGGAGAAATGTAGTCTTTACATCAAGTTGTTCTAAGTGCAAGTCTTCTGCTGCAACTATTCGTAGAACAATTCTAATAGAAGTCATTTTTACTACAGGAGAAAAAATATCATCAAAATCTATACCTTTTTTCTATGTAAACCCCTTGACCACCAACCGGGACTTATATCTTTTCTTGTCTCCTCCCTCTTTGACTCTGAACACCCACTTGTTCTGTAATTCTCAATTTTCTTCGGGTAGCTTTACCAAATCCCATGTCTGGTTCTCCATGAGAGCCTGATGCTCCTCATCCATGGCCTGCTCCCACTTCTTCCTAGAATCTACTTGCATTGCTTCATCAAATCTCTTTGGTTCTCCACTATAGGTGAGTAATAAATAATAAAGAGAAGGAGAAAAATGTTCAAGTTCTCTTCTTACCCTAGAAGACCTCATCAATATAGGAGTTTGGGGTTCCTATTGAGGAGGTTCCTGAACTGATTCATGTGTCACTTTTACATCCAGAAGATCCTCTACTACTGCATATTCTTTCTTGGATTCTTCCCTATTTTCCTGCAACTGTTGCTTATACATGACTTTCTCATTAAAGACCACATCCCTAGATCGATTTTTTTTTTCCTTAATACTCCAACATTTATATCCAAATTCATCACCACCATAACCAATGAAAGTACATTTTTCTGATTTAGCGTTTAGCTTGGTCCTATCATCCTTTTCTATATGAACAAACACCTCTCATCTAAAGACTATAAGAAATGAATAATCCACTTTCTTACCATACCAAGCCTCCTCAGGTATGCCTCCATCCAAGGCACTTGACGCTCCTTTGTTTATCATGTACACAGCTGTGCTCACCACTTCTGCCCAAAAAGAAAGAGGCAATTCTGTATGTAACCTCTTGCTCCTAGCACATTCTATTATTGTTCTGTTCATACTTTCTGATACCCCATTTTGTTGCGGAGTTCCTGGAACTGTATTTTGCCTAAGAATTCCATTCTTAGAACAGTAATCATCAAATTCATTGATGCAATACTCCCCTCCATTATATGACCTGAGACATTTTAGCTTAAGACCTGCTTCATTCTCTACCAAGGCTTTCCATTTACCAAAAGTGTCAAATACATTAGATTTGTTTCTAATACAATAAACCCAAACTTTCCTTGTCGCATCATCAATAAAAGTAACATAATAACTTTAACCCCTAAGACATGATACCTGAGCTAGCCTCCACACATCAGAATGCACCAGCTATAACTTACTCTCTTTATTTGTAGGTCCAACCTTGAGAAACCTTACTCACTTTTGTTTCCCATATATACAGTTCTCACAGAACTCCAAACCTGTTTCTGTATATCTAGGAAAATCCTTGTTTATGATCTTCATGCCCTTATGGCTCATATGACCGAGCCTATTGTGCCACAATGTTGTATCTACTTCTGAAGCCACAAGATTACAAACATTATTGCTATAAGTGGTTAAATACAAGGTTCCAACCTTCTTACCTCTTGCCACCACAAGAGCACCCTTGGTAACCTTCCAAGAGTCCGATGTAAATATCACAGTACAACCATCACTTCCCAACTGCCCTATCTATATCAAATTTCATCTTAATGTAGGCACATGTCTGACATCCTTCAATATCCAAGTCTTCCCATTCTGCATCTTAACCTGAACATAACCTTTTCCAACTATTCTACAAGGATCATCATCACCAAGAAAAACATGCCCAAAATCCCCTTGAACATAATCAACAAAATAATGCCTATGTGGAGTAGCATGAAAGAAGCCCCTGAATCTAAAACCCAAGATTCAGTAATATTATGCAAATAAAGAATCAAAGCATCCTAACATACATTACTTGATGCCACATTTGCCTCCTTGTTTTCTTCCTGTTGTTTCTTCTTGTCTCAAAGCTACCAACAGTGCTTCTTTGCATGCACAGACTTTCCACAGTTCCAACATACAATCTTGCTCTTGGATTTTGACCTTGCCCGATCTTTCGATTTTCCACAGTTTCCTCTATTCTTCTGTCTCCCTCTAGTTTCCACTGTCAAAGAATTCCCTGAAGTAGAAGATTCCCCGGAGCTTTTTCTTCGCATTTCCTCGCTTAGAATCACCCCTACAACATCCTCAAACTTCAACTTCAAGTTAGCTGGAACCGAGTTGCTTACCGCCATTACCAGGCTATTCCAACTTTTAGGTAAAGATCACAAAATTAATAAATCCCTAACTTCTTCATCAAATTCTATTGTAACCGAAGCTAGCATATTCACAACCGTATTGAAATAATTTAAATGATCTACTAATGAAATATTCTCAGATATCTTTATATTAAACAACTTTCTCATTAAAAATATCTTGTTAGAGGCAGAGGGTTTTTCATTCAACTTCCCTAATGCATCCATTAGATCTTTTGTCATCTTTTCCTTTGAAACATTAAATAATACCGAAGATGCAAGACACATCCGAATCATTCCAAGTGCCTTTCAATCCAATAAATCCCATTCCGCATCTGTCATACTCGAGGGTTTGTTCACCTTCTCAGACAATGGAGTATAAAGATCCTTCTGATAAAGGTAATCTTCCATCTGTATCTTCCAAAGATTGAAATTCTGCCCATTAAATTTATCAACCCTAGATCTTCCATCATTTGCATTAGCTCCCACTCAAGCTAAAAAATTTCCCTGCAATTCAACACTTTAGCAAACCAAACCATGCTCTGATACCAATTATTAGGAAATAAGAGATAAAATATGTGGGATAATCCCTTACAGAATTGCAATAGTAGAAACTAATATAAAAAAATTATTACAGATCTAAAATAAAATTACAGAATAAAATAACACAAGACAAGGAGATAATATTTAACGTGGTTCACCCAATTTGGGCTACGTGCACCAAGAATCACTTGCTCAAATTTTATTACAATCCACCAATCTCTCAATACAATACCCATATCTGTTTGGAGCTATGCTCAAAAAACTCTATAGAATTCACAGTCGAATTCAAAACACGTCTGTAATGTTTTTCATACCTCTATCATATTCATAAAACCATATAAATAGACAACTGCTTAAGTAGTTTTACAAAACCATGGGTATCAAAACCATGGGTGAAACCCTTCCCATAAACCTATGGGTCAAAAATATCACCTATATGAGAAGAGCACGTTTCTCGATATGTCGGGTGCATTTTTTTGAGGCCAAAAATTTTTATGCATAGTGTATAGTACTCTTAGTGTACAGTCTTCAACACTGTCATACATGAAAACAGGCTCCACAACCTAACATAGGATAAAGTCCTTAACACCAACGTGAGACACTAACTGTTGGATCTTGTTTTATGAGACCAAGTGTTTGAACTTATTCAAACTCCTAATGACAACAAGGACATGATTTTCAATAAAAGAATACATTACTTCGTAATCTTCCAGGATCTAACTGAAGAATGTTATGGGCTGCTCTGATCCTTCTCTATTCAATTTTACCAAGATAGCTGAGATTTATTTGATCTTCCAAAATCATAAAACATGAAGTCCTTTGAGAATTTTGGGTTGATAAGAGTTAGAGCTTGTGATATTGCATGCTTGATGGCCTTAAAACTCTATTTTCCTTCTATTGTTCATTTGAATGCAAGACTCTTCTTTAACATCATTGTCAAACGCTTCATAAGAGTGGAAAAATCAGGCACAAATCTTTGAACAAATTTTATTCTTCCCAAGAAGCTTTGTAGAGATTTATTGTGTTATGGTAATGGAAGTGTTCAGATGGCTTCAACTCTTTCAGGATCAATTATTAACCCTTATCATGAGATAATGTGGCCCAACAATTTTCCCTCATGTGCAAAGAATACACACTTCTTTGGATTTAATGACACCTCGAACCTTCTACACCTTTGAAATACTTTCCTGAGGTGAAAGAGATGGTCTACTGCATTCTTTGAGAAGATGGTGATATCATCTAGATACACCAGCACTATCTTATTGGCTAAGCCTTTGAATGCCATATCCATATCTCACTGAAATGTTTCTCCTGCATTTGATGGTCCAAATGGAATCTTATTGTAAGCATATGTACCCCATTTTGTAGTGAAGGTTGTCTTGAACTAATCTTCTTCTTTCACCACTATCTGATTATAGCATGAGTTGTCATCTAATAATGAAAACCTTTCAGAGTCAGCTACAACATGCAAGATTTATTCCATTGAAGGAAGTGGGTAGTGATCCTTGAGTGATGCTCTATTTAGATCACAGAAGTCTACACATAATCTAATTTCTCCATTTCTTTTCCTCACTGGCACCAATTTTACAACCCAACTTGAATTTTTTATAGGGAAGATGATGTTAGTCTCAATAAAATTGTTCAACTCCTTCCTTATGAGAGGTTCAATGTGAGGATTCACTGGTATTTGCTTCTGTCTGATAGGCTTGGATTCAGGATTTAATTCAATTGTATTCTCATCCAATCTTGGTTTGAAACCTCTTAAATCCTTATAAGTCCATGTAAAGACATCTAGGAATTCTTGAAAAAGTTGAACAAATTCAACTTTATCTTGTGGAGTACTTACTTTTCCAATTTGCAATGTCTTTCCTTCATCTACTGAAATGGGCTCTGAATCTTTACCCTTTACTTGAATGTTTGCCTTTTCCTTCTAGAACTAATCATTTGCATTGAAGATTGACTCCAAGGTCACAAGACCTTTTGGTAATTTGTTGGTTCTCAGCTACACCACTTGGTCACCATAATGTTGTTCCAATTTTTCTTGGTTTCTGGAGGAGAACTCAAAATCTTCTTGTGAAAAATTGATGATTTGCTGGTCATTATCGAAGACTTGTCAACTTGTGTTGTTTTATGGGACAACTGACCTCATAACCACCTTGATATGAGGCTGATATTTCTCACTTTTGATACTCTCTACAACATCAAATGCTGCCCCAATTGCTACCATTTTGTCTGCTACTTCATTCTTATTTCTTGGAATTAAATTTATGCTAAAAGCTTCAAAATATTCAATGAGATCCCATACCCTATTTTTGCAGTTCTTCAATAGATCATTCTTAGCAGAATTTTTTCCTCTGACTTGATTGAGAATAATCTCTCTATCTCCAAATACTTGCAAGTTTTTTATACTCTTCTTTCTTTCCCAATGCAATCCCTGAATTAAGGCTTCATACTCAGCTGTGTTGTTTGAGCAAGCAAAATGGAAATAGAAATGTGAGTAATATTTTGTGCCTTGAGGTGAAACAAGCATATCTCCTCCTCCTTCACCTTGTCTACTTCTTGAGCCATCGAAGAATAACTGCCATGCCTCATTATCATCCTTGTGGTCTGGCTTGGTGATGTTAGGGAGAGGATGATTCTCTTCATAAAAACAATAAATTCCTAGCTAAGATTCTTCCATTTCTTTGTGAGGGTAAAAAAAATGTATTTTTTTCCCATTCATCAAGAGTCAAGTCTTGAAAGCATATGACCTTGGTATCTACTTCATAAGTACTTAAAATATCTTCTTGATCAAAGGATGAACAATTTGAATTGATTAGATTTGATGTATGAGGCTCAATATGGAAATATACAATTGGCTCAGATCTGATTGTAGCCTTAGCTCCATACCTTGTTCTGAACATCATGTGTGACAAATCAGTAGACAAATGGCCTCCAATTTTGGAAGTGAAGTCTCTTGACAAACACAAGGCAAAGAGTGGTGGCAACTCTATGATTGATACATGTTACAAGATGATGACATTGAGACATGCATGCAATGTGAGGCAAAAATATTTGATTACTCCAACTATTGTTACTTTTGTCCCATCTAGTTGCACCACACCTTTGGAGATGAATTCATATTGAAGACACAACTTATTAGCTATTTCTTTTTGCATGACTAAGGTACTTGTTCCCGAATCAATCACACAATTATGTATTAACTTATCTCCAATTATAAAGGAGATATAGAATGGTGGGGGATTCAAATTTTTACCTCGATGATCCCCTTGATTTTCTCTTTACTAATCTACATTGGTAAGCACCTTTTCTTTTTGATTTGGTGGCTGATTTGATGCTGACCAATTTGACATAGTAGCTTGTAATAGGTTTCTTTGTCTTGGGATAGCCAATGACACCCACATTGAGATGTTTACATTTTTTTTCTTCATATGATCAATGATGTTTAATGGAGATGAGCTATCTCTCTTTTTCCCCTTTCTCTACACATTCTTCTCTTGCACATGGGCAATTACACCTAGCATTTGAGTTGGTCTAGAAGGTGGCTTGGGTTTCCCCTACACATTGGGAGCTGCACTTTGATTGCTAACACCTTATGGAGTGATGGAGGGTTGTGGATAAATTAAATTTGATGATTTTCCCTCTCCATTTTTTTTTTCTTGGACCATGTATTGGATGCTACACTTTGAGAAGGTTCTTGATTCATACCATAGAAGTCTTCCACCTGCCAATTTATAAGTGTGATCTCATTTGCACTTGACTCTTGTTGAGATGAACCCTATTGATGATTTAATTATTGGCCTATTTCTTTTTCTACACCAGTTTTTGTCACAACCAGAGCTTGATTCAAAGAAAAATTAAAACACAATGACTGGTTATGAGGTTGGTTGCATGGGAAACACCAATCATATTCCTGAGCCATATTATTTTGCATTGTTACCAAAGTTGTAGATGTGGATGCAACATTAGGATTGTAAGGCTGGAATGGACTATTAACAGGAGGCTTGATCTGGTTCTGATTTATGTTTTGAATGGGTGTCCTGTTAGGCTGAATTGGGGGCCTATTAGGTTTATTTTAAGGATGATATGGGGGTCTAAAATTCTAATATTGCTGCCTCTTAAGTGTCATCAACTCATTACCCAAATTTTTCATTTTCTTCATGACTTCTTGGAGCTCATTTGAGGCACTAGAAGATGAAGTAGAAGCTTCAGTTAAATTCTGATTTCTTGGAGCAGGAATGAGAGTTAATGTGGGTGATTGACTAGTTCTTGGAGCTTCTAATTATGAATATAGAGGCATAGCTTGTCTAGCTGTAAGTTTACTAGCTTGGATCAATCAATTTTCAGCTCTAATAGCAATGTTATAAGCTGTGGGTAAAGTTATACCTCCATGGATTGAATCATCATAGAAATATCAGAGTTTAAATCTTTAAGAAAGTATAGGAAAGAACCATCACCTATTAGTATCATGGCCAATGGAATCCTATCCCATGTCCTCTAGAATATAAATTTGAAATCAGTCAACTATTCATTAGGATCCCTCTTGATTGTTATCAATTATTCCAATAAAGACAGGTTATCCCCCTTTTCTCCAAATTTATTGTGAAGGGTTGTACACAGATGGTCCCAATTTTGGATAGAGCTTTTTGCTATAATTCTAAACCATTACAAAAAAATTCCCTTAAAGGAGGATGCCAAAAAATTCACAATCATGTCCATTTCAGTAATCTCATGAATTGCACAGATATTTGTAATGTCTTGAATATGATCAATTGGAGTTGTTTGGTTTTCTCCAGTGAAATATGGAATGTTCTTTAATGCTACAAATCGACCTAGATTTTGTGCATTGAGAGAAAGTGGGCTACTGCTAGTGAAATTGACATAAGGATTGGGCTGCACCATCCTGATTGGTCGAAGAACTCTAGTTGATTTGATGAAAGGCCTTCCAGGTGGAGGTGTTGATAAGGTTCTATTCGATGGAGATGGAGACCTTTTAGCTCTTCTTACTCTCCTTGCTCTTCTGGAGATAAACAAAGATAGACAAATAATCCTTATTCTCTAGTTCTTGACCTTGTTTGGATTCTTCTCATAAATCTGTCAAGATTGGACTGCTAGAACCAGTGGATTCTACCTCTTTTGGAGTCACCAGATGTGAAATTCAAATCTTCTCACAAGATGAATACTTACAACAAGTGCACATCAATCTTGTTGCAATTAAAATGAAGACCTCTTGGTCCCACTAGGCATGCCAAAATTGTTGATGTAGAATCACAACACCCATGAATGTATGCAACTCGATGGGTTGATACTCTCAATATCATTGCATAACATGGAGCATATCTCAAAGTGTGGGACTTTTTAATTGAGAGAGCTATCCGAATTAAGGCCAGTTCCTATTCCTCTGTTCAGGTGCACACATTCATATTGCACAGGATCTACTCTAAAACCTACTCTAACTTGCCAAGGAAACAGGGTTAAGAAGATGCGAGAAAATAAAACTAAGCTAACAAGGAGATGTACCAAAAGAATTTTGAATACCTGCTTTGAAAATAGACACAAACCATTAAAATTCATACAATCACCATGCACAGTTAACTAAAATGGAATGATAGATCAAGAGGATGCAATGAACACAAGAGAGGGTTGAAATCATCCACAGAATTATCTTATTACTACTTAGATTGATACATTTCATTATAATGGCCAAGAGGCAAATATTTCATTACAATCTATATGGGAGGTTTGAAACTCCATGAATTCACCTGCCAAAGAGAAGAAAGGAGGGTGCAAAATAGAAAATGTCCAACGATTTACAATGAGCCAAGCTCTTACCTTTATCAAATAAGTGAAGAGAGGAGAAGAAAAAAAAAGGGGGGAAAAATTACTTGAAATCTCAACCACCAACCATCAATGCCTACAAATCTGCTCGCAATCTATCAAGTGTGGTTCTCCATGGTAGATCAAATCAAATCTAGGTAGTTGAAGTAATCAGATCATACATTAATGGCATGAAAGACTTTTTCCTATTTTTCACACACCTAACCTTGCCAAAATTAAAATTTCAGGATTCCATAGCATAAAGGATATCGAGACCTCTCCAAAATGTCTTCTCTTTCTCAAATCCAAGTTTCTAGTCAAAAGATATGGCTGTCTGAATATTTAACTACAATTCTATGAAAAATGGCTAGAGAGTTTGAGAGCTTCAAAGGTCCAAAAACCTGAAATGGGCCTAGGGATGCTTTCTGCATTTTATGCCACTTAAGGACTGTGCCCTTTTGAACATTTTGGCCCACCCATCCACTTCTAATAAGGGCATGACACATGGATTTTTTGAGCATTGACGAAGGTGTGGGATAATTTTACAAATTTACACTTTTTTCAAAATAAAAACCAAAAAACCCAAAGTTCCTTGACTGATAACCCGCCTCCCGCAAATTGTACACTTTTTGCATTAAAATAAAAACCAAAAAACTAGCTCAAGGTCCCGCACTGATAACCTGCCTCCCGCTTTGCAAAAGTTGCATTAGGAAAAAATCAAAATTTCCCCCATGGCTAGCTCAGAGGCCCCGCAATTACAAACTGCACCATTGGTGAGAAAAGTCCTCTAATAAAAAAATGTAGACAAAATTTCCCCCATGGGCTCAGAGGCCCCGCAATTGTAAACCACACCTTGGTGACAAAAATCCTCTACAAAATTCCAAGATTTTCCCGACAATTGTAAACCACACCTTTCCCCGCATGTCACAAAATTACAATGGCCACATTGTCCCGACGTCCCACCTTCCCGCATTCTTTGTGAAAAATACTTATGGCCACATGTCCCTTTGTGGGCCTTTGACATTTTTTTTCATTTTTACACCTTTCACCATAATTCCTTAAAGCACAAAAAGGGCCCGTCCTCGCGCAACCAATCGATTTATGAAAAGTGTATAACTTATGGGGCTAAAGTGAGGATTTTCTTCGCCACTTCAAATTATCAACGTCCATTCAGAATCCAATGGAGCTACGAGAATAATTTGACATGTTTGTCAGTATAATGAAAAGTGACAAGTTCACCGAATAAACCCGGCACGCTGCAACCAATCAGAGATGACCATGTGTTTGCAAACACCGGGACATAAATGAGAAACAAAACAAGACAAAGAAAGGAGAAAAATAAGATAAACCACAGAAACCATAATGAGATGAATTTCCCAGATTATAGATTTTCTGCTTGAGCTATGATCCTCGATGTTCGCTTGGCCATCCCTTTGCCATTGTAACAACATTTCATCATCGATCTTGATTGCAACTTGATCTTCGAATTTGAATGTGAGCTCGAATGACTAAAACACTTTCCCATTTTCTCTGTGCAATGTTGTGCTTGATCAAATTTTTAGGGGAAAAAATTGGTCGATAGTATCTTTGATTTTTCAATGTGTTTTCTCATATTGTTTTTTGTATTTTTAAATTTCTTTTGATTTTTAGATTTTTGATAGTTTTTTGGAAAGCACAAAAAGGGCCCGTGCGAACAACAGAGTCAATATGTGTGTTAAGATCCAAAAATAATGTTTGCAATTTCCTTGATAAGGGATACTAAGCATGTTTATTTATCAAGATTCATGTTTTCCCCCAATCTCGATGATCGTGGTGAGCTCGTATTACACAAAATACTAGTATCTTTGTAATTTTCCCCGAAACATGGATTTCGTATGTGGAATATTGAATTCCCTATCTAGAGGTTTATGCACTTTGTGCCATACTTGATGGTTATGTTGATGTGCATTCTTGAATCGCACTTGATTTATAACCTTAAGATCATTTGAATTTTTGGTAGCTTTAGAGCTCTTGCAAGTTTTGACCTGAGCTTGATTAAGAAATTGTTTGGGTTTTTTTATAAGATGACATATGACTTGTTTGATTTCGAGAAGGAGAAGAAAGCAAACATTTATGATCAAGATGATAAGAATGAGAGAAATTATGGTGGGTTTTCCTCGGTCATTGATAGAATAAATATGTGATGAATGAAAAGGATACGGTCCAAGAATCGAAGAGGATTGGATACCAGGAGGTGAGCCACTGATAGAAGATGATGAAGGGATACTATAATACAACCCTAAGATGGATGAAATTAGGTTACTTAGAGGTGAGCCATGGCTAGAAGATGAGGGTGATGGACTACTAGGGTGTGGCCCAAGTATAGATGAATAGGGACAACTTGGAGGTATCCCATGTATAGATGAGAAGGGACTACTCAGAGGTGTCCCATAGATAGAAGAGGATGAAGGGCTACTGGGACATGGCCCAAGAATAGAAGGTAATGGGATATGAGGAGGTGACCCACAAGTAGAAAATGGAGGGATACTCGGGGGTGGCTCTAGGATAGAAGAATACGATGGCCTACTAGGGTGCAACCCAAGGATATATTTTGATTGAGGAGTGATGATAGATAAGGAATGATTTGGTAATGAGAAGATAGGCAATGCATCAATGCTAGACCTCGATATCTCATCATGATCAGAGGAAGATGAAGATGGAATCATAGAATAAGAATCAAGTTCTATGACCTTATGATCTTCCTCTACGTTCTGATAAAAGGAATCAATTTCTTTTCCCCAATACGCAAGCTTATCGAGTTCAAGAAATAACCCTTGTTTGTAATCCTCTATAGGGATATCTTTGTATAATTTGATTGTTCCATCATCCTAAGAGAAATTAATCAACAGAGGTTGTTCTTTGAACATAGGAGGTTGATTAGAAGAAATGGGTTTGAAAAGTGGGGAAAATTGATTGACAGAAGAAGATGACTCAAGAGAGGAACTTGGCTTGGAGGAAGGCATCTCATGAATGGATGATTTAGATTTGGACCTAGGTCATTTTTATAGAAGACAACATAATGTAGGTTGGAAAGTAGGATCACATAGCCATATGTTAAGTTGTGACATAGGAGTAAAATTGGATGATTGACTAGACAGAATCTGAGTCATGGAACTTTTTGATAGAGGAAGGGTTTGTCTAGGTGAATGAGGAAGGAAATCCTGCGAAGAAAGGGAGGACCGTGACTCAAGAACTGAATTAGATGTTCGATCAATGGAACTTGGAGTCACATGAGTCTTCAAAGGAGGAATAAATAATTGAGGTGAGTTGTAATAAAGGTCCCGTAAAGGAAAGGAGGACCCTGATTCAGGATCTGATCTAGGGGTATCCAAACAAAAGTTGGGATCCGAATCTTCAGAAGAAGAGTGGGAATACGAATGGTAGTTTTGATCTAAATTGGAATAAGAGTGGGGGGAACCAAAATAATAATTTGGATGAGAAGCATCCAAACCATACCACTGATTATGAGATTAAGACGGGGAACAGGGTACCTGAATGGGACCTATAGTGTGAAGAACCAAACAAGGCTTAGTCGTAATGGATATCTTTTGATGTGAATGCATAAATCTAGGTTCCGTATTTTTGTAAGCATGAGGAACCATGCAATAATTAGTCATTTTTTGTGTCGTTTAAGTAAAAATGTCTAGATATAGATAATGTAATGGAACTCCTTCAAAGGGAATAAATCCCCATGTCGATTCGGGTAGCATAATGGAAAGCAACTAGACATGGCATAATTATGGAGATACGTGTGTGATTTTTTGAAGGGAACCTAAGGAAAATAGACATCATGATGATGTAATCTCAATGAGATCGAAAAGGATTGTACTAGAAAATAATTTTCTAGATGAACGATTACAAGGAACAATCATGCAAGTGTGAAACACAAAGCCAATCAATAAGGAAATAATCCATATGTAAAATGGGTGTTCTAAATGATAGTTCAATGTAAATATGATCAACACAATGTAAATACTTACGTCAAGCTCAAAATGAACAAGGCATAAATATTAACAAAGGGTAGAAGTGACTCCCAATCAAACGATATAACGATGCGTTCAACAACCAACAAGGATAAAATGTTAAAGGGAGAAGTTTACAAATGTAAGCCACATAGCCACACCAATTGGACATGTCTATAAAGCTTCACGGAGAAGCGATATATTAGTTTCGAAGTGGTATCAAAACAAAACAAACAAAGTAAGAGACACTCTTCAATATTTGGGACAATGTCTGAAATCAAAATAAGTCAAAGTATACTAAGGATGTGCTAAAATGTGGGCAGCGTAATGCCACAATGTAGATATTTAGATCACATTTACGAGAAAAATGACATAAGTATCTTAATTGTGTCGAGAAAATACAAACGAGGTAACACGTCAAAGGGATATTAAATGATGAATCAATCATAACTATGATGATGATCTTGAATTCAATATCAAGTGGCCATAAAAGATATAAGGATGCGTCTACGCACTTTAGATGTTTAAAAACTCAACTGCAAACATTGATGAGTGTAAACAGACAAAAACGTGATGAACACTATGTATGACAACACTCCTGAAAGATTTCTTTTCTTGCCCCAAATGGGAAACAAGAACGTAAAGGTATAGATCAAAATATGTGAAAATAAAATAAGTGTCACTTGGGTAGAGTTTTTCCTTGTCTGAAGGTGAGAAATAAACTGAGCTAAGTGATACGCCGTTGATTCCATGATGAAAGACACTTAGATCAAACTTACATGGGCTCTTTGCCTTGTTCAGAAAACAAGGTTCAGACTTCAAGTAAGTTGTCACTTCATGATGGCTTGATGCGAAAATGGACTAGAAAAGTGGGATCCCAGACAGAATGGCTTCCCTAACAAGATCTCTCAACTATGTGTTACAAAGTTATCTTAAGTGAGCTCGATTTACCCAAAAATTCACACTGACTAATTTTGGAGTATCTCGGCTTTACTTTACCCCCTTCAAGAATAGTGGGAAATAAATACATCCATGTGTACTATCATTGGGTTCTCCATATGGAAAAATGTTAATGGTAACTCACAATGAAGACTATTCAAGTGGGTAAGCGGAGTGCTTCCTATTTCATCCATGAGGTTACTCAGCATTGGATTACTTTAGGGTTCCTGGAACCACCCAAATTTTTATAGCTTAAGGATTTATGCCAAAGGGGTTATGTTCCAGTTGAGAGGATAGGGATGTACCCTTTTTTGAAACTTTCAATACAATGTGATGAAAGTGGTGTGTTTTTTTATCTTTTTAAATTAATGTGGTTTAAGTAGCACACCATTTGGCAACCTGCATGAAAACATGTGTATTATAAGTCTTGTGTTTCATTTTACGCCTTTCTTTCACAAGCGTTTGGTCCTGTAAACTACAAGTTTTAGTAATTTTCCAGTTTGCAGATGGATGTCAAGAAAGAAAGCTTACACTTTGCTTTTAATTCCTTATATCACCCAAAAGGTGCGAAGGAAGAGAATATGAAATGTGAAAATCCCAATAAATCATATGAAATCCTACTTTACTCTTTAAAATTGTAGAATAATTACTTTTTAACATGTGATAAAAAGTTGTATAAGTGCTTTTGATCTCCAAGATTGTTTTTAAAGGCGCGAGGAGAGAGCATACGCACTTTACAAACCCTATTCAAGCTAAGAACTAAAAACACTTAACTATGCTAACTGAAATATCAAAAGAAAACCATGTATCTACTTTGTTAGTCTTAAAAACCCACACAAGAGATCAAAAAAATAATTTTACAAACTGGAGAAACTTTTTAAAATTTTAACACAAATGCTTTTGTACCCAAAATGACACCAACGCACCTCAGCCTACGGGTACGTGTCTTAACCAACATAGACCCGTGGCAGGAAAAATAGATATGGGTAGAAACACCTACGTGGGCGTATTTGATAGGTACACTAGGGTTCCATTGCGGATGTGTCTATCTCAATGGATATTGCAAAATGGAATTAATAAAAATCACAGCATATCAAAAACACTAGTGCGCCCAGAGGCACGTATACACCCAATAAGAAACAGAGACAAGACCACTTCAATAGAGACATGCCCAGGCTAAAAATGACAAATTTACATAGTGGAGCTATTTAGACAGATGTGTATAGAGAGGTGGATATGCATGCCAGCTAACACAGACGCGTGAGCATTCCTGCTAGGAGAAAACCTGTCAGTGATGAGTACGACCAGACAAGTGCATGTCTGTTCCAATGGGGATCCTGAGGTTTCGACATGGATGCACCCCTTTATAGCACCTATGCGTACCCTATGAAAAACCTGCAAAACTAATGCATTTGAATTTTTTTAAGAGCAGACAGGTTAGTTGTTAGTCAAAGTAGACTATTTCTAGTTCAAACCCACAATATATATGAAAATAACGGTGATTTAGCTGGTTTTAAAAAATGGAAATAAGCAAATAACAAGTTGTTTCTTCTAAAAAACCTATAAATGAACTTTGAAAAGCTTAAAATACCTCCATTAAAGGAGGATGGACATAAATGTCCCACAGGGCGTGCCAAATGTGTTTAATGAAAAATTAGATATGCTATGGAAATGAAGCTAAAACATATAACCTCAAAGCATGAACCTAATATACACTAAACCATCATGATAAGAGATAAAAAAGACTAACATCTATCATTGTATGAATTAGATTAACTCTAAACTAACCTGATAAATCTACTCTCTACTCTTTAGATCACTAATTAAACATTAAACCTAAGAAGATCAATTTATCAATCAAAGGTGTGATTAGTTGTTTATGGGTCTCAAGATTTCAAGAATGGAGTCTCGCCTTTAATGGTTTCAAGGCCAATGGTTCTCCCTATTTACTCAAAACTTGGATTATGGATGCAAATGGAGGTTATTAGCTCAAGATCAATGGAGGGGGTAAGTTTAAGATCAAATGTCTAATTAGCTTAAAGCTAATACAAATGGAATCCCAAAACTAGGTGTTCTTAGTGTTAATAAGATATCCTAAGTGTGAAGGTGTTAGTTGAATGGGTAGGCTTAGCCTTGTATTTATAGTTTTTCACTTGCGAGAGTTTGGAATTCTTGTGCATGTGGTACTAATTGCTAAAAATCACTTTTATATTAGATTAGGATAAACATTCTTTAGGCTTAGTTAAGCTAGGATTATGCTAGTTAAACTTGATTGGCAAGTGATTATAGACTCAGTGAGAGTTGGGAGGAGTCTGGTTAATCATTTTTTACTGGTAGATAGCCTATGAAGCCTACAGAAGTGGTTTAGAGAGAACAAGGGAGGTTTTGAATGGTCAAAAGGAGGAATGTCTATCTAATAAGAGAGATATTAGCCTAATTAGATGATTATATGAGGAAGATGAGTGTAAGAGTATCAGGAATGGGCATCCGAGAATGGAGTGAAGAATGGGGAATTAATGAAGTTTCATCAATTGACTGAATTGGAGGAAATGCTAAGTGTAAGCATATTTTAGGTGTGTACATCAGATACAAAAATATTTATATCATATATATATATTTTGAGGCGTGCTTTCATTTATATTTATATATTCGAAATTTGATTAAATTTCATTTTTTGAGATGTGATTTAAAATTAATGTATTTCAAAATCTATGTTTTTTCAAGTGTATATAAAGTTATGGGAAGCATCAAATGGTCCTAAAAATGCCCCCTTACACATGTAAGTGAATTCATAATTTCAATTCTTTTCACAATATTCGATGATCATGTCGAAGATCGTATGAATTACATTAAAGGTGTATGTGAAAAGTGTGGGGACTTGACTTTATTGCTAGAAACAAATGAACATTTGGACACATTTCAAATGGTGGCTTGCAATAGGTAATAAATAAATATTTATCTATATACATATATGTTTTTAAATTTTTATATACATATTTTATTTTTATTTTCATGTTTAATACAAATGAATATGACAATTGCTCCATTATGTATTGATTTTCTAGGTTCAAATACATAAAATATTCAACACATCTTAGAAAAGATGCAACCAGGATGGATTCAGTAGAATGGGAAAACCCCATGACTACATTCATACAAAGTTTTTGAAGTTTAATTAGTTCATACATCAAACATTCTCACTATGAAAAGTGGCAGGATACACAAATCAAGACTAATAGAGACACATTCCCTATTGCTTCCATATTTTCTGTGGTTGATTTTGCTGATAATTACTCATTTTGTCATCAAAAATAAATTTATTCACAATATTATAATACTAACCAGGTTACTATCATGGTTAAAGTATTTTATAGGCATGCATGATTGGATTTGGATGGGGTTGAAAGTACAAATGTGAGGCGAATGATCAAGAAGGAGTATCACCTCTATATAAGTGATGAAAAGGAACATGATGCCCACTTTTTGCAACATTTTTTTTGTTTTTTCTTTCAATATCTTCATCAGCGAGGAGTACAAATAGATCAAAATTTTGTTTGGTCATATGGTTGCACATCACAATTCAAATCCTCTCGCCCTTTCTTTACACTCATTCGCTATCATCGTCATAAAAAAATACCTCATTTATGGAGTTTTTTTTATAGTGGTCGTGGGAAGGGAGAACACGATGGTGTGGGTGCATGCATCAAATGTGCTCTAAAGAAATAATGCTTTTATTATGAGGGAGATCGATTGATTTGTTCCCACACCATTATTGAATGGTGTAAGAAGCATTTTTTAGTTCAAGATTCAACCTCACACGCTTCAACCTCACATGCTCCAACCCAAGAGAGAGTGTTTTAAGAGATAATAGGTAGATGTGCATTTAAAACATATAGGTAGATCTTGACGTGATTTATTAACTACAATTTACAGACTTTAAAAAAAATTATTCTTAATTTTGATTTTTGTTTTAAACTTTATTGATATTTTGAGCATGATTAATTGAAAATATTGATCGAAGGAAAAAGCATGGATGTGAAAGGATTCCTAATTCTAGGTCTTTCCACTCTTTGATGATATTATTCTTGTTTTTGTTATGAATGCATGAACGAATCATATTCAAAGTGCAATAATAAAAAACATATGTATGTAGGTGAGTGGAAGAAAGTTCCTTTAGTTGTGGATGACAAATATGGATCCGATCATGATGATAGTTTTGAAGATGTTCCATTAATTTCAACTGATTATGAGCACATATCTAGACTGTTTAAACAAGGTATTGTTATCCAAAATTCACCCCTCAAGGTAATTTGATAACATGCATCAAATTCTTTAGTCCCAAGCAAATAGATTGATTTAAGGCTTTGAAATCATGTTTTTGGGCCCCCTCGGCTTCTTTCTAACTTTCCTATCCAAGAAGAAAACCCAACGAGTTAGAAAAGATAAAAAAAAAATTTGAAAAAACCAAGCTTGGGGCCGAAAAAATGAATAAAATCGGCTAATTCCTAGTCCACGCATTAGTTGGGACAGTTGGGACGTCGGGGCGCGAACCGGCCAAAAATCCGCCAGGAACCCATCGCAGTAGTTGGGACGTCGGGACGTGCATCAAGTGAATACTAAAAGGCGAACCGGCCGAAAGTGGAAAAAATCGCCAAGTTTTGTTATCGCGCGGTTTGGGACATCTGAGCTGTAGGCACGCGCAGGATGTGAACCAGCTGAAACACTAGAAAAACAGTCCATTTCGGGTGGTTCGAATATTTTTGTCCCAGGCAGTCCAGGACAGTTGGGACAAAGGTACGCGCGGGACGCGAACCTGCCGAAAAGGCGAAAAGGCAGCAAAAGAGGGACAAGGAAGCCCGAATCGGCTGAAGCAAGAGTTTTTCATCCGGGACAGCTGGGAAAAAATTACGCGAGGGACGGGAAAATTTACACACACACACACACACACACACACACACAAACATATGTAGCCGACAGCAAAGAAGAAAAGTCAATGTTTGACCCGTGAAACTTCAAACGGCCATAACTTTCAACTCCGAGCTCCGATTTTCACAAAATTGGACTTTCTGGAATGAGCACGACGTCCTCTACGCCAAAAAAGAGTTGATTGATTAATCTTCACTTGAGGATGTATATAATTGAACATGCATTGAAAGTTTATGAATTTTAATTAGTTCATACATCAAACATTTCACTTGAAAAGTTAATGCTCATTCCCGTCAAATGACAGAAAACGCCTGCCAGACCCAAAATAGCTGCACGCACTCAGAAGGCCATAAATTTTGCATTTCATCAATGAAATCACACAAAATTGGTACCATTGGAATCATGACTCCGATCCCGATGCAAAGAAATCATGCAAATTCTGGATTTGATGAAATATTGAAATTTTTAGGAAAACGTGGCCAGGTTCATAACAGTGTTTTATTTGGTAGCTGGGAGTGCAATTAAGAGGCATGGTCATCATTCTTTCTCTGCTGCAGCACATGGGACAGTATGGGGAGCCTTTCCATAAGTAATATATAATCATTTCAATCAATTTAATGCCTCTTACAAGTGGTTGAAGGACAGATTTCGGAATTTTCATTTTTCCCTTCTCTTTCTCTTCTCATTTTTAAAAAATACATCATTTATGGAGTTTTTTTAGAGTGCTCATTGGAGGGGATCTCACGATGCATGGTGATCCATGCCCTTCTCCCGTAATAGATTGAAATGTGCATATCATGAAGCAATAAAATAGCAGTTTGTGGATATATCTTCCCCTGTTGTGTTTTCTTGCATTCTTCTTGCCCTTTTAATCTTTCTACAAGAATATTGTGTCTATTATTGTGTTCTTGTAGGGATCCATTATCATTGTGTATGCTTGGAATATTATTTGTGAATGCATTTTGATAGATTATGGAGAACTATCATCACCTCTTCTAGTGTTTACTTTGCTTCTGTATTTCACACATTTGGAGACTACTCTGACACCCTCCTTTTCTGAAGTGTATCACCACTTTAGTGTAGGCTTTCATTTTATGCAGGTCTCTCTCCCCTGGTCCCTTGGAAATTTAGATTAGGATAGTTAGTTTCCCCCTGCATTAGAGTAGATCGTGGCAAGTAGTTTAGGAGCAAGAAAAAGCTTTCTCTAGAGGTCTATCTTAAGTAGCAAGTCCCAAAACTTGGAGATAGTACCCATGTTATCCAATCACACCGTGAGTTCAAGTATATGCACTTGTATAAACATAAGGGTGCAGTGATTCGGTGATAACAGTATGTTTTATTTAAAAGGATTATATAATTTGATCATTAAATATATTTGTATAATTTATAGTATATGGATAATTTAATATTTCTTTGAATTTTGTTGTAGGTGATGTATTTACCGTCATTTCTAAAGAAAAACTTATGGATAAAGTGGAGTACTACTTGTTGCATTGTACAGAAAAGAGAACAAATATAACATGTGAAATAACAAGTGAGGAGACAACATTTTATAGTAGCTCGGTTGTAGTGTACGGAACATACTTACAACAAGTGAAATACCTCCAAAGTGGGATTCAGTTTTTTGATTATAAACAAAACAAAAAGGTGTGTCATTACACCAATCACATAATTTATACAGGGTTACAATTGCATCAAGTGAATACTAAAAGTGGTCAACACAAAAAAAATGGAGACTAGATGTAGAAAACCATGAAAAACATTTACAGGTCATTGAACAATGAGCAGAGCCACTTGGTATTATATAGAAGGACCTAGAATAATATGTATTTATGTCATCCAAGAATAAAATATTTTATCTATTTTATTTGTCATTTGGCATACATATTTGACAACTTTCTTGCTATGATATTAAGCATGGGTTAATCAATGATGTAATTTTGTTCCATAGTATCTCCAATAATATTCTTTCCATATATATCAATGTTTATATCATGAAGGATTTGGATACTTGAACTACACACACATATTTACACACACACACACACACACACACATATGTATGTCTATATATGTACATGTATGTATGTATGTATGTATGTGTGTGTGTGTGTGTGTGTGTGTGTGTGTGTGTGTGTGTGATAACAAATGAGTTTTAAAAGCTTGGTGTTAGGTATACCTAACATGTCGTGTATTAAAGGTGTTTTTACTTATTGTGTACATGTAAAATGACATTAATCACCTTTTTCAAAAATTGAGTTGATGATTTCTTCACTTGTGGATGGATGTAACTAACATGCATTGAAATTTCATAAAACAAACAATGGATATTAATTTATATATTATTTTTTCCTCGTGTTAGTTTCTCTTTTCTGACATCTTTTATAACAATTTGAAACAAGTTCTTAGTGTCAATAAATCTAACTTGAATCATTTAAAAGTTCTATTAGATTATAGAATTTTTAAAATTTTCATAGACAATTAAATTTTTATATAGACAATTAAGAACTATATGACTCAAGGTATTGAAAGATATTATGACTCAAGATTACTATTTTATTTTTCTAAAAAACATACCAATGGTGGTACATTTGCGATTGCACATATTACAAATGCAAATGAAGAAATGTTTGCATCAATGCATCACACCATGAGCTTGAAACTAATGAAGCACGCATGATGAGGATAATATTACATAGAAGAAAATATAACATAATTTCTTAGGAATTGGTAGATAAATTGAAATTGAAGAGGTGTTGGTATCCAAATTGATTCTCCCTAAGAATTTTAGCAACATGAAATATTTAACAAGACACTCAGAGACAGATAGATCACAATATATATCATTTTGTAGCCAGGGAGGCGATTCAGATTTTGGAGAAATGGATAGCACCATCAAAAGGATTTGATCTATCCTTACTACTTTAGGTTGTGCCTTTCAACCAGGGTGAAAGGAACCATTTTGTAACCTCTGTTGGTGAATGAGAATGAAGATATCCTTCTTTCCAAAAATTTGAAATGAAACCTTGAAAAAATATGATAAATGCACCACAATATCTCTCAGGAGTTGTCACTTCTAAAGAATGGTTATATTTTATAAACAAGGTTAAGGTTACTAAAGATAATATGGAATCCTGATTGCTTCTGCATATTTTTGTAATAGAAATTATTCATTTGTGGACATATAGGGAAAAACAAGGGTAGTTCAGGGTAGGATTCGTTGTTTGAATAATTTTTTGGTGGGAGATTAGGCAGGATAAATTTGACTTTTCCTTCTCTTTGAGGACCTTTACAACAATTGAAAAAATCAACAATAGAAATCTTCAGAATATATAAAATGTTCCTTCAACTAGAAGGTGTGAATCAATGGAGGCCCAAGTCTACATGTTTTCACACAATCTCCAAGAATTTAACACAAAATATCGAGTTAAAAGGATTAATTAAACATCAAAGATCTTTGGTTCATCACGTCTGAGATACACTCAAAGACTTACAAATAATCCCTTTCAACAAATGAGAGTGAATTAATTTTAAATTGTTTATTTCATCACCAAATGAAGGCTCTTCTCATAATGAAATTGCAAATTCCAGTAAACTATCACAGGGATGATATCTTATGTGATTTACAGAGATTTTAACATAAGATTTGCAATAGGAAAAATAAAAACTATTTACAGACATTTTGAAATGAAAGAAGACAAATATTGCTAAAGATCAACACAAATTAATTCAAAGTTATTAGATTCATAAACAGGGGAAAGTTTCTTGAACAATCTCAGAGCTTGTCAATGGTTGTACACTCACAACCAACTTGACATGATAGAAATCTAAAACACAAGAACTTAAAAGGTTTCTTAGATGGTCACTCAGAAAGATGGGTTTCTTTATATTTTCTCGTAAAAATTAATCCCTGACCTTTTGCATGAAAAATTCATGCTCTTTATAACGTTAAATTACATCTAAGTTTTTCCCCTTAAAAGAAGAATATTTGAGGAACCTTTGTTGCACATATCTGATCATGCTTTAAGAAAATGACGTTCAACAGATTTGTACATGAAAATTTCCATGTGTTGAAAAAGGTAAATCATTTCAAATATTTTCTTCATTGTTTTAACTAGGACAAAGTTTTTTATCCTTCTTAGCATGCAACATCCTTTTTTACATCTTTCCTTTGCAAATTTACTATCTAATATTTCTTTGCATATGAAAATTCATTTTTCGCAAGATCCCAAGTAATTTTGATTTCAAAATATCAACCTTTGCACCTTTTAGATTCAAAAATTGAGCTCTATATCCATTTAATTGCACTTTGCAGAAAAAAATGACAAGGAATTTCATAAAAAAATGATGTGAAATCTCATCTCCTAAAATATTGGAGAAAATATGGCAGAAAAAATAGACACGATGCACAACTACTGTTGATTCTATCTTTCAACTTTAAATTAGAACCATCCACGTGGAATGATTTGATTCAAAGCGGGCCTAGGGTTGCCTTTTGCGTTTTATGACTTTTGAAGAAAATGCACAATTTTGACATTTTTCCTTGCCCCTCCGCTTTTAATATAGGCCCTACACGTGGCTTAATCCTAGCCGTTGATAGAGTCGTGGCTCAATTCTACAACTTTATCTCTTTTTAATTAAAAGGGAAAATTTTCCAGATTTCCTTCTATGGACCAAACCTCCACCGTTGACTTTTCAACCTTCCACGTCTCCTAATCTGATTCACTAATGGAGTTGTAGTTCACTTTGTAACTTCACTCCTTTTACAAAATAAAGCCAAAAAATTTCAAAGTGTTCCACCGATCCACATCTTCGCCTTTGATTTTAAAGTTGTCATGTGTCCTCCTCTGATTCGCTGCGGGCCTTAGGCATTTTTTCAACATTTTGACCCTTTTCACCATAATTCCTTAAAATACAAAAAGGGCCCGCCATGCCACAGACAATTAAAAATGAACACGTATACACCTTTGGGGCAAAAGTAAGAATTTTCTCCGCCACTTGACAACTTTGATTTAATCAATCAGGATCCATCGGGGCCATGGGGTAGATTTGATATTTTTGCCAAAGTGATAAAAAGTAAAAATTTCATAAAATAGACCTATTGTCCCTCATGCAATCAAAAGATACCACATTAGCAGATGATGAGATATAATTTGATCGGGAAAAAACACCCGTCAAACCGTAAAATGCAGAGGAACCACCATTTAAGCCCAAAATTGAATTTTTATTCAAGGACAAAGAAATTTGTAATTAATACCAGGTTCAAAGAATTTCATGACCATAGAGAAGGATCAAAAAAGGCATACAAATGAATGAGAAATATTTTTCATGTACCCATTTAGGAGATAAAAAAAACTTCAGAACACATAGATTGAAGAATTTTTAGGGAAAATAGTGCGATATCAAAACGAGCACCAACATCGACTCTAGGTATGGGAGCTCCCTGCAAGTGCCACAAGAACAAAATATTAGACCAAGTGCCAAAGATCCATTGTGAAATGGAGTCATGAACCGATCCTTCACAAGAGAATTGAGAAACTAGAAAAAATAGCTGCCAAAGACTAGAACAAACCCTAAACCAAAAAAACACAAAATAAGAGCACAAAAACCAAATAATTTACATTATATAAATGATGCATACCTTGATTCTGATAATTTAGTCAAGGAAATGTTTCAAATGCCTTCCATTGAAAGGCAACTTGAGACATTACCCATCTAGGTCTTTCAAGAAGAAGGTATGTTCACCAATTCGAATGTCAATAGAATAAGGGCCCATCCACAATGCATCAAAATTTCCATGCTTTCCCTTATCCTCATATCTGCTATCCCACAATAGCACAAGATCTCCCACGCTAAAAGCTCTTGGAGTCACCTTTTTGTCAAACAACTTCTTCAATTTTTCTCTGAATTTCACATGCCTTTGATGGGATGCTCTCCTTTATTCATCTAATTCAAAAATTTGATTAATGCGAGTATCATATGGAATAAATTCTTGATCCTCTAGTTTTTGAATAAAATGATATGAATCAATTACATATGCAGGGGTAGCAGAGCTTTAGTTCCATACACCAACTCAAAGGGGCTCTTTCTAGTAGCTCGTTTAATAGTGATTCTATCATCCTAAACAACAAACTTCAAATTCTCACCTCACTTCCTTTTGTTCAACTCCAAAGTTCTTCTAATTATATTCAACATATTTTTATTGTTGGAATCTTCTTGTCCATTTCCTTGGGGATTATAATTGGAAGCATATGTCAAATTGATTTCATATTCATGGCACATAGCCACCAAAGGTTTAGCTTTGAAGCTCATAGAATTATCAGGAACTATCTTAGCAGACACTCCAAACCTATAAATGATATGATTTAGAATGAAATCCATGACAATTTGATGTGTTGCTTTCTTGGTGGGGATTTCCTCCACCCACTTGGTGAAGTAATCAGTTGCTACTAAAATCCATGTATGGCCAACACTTGAAGGGCCTGAAATCTCACCAACGAAGTCCATTCCCCATTCCTTAAAATGTGCTTCAATTGATATAGGGTGCAAAGGAAGGGAGCCTGAAGCTTTTAGTCTTCCACAAAAGCACTAATAACTTTCACATTTGCTAACCAAAAAAATTGTATCTTTGAAAAGAGTCGGCCACTAATAACTAGCCCTCAAAATTTTATGAGTTATGACTCTTCCAGAAATATTCCCCCCACAAAATCCTCCATGGAGATCAAAAATTATTTTAGGGGCTTCATCTTCAGTAATGCATCTTAAGAGAACTCCCTCAGGGTTCTTCCAAGCTAACCCAAAATTAGTAATGACATATTTCTAGGAAGCCAACTTAAGAACTCTTTTCTGATTCTTACTCAAATGTTCAGGGTATTTTAGGTGTTTGAGATAAAAGATGACATCCTTATACCATTCAAAATTCATTAAATTTTCAAGGATACTTAACCTTTCTTCTTCAAATTCATTTACCTCAACATTTTGTAGGTTGCTCTTTGCCATAATATTTTCCAGACCCAAACCTCTGACTAATTTTGTTTTTTGAATATCCATATCATACTCTTGTAATTTGTTTACCCACCGGAAGATTTTTCTTAAAACCTCTATTTCTGATAGGATATCCTTCACCATGGTGTGGGGAACATAAGATATGAATTTTGAACTCAGAATGTATGGCCTGAATATATTAGTGTCCTTTACCAAATAAAATGCATGTTTCTCCATGACGGTATACTTTAACTCAGCTTGTTGTAATGCCTTACTGAAGAAGACAATTGGTATTTAAGCTCCTTCATCATCCTTCTGCAATAATACAGATGCAATAGTATTCTCTGAAGAAAATGAAAATATTTGGAAAGAATTCTTATAATCTGGAGCTGCCAAAACAAGGTAGTTCTTTAATGCCTCTTTGATCCCAGAAACAACTTGAATAGGAGTTTCTTCCCATTTAATACATTGATCTTTCTTCAGCATGCTAATAATTGGGATGGTCAACTCAGGAAAGTTAGATATAAATCTCCTGATAAAGTTTATTTGTCCAAAAAATAATTGGATTCCTTTCTTAGTTCGTGGAATAGGAAATTTTTTTATGGCTTCCACTCTCTTAGGATCAATCATGGCCCCTTATTTTGACACAATGTGCCCAAGCAACTTTTATTTCAGAAATCCAAAATTGCACTTCTTGGGATTCAATGAAATACTATACTCTCTGCATCTTAACAACATTTTTTCTAAGTGTTGTAGGTGGTCATTTATTTTTCTGGAGAAGACAATCACATCATCTTGATAAACCACAATGAAGTCATTAATATAACTAGAGAAGGCTACATCTATTACTATTTGGAAAGTGGCTCCAGTATTCATTAGACCAAAAGGCATTCTAACATATACATATGTTCCCGAAGGAGTAGTAAAGGAATTTTTAATTCACTATAATTCTTTCACAACTACCTGGTTATATCTAGAGAAACCATCGAAGATAGATACGAATTCTGAACCAATAACCATTTATAGCATATTTTCCATATTTTGCAGAGGGTAGTTATCCTTCATTGATGCCCTATTCATGTTTCTAAATTTCACACACAACCTTGTGTCTCCATTATTTTTTCTGACAGGTACCAAGTGTGCAACCCATGATGAGTACCTTGTGGGCTGTATGATCCCTCCATCCCTCATCTTTTTCAATTCTTCTTCCATCTTCAGGGAAAGGAGTGGTTTGATTGGCCCTTGTTTTTTCCTGAATGTCTTAACATTTGTCTATAAGGGAATTTCATGCTGGAAAAGATCTTACCTGTATGCTTTCAGTTTAGAATATGACCATGCTAAGAAGTCTTGATATTTATTTAACATTTGGACATATGACTGCTTCTATTCCTTGCTCAGATTGCTACCTAGACATATATTTCGTGGTTTATCTTTCATGCCAAGGTCATGCTCTTCAACATCCCTTGAGGCTTCTATATGTCTGTTGACAATGAAATCAACATTATCAAAGTTTGATTCGAGAACAACCAACCTTCCAGGAATAATATTAGTCTTTAGTTAAATGATTTCTTTTCCAAATAATGTCTCCTTCCCTTCAGCTACATAGACCATTGGTTCCCAAACTATACGTTGATCAGAAAATTATCCTTAGTTCTGTAAAAACCTTTGCACCTGGGTCTCATCATCAAATACTTGCCAATGTTTGATGTTGTTAGGGATAAGTGGCCTAGTTATTACCTCAGTATCATACTCACAGTATGGGGATACTGTATAATTTTCAAATATGGATCCCAATAATGCTAATTTATCTACAATAGTATTGTATTTCCTATCATGACGTATGATATTAAAAGAGTCAAAAATGTCAATGAAATCTTAGAATGCATGCTTTTATTGCTCATTCTCTGGTTTTCTGTTGCATATAGTTTTCTAACTTGTTTGACAATTAATTCTGAATCTCCTTTAATAATGATGTATCTAACATCATATTTCCGAGCAGTTCTTAAACCCAATAATAGTTCTTCATATTCTGCAATATTGTTAGTGCACTCAAAGTTGAGTTTAAAAGAAAATACAAACTCTTCCAGGCCTGGAGAAATCCTAACAACACCGGCACCACTTCCAAATTTAGAGAAAGCCCCAGCAAACAATAAAGTCCAAGGAGAACCTACTTGTTCAAGACACTTGAATTGATCAATTTTGTGCTCTTTACCATCAGCAAATACAACAAAGTTATCAACATCAACACTTGTGTATAACAGTTCATAAGAATTATTGTTGGGATCCTCAATGAGATGTAACATCTTCTTTGCACCATAAAACTTTACAAGGCTGACCTCAATTGGGATAGTGGCATAAGACATTTCCATTTTCACACTACCACCCACATTGGCTTCCCATTTGGCAGAGCAATCAACAATAACAACATCTAGTTTTAAGTTCTTGACTAGGTAGGCTGCAATTTGCACTACCAAACCTTTGACACATCCAACTACTGGCACCTCTCTGGAATCCATTGCAGTACACTTCCAATAAGATGTTGTTACTTTAATATTTAATTCATTCATGACCTCAAGATGCATAACATTGCATGAAGCTCTAAAATCAAACATGCAATCATGTAATTGTATGTCCTTAATAATCAGAGTAGTGAAAAATGGATCTAGATTCAGCTGAGACTCAACCAAAGATGTTCCCAAATAAACCTTAAGTGGTTCCCCTAGCTGTTCCAGTACTTTTGGTTTTTCTAACTCTGCAATGGTAGGAGGAACCTCAATATTGTTCACATTTATACCTTGGGAAACCTTTTCTTCTTTGAATCCTAAATACTCAAATACCCTCTTATTATGCTTAGGAATTTTGAGAAATTCAACAATAGGAATAGAGACCTTGATCTGAATCAAGACTTGGGAAATGCCATATGGAACATATTTGGGCAAGGTAGCATTATGAGGAAGATTGAAAAAATCATCTGGTGGCACAAGATTTTTCACATTATGAACATGGGCAGGGATACCAGTTCTGTTTGAGGAAACAAGGACTTTGTCGGATGCATATTTCTTTAGAGTTTCTTTTGGGATATTGGATAGAACTGAAGTATTTGGTTTTTCTTTAGTCCCTGCCCCTTTCACAAATTTTATTTTTGTATTATAATTTTTTTCTTGGGTAACTACAACATTCATTAACAAATTTCTATCCTCTTCTGATGGTATCCCTCCATTATGATTTTTAATCATTAAAGCCCTTAACTAATCAAAATCATTATTGGAAAATTCAAAATATTGTACCATATCTATTTCATAAGTATGAGTGGGAGGAAGAGGTAATATCCGGTGAATGCAATCCCAAAAACTTGCAACAGTTATGAAACTAATTAATTCCGTTGAATTTGCTCCTTGCTGTGAGCTTGTAGAGCACTCCATCATGCATGCATCGTCATCAGTGTTGTTGGTGCTCATTTTGGTCTCACACCATTTTCCCTAATTTTTCTTTTGATCTTCGTGTTCAAATACATATTTCATCTCTTGAATGGATGAGTGAAGCTACTATCTCCATTTGTATTCCATGATTTGTTTGAAAAATTATTTTTCGTGCCCTATTTTGAAGAAATCCCCAAATTTTCCTTGATTGTTTGCTCTAGAGTTCTTCAATATGCAGGCTTTTTTGTATTTTCTATCTCCCCAATCCTGGATGCACGAAAGTGTTCGAGTTTTCCTCTATATACCCTTGAAAATCCATTCCCAAGGTCATAAATTGCTTGGAGCCATGAATTTGTTGAATTTTCTCCATCCTTGGTGAAAAAATCAAATTCTGGGTGTGAATGGTGAAGTTCTACGTATTTGATGGTCTGACAGGCATTTTCTCCCCGTTAAATTCCTTCTCATCATCTACGTATACATGGATTATTTTGATTGGCTAAGAAAATTTTTAAGTGGTGGGGAAAATCTCTTATTTTTACCCCAAAAGTGTATACGTGTTCATCTCAAACTGGTCGTGGATGGGTGGGACCTTTTTGTGCCCTAAGGCATTAAGAAAAAAGAGTAAAAGGTAAAATAAATGCTTAAGGCACGCAGTGAATTAGAAATGGACACATGGAAGTTGAAAAGTCAAAATGAAGAAGTGGGGTGCTGAGGGGAAATTTTGAAATTTCACCTTTCGGTGAAAAAAGTTAAAGTTACAAAATGAGCCATGGCCCCACAGCCAATCAGAACAAGGCACATCACCTTTGAATAGTCAAAAGGTGAATTGGCGGGCCATCAGAGGAATTTCGAACATTTTAGCTTTTTGTGAAAAAATTTAAAGATATAAAGAGAACTTTAACTCCACAGAAAATCAAAGAGAGACCCGTGGCACAGTTGAAAATTCAAAAGGTGGGGAAGCAGACCAGTGGATGATCTGAAAACGTGTGTTGTATTTTTTTTTCCCTTTTAAAAGTTTCCAAAGATCATGATTTTCTTAACCAAATTTTTAAGTATTCTAAACTCCACAAATTGATTAAATTCTGATTATTATGCATCCATAGAAGCGCGGAAAACTTGTGTAGCAAATAAATAATTAGAAAACTGAAAACACTCAGATAACAAACAAGATTGTTTACGGTGTTCGGAAATTCCTACGTCCCCGGGTTCAGATTGAACTGATCCATTAATAATATTTAAATGTAAGTACAATAACACTTAAAAACAACCAATAATGAATCACAACCTGAAAATGTGCTGATCAATGTCCCAAGAACTCTAAAAAATAGCAGAAACTGTCCCAAGAACGATCCGTGGCTCCTACAGTGTTTTCACAATGTGATCTCCCTGCAACTGTGTTAGAAAAACACCTAAAAATGGAGATTTAAAAACATTATGTGAAAAAAATCATATATATGAGATCATATCTGAATTCTGAACACTTTTCATTTTTACACCAAGTCACAATTCGGACCAGAAGTTCATTGAAATTCGTGTTTTCCAACTAGCTGTCTTGTAGATCCCTGTTAAAAACTGCATTCAAATCTTCCAAAAGCAGGTTAAAAATTAAAAAAAAATATCAAATCTTACATTATTGGAATTGTATCATAATTTCCTTCATTTCATCTTTTTACTCCGAGTTCCCATTCTGATTACAGGTCCTTCAAAAATGGCGTTTTTAGAAACTGCCTCCTCTTGGCTTTTACACAGACCTGCACCAATGCTATTCAAGTACAATAAAGCTCCTCTTATATTGTTTCTAAGCCTCCTACCATACTGGCTGGGCGCTTATATTTTTACACGGCCCACCCAGGTTCCATTCTCCTCCCCATGCATTTGACTTATCTCTTAGGGAACAATATCCCACATTTGGTGCATTTTAAAGTGGAGGAGGTTTTAAAAAGGTAGGCGGTGCATTGTTTAAGTGGCTTAAGAGCCACCTTAGCCATGGGAAGTGGTGCATTTGTTGGTTGTATTAGGATGGCGCATGGATATGGTATTTTTAGGTGCCTTGAATAATGCTTATGGAGGTTAAACAAAATATAATGCGTGGAAAATGTAATATGGATTTGGATTAAATGTGTGGAATATGGAAAGTGGACTTACCAAGTAAATATAATTTCGACCCATGTAATGTGGTTTGGAAATAATTAATTCGGTCAATAATATATATATTCCACTTTTCATCTCCCAATAGGCAATTCGATCGAATTCGACGAGTGGTGGCAAGCCACGTGGTGGCTTATGGACCCACCGCGTTGGTGATAATACCATAGTCCATACGGCGGCCGGGCTCCCCTCCGTAATAAAAGTTGAGCCTCTTGTTCCCATGCACCATTTTTATGCTCGTCAAAGACCGGTGATAGAAAACCAACAAACAACTCCCTTTTTCATTTTCGCCACGTGTCGCAGTGCGATTGGTCCAATATTGACCAGTTGACCAGAGTTGACTTTCTCGTTGTCCGAACTTTGACCGAACATATCTAGAGTTCCCGATGTCCGTTTATCACTTTCTTATAGTCGTTGGAAATATCTCGAGATGATCTTATGCACTGACACCATTTAGGGATGTTTTAGGAACTTTAAAAAATGATCCCCTGATCAGTGGAATACTTTGTGGTTTTTCAGCTTTGAAAAAGGATTTAAGTTATAAAGTGAACCGTTCCTACGCAATGAATCAATAAAGGACACGTTGTTTGAGAGGTCAAAAATTGGGGAAGAAGAGTGCCTAAGGAAATTTGGAAATTTCTCTCTTTTGTGGAAAGAAGATAAAGTTGTAAAAATGAACTTTAACTCTATAGAAAATCAAAGGAGGACATGTGTCAGGGTTGAAAAGTCAAAAGAGGAGGTCGCATGTCGGTGGAACACTTTGAAGTTTTTAACTTTACTTTAAGGAGTAAAGTTAAAAATTAAACTGTGCCTCCATAACGAACTAGAAGAGGACACATAGCACTTTGAAAAGTCAACAACAGAATGGCGGATTGGAGGGGAACTTTGAACTTTTTAGCTTTATTTTAAGGAGTAAAGTTAAAAAGTGAGCCACAAGCCCACAACCAATCAGAAAAGGACACGTGTCAGCTTTGAAAGGTTAAAGAAAGGAGGTAGGTCACTGAGAGATTTTTATCCTTATCTTGTAAAAGATAAAGTATAAAAAAAGAAACATGACTCCACAGTGAATTAGGAAGGGACATGTGGCAAAGATGAAAAGTCAAAAGGGGGAACGCAGGCCACCAGAGGTATTTGAAATTTTTAGCTTCATTATAAAAGGAATAAAGTATGAAAGTAAAACACAGCCCCGTCGTGAATCAAATTTTGACACGTGGCCATTGAAAAGTCAAGGCGGAGGGTGAAGCAAAATGTTAAAATTTGCATTTTTTCAAGGTGAAACGGGCACTCCCAGGCCTACATCGAATCATATCGTTCCACTTGGATGTCTCAGATTAAAATTTGAAAGGTAGATCAACGGTAACTATGAATTTCATCCATTTTTCCACCATGGACGTTCTAAGAACTCTGGAGATGCAATTTTTGCATCCTTCTTCATTAAAATTTTATGATTTCTTGTTGTTTTGGCTTGCAAAGTGCAATTGAATCAATTTGGGGGGATCAATTTGTAAATATAAGGTAACTTTGAAGCAGATTATGTCTCGGGCTCATGTAAAGACGTGAAATATCATATCTCGAAGTTTCAAAGTAAAATTAGGGAGGAGAAAAGGTGAAGGAAAAGGATGCTACAGGAACTAAGGATGAAAAACATCCTCCCATTTCAAATAATGATGAAAATATTTGCAATGATTCACCTTTTTGAAACACCTGGAAATTTTTTGTTGCAAATCTATTAAATGTCACTTTTTGTGAATCATGATGAAATTTGTAACAAACTAGATGCTTCACATATTCGTTTCTTAGTGGAAAAGGATTAGATGTAAATGAATGTTATATAATGCATGTTTTTAGACATGCGAGGGGGGTTAAATTTTCACGATTTTTTTTGGAGAAAATCCATCTTCTGAGAAAACATCTGGGAAACCTGTTAATGTCTCGTTATTTCTAGATTTTTATCATGTCAAGTTGGTTTCAAGTGTACAACCATTGACAAGATCTGTGATTTTTTAATGAACTTTCCCTACTGATGAATCTGATGAATTTTGAGATTAATTTGTGTTCAATCTCTGGAAAATTTGTGTTTGCTTATTTCAAAATGTCTACAAGTGGTTTATTTGGTTCCTATTGGAATCTTATATTGATATATTTGTAAACCACACAAAATATTATCTTCTTGAATGTCTGGTGGCATTTGCAATTTCATTTATCAGGAAATATTTTCATCTAATACTGAAATAAACAATTTAAAATCACCTTACATCTCATTTTCTGGTAAATATTGTTTGTAAGTATTTGGGTGTACCATAGGGGTGGTGAAAGTAGAGGTGGATAATGATCAATTGAGTCTTCTAACTCGAGCCTTTGTGCTAGATTCTCAAAGATTGTGTGAAAACGTGAAAATCTGGGCCTCCATTGATGCACACCTTCTGGCCGAAGGAATATTTTAACTATTCTGAAGCTTTCTATCGTTGAGTTTTCATTGTTGTGAATTTTCTCAAAGATTTCACAAATTCCAATTTATCTTCCTTAATCTCCCACAAAAAATCATTCAAGAACAACCAATTCTATCTATACTACCCCTGTTTTTCCTTGTATATCCACAAAGGAATAGAATCTATTTACTAAAATATGTAGAACAACCAAGATTTCATAATGTCTTCAGTAACCTTAGCCTTGATTTGAAAGTATCTCCATATTTTAGAAGTGACAACTCTTGAGAGATAAATTATGGAGTATTGATCATACTTTCCCAAGGTTTTCTTCATAAAATTTGTGCAAAAGAAGGATATATTCATATCCTTCATCAAATAGAGGTTACTCAAAGGGTCCTCTCACCCTGGTTGAAGAGGCACAACCTAAATTAGTGAGGATAGGTCAAATACTCTTGAAGGTGCTATCGATTTCCCCATAATCTGAGTGACAAAGGGCCAGTTAGATCTTATCCTCAGCTATAAAAGGACATACATTATGAACTATCTGTCTCTAAGATTCATGTCAAATATGTGATTCTTCTCATATTGAAAAGGAGATCAAATCTAGATACCAACAAGTGTCATCATCATTATCTTCTTCAACTTCTTTGTATTCAACACATGGAGAATGCGGCAAGAAACATATGTCATAACTCAATTTTATGAGCTTCTTCAAAAGTAGCAACCATGGTAGTCAGAGGTTCAAACACCAATCAGTTTTCATGGGTTTGGGGTTGTCTATTTCCAGATCCAATAGACCCTTTACCTCTATCATCATATCTGATCACCTCTAGGATGATTTGTAATTTTTTCTTGACCTTTTTCTTATGCTATCCTTGGGAACTTTGTCTAATTCCCTTCTCTTCCCTGGCTAACTTATAAGATATTTCTTTAACAACCCCTGCCAAAGTTTTTACAACTTCCTCTAAATCCATAGACTTGCTTGATTGAGACTTTTTTGGATCGATCATTTTAACACCTTCCCTCTTAGGAGGTTTACCAATTGCTTTGATGTTGTTTTCAATTTGCAATTGTAAAGGCCTGCCTCAAAGTTCCATGGTTTTTTCCCCTCAAATAGTATGTAGCCTTTTTTTCAAATGCATCAGAATAATTTATCAGACATGATTCATAACATGGCCTCAAGTTTACAGGAAACCTTGTCAAGATTTTTTTGAATGTAGTATTAAAATCATGTACAGATTCATTAATATTTTTCTTAATATTTTCAAATTTTGATAAAATAAACCTAGGATCTGTTTTATCTCCATACTGCAATCTAAAAGTATTCTTCATTTCTGTCCATTAATCTATGGAGTTTGCTAGCAAAGATTTATACCAGTCCCTTACATCCTCCTCTAGAGTGTGAATAAACAACTTGATATACACATCCTCAAATTCTATCTCAAAGTCTCCAGTCATATTGACAAAAAATTTTAAGTGTTGATCACCGGCAATAGCATTATTTCCTTGAAACTTTGGTAGTCTATTCCTAATATCTTATGGCATAGCATTTGGAAAACCATCCATTCATCTAAAATTTATGGGACCAAAGGTATTAACAACAAATGGAGGTTTGGGTGGGGGCTGAGCCATATTGTTTTGAGGAGGTGATCTTGGAGAAGATAAAAATGATAAGGAGTGAGAGGTGGTTGTGCTTGTTTTGATCTCGCATCATTTTCCCTAAAAATTATTCAATCTATGTGCTCTGGAGTTTTTTATATCTCCTGAATGAATGCATGAAAAATATTCTTATGTATTTGTATGCCTTTGAAAATCCTTCTCCATGGTCATGAATTGATTTTAACCTGGTATTACTTGCAAATTTCTTTGTCCTTGGTGAAAAATTTGCATTATGGGCAAAAATGGTAGTTTCCCTACCTTTTACGGTTTGGTGGGTGTGTATTCACCATCAAATTATATCTCAGCATCTGCTAATATGTGGTCTCTTTTAATTAGATGAGGGACGTCAGGTCGATTTTATGAACTTGTCACCTTTTGTCACTTTGGAAAAAATATCAAATCGTCCCCGGGGCCCCGAGGGATCCTTATTGACTAAGTCAAAGTTGTGAAGTGGTGGAACAAATTCTTACTTTTTCCCCGAAGGTGTATACATGTTAATTTTAAATTGGTTGTGGCATTGCGGGCCCTTTTTGTATTTTAAGGAATTATGGTGAAAAAGGTAAAAATGTTGAAGAAATGCCTAGGGGCCCATAGTGAATTAGAGGAGGATATGTGAAAAATTCTAATTCAAAGGTGGGGATGTGGAACAATGGAACACTTTGAAGTTTCTTGGATTTATTTTATAAAAGGATTAAAGTTACAAATTGAGCCACGACTCCACAGTCAATTAGATGGGGGACACATGGTAGTTTGAAAATTCAATGGTAGAGGTGCGGGTCATCAAAGATTTTTGAAGAATTTTGGCTTTCTTTGAAAAGGAAGTAAAAGTATAAAAAGGAAGTGTGACTCCATAGTGAATCAGAAAAAGACACGTGGTAGTTTGAAAAGTCAATGACAGAGGTTCGGGCCGTCGAAGAAAATTTGGAAATTTCACCATTTTTGGTAAAAAGGGATAAAGTTACAAAAATGGGCCATGACTCCATCAACAACCAAGGTTAAGCCATGTGTAGGGCCTATATTAAAAGTGGTAGGGGCGAGGAAAAATGTTAAAATTGCATATTTTTTCCAAAAGTCATAAAATGCAAAAGGAAACCCCAATCCTGCTTTGAATCAAATCTGTCCATGTGGACGACTCTAATTTAAAGTTGAATTATAAAATCAATGGTAGCTTTGCATCGCGTCTATTTTTTCCACCATTTTTGCTCCAAGCTTTCAGGAAATGTGATTTTGCATTGATTTTCATCATTTTTTGATGAAATCCCATTGCCTTTTTGTCTATAAAATGCAATCAAATGGATTTGGAGTTTAATTTGCAAATCTTAAAGGTGCAAAGGTATATATTTTAAAATAAAAATCACTCAAGCTTATGCAAAAAATGAATTGTCAGATAGAGACAAAAATTACAGAGAAAAATTACAGAGAAAATTTGCAGAAGAAAATATGTGAAAAGGGATGTTTCATATCATGAAGGATAATAAATGTGCTTTGAATTAAAACAATGATGCAAATATTTAAAATGATTCATCTTTTCGAACAACTAGCAAATTTTGGGCGTAAATATGCTAAACGTCATTTTCATAAATCATGATAAAAAATGTAACAAAAAGGTGCTTCGAATATTATTTTATTGAATGGAAAATTATTGGATGTAATTGACTGTTATAAAAAGCATAAATTTTTCATGCAAAAGATTGGGGGTTTAATTTTTATGAGGGAAATCTGAAGAAGCCCATCTTTTTGAGGTGACCATCTAAGAAACCTGTTAATCTCTTATAATTTAGATTTGATCATGTCAAGTTGGTTGTGAGTGTACAACCACTAGAAAGCTTTGAGATTGTTCAAAAAAATTCCCCTGCTAATGAATCTAATAAAATTTGAGTTAATCTGTGTTGATCTTGTGCAAGATTTGTCTTCTTTTATTTCAGAATGTATGTAAATAGTTTTTCTTGTTCCTATTGCAATCTTATGTTAAAATCTCTGTAAATCACACAAGATCTCATTCATTTTATAGTTTAGTGGAATTACAATTTCATTATTAGAAGAGAAATCATCTGGTGATGAAATAAATAATTTAAAATCACTTTACCTTCATCTGTTGACAGAGATTATTTGTATGTCTTTGAGTGTATCTCAGACGTGATGAACCAGAGATCTTTGATGTTTAATTAAGCCTTTAAACTCGATATTTTGTGTTAAATTCTTGGAGATTGTGTGAAAACGTGTAGACTTGGGCCTCCATTTATGCACACCTTCTGGTTGAAGGAACATTTTGACTATTCCAAAGCTTTCTGTTGTTAAGCTTTCCAATTTTTGTAAAGTTCCTCAAAGATCTGGAAAAGTCAAATTTATCCTGCCTAATCTCCCACCAAAAAATTATTCAAACAAAGAATCCTACCCTGAACTACACCTTTTTTTCCCTGTATGTCCACAAATGAATAAATTTTGTTACAAAAATATGTAGAAGCAATTAGGATTCCATATTATCTTTAGTAACCTTAACCTTGTTTAGGAAATATAACCATTCATTAGAAGTGATAAATCGTGAGAGTTAAATTGTGGTGCATTGATCATATTTTCCCAAGGTTTTCTTTAAAAAATGTGAAAAATAAGGATATCTTCACCTCCTTCATCAAAAAAGGTTAAAAAATGGGTCCTCTCACCCTAGTTGAAAGGAACAACCTAAAGTAGCGAGGATAGATCAAATCGTTTTGATGGTTTTATCCATTTATCCAAAATCTGAGTGATAAAGAGCCAACTGAATCACCTCCCCAGCTACAAAACGACATACATAATGATTAATCTATCTTTAAGCTTATTGTCAAATCTGTGATGCTACTCAACTTGCAGGGGAGAATCAATTTGGATACCAACAAGAGGTCTGTGAGGTACATGAATGCAATTCTCAAAATGAACGTCCTCTAAATACTCTGTTTCTTGGAAAACCCCATCAGCTTTGGAAAACATAGGGGCTGATTGAGAAACAAACATTTCAAATACAAATTATGGCCCCTCACAAGATGGACAATTCAATTCTACAAAATAATAAATGATTCAGAAGCACTTGAGGATGAATTGAAATCTTCATTGATAAGATGATCACTTTCAACAATGGAGATCTCTTTTCTTGATTGCTGATCTCCAACAACTTTCTAGATTCTTCTTCCTTCAAAATTTGTCTTTCCCAGTTCTGAAAAGAACCTTCTAACAGGGTCTTTAGCGAAGAAAGATCTTCTTCCTTCCAGCTTTGCAAAGAATAGTAAAAAATATCATTTGATAGAGGTTAATACATTGGCATTTACAAAAAATCAGATCAATACAGAGTTTCCACTAAGGATTTTCACCTTAGTTCATGCAAATGCACTAAAAATGATCTTTCACATGTTTGTCAACACTAAATTCATGCAAATATTTATAGATATGATCTTCCATTACTCAAATTTATCAATGATGATGCAAAATTAGTTAAAAAAGCCACTGGAAACTTGAAATATTGCACACAAAATTTGTAACTTTGAATAATTCTTACAAATCTGAATAGTGGATAATGTTTCAACAATGTAGTTGTCACGCAGAATGCACTAAAGAATGATCTTTTACATGTCTGTCAACAGGGCTAAATTCATGTAAAGCTTTATAGATCTGATCTTCCTTTACCCAAATTGTCCCTTGCAATGATGATGCAAACATAGTTGTAAAAAACCATCTGGAAACTTGAAATATTACACACAGAACTTGTAACTTCCTCAGAAGCTGAGCAGCATCTTACAAATTTAACAAGACACTCAGAGGATAGACAGTTTCAATATATGTTGTTTTGTACGCCAGGGATGTGTAAGAATTCAGCTAGCTCTTTTTCACTCAGATTGTGTGATAAACTGGAATCAACATTGTCCCATGCAATGATGCCAATCTGGTGATTTTACATTGGGTATCCTATGCTTACTACTTTAGGTTCTGCCTTTCAGACTAGGCTGAGCAGCATCACAAATTTAACAAGACACTCTGTTGATGAAGACAGAATCAATATATCCTTCTTTGCACGAATTTGTAGCCAGGAAAGCTTGAATTCAGCTATGCTCTTTTTCACCACAGATTGTGGATACTCTCACGTCTCAATGGATAACACTTCATTAAGAATGGATTTGTATCTATGCTAAACTACTTTAGGTTAAGGCCTTTCAACTAGGGTGACGATATGGAATCCCATTTTGCAACCTCATGTTGGTGTAAGGAGAATTGAATATATCCTTCTTGTGGACATATAGGGAAATACAAGGGTAGTTATGGGTAGGAAGGAAAGAAATTTTGTTTGAAAAAATTTTTTGGTCAATGGAGATTTGGTAGGATAATTTGACTTTCTCACAGAGTTGTCACTTCTTGAAGAATGCTTGTATTTTCTAAACAAGGTTAAGGTTACTCAAAGACGATATGAAATCCTAATTAGAATAACTTCTTCATATTTGTGTAACAAAATTCAACCAGAAGGTGTGGACATCATATGGAGAAATAGTTGAAATAAAGGTGGAGAGAATCCAAGATCTAGTTATGGGTAGGATTCTTCACACAATCTCCAATAATTTTTAACACGAAAGCTCAATTTGGTAGGATTAATTTGACTTTCCCACGATCTCAGGAAGAGCTTTATCACCTCAATTAAGATACACTCAAAGACTTATAGACAATCTGTTTCAGGAAATGAGACTAAAGTGATTGTTAAATTGTGTTTATTTCATTACCAGATGAAGGCTGTGCATCATAATGAAATTGAAAATGGCACTAAGATCTATCAAAGGGATGAGATATTGTACACAATCTACCAATAATTTAACACAATATTTGCAATAGGAGAGAATAAAAGGATTAATTGTAGACATTCTGAACGATCTCAGAGTAGACAATCACCTTTCCTAAGATAAACACAAATTCAAAGATTCAAAGTTATAAACAGATTCTGTTTCAGGAAATGAGAGTAAAGTGATTTTAAATTGTTTATTTCATTACCAGATGAAGGCTCTCCTCATAATGAAATTGCAAATTCCACTAAACTATCACAAGGATGAGATCTTGTGTGATTTACAGAGATTTTAACATAATATTTGCAATAGGAAAGAATAAAAACTATTTACAGACATTCTGAAATAAGAGTAGAAAAATCTTGCCCAAGATCAACACAAATTAATTCAAAGTTATTAGATTCATCAGCAGGGGAAATTTTCTTGAAAAATCTCAAATCTTGTCAATCGTTATACACTTGCAACCAACTTGACATGATAGAAATCTAAAAAACAAGAAGTTAACAGGTTTCTCAGATGGTCGCTTAGAAAGATGGACTTCTTCATATTTTCTCGTAAAAATTAACCCCTAACCTTTTGCATGAAAAATTCATGCTCTTTATAACACTCAATTACATCCAAGGTTTTCCCCCCAATAGAAGAATATTTGAGGAACCTTTGTTGCACATATCTGATCATGATTTCAGAAAATGAAGTTTAATAGATTTGCACTCAAAAATTGCCAAGTTTTAAAAAAGGTAAATCATTTCACATATTTTAATCATTGTTTTAACTGGGAGCAAGTTTTTATCCTTCTTGGCATGCAACATCCTACTTCGCATCTTTCCTTTGCAATTTAGCTATGTAATTTTTCTCTGCATCTTGAAATTCATTTGTCGCAAGAGCCCAAACAATTTTGATTTCAAAATAGCAACCTTTGCACCTTTTAGATTCACAAATTGAGCTCCATATCCATTCAATTGCACTTTGCAGACAAAAACGACAAGGAATTTCATTAAAAAAATTACGAAAAATGATTGTGAAATCGTATCTCCTAAAATTTCTAAGAAAAATATGGCAGTAAAAAACAGACACGATGTATAGCTACCATTGGTTTTATCTTTCAAATTTAAATTAGAGTCATCCACGTGGAATGATTTGATTCAAAGCGGGCCTGGGGTTGCCTTTTTTGTTTTATGACTTTTGAAGAAAATGCACAATTTTGACATTTTTCTCTGCCCCTCTGCTTTTAATATAGGCCCTACACGTGGCTTAAACCTAGCTGTGGATAGAGTCGCGACTCAATTCTGTAACTTTATCCCTTTTTGCCAAAAAGGGAAATTTTTCTAAATTTCCTTTGACGACCCACACCTCTGCCGTTGAATTTTCAACCTGCCATGTGTCCTCATCTGATTTGCTGGAGGGGTCGCGGTTCACTTTGTAACTTTACTCCTTTTACAAAATAAAGCCAAAAAATTTCAAAGTGTTCCACCAATCTGCATCCCCGCCATTGATTTTAATGCTGCCACGTGTCGTCCTCTGATTTCCTCCGAGCCTTATGCATTTTTTCAGCATTTTGACCCTTTTCACCATAATGCCTTAAAATACAAAAAGGTCCCGCCGTGTCGTATCCAATTAAAAATGAACACATATACACCTTCAGGGAAAAAGTAAGAATTTTCTACCCCACTTCACAACTTTGACTTAGTCAATCAGGATCCATGGGGGCTGCGGGGCCGATTTGATATTTTTGCCAAAGTGACAAAAAGTGAAAAGTTCATAAAATAGACCTGGCATCCCTCATCTAATCAAAAAAGACCACATATTAGTAGATGGTGAGATATAATTTGATGGAGAACCACCATTTGTGCCTAGAATTGAATTTTTCTTCAAGGACAAAGAAATTTGTAAGTAATATCAGGTTCAAATCATTTCACGACCATAGAGAAGGATCAATAAAGGCATACAAATGAATGAGAAAGATTTTTCATGCACCCATTTAGGAGATAGAAAAAACTTCAGAACACATAGATTGAAGAATTTTTAGGGAAAATAGTGCGATATCAAAACGAGCACCAACAAGAGGATAACACATTACATTCCACAATTGTGGTATAATCTACACATTAGTTCTTAGATTGAGTAACATATTACTCTTTATGAGGTAGGTTGCCATGAGTTTTATCTCCAAAGACTTTGGTTTACAGAGAGGATTTTTACGTTAGGTCAATTTAGGAGTGTTTAGATTGTTGTATATTTCATGTTTATGACTAAGTGTGGGATAATTTCAACTAGAGTTGTGTTACCAATGTACCCTCGTTATCTATATTTTACCTAAGTGGTGGTATCAAAAAGTGTTTTAATAGCCCATCAGAACAATGAACTTAAGCTTTCATCATATATGATTCAAATCATAATTTTGAACATTATATGTTACACATGACCTACTTATTTTGATCAAGATGAAATTTCATGATATTCACTAATGTTATCCCTTGCATTAACAATCAACCATCACTTAAACATGTTCACTACCCAATATATATTGAATACATTCTTAAATTAATATTTATAAATTCCTTTCTTCCCATCTCCAAATAAAGTCAAATTTACAATTAGATTAAAATAGTACAAATCATGGATATGCATTGCATTACATTTACTTCCTTTTCCATCGTTTCACACACCTACAACAACACGAGTCTCCAAAAAATTGGCATGGATTCACCGTTTTCCCTACTAGATACACAACATTTTTTTATTGCCTTTATATTTCCTGAGTTTTAGAGAGATGATAGATAAAGAGAGGGAATCTGTTATTCTCACAAGCTTTTAAGTTACTATAGAGTTTCAGAGAGATAGTTTAATTCTAACAACTCTTTCCTAGAACAATGAATATTGAATTTGGAAAGATTTACCTAGAGTCAAATTTCAAGTTATAAGACTTAGTAGTGATATGAATAAAAACAACTAAGGTGGATAGGAAATGGCCTTTGAAAATATTTGACAAGTGCATAAGTAAAGAAGAATTCACTAAGCCATGGAATGTTTAATGTAACATAAAGTATTACTAAATTACCTAAGCATCAAATGATTCAATATATAATTTTAAAGAAGTTTACAATGTTATATTCACTAAAATGAAGGGTATTTAATATATTATCTATCATTATGGCTGTTATGATATCATCAAGAGACAAAAATCAAAGATAAGGGGGTGTCTTATATTCACATCCATAATTGTAATATACACCAACTCATAAAAATATAAAATTATGCGGTCTTACATATAAATATATGAAATTTATGTCGAATGAATATATAAAAACCACATATCTAATGAATATATATATATATATATATATATATATATATATATATATATATAAATATATATATATCTAATGTATGTATGTATGTATATATACACAAACGTATCTAATACATATATCAAAATAAAATAATCATGTCTACATTGGGTATGAGTATATATACATGTCTAAAATCTCTAAAATCAGGTCTAAGATCAGGTCTAAAATGTATAAAATATCACTGAAGTATCTCTTTTGTGCAGTAGGGCGAGTGCCAGACCCCTCACTAGGCTCTGCTACACCCTGCATGTTAAAAAAAGGAATATACACATTAGAAACAATATATACCATGTACCATATATTAAATTTATAAGAAAAAATCTAAAACAATTTCTTGATTAATTAAATACATCATATAACAAATATGTACAATTTATTACCTCAGTATCTTTGCCTAGGCGGATGTTGGGAGTATCTACACTATGTAAAGATCTTTGTTCCCATAGATCCCTATGAAATAAAATAAATAGAATGTAAGAAGTTGATAAATAAGTATTTTGGAATAAAGTTCAATTTGTTTATGACATTTCAATTTAGATTAAATATTAATTCTCTTAAAACACATGTATATAAACCTCTGCAGAACGAGTCTCCAAATATATGGGACTTCCACCCATGACTTCAACACCAAAAATATGTCACCCAAGTGAGCCAAGTTGACTTATGTCCCAGAACATCAAGATCCATGTTTTTCTCAGTACAAGAGCTGTGTGTATATCATGTGGATAAATGGTGTGGGCTGTGAAGCACCACACACTAGAGCAGAAGCCTAAACACACAAGTACATGTTTGATTTTAATATTAATAAATTGTAAATTAATGATGAAATAATATAAAATTTAATTATATTAAGGTTTAATTTTCACACACTGGAAACAAAAATGTGTTAAACATCAAGGTTTGATGATCCCAGCAACATGATTTCCACCTGTAGTAGCAATGGCAGTAGTACCTTGACTAGAAGATACACTAGCACCGCTCTACTCTATAAAAGCTAAAATCCCTCAATTGTGGAATGACTGTAATGCTGTGAAATCACCTCATATTCAAGCAAAAACTCAGACAACCATGATGTGTCCTAGCCGATGTGTCTGAACGAGATCTATAACTTCCTCAAAGTAATCTGGGGAAATCAAATATGCATGAGTGTATACCTTGCTGCGATGCATCACTGACTGATACTAGCACCCCCACTAATAGTATCCCGTCTCTAAAGGTACTGACCCACATGGTTAGAAGAGATCAATTGGGTCTCGTGAGCAATGATAACAAGAACCATCGATATCAGTCTCATGTGTAGTTCATAATGATAGGTGTTGTGACATCCTGAAAGCTTGATAAGAATGGTTGTCTCCTTGGTACAAGATTTCACGCGTCAACAACTGTATGATCTATTTCCTTTCTATATACCCTCCTAGTGGCTAACATGGCCACGCCCCTACCCAAAATAAGTAAGGATGTCTAAATAGTTCACCTTTAATTTTAGGTGAACCTCAACATGTAGCATCATTATGAAGTATAATGGTAATTGGTCATTATTCAGAAAATAGCCTTGAGAGGCCACAAATCTAGGATAAATCAAAGGGCCACATAGGGTTACATGAACATTTGTTTACATAATATTCCCTTACTTTTCGTTTTTTCTACATATAAAATCCAACAAGACCTCTTAATGACTTCCTTATCAAAAATTCATAATATAATCTCATTATATCCTACATTTCCTGAGACACTTGATTTTAATGAATCCATAATTTTTTTTATTGACTCAGAATCAAATGGGTTGTATGTTTTCAAAATTTTCTCTATTCTATAAAGATCAACCAATATGCTTTCACAATGGGCTTTATACTACCCAACTATAGTTGGATTCTTGAGAATAGATTGCAATTTTGCAATTTCTAAATTGGTCCTCTCAAACAAATTAGGAGCGGAAGAAGCCATGCCTATAAAAAAATGAGCTTGGAAAATTCAGTTAAAAGTAATTTTAATGAAAAAAAATCTCCTAATATATTCTCCTATTTTAATGAACATAGAAATATGATTTTCAATCTTGAATGCAAATAAGTTAGAAAATAAGAAATTTTACATATATCTTATTCTTCATTTGTAATAAAAAATCACTCTAGCATTATTTTGAAAAAAATGAAATTTCCCTTTTCTGTTTACAAACCTTTCTCCAAATACAAGCTAAGAGAGGAAAATATGCTAAGAGGATTATCATTCAAAATAATATATAATGAATCATAAACACAATTGAAATGACCGTAAAATATAGACCATAAAATCATAGAGGGTTAATCTAAAAGAAAACACTATTCTTTATTTCAAGGGAAATATAATGCATTAAATAAAATTTAATCTTCATCAAATCTAAGAAATTTGGATCTTTAAAGTAAAAAGTGTATCTTATAAGAAAATTAAGTTCCTCATTCTAAACCCAAAAAAAAATATGTTTCTTTATTACAATACAAATATGGAGTACTTTTCCCTCTTACACATTCACACTCATAGAAAATCAAAACATAAAACCCATAAGTATTTAATTCTCATTTTATGACATAATCCAAATCAATGAACACTCCACAAAGCTGATGTGAAACTTTAAGAAACTTGTGTTAAAAATATGAAACTTGTAAACTAAAATAAATAAAAAAGAAAATAAAAAATTTAATGAAATAAAAGGGATTCATAAGTCTTCAGTTCCTCTCCAAGCCATTTTCTCCAAGGATAAAATTATTCTTTAGTAATCTCCTCTAAAACCAACTAAGAGATGTGATACTGACATCCTAAGGATACTTGGGAGGAGAGATCTTGTACCAAAATCCCAAACACATGGGTTCAAAGATATAATCACCCTTTTTTTGTTCTTAGAAGTGTAATGTATTCAAAAGTTCATTTCTATGTGATATGGGAAGGACTATGAGAGGTATGAACTTAATCCATGGCCTAATATCAAACATTAAAAGAAAATAATACAAAAATAAGCATGATATGAGTAACCCCAAGTTAATTTAAAAGGTATGATGGGGTTTCCCCCATTTTCTTTATAATCAAAGGCAAAAATCTTCAATGTTTTGGATTAATTAAAATTCCTTTACTTATGAAGGTAGGCATGAATATAAACCACCTCCACTTACAATCCTCCAAAGTGGGGTGACATTTAGGACTTGCAATCCTCCAAAGTTGGGGTGAAATTTAGGGGAAAATGTATGAATTCTATAGAAACCTCATTCGTCCAATCCATATACAATTTCATATCAAACATGTAAAAAAATAAAGCCTCGAAGTGGCCTTATTACATCACATCTAGTTTTTAGACATGTTTTGATAGTATATAACAATACAAAAATTTCACATTTAAAATTCTTTAAACCAAGAAGATAAATGAATCAAAAGGGTGCCTAAAGGACATAAATCAAGTGATTAAATCCATAAATACATGTTTACAAAAAAAACCATAAAATGACCTGATAAAGAAAGATTTCCATATTCGGATAAAAATACATAAACCAACCAAAAATCATTTTGCCTCTTCTGTATACCCATCTTGGACATTTCCAACAATTATTGCATTCCATGAGACAACGTTGGCACTTTTTGTTTACAAATATACCCTAAATCTGGGTTTGTGCCTTGACATTTTATTGTTTGCAATATCTTGAAATGGAACTTAATTTGGAATTTGTGTTGTTATATCCTTTGCTTTCTTTTTTTCAAGATTTTTATTTTGTTGATTTACCTCACAGTATTTGGGGAGTTTTGTTGATTTACCTCATGGTATTTGGGGTACCTGAAGGAGATGAAAAGAAGATGAGGGTATTTGAGTATTTGAGCAGATGGATATATATAGTGTGGTTGTATGGGTGTATATTGTGTCGGTTCCATGCAAAGTATTGGTTAAATTAATTTAGCTTGCATGGATTATGATTTCTAGAGTTAGTGCCACATAGAAAGTTTTGTCTCATTGTACATGCGGTTTTCAGGGAAAGGTTCTTTTGATCTTGAAAAGGATGATAGCTAGTACAGGAGGCAGAATGTAAAGTTTACCTGAGTAGATTGATCTATATGATGAAGAACCTTTACTCTTGTATGGGTGTATGGTGTGTTGGTACTATGTGGAGTAATGACTTAATTAATGTAGGTCACATAAATTATAAATCCTAGAGTGAGTATAACATGGGAGACATTCGTTACATAACATTTTGAATCCTAGAGTGGGTATTACTGTATTACATGGGAAAATTTACCTTATTTTCCATATAGGTTATTTGTGATCTTGGAAAGGTAGATTTCTTACTAGTATTAAAGGAGTGAAACCCAAGGAGCTATGATAGTATCAATGTTGGGCTAGGAAATATATGAAGATATATTTAAAACTCTTTATTTGTTGTGTTTTTTATCCTTATAATTATAGAAACCTTAGAAGAAGAGAAGGGATTCTTTGTTGATGCATTTTACTTTAGGGTAATTATTTTAAATCAAATGTGTATTTATCATGGCCAAATGACAATTTCTGATCACAGTGGGAAGACCATATAGTTTATTGATTTTTTTTTTTCAGGAAGTTTATTACAACCTAATATAATTTCCACGAAGAAAGATAATAGTTTCCCATACTATTAGTTTATAGTTGTTGCCAATATTCTTTTAATTGAAAATGTGGATACAATAGTTATATTGTTACACAAGTAAAAAACCAATTCATATATAAGATCACAATTGTTCCAAATTTTTCCCCTATCAAATTTTTTGTACAATTCTGTCCTTGAATCTTGATAATTAATGAATTTTATGAATGTGATCATTTTCTACTAGAAATTTTGTAGATTCGGGCCAATATGCATATATGAAAATCTATTTAATTTTACATTGGTTTACAACTTATTTTCTTGTTCACTATGCTTTCGGGTCAAAGCATACAAGTGTGTCCCCACTTTGTGGCCATAAATATTTTTAAAATCTGACTAGTAAATAAATAATTAAAAAATACTATAGATTTTTTAAAAATCAGGTAAATTCTGGATGCCTTGCACCTTGGTATTTATAGCCTCTTAAAAATGCATGTTTGGTCATTTTATATGTGTTTTGGTCATGTTTTGGTGTCAGACATAGTTTGCTGAAAGTACAAAAACTACAAAAAAGTGGGACACAGTTATATGCTTTGACCCTTTCCTAATTAGTTAAGGAAGCCACTAGATGTGTTAAAATGTAATTTGAATTGTCACTGATAAATGTTAGCAATCATCCTGTTTGTCTATAGAAATAGCTTACTATCCTGGGAATACACTACTTTATTCCTTATAGCTTTGTCCAAGGAGTCCATTGGTATCCTCTTCCACCCAATTATATCTAATTAGAAACCCCCATCCCTATCTATCTATGTGGCACTCAATTGATAAATCGAGAGCCATGGATTCATTCCCCTCAATATTCTAAAGTTGATGTCAATGTGAGGGATAATCTATATTTACTTGGCGTCAATAATATTAAGTTCGACACCTATGTACTTACTAGAAATAGGTATGGGTATGGAAACATGCCAAAAATTCAAGGAAGGGCAAAGCAAGGCTTTACTATTCACATTTTTATTCTACCCTAGTTATTGGATTGAAATCTTATGTGATTTCAGACTGTTGTGGTTATATATATTAACTTGAATCAAGATTTTTCTTTTCCTTGTAATAGGCGATAGTCATTTTCTTAGCCACATTTCTTTCAATGGAAAATTCAAGATTGAAGTCAAATTTTTAATCAGGGCTTCCTATTCATACATCGTGTCCACTATGTATTGTTTCTACATCAGCAATAATCATCCTCTTTGCAAAACTAGGTGTACTTGTAGAAATTTCTTGACTATAACTTTTCTCCATATATTATGAAAGCATTTCCTATAAGTAATAATTACTTCCAAAGAAGGTAGGACCGAGCTGATAGGTTCCTAAATCTAGTAATTTCCAAATTAATAAGTGCATTGCAACAAGTCCACAACATACTCGTGATTCACACTAAACACCTAAATTTGTGAGTCCTAGTCACGATACAAGAGATTTAAGAAAATGGGGTTTTAAAATAATAGGACAGTGTTTTAATTATTTTAAGCGGTAAACAACATGAAATCCTCCATTTTCACAAAAAGACTATTCCAGACTTGGATCCTTAGTGGGGTCGCTGGTGGGATGGATCTGGAATTTCTAGGATTGGTGGGCTCTCTTTACACTATGAAGTCTTCGTGAAAGGAGGTGGGCAGAGGAAAAGTGAATTCCTCTACAACACCTCTAATATATAAACATGGGTGTTCACACAAATGTGCTTCATATTAAGGGGGGTTCATGCCAATACCCCCTTCATGTGAACCACATTCAATGCCATACGTGGAAATATAATATATTACGTGGAACTTCGCATGAAAGGGGTTCACACAAAGGGGGTATTCTTCTAAACACCTATGAGTTTACACCCCACCGCATTCCCCACTCACATTTTTTTTGAAAATAAGTGCGACACAACACTATACATTGACCCTTCATTTAGGCCACCACAATAGCTACCTCGGCAGTAACAGTAGAAGGAGTCTCATCTACCATTTATACCTCCATAGAAACTTGATACTTAGAGGGGACGGAGTATGAGGTCTCCCCTTAGAGGTCCCATTAGGACAGAAGGGAGCACCTAGAGCTCAGTCGGCAGGAGCTCATCAGTAGTGACCACAATAGTACATTGTACGATCACAAGGATCCGCGATATAGACAATTGAACACCTGCTCGATGTGGGATAATAATTTTGTTTGGTCAGATAGATGCGAGAAGGGTTTTAGGTCATTGAAGAAATGGCTTACGATAACACCGATTCTTGCAGTTCCATATCCACAGGGAGAGTTATTTATATGCACAGATGCTAATTTGGTAGGATTATTAGGTGTTTTGATGCAAGAGGGTCGTGTAGTAGCCTTTGACTCTTGAAAACTAAAGGATTGTGAGCTCAATTATTTGACTCATGACCTTGAGCTTGAAAAAGTTGTTCATGCTTTGGTTTGATGGAGACATTTACTTTTAGGTAGGAGATTCAATCTCAAAAATGATCACTTAAGTCTTCGTCACCTCTTCACGCAGCCCCATCTCAATGCTCGTCAGCGGTGTTGGATGTAGTTTATTTGTCAGTATGACATGGAGATAGATCATGTGAAGGGGAAGATAATGTGGTTGAAAATGCCTTGAGTCGTCAGATATATTTTTGGTTATGGCTACAGTAGTTGGTACAAACTTGAGGATGAGGATTTTGTAGCAGCTTCCACATGATATCTTCTACCTTTCATGTAGAGAAAATATCGAGTCTTAAAAACCCCTTGAGGGGAAGTTTGATGGATTTTCATTAGAGGAAAATGGTCTTCTTCAACATAGAGGTCAGATCTATGTTCTTATAGATGGAGGATTGAGGTAGGATATCCGTGTTGAGGCACACCATGCACCATATTCAGCCCATCCAGGGGTGAAGAATATGCACTCCACTTTGAGATAGTATTACCATTGTGGAGGGCTAGAGAGAGACATGGCTCATTTTTTAGAGTGCCAGAAGGTAAAGGTCAAGCATTATCATCCAGATGGCCTTTTATACCCTCATGCCATACCGGAGTGGAAATGGGACACCATTTTAATGGATTTAATTATAGGGCTACGTACCTTGAGATACCACCATAATGCCATCATGGTCATGGTGGATAGATTGATGAAAGTGGATCATTTTTCTCCCGTAAAGACCACCTATACAGATAGTGCAGTGGCATGAGTATATCTTGATGAGATTGTTAGATTGGATGAGATTCCATAGATGATCATTTGTGAACACGATCCCTTGTACACTTTTTCACATTTAGACAACCATGTAGCATGCTCTCGGGATGAAGATCAACTTCAGTACAACATATTACCATGAGAAAGATGGACATACATAGCGGGTGAATCAGATCTTTGAGGACATTCTTAGGATGTATATCATGGACCACCTGCAGAGGTGGGAGGAGTACTTGTATTTAGTGCAGTTTTCATACAACAAAAAATTTCAAAGTTCATTTAATATAGCTCCATTTCAGGCATCGTAAGTTAGAGAGTACAGGACACCGTTGAGTTCAGAGAGGTTGGAGGATAGGATTTCCCTTGGGCTAACATTATTACAAGATATGGAGTATCAGGTTATCATTATATGATAGAGATTACAAGAGGCTCTGGATAGATAGAAGAAATATGTAGATCAACAAAGGATAGATCACAATTTTGAGGTTGGCACGAAGGTGTTTCTTCATGTGATGCATCATAAGATCCCTATCAGTTATGGAAAATTCTCTAAGATTTCTCCTAGGTTTGTGGGTCCCTTTTAGATCTTGCAGTATATTGGTCATTTGGACTATTGTCTAGCATTGCCACCCATCTTGTCTCACACCCACAATGTATTTCATGTTTCTATGATTAGGAGGTACATTCCAGATCCTTCTAATGTATTGGATTCGACCATATTGTAGGTACATGATCAAGGGAAGGTGATGGTGGAGCCCATCTGTATTTTAGAGCGCAGGACCCTGGGCCTTTGAGGTACATATATTTTGATCAGGTTCACATCCATTGGGATCAATACGATGAGACAATAACTACGTGGGAGGATGCCACACCTTTGAGAGCATAGTTTCCACATTTTTTCCAGTGACTTCCAAGAGGAATTCAATTCTAAGGGGAGGGGGATGTAGTTCCAACTCCTCTTCAAGATTGATATTATTATGATTTTTCTTATTATGGATTGGAGTTATAGACAATGTTATCACATTTTCGACATTGACAGATAAACATTTTTATATTTGATTAGTTTATTTGATAGAAAATATGGATGTTTAGATTTATGACATGATTTATAGGATGGATTATATACATGGTTTGAAATATCATAATTTTATGATCTCGATCTTCTACTTTACTTACACATTCAATTTGATATACAAATGTTGCTAGATGATTTATTTATTTCACGATCTTATTGCGAATTGATAAATTGATAAAATTGAAATAATTGAAATTGTGAACAATTGGTGAATTACTTTCTCTAGTGATGATTTAGTTATGATATTTGATAATATGGATTGATATGTATATGCGTGTGTTTTCTTATCTCAATTTAGTTAATACGCCCATAAGGCCAGAAAGGTATTGTTTTTATTTTTACAGGCACTTGCAACACAAAAAATCAAAGGGGGATAGGAGACCAATAGTGAAGTAATTTGGGGTATTGGAAACAGGTCACCTTGGAAACTAGTGTAAATGTGTGGTGTTATTTTTGTTTGAATGTTATTAGGTCTCCATTGGGGGGTGGAATCAAATGTGACCTTGGGTAAGTTTATCATTTGTCCTTTCTCATTTTATTTATTTGTGAGTAAATGTATTTTTTTTAGTATGTGGAGTATATTTTATTATTGGTTGTTAAGTACTCCTTTTAAGGTAATTAAATTTTATTAGTTATGATAATTAGGATGTTACAAAAGATGGGGAATAAATGTGAGTTGGTAGTCTTGGTTTGTGATGTTTTTGAAAGAATTTAATTGTTTTTGAGTAGTGTCTACTCAATCGTGCAAGTGAATTTCGGATTTTGACTTTATAGGCCACTTTGGAGGCTTGTGGGACAAGCTAATCTTGTCCCACACCTCTTAAATTCACCCACACACTATGCGTATGATGTGATGGGTTCATTTTAGGCCTTTTTGTGTGTTTTAATGGAGAAAAAGAGCAATTAATTGCACTTTTCTTACAAGGGTATTTAATAGTGTCCTTTAGGGGTGTGGGTTTGGGTTGAGTGTGTAAGAGTTTTTTCATTCCCTCAATAACCAATTTATTATGCTTTGGGTTTTGGGTTGACCTTGTGATGTCAAATGGGGGAGAAATGATGTGGTATCCTTGATGGAACCACATCACCTCTCCTTCCTCTATTTTCTATGTATTCCAATTTGTTTGAGGAGTTGGGGGTTAATTTTTTTGTTTTTGGTCTCTTACATTTGGAGGTGCTCTCCTTTTGGGAGTGCTTGTTGGATTTGGAGATATCTTGGGATTTCTTGGACTTGGAAATGTTGGAAATTTCTTGTGGATTAGAAATTTTGCAATGGCAAGATAGGGTCTTCACCCTTATTTTCTTTTACTATTTTTGTTTTCATATGTTTGTGAAAGAATGTTTACTTTATGTGTGATTTTGGGAAGTAGAATGGCCCTAGGTTGTGTAGGAGAAATTGAAATGGGGATAAATTTTGGTGGTAGGCATAATAGTTTTTTATTGGGAGTTTTAGGAAGGAGTTGGGTTGGGGTGCCCCACATTATGATAAGTAGAACTTGTTCTTATCTTGTTGTTTTTTTGTTCATTGTGGGAGGCATAAGAGTGAGGGAGGCACAAGAGTTATGCTCTTGTATGGAGGTATAAGTTGAATCACGTTGAGAGGTATAAGAAGGGGTTGTGATTGAGTTCTTGGATGATTTCAGGTGGGCACCCAACCCTTGAGAGGCACAAGTAGATTCCCCATGTTACTTTCTCTTCTTGGCTTGAGTTTAAGAGCCATTGTGTTGGGAGACTTGTGTGTGTGGAAGTGATTTTTTCTATTGTTTCTTATTTAGTTAAATGTGTTTTTGTATGTTATTGTGGAAGCCTTGTTATGTTGCCAATGGTTTTCTAATACCCCTAATTTCTTCTTTGTTGGGGCTCAAGGGCCAATGAGGAAGAAGACATCTCTTCCTCATTGGATTATTAGTTGGGTGGAGAGTGTTGCCTACTCCCCCATTTTTTTGTTGTGTTTGGACTTTGGGAAGAAGGTGGAGCTAAAGCAAAGGATGATCTTAGTTTCATTTGGAGGAGAGAAACAAGGCTGCTCTTGTAGAAATGTTTTCTTTTTGTTTCCACTTTAAAAAGTAAAGATCTTGATTATTTTGTTTATCAAATTTGTGATATTATCCCTTGTTGTAAGTGAAAGTATAAGTCTTGAAATTTATTCCCTTGTATTTGTTGAAAAGAGAGACTATTATATTGTAAGAATGAACCAAATTCTTGAGAAAGGTTTGCATTGTTTAGATAAAGTAGAAATTTAAAAGTAGACTTGAAATGGAAAGGTATTTATTTCAATTTGATTTGTTTCATTTCCTCAAAATTTTGATATGTTTTCAATTTGAAAATATTGTGAATCTTGTTAAAATTTACTTGTTGTTTGAGATGGTTGTCACTTATATCTTGTGAAAGAAAAAGAATAGTTACTCTTTTTTTATTGAATGAAAGGCGTATTGAAGTATTTAAATTATAGTTGCATTTTTAGTCACATTGAAGGAAAGAAAGTAATTGTAGGATTATTAGAATAGGGAAAACATTTCCCCTTACAAATCATAGAAGTTTGAATAATGAATTTTTTCAAGTTTCCTCAATTTTTCCTCTGATTGGTATATGTAGAAAAACCATGGATCCATGGACTTGTAAATAACTATATCAACCAATTCCTTTGACCTCTTTAAAAAACAACTATAGGTTTATATCTAGATTTCATTATAAGAAAAATTAACTATATAGAAATGTTTTACAAATTTATAAATATTAAACTTATCATTGTTTTGTTTATATATTTAATAAAAGAGCATTAAATGGGTGTGACTACTTTGATATTATTGATTATATTAATATTAATACATATCAATAGTGATATTAATATTAAAAAATACACACACACACACACACACACACACACACACACACACACATGTATTAATAGTAATTTATTTTAATTGACCAAAACTTATAATATAAAAAAGGGAGACATTATGGAAAATTTAATGGAAGGCCACTGCACGGCCGGGGTATGGCTTTTAGAGTGGGGAATCGGGGGAGGGTCACCGACCTCATCCCCCACCCCATAGTAAATGGGATGGGGGATAGGGTCTCCCCAATAAAACAAATACATACTATTATAAATCACTGCCATTGTTGTATGAAACAATTGGCCCTTCCTTTCTTGCGCAGTCTATGTAGTTCATTTAAATCCGTGACATTTAATAAATATTCAATATATACATACATATATATATATATATTAATAATAATAATATTTTTATGATTTCAAGTTATTTATAATAACAAAACAAAATAAATAAATAAAACCGATATGTATATATAAATATTTATGTGTATATATGCATTTATACATTTAAATCATTGTGTTTATTCATCTATTAAAATAGATCTAAAATGAGGTTAAATTCCCATATTACTAAATAGGGAAAATACAATGAAATTGTTCAACAAAAAAAATACAACTTTAATCAAATCCTAGGAGAGAGTAAAATTGAATAAAAAGTTAAAATGTAGACAACCCCTACAAAGAAATACAAATAGAATGTAATGAACCATTACACCAAAACCTCGAGGTGTTAGTGAAATCTGCACATGATGATCATAACATCCCACCACGCTTCCATATCCCAGACCCCGGGCTAGATTTGCACCCGTATAGCAGAACCTTGTTCTACCCTATACGAGCCCTGGGTGAACACTGCAATGCCAGCATAGCTACCCGTACCGAGACTTGAACCTGGGTGGTCACTCTGATACCAAATGTAACGAACCATTACACCAAAACCTTGAGGTGTTAGTGAAATCCACACATGAGGATCATAACATAGAATAAACAATGAAGTTGTGAGTATCCATCTTGAGCTCCATTATCCTTCCATCAATTCTTTCCTTCTCCTTCTCTCCTTCCAAAAACCTACAAAATAAAATGATGAAATAAGTCAAAAGTATGAATAAAAAAACTTTCTAAAAAGAGGATTACGGTTAATTTGAATCCCTAGATCCAAGGGCCCAGATTTAGCCCATCCAATGGCTAAGAAAAATACCTACAAAAGTTAGGTGAGAATTAGGTGGGAATAATTTTTAAAAATAAAATGGATTAGTAATTTTAAATGGGACCACTTAAGGGGTGTTGAAGGTAAATTTAGTTGGTGACATTAATGTATTGTTGGTAACTCTTAAAATAAAAGCCTTGAACCTTGTAATCAATTAAATCAAATTTACTCTTTAGTAATTAGGCAACATTGAAATTAAAGATTAAATTTATTTGTATTTAATTGAATGGGATAAGTTTAGACTTAGTCCTAAATAATAAAATTATTAAACGACATTTGAACTATGTTTTTAAAATAAATAAGGATTATAATAAGGAGATTTTAAGCCAAACTGGAGACTTAAATAATTTTAATTAACCAGGGAATAAAATAAACCTATTTGAAGGTTACCCTCGTTGCAACTGGTTTAACCAAAAAAAAATATTCTGTAAATTTTCAAGTCTAACTATAGGATTGTCTTGGGTTTTGTGCAGAAAATTTTGTGGGCGTTACAAATCCTCCTTTTACATTATATTCCAAGAGGATACATCTTAGACAATTATGTTCTGGTGCAAGTTAAAAGACAAGATAATGCTACTAATGTGTAAGTGAAGGAATATGGCTTGGGACTATAGAAAAAGGGCTGATTTTTTTTTTAAAAGAGGGATAGTGATTAACATGAAGAAAAACATTTCATCAAAAAGTCCATTCACAAAGTACATTTTTGATGTTTTTTTCTACAGGAAATATAGGCCCCTTGAGATGCTTCCTTTAAGAATTGAAGAGGAGAGGTTATTGATACCTCACAAGAAATTGTGTGTAATGTTTTCAATATAGTTGTATCTTTGTTATACATAATTTCATCAAATAAGGGTACATTCAGAAATCGTGAATAAATATATAAGTATATTATTAGAGGTTTATACAACATGAAGAATTGGTAGTATTAGTTTTCACGGGGGGTTTACGTAGTAGAAGTATGATAGATAAAGTTCATTTGAAGGTTATTAAAGAATATCTTTAATGATATTTTTTTACATCTAAATATTCAATGGATACTTACCACCTCTCGTTATATTATTAAAATTAAAATGCCAACTATTTTTTCCATGTACCTTACCAATTTTTCCATTATAATTTTATTTACCACTTTAATTGCTACGATAATATATCAAACATAAAAGTTTCCAATTGAATTATTATTTTCTTGATACTCCTTTGTTTAGAAATAGAGGTTGAAGCCATTCAATACATACTACCAATTACATTAATGTTAAGCTTTAATCATTTATCAATAGTTCTTTAAATAACTAAAATGGTGAAATAATATCATTTGTCTTGAAAAGTATATCCAATCCAAGTTTCCTACCATCTTATTATTTATTGGTTAAGAATATCCTAATTGATATTTCTTTATTCAGTAAGAAATTATAACTTAATGTTATGACCACACTCCTATTGCAATTTTAAGGTATTTAGTATTAAAACTAGTGTTTAAATGTTTTAGTTTTATATCTAAAAACCCTTCCTATCCTCTAGCCCACCTTTCTAACATATCCCTAATACCTAATTCAAAATTTTAAAAAATTAAACCTTTTAACCACTACCACATATGGGGTCATTTTGAGACAAAATTTAGAGACAATATTAAAGTTTTGTCTCAAATTTTAAGTTTCGTCTCAAATTTCCCCCTTTTTCTATTTTTAAAAAATTAATAAATAATATTTTTGCATTGTTAATCATGCACAAAGTTTTTTGTTTTTCCGGATGTTTTGTTTTCCCTCTCCTCACAGTAGATCACGAAAGAATGGGTTTGTTGAGTGCAAAACCAAAACTATGGTTAATGGTGACCAAAAATCCACAAATTCTCGTTACGCCGATAGGCATATCTGCCAGGTTTATCTGCACTCATGCAATCAATGACAGGGAGTGATTGTCAGGGCTTGCAAGACCATTGGGCGCTTAAGAACTGTTAATAGTGCCTCCCATCTTTAACGCATTCACCTATTGTTGCCTTTAGGAAGGTCGTCGAATACACATTTTGGCTTGTTTCGTTGCCATTTTCTGGTGGCGAGGGGTGTTCTGCTCGGGTTAATGGATTTGTGTTGTCCATTCACGGGGCTCGAGGGCTGATAGTTATGTGTTTTAGGTTAGGAGTTGAAACACATAACTGATTAATATCAGTTATGTGTTGTCAATAAATAGAATTTACTTCTCCCATTTCCATCTCTCTTATGATCTGTGAGGCGGATGACTTTGAGGATTTGCATTGGAGGACCTTATACACCTCTGCCAACGAGTTCAAATGCCTACCGTTGTTTTGTTTGTTGTATGTAGAACAGATCAGAGAACACGGGGTATTTTTTGTGTATTTTTTGGGCTTTTTCGTGTGTAATAATGTGGTATGCATCCTCCTAATAGGGGTTTATAGACATTTTTTGAGTTTGGTTTTAAATAGATGGTAGGCTTCATAGCTGTTGATCTTTGATTCTTTTGTGTTCTTACAATTAATTTTAGTTATGTGTTTCAGGGAAGGAGTCGGGGAAGAAAAAATAAAATGAAGCCCTAAATTAAGACCCTGAAGAAGCGCCGCAAAATCGGGTAGCTAAATGGAACCCAACATAAGCTCACCATGATGAACTGCAATTGCAGTGCTTTCATTGGCACTTCTGCATGTATACCAGGGTAGACTATTGGCTTTTTGATGTGGCACTGTAAATTGCTTCAAAATTTAGCTGTGTTGGATTTTAATATTTTATTGGTATGATAGATAATTATTTAGGATTATTATTCTTTTCATTGTAATTGATTTTTTTGGTAAGACTAGCACTGCAACTCCCTGATTTCACTAGAATCATCTAAAAATATGTTAGCAGAAGTAGGTAGATGAGTATCCAAATTAGTGAAAAATCATTAATAAAAGAAATTATATAAATGCTCATGGGTTAACAAAATAGGTCAATGGGACTTTGAGGATACATCCTAGTACCATAGGGACAAAGTATTCCAGCCTAAGCCCTGGCTCAGACCAATACTAGTGCTAGAGGGAGCACACAAGGTCGGTATACCCAAACACCGATGCGAAAGAATCTAGAAATGAAAACTAATTTTGTCTTTTCAGCATCTGTCCATATTAATTCTGTCTTTTCACTATCACCCTGACCTCTACATTTAGATGAAGTTTTGATTAATTGGCATTCAGTTGCGGCGTTTCACAGATTTTCTGCTCTATATTTCACATTTTATACTCCCACCGAAGGATGCCCATCTGGTGAAACTAAATATGTGGTAATCAATGTGGTTTCCCCTTGCCAACATTGGTCATTTTTCATTATCTCTCAATAGTGAAACTGAGAGATAATAAACACCAATGCCCAAGAATATAGAAATGAAAATTAATTTTGTATTTTCACTATCACCTTGACCTCTCCATTTAGATGAGCTTTTGATTATTTGGCATTCATTTGTGGCATTTCAAATTCCTGCCGTTGTTTTGTTTTTCTGGTGCAAATAGGAACAACATAAATTCTGTTTTTCTTACCTTGACATTAATGATATCCCCTACAGCAAATACATTACTCTGCCCTTATATACGCAAGGAGCTATCCACCTTTATCTGTCTTAATTCTGTCATTTCACTATCACCCTGACCTCTCCATTTAGATGAGCTTTTGATCAGTTGTGGCATTTCACAAATTTTCTGCTCCATATTTCACATTTTATAATCCCACTGAAGGATGCCCATCTGGTGAAATTAAAAATATGTGGTAATAAAGGTGGTTGTCCCTTGCCAACATTGCGTTGTTTATTATCTCTCAAGAGTGAAATATATTTTATACTGATCTAAAGTTGAAAGATTTGCATATTTTTGTGTACCAAGGATAGTTTAATTTTAGTTATGTTTTAGTTATGTGTTTGCTGAAGTCTTGCAAATCCTCCATTTTTCCCACCTGGAGAAGGGCCCTGGAGCTCTTCAATACTCGCAAGCATTCAAGTACATTTGATTGAATGTATGTTTTCTTCAGCAGTTATAGAATTATGTAGCCAAGAATTTTTTCCTTGATTGTTTACTCCTCTTTTTATATTTCTTGTAACCCCCTTTTTTACTATAATGTATCAAGTTTGGAGTAAAATACTGATTGACTACTACTGAGTACTATGATATAGGGTGAACTAAAATTTTCAGAAATTTTTCTCTGCATATTAAATCTATAAATAATATTGTGAAAAAAGTGTGCTCCCTGCATGATATATTTGTGGGATTTATGTATTTTTTTTGTTAATTTTTGTTTTGGGTCTGCAAAAGCATAGAAGACCGTACCAAAGGGACTATCTTCCTCACAAGTATCCATAATATGACCATAAAATGGCATTTTCTGCTTAGAGTTTAATGATACTTATATATTTTTATATGATTAAAATGTTGGAAGCCTAATTTTATTTCATCTTATTTCCTGTCCCTTTCATTTCCCACTCAGGCCATTTAAGCTATATTAAATAACAAAAGGCTATGGAGTTGTAGTTTGTGTGTTGTTGGTGACTAGACTGTATTTTGTAAACCATTGCCCAAATCAGAGTGAAAACCCTCTTCTTGGGTATGCACATATCCCTCTTCTTGGGTATGCACATATCCCCCTATTGGTGACTGGACTATATTTCGTAAACCATTGCCCAAATCAGAGTGTAAACCATATCCCTCTTCTTGGGTATGCACATATCCCACTGTTTGAATCATGGGATCTGTAATGTTATTGACTCTACAACCAATATATATTTAATGCATATATACCTTGATGAAGCAGTCATGGAAGTGCATCCGTACGAGTCCAATGGCAAGACAAGTGAAGATTTCACCTCCTCATTTGGACAGTAGTTATGTCAAAAAATTGAGCGTTTCCAGGAAAACTATAAAACAAAAACAATACAGTCATGCCCACAAGGGAAAACACACTTCGCACCATTTCTGTAAACCTCCAAAAAATACGAGAATAATATTGCTATTATATGCTCAAAAATATTATTTCTATGGTGTCCAAGTTTAGAATATTATTTATATTGTTTGAGATTGGATGTTTACATGTTTAGAAGATTATTTCTATTGTGTCCAAGTTGGTAAATAAACTCAAATAGGACACCTTTAGGAAACCTTACCAAAAGCAAGAAGACAACCTGGAAAGAGAAAGTGCCAGGCCTTTAAATCTAAAAGCTGGCAGATTTGTCCATGCTTTATAGTGGCAAGTGTTTTCATTGGGTGCTTTTTGGACTTTAGTCTTATAAACTGTGCTGTAATTTCTGCATTTTCTGCCCTCTGTGCTCTAATGATTAATGTGAAAGTTATGTACATTATAATAGTTGTCTGTGGAATTTTTGAGATTTTTGGGAGTTAAACCGAAGAAATTATGTTTGTTGCTTTCTAGTATATCCTATCATTTGTATACGATTCTCAGTATTAAACTTTCTAAAGATTGTAATTATAATAGTCCGGTGCTAAGGGAAAATTAGCTCCGAACAACTTCCCAAATGAGAAATGTGCTGAACATAAGTTTAAAAATTGTAGAGATTTCATTCAATTAAACTTACAATGTTTCCCCCTTACTTTAATCAAACAAGAGTTTGCACCAGGAAGTAGGTATAGTGATTCTCTCAACACGTAGAGGCCAAAATAGATGTCAGGTTATTCCTCCTCTAGAACTGGGTACAAAAGTCAACCATGTACAGTTCTAAAACAAGACCCTAATGTCATTTTCTATTTAAACAAAAAGTAAGGAATGCCCATAGGCTTAAACAAGTTTTAGAACACAATGTCAATATTAATGTACCATTTAGCAAAATAGGAGAGTCCTAGATAGGAAATACGTATTTATTCAACCCAAATAGAGATATGAAGGCTTAACCTTCCATATAGTAAGCCTTCAATTATAATTACCATCACAGAGTTCTTTTAAAAGAGAGTCATATAAGCAAACGAAACTCTAAAATGTTTCCTTCCCTACGAACTAGATTGCATCACTCAATATTACAGTAACCCATTTAGACAAATATGAAATAGAGTAAGCTATAAGAGGGGAAAGAACATTTCAAGCAAAACTAGCGAAATTGGATTGAGATTTAAAGGAACAACCAACACAATTAGGCGGCGATATAAACAACCACGAAAACATTTGTCTAGGCGCCATTCAAGAGGAAAGAAAATTCATTTCAAGATACTGAAAGAAGGTAGAAAACTATTTCAAGGAGTAAATTTAACATGCCTGTTTTAAACGCTATATCACATGGCCACGCACGTGCAGACCCCTTCTCCCCATAGTCCCAAAATTATTTCTCCACCAAACTCATGCTTCTCACCCACATGGTGCCCCAAATACCACGCAAAAGAAACAATAACCATTCCGGTAAACTACATAGACACAGGCAGAAGGAGAAAGTTCATTCTAGAGCAGTTAACCCCAATTCCCAGTATGTAATTCCACGAAACAACAACAGAAAATTTGGAATAATTAACAGGGTTTTGCATGTCCTTGCAATATTCTTTTACTCTTGAGTCTATATTCTAGAACAAGATCGGAAGGTCTTGCGTTCAACTATTCAAACAACTCATGAATTGCTTTCCTATTTAAGGCATTGAAAAATCATTTTTTTTTTAAAGCCATTAGGACGCACCTATACATTAGTTTACCCATCAATTTGTGTGCAAAGAAAACATTCCAGAAACTAAAATCAAAGTTGATTTATGCTTACCATTAGAAGTCTTACACATTAGCTTGCTTCAAAAGTCCTTCCTCTGTTTCCAACTTGACCGAATTCTCGCTGGGGATTTGTTGCTTCTCTTGTTTTTATTTCAAATGCAAAAATCTTGGTGCTTGGAGGCAAGATTTACAGAAAAACTCTCCATGCTAAAAGGGGGTGAACCCAATCAAAATCCCAAGAGCAAAACATAGGAATAAAAAATGAGGTAATGGCCTTTTCCAAACCTGCACTTTTGCCTTAGCTCTCTCTGAATACCGAGATAAATCTGATGGGTGAATGCCTATTAGAAAGGCACGAACATAAGAACCCACAACCCAAATTGGTAGAAAACCAATTTATGAGAAAACAGAGGCCGTAGTCAGTGGAGCAGCTGAAGTGGAATGACCCAACGGAGACAAAAGATTGTGTGAAGGCGATGAAACAGAAAATATATCTCCATTTTGAAGAGATCGTTCAAGTGTTGCAGGAGATAATGTTCTCCTAAATGATGCCATTGAGACCAAAACTATCAAATTTAAGTTTTCAACAATATCCAAAGATTCATTTACCAAACGCATTCCATACGCACACCCAAGAATGGCTTGAGCAAGCCGCAATGTAAATTGTGCTTCCTGAATATTCTGATATAAAACAGATCCACCTCTAAGGGATACTCTTCCATGAGTTACATCGAAAAACAAGTAATAAATCAATAGATAATCTTTGCAAAACTTTCATCAGGTCTCCTGGTAACACTCTCACTGTCACATAGTCGATTTCTCTAGAAAAATCTTGAAGGAGACTCCCGAATTTGAAAATGCATTGATACTGAACAGATAACAACAAAGTTGTACAACATGCTTGGTGGAGGCGCTCACAGAGGCTTCGGCTATACTGCAACATGCCTACTGCCTGGCTAAAAGCTGTTACAGGCTGTTGCTGTGGATCCCTGACAAGAACGCCCTTTGCAGCACCCAAAAAACGTGGAGATAACACGCCTTCCTCACTAGCCTTAAGCTCCATGCCCCTCCTCCACAAGGAAATAGTCTCCAGAGGAGCCCACGCGGACAGGAAGAATGCTCGGGCAAAAAACCAAACTAAAACCAAACAAAAGACTCCCCAAAACAGGGGTTTCCTTCCCCTAAGACGCGGCAGACAAAGGCATGAGGAAGTCAAAAAACAGCAGAGCTGGTCATAAAAGATGACAGGTGTAAGTGGTTGAAAAGTTGCTAGAGGAGACAGGCTGCCAACTGCCCCCCACTTGGCATTCAAACCAAAGGAAAGACCAACACGCCTAGACTTTAATAACTCCCCCCTGCACACCAAGAAGGAGATAAAGCATGCTGTGTACATTGTTATCCAAGTCCAAAAAAAATGACCAATATTGGTAGGTGTAAAGCAAAGACGCCACAAGGTGTAAATTTCGTGCCAAAATGGGATGTTTGGAACAGCCTATGGGTATCCATCAAAACCATAATGGAGACGGGATTTTCGTCATATGTTGTATTTGCAAGTGTCCTGGCGAACATGCAAGTAAATTTTGAAAGTATACACATGAAACGCAAAAAGGGCAAGGACGTAACAGCGAAGGTCAATGCCGAACAGGGCATTACATTCTCCTCCCCTTAAGAAAAGCATCGTCCTTGATGTGACATAGTACTACGGAAAAAAAAAGGTTCGCAACCAAGAACAGGGTAAAGGAGAAAGTACAGTCTATGGTTTAAAATTTTAGTTGATTAACGCACGGCCACAGGGTAGCCTTAGTAACATTTGTTAGAAATTTTAACTTTCAATGTTCTGTGAAGATTGGCAGTTCTTTCTTGTTCATCATTTCATTAGCCTCCCTTCCATTACCATTATTTCTTAGTTTTAACTTGTTTTAAAAAAAAAAAAAATATCATCGTTGAAGAGTTTTGATTTATTCATTATTGTGGGTGCCCAACATGAACTGCTAACACAACACCCTATCAGGTTCACAAGACCCTACGGATTCATAAGTACACAAGTATATACTTCATGATTTATATCACACCACAAAAAGGTTACTCAAATATGGAATGGCATACGCACAGTCCACATAACATAGTACTTGTCCACACATCAATGACTAACATACAAAATACTCAACCAAAAGAGTACTACAATCCACCAGACATTTCCTCAATTTACATCGTATGAAACAAATTCGCATAACACCATAAAAATGCTACATTTACATAGGGCTCCACAAGGGGATCAATGCCATGTCCACAACATCACAACACATATCCATCTGACATGAGTAACACATATATCAAAATACCACTACCAAACATCACAATAACTCAACATATATCCTGAAACATCAACCATACAGACAAATATCATAAGCCTCCCTCGAGTCTCTTATGCCTCCCTCAAGTCTCTTATGCCTCCCTCAAACTCTTATGCCTCCCTCAAGTCTCTTATGCCTCCCTCAAACTCTTATGCCTCCCTCAAGTCTCTTATGCCTCCCTCAAACTCTTATGCCTCCCTCACGGAGGCAGGTTGACCCTATGGTCCAAGACACATAGAGTTCAAACACTCCTAACCCCAAGTGACACAATAACGCGTGGCTCAACAACCCCCTAGTTATATGTAATTCCTTAGGTCCTACCCCCATACAACAAAGCGTGTCCATAGGTCCAACCAATCCATAGTGTATCCTATGATCCCTATTCCACACATCACGACAATAGAACCAGCACAACAATCCAATTAAAGTGCCAAGTGGCAAAGTACAAGCCTTGGGCAAGGCAGTAAAAATTCCAAATTTAAAAGAAAACCCAAAATCAAGAAAAAATAAATGGCCAAATAGCCATAGTTAGTATCAAAATCCCCATGTTAGTCCCACAAACCAAGGAAATGCCCAAAATTGTAAAGCATGGCAATCAAGAAAAGCTGTTGGTCCTTACAAAATAAAGAAAAATAAAATTAAAAAAAGCTCAATTTACAAATAAAATCAACTGATAATAATGTCACATTACGATAACTGTGTGGCCTTATCTGGCCACCAAATGGGTACTAAATGAGTTGCTAGCACTCAGAACATTGAGCCTCAGCTCGTAAGATACATATCAATAATACAACTATCATCACCTCCATCTGAATCATCCCACCACCACTTTGACAAGGCTAAACATAGTCATAGTTGCACTTAGGTTGCATACATACAACCACATAGGGAGAGAGGAAGGATTCACATGTTATCTACTAAACTGAGTTTCGGACTTGAGTTATTGACCCATGGTACACCATTCCTCACTCACAACATACACTTCTACCGATTACCCTCAGGGTCGGTTAGCGTAAGGTTCACAACATAACATACAACAACAGTCACTAACATAACGGTGGCAAACACATAACTACCATAACGTCTTACATATGGTACATATAAAGGATAGATCATGATCATACAATCACTGAGTGTAACACATCACTTTACCACATTCTGCACCCCAAAGCGCAAGTCACCATATGATAGGGTTCATACACTCACCGTATGACCCCAAATCACAACATGAAGCATTACATATTTGCACAAATCATACATACGATGAACATAGTACATCACAACATAACATCCATTGCTACATAACAAGGTGGTACACACGTTTCTTCAGACACATGGTAAAAACATCACGATACCACTCATTTCTTTTAACACCAATCTAGTCATACGACACATTGATACACTTACATACCACAATATGTCACAATGTTCCAACACTCCGTCATCCTCTTTATAATTCTTTTCACACACCACAAGATAGTAATTCACCCCTGAACTCTTCATAGAATCCACAAGAAGGAGAGAGAATACTTCCATCCCCAACATATCAACATGATCACAAACACGCACAAGGTGACATACACATCATGTGCGTTCACAAAAACACAATTACAACAATAATCACACCATGTTTAAAGCACATTACTCTTCCAATATCTACCACCATCGTGCAAAATCATCCTCATAACGACCCAAAAATCCACACACGAACAACATAGTGAAATACAGGATAACTTTTTTTTTTGACTTGCTTGACACATAACATGACGCAACATGTCGTCACCAAGGATACAACTAACACTGTGAACAACTTGATACAAGGATGGCCATAAAGGCAGCACGGAAACGTTCACACCTATCAAGGACAATTTACTTTTCTTTTGTGAAAGGACATGGCAAAAGACCAACCACATTACATAGTTATAGCTGAAGACATCCCACTGTGAAAATCTTCTTAAGATTACTGATTTACTAGAGACATCTTACAATTCTTAGCTTACGTTCTAGAAGGTTCATGATATGTTTCATACCATTCTTCTTATAGGATTAAGTTTCTTTTCTTTTATATAACTTGAGGACTATCCTAGGATCACCTATAATATGAAAATTCCTTGATTAATTTGTTTACAAAACCAGGAGGTAAGCAATTCCACAAGGCTATCTATCTAAACCCCCACTACTGAAACTCGTTTCATACCCACATTGCATAAGGAGGCAAGCGTAAGATCAAAAGGAGAGGAGTATCGTTAAGGTTCAGAACCCTAATCATCTTTGATCAAGAATTAAAAATTTATCATAGCTTAGACAAGGACTACAAGGTACCATGGTAATGGTTAGAGAGAGAAGATAATTTATTTTATTATGATCTATTTAGTTATTAACCAGTCTTTTAATGAGTCTTAAGAGTTCAATTGAATTTTGGTAAAAGCTTCATTTAGAAATCATCTTGATTAAGTTCGTCGGGGGATACACAGGGGTTCCCAACATGGAAGCATTATAATTAATGTGTTTTTATTCAAACTCCTGTACTAGATAAGATCTACCGATATCCCCAAAAGCCAACAGTGATATTACTTTTAAAATTAATTAACGTTTCCCAACAAGAGGACAATGTTTAATCCATAGCTTAAGGTTAGCAATGGTAGGTATTTTTTTTTTTTTACATCGTTAGATAAACACTTTCTTTCCAATTAAAGACTCTTAATTTTATCAACCAAATACAACTTCATTATTATCTTCTTTATTTATTCATCTATGTATTCCTCTTCTTTTATCTTTGATTATCTTTAGAAAAAGGGGGTTTCAACCCACTAAAATATGCCTAGAATAACATTGATACTAGTACCATGGAGGGTTACTAAACCAATAAGCATTATGACCTGAAAGAAGAAATTATCGTTATTTAACAAGAACGCAAACCACGGTTATAACATTTCCATTCAACATGGCACATGAACCAAAGGAGTCAAGAGATTGGATTTCACTTGGGTCAAGAACAAGAAGGTAACAAAATAAGCCAAGACATGCTACAAAATTTCCATGATTGTAAATGATATCACCAAAAGAATACTCATAACAAGGTCAAGATTGAATATTATTTCTCACCAAGGGTAAATTACCAGTTAACCTACAGAAGGACAAGATAACATCATCACGAAATTTCAGAACAACCCAAGGCAAGAGGTTTTCTAAACTCCTTTGCAAGCACTATTACAAAATTTACCTCACATTGGACATTTTTACAAGGAACTTCATAAATTGCACTGATGAAACCTTTACAACTCTTTCCTTTAATCTACTCGCATAATCCATCTGCACAAATACTAGCTGGAATCAGTTCGCGAGAACTGAGCATGTTAAGGCTACTCATTGCAACAGTAAGCTAACATTTAACAATATCAAGAAAGGAAAGTTCTAATTCAAAAATGGATTAAAACACAACCCACAACTCCAAAATTATTCGCATGAGAAAGAAATCTAAACCATCCAGCAAGGAGAAAGTCAAAATACCAGTAAGAACAAAATCACATAAATCAAGGCAAGACCTTATGGGTTAGGAACAAGAAGGTCAAGAGTGTTGATATCTCCTTCATGTAATCCTATGGATTACGTGATTGGAATCCAAAACTTACTCCATCCAACTAAAGGGGTCCAAGAGAAGACAAAACATACTAATTATGATCGTAGGCGCGAAACAAAACGATGTTATCCAAATCTCCCAGGGGGAGGCTTCATAGCAATAATTAGGGTTCGACGCCCTTAAAAGAAAAACAACTATAGTTTCAGTTTTAACCAAGGAGTTTTACCACTACCTTCTTATAGGATTTCTTAAACGTAGGACTAGTTAACAAAACAAAACCACTCTTCCAAAAGCGTACAAGGGAGATACAAAAAGGGCCATTATTCTACCAACAAACCTTATCCTAAACGTCAACTTCTCTACATAATATAAGGGGAGGCTAAATCCGAAAGTCGTTAATAATTTTTTTATATATTTCTGACAATGCCAAAAAGTATTTTAAAATAAAAATAAAAATTGATTTCCTTAACAAAGCCACAAAATGAGACTTTTAGTAACCAAGTTCGAAGAATACGATATTCGAGTCCGAAAACAAAGGGGATTCGATACGCAGAGGGTAAAACACCTACGATGCCCCAGACTCAAAAGACCCTACCACGAGTGCAAGCACAAAAAAATAGGAACCAACACACATATCCATCAGGAAGGTTACGCAGTGCAGTCAGGCCTAGAAGTTCTATGAGCTCCTGGCCAATGGTATAGAAGATGGAAATTTTACCCGATCCATGTGGGCTTATCAAGGACATGTCTAGCAAATATCAAACAGATGAACATAATAACCACCTATTATATTATCACTGTAATCAGCTGTCATCTAACAGGAAACGAGTTCACGAGTCCAATACCATGGATTCACTTACAACTTTTGTTTCAGTCCAGCTATTAATAGTTTGCTTGCGACCCTTAATAAAAATAGTAGAGATTTCATTCAATAAAACTTACAGTGTTTCCCCCTTACTTTAATCAAACAAGAGTTTGAACCAGGAAGTAGGTATAGTAATTCTCTCAACACGTGGAGGCCAAAATAGATGTCAGGTTATTCATCCTCTAGAACTGGGTACAAAAGTCAATCATGTACAGTTCTAAAACAAAACCCTAATGCCATTTTCTATTTAAACAAAAAGTAAGGAATGCCCATAGACTTAAACAAGTTTTAGAACACAATGTCACTATTAATGTACCATTTAGCAAAACAGGAGAGTCCTAGACAGGAAATACGTATTTATTCAACCCAAATAGAGATATGAAGGCTTAACCTTCCATATAGTAAGCCTTCAATTATAATTACCATCACAGAGTTCTTTTAAAAGAGAGTCATATAAGCAAACGAAACTCTAAAATGTTTCCTTCCCTACGAACTAGATTGCATCACTCAATATTGCAGTAACCCATTTAGACAAATATGAAATAGAGTAAGCTATAAGAGAGGAAAGAACATTCCAAGCAAAACCAGCGAAATTGGATCGAGATTTAAAGGAACAACCAACACAATCAGGCAGCGATATAAACAACCACGAAAACATTTGTCTAGGCGCCATTCAAGAGGAAAGAAAATTCATTTCAAGATACTGAAAGAAGGTAGAAAACTATTTCAAGGAGTAGATTTAACATGCCTGTTTTAAACGCTATATCTCATGGCCACGCACGTGCAGACCCCTTCTCCCCGCAGTCCCAAATTATTTCTCCACCAAACTCATGCTTCTCACCCACACGGTGCCCCAAATACCACGCAAAAGAAACAATAACCATTCCGGTAAACTGCATAGACACAGGCAGAAGGAGAAAGTTCATTCTAGAGCAGTTAACCCCAATTCCCAGTATGTAATTCCACGAAACAACAACAGAAATTTGGAATAATTAACAGGGTTTTGCATGTCCTTGCAATATGCTTTTACTCTTGAGTCTAGATTCTAGAACAAGATCGGAAGGTCTTGCGTTCAACTATTCAAACAACTCATGAATTGCTTTCCTATTTAAGGCATTGTAAATTCGTTTTTTAAAGCCATTAGGACGCACCTATACATTAGTTTACCCATCAATTTGTGCGCAAAGAAAACATTCCAGAAACTAAAATCAAAGTTGATTCATGCTTACCATTGGAAGTCTCACACATTAGCTTGCTTCAAAAGTCCTTCCTCTGTTTCCAACTTGACCGAATTCTTGCTGGGGATTTGTTGCTTCTCTTGTTTTTATTTCAAATGCAAAAATCTTGGTGCTTGGAGGAAAGATTTACAGAAAAACTCTCCATGCTAAAAGGGGGTGAACCCAATCAAAAGCCCAAGAGCAAAACACAGGAAAAAAAAATGAGGTAATGGCCTTTTCCAAACCTGCACTTTTGCCTTAGCTCTCTCTGAAGACCGAGATAAATCTGATGGGTGAATGCCTATTAGAAAGGCACGAACATAAGAACCCACAACCCAAACTGGTAGAAAACCAATTTATGAGAAAACAGAGGCCGTAGTTGGTGGAGCAGCTGAAGTGGAATGACCCAACGGAGACAAAAGATTGTGTGAAGGTGATGAAACAGAAAATATATCTCCATTTTGAAGAGAGCGTTCATGTGTTGCAGGAGATAATGTTCTCCTAAATGATGCCATTGAGACCAAAACTATCAAATTTAAGTTTTCAACAATATCCAAAGATTCATTTACCAAACGCAGTCCATAAGCACACCCAAGAATGGCTTGAGCAAGCCGCAAGGCAAATTGTGCTTCCTGAATATTCTGATATAAAACAGATCCACCTCTAAGGGATACTCTTCCATGAGTTACATCGAAAAACAAGTAAGAAATCAATAGAGAATCTTTGCAAAACTTTCATCAGGTCTCCTGGTAACACTCTCACTGTCACATAGTCGATTTTGATAGAAAAATCTTGAAGGAGACTCCCGAATTTGAAGATGCATTGATACTGAACAGATAACAACAAAGTTGTACAACCTACTTGGTGGAGGTGCTCACAAAGGCTTCGGCTATACTGCAACATGCCTGCTGCCTGGCTAAAAGCTGTTACAGGCTGTTGCTGTGGATCCCCGACAAGAACACCCTTCGCAGCACCCAAAAATGTGGAGGTAACACGCCTTCCTCACTAGCTTGAAGCTCCACGCCCCTCCTCCACAAGGAAACAGTCTCCAGAGGAGCCCACGCGGCCAGGAAGAATGCTCGGGCAAAAACCAGACTAAAACCAAACAAAAGACTCCCCAAAACAGGGGTTTCCTTCCCCCAAGACGCGGCAGACAAAGGCATGAGGAAGTCAAAAAAAACAGCAGAGCTGGTCATAAAAGATGACAGGTCTAAGTGGTTGAAAAGTTGCTAGAGGAGACAGGCTGCCAACTGCCCCCCACTTGGCATTCAAACCAAAGGAAAGACCAACATGCCTAGACTTTAATAACTCCACCCTCCATGCCAAGAAGGAGACAAAGCATGCTGTGTACATTGTTATCCAAGTCCAAAAAAAAAATGACCAATATTGGTAGGTGTAAAGCAAAGACGCCACAAGGTGAAAATTTCGTGTCAAAATGGGATGTTTGGAACAGCCTATGGGCATCCATCAAAACCATAATGGAGACAGGATTTTCGTCATATGTTGTATTTGCAAGTGTCTTGGCGAACATGCAAGTAAATTTTGGAAGTATACACATGACACGCAAAAAGGGCAAGGACGTAACAGCGAAGGTCGATGCCGAACAGGGCATTACATTCTCCTCCCCTTAAGAAAAGCATCGTCCTCGATGTGACATAACACAACGGAAAAAAAAAGGTTCGCAACCAAGAACAGGTAAAGGAGAAAGTACACTCTATGGTTTAAAATTTTAGTTGATTAACGGACGGCCACAGGGTAGCCTTAGGAACATTTGTTAGAAATTTTAACTTTCAATGTTCTGTGAAGATTGGCAGTTCTTTCGTGTTCATCATTTCATTAGTTCCCTTCCATTAGCATTATTCTTAGTTTAACTTGCTTTTAAAATTTCATCATTGAAGAGTTTTAGTTTATTCTTTATTGTGGGTGCCCAACATGAACTGCTAACACAACACCCTATCAGGTTCACAAGACCCTACAGATTCATAAGCACACAAGTATATACTTCATGATTGTATCACACCACAAAAAGGTTACTCAAATACGGAATGGAATAGGCACAGTCCACATAACATAGTACTTGTCACACATCAATGACTGACATACAAAATACTCAACCAAAAGAGTACTACAATCCACCAGACATTTCCTCAATTTGCATCGATGAAACGAATTCACATAACACCAAACAAATGCTACAGGTACATAGTGTCCACAAGGGGATCAATGACATGTCCACAACATCACAACACATATCCATCTGACATGAGTAACACATACATCAAAAGACCACTACCAAACATCACAATAACTCAACATATATCCTGAAACATCAACCATACAGACACAAATATCATAAGCCTCCCTCAAACTCTTATGCCTCCCTCAAGTCTCTTATGCCTCCCTCTCTTATGCCTCCCTCAAGTCTCTTATGCCTCCCTCATATCTCTTATGCCTCCCTCAAACTCTTATGCCTCCCTCAAGGAGGCCGGTTGACCCTATGGTCCAAGACACATAGAGTTCGAACACTCCTAACCCAAGTGACACAATAACGCGTGGCTCAACAACCCGCTAGTTATCTGTACTCCTTGGGGCGTACCCCTATACAACAAAGCGGGTCCATAGGTCCAACCATTCCATGGTGCATCCCATGGCCCTATTCCACACATCACGACAATAGAACCAGCACAACAATCCAATCAAAGTGCCAAGTGGCAAAGTACAAGCCTTGGGCAAGGCGGTAAAAATTCCAAATTTAAAAGAAAACCCAAAATCAAGAAAAAATAAATGGCCAAATGGCCATAGTTAGTATCAAAATCCCCATGTTAGTGCCACAAACCAAGGAAACGCCCAAAATTGTAAAGCATGGCAATCAAGAAAGCTGCTGGTCCTTACAAAATAAAGAAAATAAATAAAAAAAAAAATCAATTACGAATAAAATCAACTTATAATGATGTCACATTACGATAACTGTGTGGCCTTATCTAGCCACCAAAGGGGTACTCAACGAGTTGCTAGCACTCAGAACATCGAGCCTCAGCTCGTAAAATACATATCAATAATACAACTGTCATCACCTCCATCTGAATCATCCCGCCACCACTTCGACAAGGCTAAACATAGTCATAGATACACTAAGGTTGCATACATACAACCACATAGGGAGAGAGGAAAGAATCACATGTTATCTACTAAACCGAGTTTTGACTCGAGTTATTGACCCATGGTACACCATTCCTCACTCTCAACATACACTTCTACCGATTTCCCTCAGGATCGGTTAGCGTAAGGTTCACAACATAACATGCAACTACAGTACTAACATAACGGTGGCACACACATAACTACCATAACGTCTTACATATGGTACATATACAGGGTAGATCATGATCATACATTCACTGAGTGTAACACATCACTTTACCACATTCTGCACCCAAAGTGCAAGCACCATACGATAGGGTTCATACACTCACCGTATGACCCAAAATCACAACATGAAGCATTACATATTTGCACAGTCATACATACGATGAACATAGTACATCTCAACATAACATCTACTGCTACATAACAAGGTGGTACACACATTTCTTCAAAACATGGTAAAAACATCATGATACAACTCATTTCTTTTAACATCAATCTAGTCATACAACACATTGATACACCCACATATCACAATATGTCACAATGCTCTAACACTATGTCATCCACTTTATAATTCTTTTCACACATCACAAGCAGTAATTCACCCGTGAACTCTTCATAGAATCCACAAGAAGGAGAGAGAATACTCCCATCCCCAACATATCAACATGATCACAAACACGCACAAGGTGACATACACATCATGTGCGTTCACAAAAACACAATTACGACAATAATCACATCACGTTTAAAGCACATTACTCTTCCAATATCTACCACCATCATGCAACATCATCATCATCATCAGTATCATCATGTAACACCACCACCACCATGTAACATCATCATATAACACCAATCCGGCCCATAGGCTCGAGAGCATGAACCTATGCTCTGATACCAAGTGTAACGACCCAAAAATCCACACACGAACAACACAGTGAAATACAGGATAACTTTTTTTTTTGACTTGCTTGACACATAACATGACGCAACATGTCGTCACCAAGGATACAACTAACACTGTGAACAACTTGATACAAGGATGGCCATAAAGGCAGCACGGAAACGTTCACACCTATCAAGGACAATTTACTTTTCTTTTGTGAAAGGACATGGCAAAAGACCAACCACATTACATAGTTATAGCTGAAGACATCCCACTGTGAAAATCTTCTTAAGATTACTGATTTACTAGAGACATCTTACAATTCTTAGCTTACGTTCTAGAAGGTTCATGATATGTTTCATACCATTCTTCTTATAGGATTAAGTTTCTTTTCTTTTATATAACTTGAGGACTATCCTAGGATCACCTATAATATGAAAATTCCTTGATTAATTTGTTTACAAAACCAGGAGGTAAGCAATTCCACAAGGCTATCTATCTAAACCCCCACTACTGAAACTCGTTTCATACCCACATTGCATAAGGAGGCAAGCGTAAGATCAAAAGGAGAGGAGTATCGTTAAGGTTCAGAACCCTAATCATCTTTGATCAAGAATTAAAAATTTATCATAGCTTAGACAAGGACTACAAGGTACCATGGTAATGGTTAGAGAGAGAAGATAATTTATTTTATTATGATCTATTTAGTTATTAACCGGTCTTTTAATGAGTCTTAAGAGTTCAATTGAATTTTGGTAAAAGCTTCATTTAGAAATCATCTTGATTAAGTTCGTCGGGGGATACACAGGGGTTCCCAACATGGAAGCATTATACTTAATGTGTTTTTATTCAAACTCCTGTACTAGATAAGATCTACCGATATCCCCAAAAGCCAACAGTGATATTACTTTTAAAATTAATTAACGTTTCCCAACAAGAGGACAATGTTTAATCCATAGCTTAAGGTTAGCAATGGTAGGTATTTTTTTTTTACATCGTTAGATAAACACTTTCTTTCCAATTAAAGACTCTTAATTTTATCAACCAAATACAACTTCATTATTATCTTCTTTATTTATTCATCTATGTATTCCTCTTCTTTTATCTTTGATTATCTTTAGAAAAAGGGGGTTTCAACCCACTAAAATATGCCTAGAATAACATTGATACTAGTACCATGGAGGGTTACTAAACCAATAAGCATTATGACCTGAAAGAAGAAATTATCGTTATTTAACAAGAACGCAAACCACGGTTATAACATTTCCATTCAACATGGCACATGAACCAAAGGAGTCAAGAGATTGGATTTCACTTGGGTCAAGAACAAGAAGGTAACAAAATAAGCCAAGCCATGCTACAAAATTTCCATGACTGTAAATGATATCACCAAAAGAATACTCATAACAAGGTCAAGATTGAATATTATTTCTCACAAAGGTAATTTACCAGTTAACCTACAGAAGGACAAGACAACATCATCACGAAATTTCAGAACAACCCAAGGCAAGAGGTTTTCTAAACTCCTTTGCAAGCACTATTACAAAATTTACCTCACATTGGACATTTTTACAAGGAACTTCATAAATTGCACTGATGAAACCTTTACAACTCTTTCCTTTAATCTACTCGCATAATCCATCTGCACAAATACTAGCTGGAATCAGTTCGCGAGAACTGAGCATGTTAAGGCTACTCATTGCAACAGTAAGCTAACATTTAACAATATCAAGAAAGGAAAGTTCTAATTCAAAAATGGATTAAAACACAACCCACAACTCCAAAATTATTCGCATGAGAAAGAAATCTAAACCATCCAGCAAGGAGAAAGTCAAAATACCAGTAAGAACAAAATCACATAAATCAAGGCAAGACCTTATGGGTTAGGAACAAGAAGGTCAAGAGTGTTGATATCTCCTTCATGTAATCCTATGGATTACGTGATTGGAATCCAAAACTTACTCCATCCAACTAAAGGGGTCCAAGAGAAGACAAAACATACTAATTATGATCGTAGGCGCGAAACAAAACGACGTTATCCAAATCTCCCAGGGGGAGGCTTCATAGCAATAATTAGGGTTCGACGCCCTTAAAAGAAAAACAACTATAGTTTCAGTTTTAACCAAGGAGTTTTACCACTACCTTCTTATAGGATTTCTTAAACGTAGGACTAGTTAACAATACAAAACCACTCTTCCAAAAGCGTACAAGGGAGATACAAAAAGGGCCATTATTCTACCAACAAACCTTATCCTAAACGTCAACTTCTCTACATAATATAAGGGGAGGCTAAATCCGAAAGTCGTTAATAATTTTTTTATATATTTCCGACAATGCCAAAAAAGTATTTTAAAATAAAAAAATAAAAATTGATTTCCTTAACAAAGCCACAAAATGAGACTTTCAGTAACCAAGTTCAAAGAATACGATATTCGAGTCCGAAAACAAAGGGGATTCGATACGCAGAGGGTGAAACACCAATGATGACGCAGACTCAAAAGACCCTACCACGAGTGTAAGCACAAAAAAAAATAGGAACCAACACACATATCCATCAGGAAGGTTACGCAGTGCAGTCAGGCCTAGAAGTTCTATGAGCTCCTGGCCAATGGTATAGAAGATGGAAATTTTTCCCGATCCATGTGGGCTTATCAAGGACATGTCTAGCAAATATCAAACAGATGAACATAATAACCACCTATTATATTATCACTGTAATCAGCTGTCATCTAACAGGAAACGAGTTCACGAGTCCAATACCATGGATTCACTTACAACTTTTGTTTCAGTCCAGCTATTAATAGTTTGCTTGCGACCCTTAATAAAAATAGTAGAGATTTCATTCAATAAAACTTACAGTGTTTCCCCCTTATAACTTTAATCAAACAAGAGTTTGAACCAGGAAGTAGGTATAGTAATTCTCTCAACACGTGGAGGCCAAAATAGATGTCAGGTTATTCATCCTCTAGAACTAGGTACAAAAGTCAATCATGTATAGTTCTAAAACAAAACCCTAATGCCATTTTCTAATTAAACAAAAAGTAAGGAATGCCCATAGGCTTAAACAAGTTTTAGAACACAATGTCACTATTAATGTACCATTTAGCAAAACAGGAGAGTCCTAGACAGGAAATACGTATTTATTCAACCCAAATAGAGATATGAAGGCTTAACCTTCCATATAGTAAGCCTTCAATTATAATTACCATCACAGAGTTCTTTTAAAAGAGAGTCATATAAGCAAACGAAACTCTAAAATGTTTCCTTCCCTACGAACTAGATTGCATCACTCAATATTGCAGTAACCCATTTAGACAAATATGAAATAGAGTAAGCTATAAGAGAGGAAAGAACATTCCAAGCAAAACCAGCGAAATTGGAACGAGATTTAAAGGAACAACCACACAATCAGGCAGGCGATATAAACAACTACGAAAACATCTTGTCTAGGCGCCATTCAAGAGGAAAGAATATTCATTTCAAGATACTGAAAGAAGGTAGAAAACTATTACAAGGAGTAGATTTAACATGCCTGTTTTAAACGCTATATCACATGGCCACGCACGTGCAGACCCCTTCTCCCCGCAGTCCCAAAATTATTTCTCCACCAAACTCATGCTTCTCACCCACACGGTGTCCCAAATACCACGCAAAAGAAACAATAACCATTCCGGTAAACTGCATAGACACAGGCAGAAGGAGAAAATTCATTCTAGAGCAGTTAACCCCAATTCCTAGTACGTAAATCCATGAAACAACAACAGAAATTTGGAATAATTAACAGGGTTTTGCATGTCCTTGCAATATGCTTTTACTCTTGAGTCTAGATTCTAGAACAAGATCAGAAAGTCTTGCGATCAACCATTCGAACAACTCATGTATTGCTTTCCTATTTAAGGCATTGTAAATTATTTTTTTTTAAAGCCATTAGGACGCACCTATACATTAGTTTACCCATCAATTTGTGCGCAAAGAAAACATTCCAGAAACTAAAATAAAAGTTGATTCATGCTTACCATTGGAAGTCTCACACATTAGCTTGCTTCAAAAGTCCTTCCTCTATTTCCAACTTGAATGAATTCTTGCTGGGGATTTGTTGCTTCTCTTGTTTTTTATTTCAAATGCAAAAATCTTGGTGCTTGGAGGCAAGATTTACAGAAAAACTCTCCATGCTAAAAGGGGGTGAACCCAATCAAAAGCCCAAGAGCAAAACACAGGAAAAAAATGAGGTAATGGCCTTTTCCAAACCTGCACTTTTGCCTTATCTCTCTCTGAAGATCGAGATAAATATGATGGGTGAATGCCTACTAGAAAGGCATGAACATAATAACCCACAACCCAAATTGGCAGAAAACCAATTTATGAGAAAACAGAGGCCGTAGTCGGTGGAGTAGCTGAAGTGGAATGACCCAACGGAGACAAAAGATTGTGTGAAGGTGAAGAAACAGAAAATATATCTCCATTTTGAAGAGAGCGTTCATGCGTTGCAGGAGATAATGTTCTCCTAAATGATGCCATTGAGACCAAAACTATCAAATTTAAGTTTTCAACAATATCCAAAGATTCATTTACCAAACGCAGTCCATACGCACACCCAAGAATGGCTTGAGCAAGCCGCAATGCAAATTGTGCTTCCTGAATATTCTGATAAAAACAGATCCGCCTCTAAGGGATACTCTTCCATGAGTTACATCGAAAAACAAGTAAGAAATCAATAGAGAATCTTTGCAAAACTTTCATCAGGTCTCCTGGTAACACTCTCACTGTCACATAGTCGATTTTGAAAGAAAAAAATCTTGAAGGAGACTCCCGAATTTGAAGATGCATTGATACTGAACAGATAACAACAAAGTTGTACAACCTGCTTGGTGGAGGCGCTCACAAAGGCTTCGGCTATACTGCAACATGCCTGCTGCTTGGCTAAAAGCTGTTACAGGCTGTTGCTATGGATCCCTGATAAGAACACCCTTCGCAGCACCCAAAAACGTGGAGGTAATACGCCTTCCTCACTAGCTTGAAGCTCCACGCCCCTCCTCCACAAGGAAACAGTCTCTAGAGGAGCCCACGTGGCCAGGAAGAATGCTTGGGAAAAAACCAGACTAAAACCAAACAAAAGACTCCCCAAAATAGGGGTTTCCTTCCCCCAAGACGCGGCAGAAAAAGGGATGAGGAAGTCAAAAAAAACAGCAGAGCTGGTCATAAAAGATGACAGGTCTAAGTGGTTGAACAAGTTGCTACCTTGGAGATATTAACTGCCCCCCACTTTAATGGTCTCGCTCTAGACTTTACAACTCAGTTCTTATCTTTCCTCAGATCTCCTCCAAAAAAAATAACGAGGAAGACACAAGGTGTAAATTTTGTCCAAAATGAATGTGGGCTATATTAATTGAGACGGGATTTTCTAATTAGAGTTGCATGCTCATTTTCAAATCATGATGGGGTGCGATTAGCACATTCTCCTGGAGCTGCGACATGCAATGTTATCGATAGGGTGACTCTATGGACCTAAAATTTTAGTTGTTGAGGTGGTGTAACAGAGGTTAAGATCTTAACGGTGTGGAAGCCATGAAAGGAGGTTATGCGCCTATTTCATTTTTAGGCCCAGTATACAAATGCTTAGTAATGAAACTTTTAGAACTGGAGGAGACAGAGTTTTAAGTGGGCATAATAGACTTATTCCTGCGTGCACTGCAAGACACACAGCAAGGATCCGTTATGAAAGACAGAGACTTAGGGAAAGGATAAGAAATAAGTGGCGTTTGTACAAGTTCATGAAAGTATGAGGTTTCCTGGCAACTTCCTCACGGCACTTTGGATTATAGGAGAATTTCAGTCTCTACGCTCCACGTTTGGTAAAGGCATAGGCTAGGAGTGTGCTTTGGTCCAGCATTGAGTGGTTTTGGGAAATTTTTTAATGCATTCGGTGAGACTGTGACAGCTATTGAGGGCGCCCCCTGCCAAACTGACCCAACTCTCACCCACATGCCTTCAATTCTCTCTAAAAAAAACTGTCCCCTTTCTTTCATTTGGTCATTGCGCTTGATTACATTCACCAAACTTTTGCGCCTTGCCAAGAAAACACATGCCTTCCCATGCCCTCCACTCCATTTCCATTTTTTTAAATTTATTTGTTTCAAAATTTTTACTTTCATTATTATTGTTATTCTATTTTTATTTATTTTATTCTAAAACTCATTCTATTTATATCGTTATTCTTTTTAGTGGTTCCTTTATTTTTATGGATCTTCAGGTATGACCCCAACGGTAAAAGGAAAGGGCCTCACCACAATAGTGTCCAATGGTTCCACGAGCCTTACATATTGCTTGTGTAGCCCTTCTTGAAGCCTAAAAACGCCCAGTCAAGCTATTCATTGCTATCTTGCCATTTGTCGACAAGATCTTTTGACCATGTTGTATCTCCTGAAAATCGTCCATCTTGGGTTGAGCGATGGTTTAAAAGAAATATTTACGCGAACGCCACTCCTAAACCGCGGCGCCACCCACAAAACCTACTCTATCCTCATTTGCGCAACGAGGCTCGATCAGCGGGAGCGATAAACAAATCAAAAGGATAGTTTAACGATAACAGAGGATGATATCCTTAACAATCGATATAAAGAACGTAATGCCTAAAATACAATCGTTGATCGATAATACAATCATAATGTCATTATTATTATTATTATCATTATTATCATTTTACTGCTTGTGAAATAATCTATCAATTATAGTCATAATGGTCAGCAATCGAGGTCCGACGAATGCACAACAACACTCCATTGCTTAGCACTCGATCACCACAGGGTGAATAGGTGTAACATTGTAGAACAGGGCATTACAGGGGGAGCCAGAGAAAAGGGAAGGGAGCGAAGGCAAAATTCCTCTTGTAGTCTAGACTGTAGAAAGGGAGTGGAGGACATGCGAGAGTAGTGGGAGAAAGAGAAATCATGGAGAAATTCGAAGGGAAGAAAGAGACGAAACTCTTGAGATAGCAGTGAATGTAAGGCCTTGTCTTTCAGTTCCGCCAATGTCCTCTATAGCAAGTAGTGTAAGTCCTTGAGATTTGTGGATAGAAAAAATCCCAAGCCATTCACAGCGGTAGTTGTCTGCGGCCTCCTCTAGAAATGGGTGGAATATCGAACATGTAAGGGGTTTTTTGAATCCCAAGTAGGTCCTGTGTAACAATCAAATTTGATGACGAAAAAAAGAGGTAGACTTGGAAGGCCGGAGGATATTCCATAGACTATGTCGATGATAGAACTCAGTAGCACCGTTGACGAGACCCTTCTCAACCCACAAGTTTGTGAAAAGTATTACTTTTTTATTGATGCAGAGAAGAACCTTGGCCTTCAACTGAATGTCCTCGGTATCGCCAGATGTAGAACGTCTGGTCTTTTCGGCATTAGATCTTGCTATAAGAGAGTTAAGGGACTTCAAACATAAAAAGGTTATGTGAGTCTTACAAGGTCATTTTGATCGAAAATATGAGGGCCTTCTTCCCCGACAGGATTCAACCCTTTCTTATTCAGAAAGGGAGGAATCGGGTCTTGACATAAGAGCTTCACCAGTCTTGGATTAGAGGGATGGCACTACGAATGTTAAGCAGCAAGCCCCAGAATGTTGTCTGTGCTAGATCAGAGCCTTGTTGCCGAACCAGATTGAATTAAGGGAGACAAATATGTTGAATTCGCGCCAGAGGGTAGCTCTGTAAGACTTTCTTGCATAAAGTGGGCTCTTGTCCATAACCAAAGGAAGTTGACCGAGGTCTCCAACAAGGATCATAGATGTAGTGCCCACTTCCCTTCGACTTCGTTTTGTTTTGTTGTTTTCGAGACTGATTACTTCACTATGGATTATTATGACCTCTTGTTTTAGCATGCTAGTAGATATCATTGACATGGGACTGTTATTGATTTGATCTTTATATGATGCATATGGTTTACTGGTGGACATTTGATGATGATATTTGTATACTTTTGACAGGGATATTTATCTTAATTCTGACATGGGATATATTTAATCATATTGAGTAGAACTTGATAATTTGACTAATGTGATGATCTTTTTGATATAAATGAAATGTGGAATAAGAATGTGCTAGAAAGTGTTAAGTGATATCGTACTTGCATAGATGATAGTAAATCAGGTGTTGATTATTTTAGATTATATTGTATATTTGGCATGAATGTTTTAATGCGGCCAACAGGCCGAAGGAGGTATTTTCTGTTCTGCAGGTATATTATATTCACAACAAAATTGGGGAGTGGAGACCAACCACGTCGGAATTCGAGAAGAATCCAGCTAAGGCCACCATGGCAACAAGTAACTGTGTGTGTGTTAGAATTGTCTGGTAAAGGAAAAATTGTGACCTAGGGATCATGTGTTGTTTTGAATTTTAATTTTTCAATTTTTACTATGTTAGTATGTGTTGCTCTTAGTAAGTGAAATTTTTACTTATGTTATTATTCATATTTCTTGGATTAGAGTTTACCCCTTTGTTAGCCATGGGTTGTAGTGGGTTAATTAAGTTAAATTGAAAATTGTCCTAAACTAATTAAAAGATGTGACCTAAGAGAGTTCATTTATTAACCTTGATTTACTTTGGATTTTGTGTGGATTGATGTGTGTTTGAGTTTTGAGTGTAGCACACTCTACCCCACATGGGAAACTCGAATTTGGCCTTTGAGGCCAAATTTCAAAGCTTGTGGGACAAGTCAAACTTTTCCCACACCTCTTAAAACCCCATGCCAACCCTACCTATGGGTTGGAAGGCCAAATTTAGGGTCTTTTAGGTGTTTTGGGGGGATAAAAGGGTAAAAATATTAATTGCACTTTCTTTCAATTTAATTTTGTCCTTTGAGGGAGTGGGCTTAGTTGGAGTGTGCAAGTTGCTTGCCTTTCTTTCAACCACTTATTAATGGTGCATTGGAATTTGATGTTGACCAAATGATGTGGAGTGGGGGGAAAAGGAGGTGGCATCCTACTTGGAGCCACATAATCCCTCCCTCTCTTTTCTCTATTTATTTGAGCCTCTTGTTTGTTTTGGGGGTTGGAAGTTTTCATGTTTTAGTCTTTTTGTATTTTGGAGAGGAGAGGATTTGGAAGGAGCTTGTGAATTTTTGGAAGCTTGTGGATACTTGTGAGAACTTTGTTGGAGCTTGTGGATGCTTGCTTGATCCTTGGAGGGATTTGAGACTTCATATTTGGAGCAAGCTCTATTACGGAAAGGTAGGAGCTTCCCCTTTGTTGCATTATGCTTTCTTATGTCATATGAATGTATTTTTATGTTGTGTTGAATGTTGTTGTTTGAAATGCTTGTAGGGAATGGGTAGAATGCCTAAGTTGGGAGTGAGAGGAGACTATGGGGATCTTAATTGAGGGAGGCATAAGAGATCATGTGCTTGAGGAGGGAGTTTGGGTTGGGTGCCCACCTTGTAAGAGAAATGCTTGCATTTCTTCTTGTTTTACTTTGAGGGAGCCATAAGAGTTGAGGGAGGCATAAGAGTGAATGGAGGGATAAGGGGTACTTGAGGGAGGCATAAGAGTTGTTAGGGGTATTGTGTTTGCATTGGAGGCTTTTAGGTGGCACCCATTCCCATTAGGAGGCATAAGTGGCTTCCCCATATGTCTTACTCTTGTGGCTTTCTTGGTAAGCCTTGTGACTTGTTGTTGTAATTGTTTTCCCTCTTGTTGTGATTATTGATTCTCTTGTTTTGAAGGAATATGGAATGCATGTGAAATGTTATGTTTAGTTATGTGGAAGCTTGTAGTTGCCATGAGTTGGATTCTCTCCCATTGTGATGTGGTTGGGGCTCGGGGGCCAATGGAGAGGATGGCTTCTCTTCTCCATTGGGTATTTGGTTGGGAGGAGAGCGTTGCCTCTCCCCTTATTTTGTTGTGAATCAAGCAAACTATGGAGGAGCCACCTTGTTGATATTTGGAGCATAGGAACCTTGTTGTTGACAATGTAAAAACACCATGTAGTTTTACCCACCTTGAGTGGAGGAAAAATGTAATATTGCTTTGTATTTCTTGAGCCTCCATTATTGTAAATTTGTTTCCACATGAAGTAGAAAATGTTGTAACAAAATGTTGAAGGAAAGTTGTTTTTGAACTTCATTAGTAAGCTTGTAATGGGGATGGAATCTAAAGTTGCAAGAAAGACAATCCATTCATTCTCCTTTAACTTGGCTTGGAACCTCTTATAAATGTGTTGATCTTGTTGAAATTTTGGTAGATCTTGCTTTAAAACTTAATGGAAATATTGTAGGTCTCTTTAGTGGAATGTTAGGAAAAATTACAAGAAAATATACATACTAGATTTCATTATTGTTGCAAAAAAAAAAAAGGAGGTATTTTGAAAAGTGAGAACATTAATGCATATCTCTCTTCTTGTATTATGGAGAAAAGACTCAAATTTATAAAATAATTGGCTTCCATATATGTAAATGAAGTAAATCTGTGTCCTAACTCTATTATGTGTTTCCTCATTTATGAATTTCTTATATATCCATTTCATATTGTAGAAGGGAAATGAAACCAAATCCTTTTGAAAACCATGCTATGTTGATTAAATTGTGTAGAAGAAATTCTAATGCAAAGGCTATAAGCTTATTAAGTTTAATACCCAATGTTCCTTAATACATAATAAGGAATTAATATTTTCAATATAACCCATATCTATGCAATATTACCACTAATGGATTTATTATTTTTAGATTCAAATCATAACAATATACCATCAATATCTAATTGTATTAACTAAGTACACAAATTCGAACTGCAGCAAGGAAACAATAGTAAACATATAAATAAATCTACGTAGGAGACGTTCACTTAGTGTTTTTGGCAAAGCAAGTCGAGCTCCATGAGCATGCTAGCACGACACAGCTGAACAGTCGCTTCTTGTACAGGTGTGTATGGGTTTTGCTTTTTTTTGTTTAGCAGTTGTGCTTCATGAATATTCTGATATGAAACAGATCCACCTATAGGAGATTCTCCTCACCACGAGCCGTTTAGTAAAACAGGAAGGGCCTAATTGAGAATCGTTGCAACAAATCTCACCTGGCCTCCGTGTAACACTCTCATCGTCCTTTAATCGATTTTGATTGAAGTTTCTTGAAGACGTGTCCTGAATTTGAAGATGCATTCAATACTGAACAGATAACAACATGAATGGACAACCTGCTTGTTTTTTTTGCGCTCAGAAAAATAAAAAAAAGAAAACTTGTTTGATGCAGTTGCCTGGCTGACCTGCTGTGGCAGGCCATGATTGAAATCCCACCCCCTTCTCGCCTGTCACTCGTGCCGAGCTCCTTCTCTTCCACATTTTTGTTTCCTATGCGCCTAGGGACAAAAAAAAGGGAAACCAGTCGACCCGCCTGTTAGACTCACCTGTAACTTCATTTATTATTCCCCATTGTCTTCACGCGGCTGGGACAGTAGATGAATGACAGGGCAACTGTGCTGAACTTAGATTTGCAAGATACAAGTGCATTAAATGACAAAAAATCAGGTGGCCAGTTGTTTTAACTTGCACGCAAGGGGATAGCTTCAAATAACAAGTTTAGGTATTAATCAGCGACTAATTGTCATCTACCAGACTTTATGATAGTGCTCACAACCCGTACCAACAGGAAGGTTTATCCTCAAGCAGGTTGTAAATTTGACGCAAGTCAACATAAAACAGATGGATCATGTATTTCATCATGTGCGCAGACCAGTTGGTAGGCATGTTAGTGGGAATGAAGAGGACGTGGGTGTGAGTTAGAAACATGACGTGCACAGTAGGCCGACTCCTTAGAGTGTAGACTTACAAAATACAAGTGTAATAAATGGCAAAGAAAGTCAAGCGGCCCAGCGGTGTATTCTTGCACGCCATAGGATGGAATTTCAATGTTTGGTGGGTGGCCATTAAAGCCACCCACCCCCCCCCATACATAATTTCAAATCTATGTTTAATCTTATAGATTCACATAATGTAAATTTTGTTGAAGTAAGCTATGTTTAATCATGATAACTCAAGCACTTCGTGGGCAATGATTTCTCGGTATGAAACTGTTGCTATGTATGCGTTTTTTTTTTCGCAATGCAATGGGGTTTATCCTCATTTTGATAGTAATTTTATTTCCTATTAGCCAATAAAATAAGTAGCCTTAAAATTCTCACATCTTTTACCCGTGCATGCTGTTGGTTGGGTGTGAGTTTCCACCTCGACAAATATCAGAATTAGTTAATATAAATGTGTATGTAACATCTGAGTTGTGATTTATAGAATTACTTAATGTAATGTCATTTTAGAATTACGATCTTGTCACGAGAATAAATTTTCACCGACGCATGCTCTTAACGTTTATTTAGCGCCAAGTTTATATGACTCCTCGGATAATAACTGGCTCAAGACGTCGAGCTCTGACGACGATGCTAGTGTCGAGAAGAACGTTAGGGAGGCTCCTTGCGACCTAACTAGACTGTATTTTTCTTTCCAGCATCCTGTCCTTGACACAACAGCAAAGTGCCCCGATTTGAATGTATGGCATTTCTAAACTGGTTCTCTTAATCTCGATCTTTAAAAAAAAAATTGTTTTCCAATTTTTAGATTTTAAAATCCCCTTCGGCATGGGTTAAATTATTGTGTCCAAACTATCCCAACGTGATGGGATACAAGCCACAAAAAAATGCACCCTTAGGTTAGAAGATGACAAAAGGAAGAATATGATTGCATAATGGTGAGGGATGAGAATGAGTACAAAGGGGATAAAATTTCATGTTTGAGCTTCGTTAGGGTATTATGATGGTCCACATGTCTTATATGATGATGGGAATTTTTTTTTTCATAACTATACAAAGGGGATGGGACCATTTGTGTAATAAAATGTGCTTTGAGCTTGGGAGTTACATGTGTCCACTTTGAATATTGGCTATGTCTTGAAGCATACCTTCGAGAGAAGATTGATGACGATGTATTTGAAGTGTCAAAATATATTTTAAGGATATTATTTAAATTAAAATGATTGAAAAAATAATTTGGAGAATAATTGGATTGGTCTTATGTTCTGATCCGGCCGGAAACGCCCTCAAAATTTTCCTAAAATATAACCAATTGAAAATGCAAAACATTCATACAATCAAGTTATCTAATTAAGAGCCAAGTTGTAAGGAAATGGAAATAGGTCATAGGAAATTTATTGTATTTACTCTATTGTAAGTTTGTATTATCCAAGGGCTTTGAATTATGATATTTCAATGATGTTATAATAAATGGGTGGAAGGACACTCCATGATGCTTATGACATAGCAATCATCTCGAGCTCAAAACAATGTCACACAAGCGGGAAAATTGGCACCAAGGCCTCCTATGCCCATATTTCTATATATTCATCACTCCACTTCCCTTTCGATACCTGTATTAATAGCTCTTGTTAGGTTGTGGATCATGTTTTCATGTGTGAAATCTTTGAAGATTGTACACTAAGATTACTGTACACTATGAGAAAAAAATATATCCTCGAAAAATGTGCCAGATATACCGAGAAACATGTTTTTCTCATATGGGCGGGATTTTTGACCCATAGGTTTATGGGACGGTTTTGGCCCATGTGTTTTTGATACCCACAGTTTTGTAAAACTACTTAAGAAGTTGTCTACTTATGTGTTTTTTCCGCATATGGTAGGGTTGATGTAACATTGCAGATGTGTATGAATTTGGGTGTGAATTCTTCAATGTTTGTTGAGTATAGCTCCAAAAAGATCTGGGTATTGTATTGAGAGAGCGGTGGCTTGTAATAAAATATGAGCAGGTGATTCTTGGTGGATGTAGCCCAAATTGGGTGAACCACATTAAATACTATCTCTTTGCATTGTGTTATTTTTATTCTACACTTTTATTTGAGATCTGTAATATTTTCTGCATATTAGTCTCTATTGTTGCAATTCTGCGAGGTATTTTTCCGTATATTTTATCGCTTATTACCTAGCAGCTCCAATATCAATGCCTATTACTCAGACTATAAGTCAAACTAATTTGCATCTCTAAGTTCTCCAAATGAATTACAAGAGTTGAGGAGCAGAGTGAAATATATTTGGAATGTGGTAGTAAACTTGAAAAGACAATCAACACAAAGTTTTAGACCCTACTATCTTCCGAATCAATAGAATTGATCTCCTTTCCAACTATGTTTGCAAAGCCAAAATCAACTTACCAATGTTAAGTTTATTCAATCATATAACTTCAATATTGCTAGCACCTCTAAAACAATTGTATTATCCAAAACAATATGATACAACACAATGAGTGTTGTTATCGTTGTAGTAAATAATGGGTTTATTTAGTTTTAACGTATTTAGTTTTGAAAACAATTGTTCAAGTGTTATAATTTTTCATTAAAAAACTCCTCCCTCTCTTTTGACCCACCTCTCTAACCTAGGTCCCCAATACCTAATTCATAATTTTAATAAATTAAACCGTTTCACCACATAATATCTACATATATATTGAAACTTATATTATCAATTATAATTACCTCAATAAGAATTCATGTGCTAGGATATTGCCTAGGTAATGAACCGATTGTGGTTAGTTTTAGTTCCCTCAAATTTTAAAAAAATAGTCTTAGAGGTGGAGACAGTGTTTTGAGGAGTCAAAATAAAAAATATGTTTATAATACAATTTAAATAGAAAATATATATCCATGACAAGTCAAGATGTAACTTAATGTAATTGTAATTTTTTGTGGGATATTGTCTACTGGAAATAGTCAAACTCTAAACCATATCATGGAGAAATATTTAAGAAAGAAAACGAGGACAATAGAACCAATTCATTGATCAACTTGGGTTTTTTAGACTTCAAATAAAACTTAGTGAATTTGTTGGAGACATGATGAAAATATGGGATACATTTGCATATTTGTTTGGTCTAAAGACGCATTATGCCAAAGTACTATTAAATAAGTGAATATTTGATATTAAAATAGCACAAGGTGAATTCATTAAAAATCATGTATTAATAATATCGGGTTTTTAAACATTAAACTTATAGGCGCTGAAGTAGATATAAAAGAGAATAAAGCATCAACAACAAAAAAAACATTTAACACATTGATAAAAACGTGGAATTTATATTTTTGAACATGGTATCACAAACTCTAGAGAACATAGTTATGGAACTTATCCAAGAATAAATTTAGTTAAAGAGAAATATTAATATTTGGAAGATAATCTCTAACCCAAGAGGGAGAATCTTAGAAAATCAAGTTCATGTTATCTCTTAAAAGTGCACCCTAGTTGAGAGATGACAACAGGAGTTCTAAAGTTTCTTTGATCTCTCACTTTCGTAGATAAAATGGAAACACCTCAGGTCTGTGGGTATACCTATTGTTGAGGCGAGTCTCCAGTATCAAGGTTGGTTCCTTACTGATGTATCGTAAACTAATTTTTTTAGGGTTTTGAGGGTAAAAATGACTGTAACTAAAATTGAAATGGGTGATACACCAATCATACTGAGGGCTTTGGCTGATTATATGAGAAATAAAATTTAGAATGAATTTTAGATGCACGAACTAGTGGTTTTCAAGAGAATATTAAGGTAATACAATAAATGATTGGTCTAGGTCCTAACTCTATCTCATCCCAAATTACTACCAAACAAGATTATTGGCATGTATAAGTAGATACATTACCCACCTTAAAATATTGTTTCAAACAAAAAGGGACCCATAATACTTTATATGCATCACAATCTTCAATCCAAGATATAAATAATATGAAAACCTAACTTTATGAAGTTGCGCTGGCTAACTGGTTATAATTTTGAGTTTTATGAACTAATAAGATTCTTGAAAAAAATGTTGGAGTTAGAAATTTCAACATTTATATGCTTAGAAAAATTGTTATATATAATATTGCACAATGTATTTTCAAATGAATATTTGTGTGATAGCATAATTTTTGTCTAATTACCTCATAGTTATTAATTGTATATGCGCATTGTACGGAATAAAAATAGACATTCTCATTACAATTGAGTCTCTTGATAGTGCTTCAAAGTTATTCTATGAACTAAAAATGTCTATTCATTGTACAGTTGACTGATCTATTTTGAATAATAACTATGGGTCTACATTGTACTAATCAATTACATGCGCTTTTATTTCATACTTTAGTGCCCACTTCCCTTCGACACCTTTTTGATGATGATTATGATACTATTGATTATACTTATGTATAATATTGTAGCTTTTAGTTGATATGATGTTAGATGTAAGAGATCGTGGACTATTGTTAATGTTGATTCATATCTGATGCATGTGGTATTGGAGACATTTTATACGGATGTTGTTAGGATGTTGGACATGGTTATATTTGTCGATGTTGTTAAGACATGTGATATTTTGGTATTTCGAGTAGACCTAGAAAATTGAATTAATTTTATGATCATATGGTTATTGATGAAAGTTGTAAATGACATTGTTAATTGCCTTGGATGATGTTTTCATTTATATATAGATGATTTTAGAGCTATAATTTGATATTTGTTTTAGATGTATTTGATATGTCCATGAGGCCAAAGGAGGTATTTATGTTTTGCAGGTAAACGTGTCACAACAAACATCAGGGGATTGGAAACCAACAACATCGGAATTGTAGATGAATTCAACAAGGGTCGCCATGGCAACATGTATTTGTTTGTGTATGTTAGATTGTTGTTAGGGGTTCCCATGGGTGCAGATCACCTAAAAATGTGACAAAGGGGTTATGTTTATTCTTTTATTGTGGTTCCCTTTGGTTTAATTTTTGTATGTGTTTATATTGGTGATGTATTTCCTCTTTATTATTTAATTGAAATTGTGTCGTAGATATAGTGAGTAATCATATTGTTTAATTAATTAATTAAAAAGGGTCATAAGAATGCATTTATCAGAGCTGATGGATCTTGGATAAAGTTATGTAATTGATTGGAAATAATGTGTAAGTAAACTTTTGAGTGTGAAACACTCCACCTTCCTTTTGAAATTCGGATCTATGTCCTTAGGGGCTGATTTGTGGAAGCTTGTGGGACAAGTTAAACTTATACCACACGTCTTAAATTGTGTATGCCAACCCTACCTATAGGTTGGGGAAGTCAATAGTTAGGCATTCATTATATATTTTTGAGAAGGACAAGCATATAAGTTTTTACTACATCCTTCTTACATGAAATTAATTTTAAGTCCTTATGGGGTGTGGAGCTTGCGATTTTGTGTGTAAGTATAAATGTCATTTATTCACCCAACTTATTTAGTTATGCATTGGACTTTGAGGTTGACTTGTGAGGTGGAGTTGAGGATGTGTGATGTGGCATCCTACATGGATCCACCTCATCCCTCTCTCTCACCTTTTTCTATTTATTCGAATTCCTTGGCTTGTTTTGGGGGTTACTTCATTTTAGTGATTACTTCATTTTTTTGGTTACTTCTTTTGGTTTTTTAGCTCTTGTAATTTTTAGGAAAGAGTTAGAAGATTTTTGTTGAATGCTTGTGGGTTGCTTGAGCTTTTGGACTATTTGGATTGAGAAAATCTTGTTGTTGAACTTTTTGAGAAAACTCTACCAGGGAGAGGTAGGAGCTTGAATCTTTAAAATGTTCTTCTTTTATTTATGCATATGTGAATGCTTGAATATCTTGTTATGTTTGGTAATTGCTTAGGTAGATTACCTAGGTATGGTGTAGGATAAGACTATCAGGATCTCTTGTGGGGAGGCATAAGAGTTTCAGGGAGGTATAAGTGTTATTGTGGAGGGAGTTTGGGATTGGGTTCCATCTTGTAAAAATGAAATATATTACATTTATTTACTCATTATGGGGTGCCATAAGAGTGTTGGTGAGGCATAAGAGAAATGTGAGGTATAAGGGTTACCTGGGTGAGGCATAAGGGCATGTCAGGGTTTTTGAAATGATATATGTATATATTGGTGCAGTTTATCTTACAGGTGGACACCCATTTTCCTGTTTGGAAGGTTTAAGTAGCTTCCCCCATAGATCTTGCTTTTTTGGCTTGTGCATGATGAAGCTTGAGTATCGTTTGTTGTTCTTCATGTGGTTCCAAACTGTAGTATTTATATTTGGACTATATTTGATTGTGAAATAATTACTTTTGTGTTGTGGAAGCCTGTTTGTTGCCATGAATTGAATTACAATCTCTTATTGTAATGTGGTTTGGGCTCGGGGGTTAATGATGAGGGTGACTTCTCCTCTTCATTGAAATTCTTGGTCAGTTGGAGAGAATTCCCTCTGCTCATTTTTTTTTGTGATCAAAAAGATATCATTAGTGAATCTTCTTGTTGCTTGTTCTGAGAGCTAAGGATGAAGGATAGATTTTTGCAATCCCCTTGGGGTTTCCTTGTAGTAAAAAAAAATTTCCCACTTTAGAGTGGATGGCATTGTAATATTATTGTGATGGAAAGTTTCTCTATTTTAGAATTGAAATATACATTCGAATGTGAAAGATATGTTTTGTAATCTGTTCTATGAAAAAAATAGATTACAAAGAAGTTGCAAAGGAAATTTATCTGATTTGATAGAAGTTGTTTTACCTTGTTCAAATGGCATTGTTTTCATTCAAAATCTGTGTTTGAAATACATTGTGAAATCTATGTTTGAGAATTGAAAAGGAAATGTGTATGAAGAAATATTACATTTCTATGCTTCATTTGAAATACTTGATTTTGAAAATATAACTACATTCTATTTTTTTACACGTACTGATAGAAGTGAAGTGAAACTTTGTAAATTGGATTGGATGAATTCAAATGTTAAAGTATGATACATGTAATAAATCAATTCGAGTTGGAGTTTTTTAGACCTTTGTAGATGTTTTCAAACTTGCAAATAGTTATCAGGAAAATATATAGTTTAACCTGCAACAATGGGAAACAAGTTAGAAACCTTAAAATGAACTAAGGAATATTAAATTTCATCTTAAAACCATTGTTTTCTCAAATAAATTCACACAGACTTCATTATTCTGGCTAAAGGTAGAAGAACATTTTTATCAGAATAAGGGAAGAAATTTGAATTGAAAACTTAACCTTTGATAAATTGATCCTTGAAAATATGTCAAATTTCTTTCCAATGCAAACCTCCATATCTTTTTTACATGTTGAAGGAGAAAGAATGGCGGATTTGAACAAATTTTGGAAGTTAAAAAGTTCAGTTCACCATTTTATTAACTGAAAGACATTTTTGTAAAATTAACCCTTCAAAGTTTAAAAAAAATAAAATTCTAAGGTTTTTGTACAAATATGAGGTTGAGACCTTTCCAAAAAGTCTTCATTTTCTAAAAACTAAGTTTACAATCAGAAGTTATGGCCTTCTGAACTTTAACTTCATTTTGGCTTTAAAAAAAATTAACCGTCAAATTTAATTGAAGAAAATATTCGCTAACGGAACCGCAGGCTAAAAAATTACCTTTTGCACTTTTTTGCAAAAAATTCAAAATTCATGACCTCTCCCGCTACTCCACTGTCCCAAATTTTTTTTTTTTTGGCAAAAATTAATCTAAGTTCAAAAAGTTATTTTTTGCTAAGTTTCCTCCTTGGCCCTACCACCCCGTAGCCAATGTGGTTCTTCCACGTGGCCTCACGAGGTGTCAACGGAGGTACGTATCATTTAAACCTTAGCACTTTAAAAAAAATGGTAAAAATTCTTAAGTTCTCCCACCGTCCTGCCAACTCATAGCCAATGGTTGACTGACACCTGTCTCCACGACACCTCGATGCAGGTGCGGAGTGTTTTAAAAATTTACGCTCTTCTTTTCAAAAAGTCAAAATTTTCTAAGTCTCCCTGATTTCTTATCAAACCAACGCCAATAATGGTCTGACAAGTGGCATCGTGAGGCGTCGGTGAAGGCACAGGTGGTTTTTAACCTTTGCACCTTTTAAACACTAAAGTCTAAATTTTTAAAGCCTTCCCTACCAGTCCGTTTCCCTGCTAGGATATTGGGATGGACACATGGTGTCTCTGTGTGCCAGTGGAGGAGTGGGTTATTTTTAACCTTTTCGCCCTTTCAAAAATATTAAGTAAAAAAATCCATTTTGCCTCTGGCGACCCGCTTTCCCGTGTTGTCTCAAAACATGCCACATGTCCCTTATGGCCTGGGGCATAAATTATCCTTTTAGCACAAAGCCTTGCTGTAGACTTGTGGGCACATGGGTGTAAATTGCGTTTTTCACCCAAAAAGTGCAAAGAGCTAAATTTCCTCCCCAGGTCCGAACGCCCGCCTTTGGGAAAAATTTCCTGCCAAGGCCCGCTGACCCATAACTTGAGAAATATAAGGAGTTAGCGGTACTTCTTTATATCATTGCAAATGGGAAGAAATTTCCTATCTAATGGAAGAGTTTTTAGGAAATTGTTAAATGTGTAAAATATAATTAAATTATATTTTTAATTTGAAAGCTTTACTTCAAAAGCATGGAGTGAATTTTAAGGGGGTCAGTTTATAGGGTAAGGAATGTTTATCCTACCCTGTGCAATTGAGAACTTTATTTCTTGTTTAGACCTTGTAAAATTCAATACCTTGGGTGTTTAATTTTTTTTGGGTCTTTAACCCTCTAAAATTAATAAAGAAATGTTTAGCTAGTGTCAATTTAAGTAACATTAAATTAAAACCTGAGAGAAACTTAACAATGGATAGTTGTATTCACTCATTAGTTTGATAATGTGGTTTTAATGTTTGTTATAATAGGAAAAATGTATTCATCAAATTTTAATTATCCTCGAGACTTTATTCTAGCAACTGTTGTTTCGAAACCTATTTTTGGTCACACTTTAAAAAAAATATTATTCCATAATTTTCTAACTAAACCTAGGTTGTTCTTAGGTATCGAGTGGGAGTTTTTAGCGGGTGTTACAGATGTGAAAGTCTCCTCCAATGTGCATGCAATATTCTTCATCTTGTGCCACTTTCCATCTTTATCCATTTACAAGGGTACTTTGGCTTTATCTATGATTTTTCTTTTACTGAAGTCATGCCCAATAAACATTCAGTGTAAAAATAATTCCTTTAATATTCAATACTTAGCAAGAATTATTCAACTCCAATTCACCCAATGTGGGGACCACCTGTAGGCATGTGCATAACTTGTCTTCTTGTGGAATATACATACTTGGAAAAAGGTGTTTTTTGTAAATATTAAGTTAATAGTTAACTTTTGTGGTATATTATTCCATGATGTTGTCCTCTTTTCACTTGGCATACGCTTGATTTATAATAATACTTTGAGCTCTTATGATTATTTGCACATATTATAATCATTGCTTGATTATCTCCATGTTTGGATGCTCTTCAAGCCCCTTTAGAAACATAAGCAACATATAATCATTAGCCCCTTTTGATTGGACTATAGTTATAACAAAATCCATAACCGATATATTGTCCCCCTTAATTTGATTTGATATGAACATGAACTATAATGTTGTTGGCTTTGAATAATTTATGGCATAGACCATAGTCTTTCCCTTTGATTCTTGGCACACATATTTTCCGACCCATTTTGTGTTATCATTACATGTATTAGCTTTAGGATTTTAGATTAATCAATGTTTTAAATTTTGATTAATCAAGTTTCCACCATTTTGATTAATCATCATAATGACTTTGGACCTTGGGTAAGGTCAAAAATGTAAATTATTTAAAACTCTTGGTTGGTCCCCTCTCCATGATGACTCACCCTTCGAAATTTTTTGGTAGATGTGACTAACCATGGTGGTTATGGTTTTGTTGTGGCATTAACACATATGTTATTTGTGAACCATGGTTGAAATCATCACGAGTTTGCATTATTTGTCGATAAGATATTTACCATTGATATTGTACTGTGAAAAATGGGTCATCGATTCTCTATCATTCTATTATGTATGGAGTTTGCATTGATTACATTGAATTCGAAATATTGATCCAGGTACTTCAGCTGATCACCACCATCGATCCGGTACTGTTATAACCTGGGTTATTGAGTTTCAAACCCTGGTAAGAGAAATGGAGTTGGATGTGGTTTTGAATGTTATTCATTCGATTTTTACTTGTAGGATCTTGATCATTAATGCTAGGAATTTGGAAGAGGGGTAGTTGGATTATGGTTTCTATTCTAAAATTTTGATCTCTATACCTTTGATCTGTGATGAATTAGAATCTTTTGATCTCCATCCTTTGATTAAATGATGTGTTAGCTTGACCTAACCCATGAGTTAAGGTAGAAAAATGGAATTTCGACCCACCATTTGGTAATTGGAAAATAATTTAAGCCTAAAGCTGGTGAAGCCCTGAAAAAATTGATCCAAGTGACCATTGTTATGTGCTTCGAGATCTAAATGGAGATTTTTGTGCATCTGTTGACAATGTTTCGAGCTTTAACTTATCTATTTCGAGGATTTGTGAGCAATATTCACTTCTCTAATTGGTCTATGGACCTCCTTTGCCACCATTAACAATGATCTGAAGCTTGGTTTCTTGTAGAATCGAAATCTGTAAGTGATTTCAATGGTTGCCTTTGATAATTTCATGTCTTGTAATTGCTTCACTTCTTCCATTTCGGTTTTATCAATGCTTATATGTTGTTTCTTTTTCATTTCCCTGTCTTTTGAGCATGACATTGTTCTTGAATTTGAAACTCATCCTGGGTCATCATTATTATTCTCTATATTCGATAGATCTTCTATGCTTTCGAAAAACTTGATTTCAAACTGATAATTTCTTACTCTCTTCTCATAACCTTTGCAAAGTTTTATAGAAGTATTGAACAGTCGTGAGAAAGATGATTATTTCTTGAGCCTAGAAGACGAGGTTATGATATTTTCTTGATTTAAGGGCATCTGTAAACACGATATTTTCAAACATATTATTTCTTAAATCTCTGTTGATATTTTAGCATACCTAAAACTCTTATTTGAATTTAGTGCATTTATTCGGGACTCTTTCAGATCTTCTCTATGGGTTGATTTAGCTTTGACATTCTGCTATTTTAAACATTTTCTTATTTATTCTAGTATCATTCCTCTCTCCTCAGTTTTATTCATTACCAGCTCGTCATGGAGCTTCATGGTTTTGCTTTTACAATTTCTTTGTCAAACATGAATTGGGTTTTACTTTGTTGCCGCCATTACTAGCTCTAAATCAAGCTATCCATTTTTTTCATGGGAGCAAGGCATCATTTCGGCCAAAAATTAGATTTGAATTTTTCTATTCATAGCTGTCTCTCCTCAATTTTCTCTGTTTGATGCCTTAGAGCTCGATTTGCTAAAAGTAAAAACAAAACTTGATTTTCTCATATTTTTGATGGCATTTTTGAGTAGGATGCTTGCATGAGACTTAATTTTTCTAAACCCAAATTTGGGCTTGTGTAGACTTGTAAATAATTTGTTAAATCTTTATTTCAATCTGGAAACTCTATGTATATCTTAAACTGACTCCATAGATGGTTGAAATGTCTCACTAGACACTCCATTTTCTTATAGATGTTGACTTGTAAATTGGAAAGACTGCTTTCTTTCATGTTTAGTTGAATATTTTCTTGGCCTTGATTCTTTTAGAGATTGAAACAAAGTGTTCCCTGAAATTTTTATCATTTCATCTCTTCAAACTATACATTGTATCTTGATGAAAATGTCGTTAATTGCTTGCATTAAATCCTATACAATAAAAAATGTTATGTTGTAACTTGTTGAAGCTTGGTAAGATTTTGTTGATAACTTATTCAAAGTACCACAATTTTTTAAGAGTAAATTCTTTTCCTTTCAGTACCTCATACTTTTGAAAAAAATTCCTTTTAGGACATCTATGCTAATCTGTAGCTTTTGATAGGATCTTTGTTCACATGCCTATGTCAAATAAAACTCCCTTCACGTTTCATTTCTCCATGTTTTGATTTGTAAAATGTAATTTTATTTATTTCTACTTTGTTGGTATTTCGACATCCTTTGCAACTGTATAACAATTTTATGATTAGAAGTGGTAGATTTCCTCTTTAAAACCTTGTGAATCTATATGGTAGGTGAATAAATGTAGAATGATTTCATTTCTTTAAATCTAATTACTCTTTTCTTCAAGATAGAACTGTTCTCACATGTTGATGTTAATGTCTCATGATGTTTCATTGTTCATGCTCTAGAAAACAAACTTTATGTATCAGATATCTTATTAAATCCTTTATGTTATCTTATCATATTCAGTTCTTGAATTTGAGCATAATGTAGCTTTTGAGATGTATGAATGATTGTTAAATGGTCATGAGATGTTTCATACTTGTAGCTGTAATTCTTTACTTGACTTATTTAAGATTGTTGCAATATATTGCATTCTTATAAAAACATTATTCATATTTGAAAACTTTAAAAACCTGTAAAAATTGAAGGCAACTACATTTTGAGAGCATGGAAATTTTTTACTTCAAAATTTGTATTTGTGTTACTTTCTCCTTCTTCATGACATTTGATGGCTTCTACTTCCCAGTGACTTAATGAAAATCACTTGTAGTAATTTGAACTATGTTGTAGATTTTGCATCCTTTTCATTCAAACAAGACATATGAAACCTTTCTCAAAGTTTTATTCTAAATTATAGCTTTATCTTTGATGTTGAGCTTAGTATTTCAATGATAATACTAATTTGTATATTGTTCTTTGAATTTTTCTTGCTTCTGAATTCTTTCAAAGTACATGCTGAAATTGAACTGCTTCAACTCAGGATGCACAAATGATATACTCGTAACAATACTTCCTCTTGAATCAATTTCTTTTAGTCTTTGTTCTTTTTTATCCTTTCTGTTGAAAATGATAAAGTTGATACTCAAGTGTTAATCTATATATAAGGATTTGAATGAAACATTAGGTAACTAGTTCTTGAACTTGATGATCTTAGGCTTAGTTCAGACTCTATTTGTATGGTTGCTTCAAAATATCAAAGTGAACCTTATCTATATTTACCGCTTATTACCTGATTGAAAAGTGAGTTGGGACTTTACCATCTGTATCTAATAGCCGATGTACCTGATACTTTTATTGTTTAATAGTAGCTTCCTTGTAATTTGAAAATTATACCTTAATCTTGACTGTAACTAGGCAATGTGTATGTTGTATGCACTATGTGATGAGATTTTGTAACTATATTTCTCCCTCATAATGAACTTTAATCTATTGCTCTTATGAATTTGAATAGTTCCCTATTCCATAACCTTTCTGGATACTCATGTTTTTATTTCAACTTTTTGTTGCTTGAAAATCTACCCAAATCCCATTATAGTTACAACTCTATTCTACTTCTCTTATGCTTGTTGTATAATACAGTTTGTTCTCATCATTAGTTAGAATACATCTTTGTTGCATGTATTCTACAATTTGATGAAAAACTGATATCTTTTGCTTACATGGATGCAACATCTATATTCAAGCTCTTCTTGATCCATACTATGTTGTAATCTATTTTTTCCTTTGATTATGAAAAGTTACAATACTTCTTTATGATAATTTTCATGAATCTGCAGCTCTGATCTTCTAAACCTAAAGATGTACTTTAATCATGTACTCTTTCATTTGATATCTATGCTTGTTAGTACATAATTTTAAAACATTTATTCTCTTTTGCTGTAACTTGCACCTGCACACTTTAAGAAAAGAGTTAGAAAATAATTAGGATTTTTTGCCTCTCTTATGTTGCATAGTATTTATTTATCTTTCTTTTGCTATGATGATTCTAGGAATGATATGTGCTACTGTAGGATATTGCTTTCTCATTTCTGTATCTGTTACTTGATGTAACTTATGCCTCTGATATTAGGAAATCTATTTGAATTATGTTACATAGTACATGAGTACAGATTAAACCCTCATCGCTCGAATGATGTCATTTTATTTCATTTTTCAGGTACACCTTAGCTTCTAGATATCACTGACGAAAGATGGAGCTGGAACTAGAAACAAAGAAGACTAGAAGAAAACCCAAGGAAATGATGGGTTTCCTCTATAATATTTTACTTTTAGGTTTATGAACATGTACTTCCTTCTTTAATAGTTATGAATTACATCCCACATCTTGTATGGGAAATATTGAATTTCTTCATGAATAAATGACATTAATTTTTGTAACTGAGTTGTACACTTCTTTCTGCATTTAAATTTTATGATGGATATTGATTGTATAATGGAATAAACAACTCAATAACATAATTAAATGTATTTAAATATGCAAAAATAATGAGTTTTGATGTACCTGTAACTTAATAATGAACTCTTCTTCATGCAAACTATAAATCTATTTATTGCTCCTGAATATAACATTTCACCTAAACTATGATTCGTACCCTCATCAAGGAAATGCATTAGTCCTTTGAGGTTGTTGTGTTTCTGTTGAAAATTTTTGCACTAGTGTAAAAATGGGCAATTGGAAACTTTGTTACGATGGATAGCATTGGTGAAGTATATGTAAGCTAGGGGAGTTTCTTTCAGATAATATTGTTATTGTTGAATTAGATAATGATTACATGAAATCTACAACAATGTGAGTTGTTATAAAACTTAACAACTCACATAGTCTGCAATTTCAGGACTATCTTTAGTAAAAGAACACAAAGCCCTTAAGGACAGCTATACTGTCTTGATGAAGACATCCAATTACAGAATAGATGAAAGGTTGAGTCTTGGAACAGAAAACATAAATGCAGATTATAGAAATAAGAGATCATTACTGGATGTTACAATTATTCTTAATGTTCTTTCCTTTATGATTAAGACATTCAATTATTTTATTGGGTTGTTTTCTTCATTATACAATCCATACAGAAAGCTGAAATGCAGAAATAAATACACAACTCAATTTAAGAATTAAATGTTTTATTCATGAGGAATTTCAAGTATTCCCACACAATCTGTGGGATGTAACTAAAAAGTAAATTACAATGATTGAAATAAGAGGCACATAGGCATGAAAGATAAAATATAGGAGTATGAGTGAACCCATCATTGCCTTGGGTCTTTTCCTTTGGTTGATGCATATTCATCTTCAGATTTTTCCTCTTCATGCTCACCACTGAAAGAACCATGCTTGAAAATAAGAAAAGAGGAAAATGATCAGTTGAGAGCTCAGGGTTAATCCATATTCCTACATTGTTCTAATTCGTGCATATGAATCTCTTACAACACAAGATATGGATTACTTGAAGATAATACTACATACATGATTTACTCACTCGAAAAGAAGAGAGAAAATAAAAGGAAAAACTATGGACATAAGAGAGGCCAAAAAGCCTAAATATTTTGTAACTATTTCCTTAAGTGTGCAGGTACAGGTTGCAGCCAAGGAAAACTAAATCATAACTTACAGTCCTCATTATTGTTCCAGATTGTAGATTTTAATGACTTATATTCTATGGTACTTGAAGAAAATTGAATGAAGAATGCAACTCAAGGTTCAATAGCTATTCTCGAGAGAAAAGAGACTTGCAGACAAAGTACATGTTTCAGATTGCAACTAAAGAAGAAAGAATTATTGGAAATTTTTTCTAGGGATTCGCCATGTAAAATGAACATTTTAAATTTTCTAGAATGCATGTCAAAGCTGTAATAAAAGAAATAACACTATAGTATTTTAACAGAGCAGCTGAATCAAGGCTTATGCCTAATAATGGAGTTACATGAATAAAGAATTGTTTACAAATTCTAGAAAGCCACATACAAGGTACAAAGACCTCATAAGATCAAGAACAAATTGTAGAAACGAATGGAGTATAGTAATTTCCAATACCTATGCCAATGCAAAAGATACCCAAATCTAGGTTGTAATAACTTTAGCCAAAAATTGAAAAATACAGATTAGGGTAAGGAACAATTTTTTCACTGGTAGAATTGAAGCAGATCAAACCCTCAAAAGATCATCCAATTAAGAGCCAAAAGGGAGAGCCCACAACAAGTTTTCAACTCAGAGATCAAGGTTTCACAAGAAGAACAACATCTTAAATACAAGATATAAGAGAATATGCCTCTATTATAGTTGAGAAATCAAAGAAAACAGAGCTTCAGAACCTCAACTGTGGCGGCCTTTCTTTTTATGTGAGCCAAATATTTCATAACAGTCTGAGCTAAATATGCAAATACCCACAATAGATCCGGATCTATCTCACAATGCAAAAATACCAGATCTGGAGTATGATTCAAAATTAAAAGAGGCAAAGCTAAATATTGATCGAAATAAGCAATATAATGCCAGGAGAGTACAAAAAGCACAAGGTCGTGACTACCTTGCTTAAAATAATGGTGTTACATGTGGAAGAAAGAAAAAGATGGTGGTTTTATAGAATGAGTTAAAGCCCACTAACCTCAACAATGGTACCCATAGAATCATCATAGACCTCTTACAGACATGGATCTTCAGAAGAAAAGATCAAACTTGAATTAAATACAACCAAAAATTGTTCAAGTATTAGAGTATAGGCTAGACCCAGAACTTGGAACGATTGAAATGGTATCTGTTAATAATAGATAATTCCATATCAAGCTCGAAAGATTTCAAAAATGGCGGCCATTAATATTTTTCAAAGTTCTTGTAGCTCGAATAGATCTCAAGAGTGAAAGTGTGAATGATTAGGGTTTCAAGTGTTTTTAATCGTCAACATCCAAATTCACCTAACTCACTATGAGTTAATGATCAAAGGATCAAAATCAATGAGTACCAGATCAAAGGGTGAAGAAACATTTGACTAATTCGATGCAAACCACCATGGATGAGTTTCACCAACCGCATTCAATATAAGTAAGAAAACCTAATCATGGGTTGGAGATCAATGACCATGGATCAAAAGTATAGAAATCAACGCTCAGAAATTGATCATCAAAATCGATGCAAACTCAACTCGATTTAATTGACTCACATGGAACAACGGGTCTTTTTGGAAAACTTAGCCTTTTTCATTGTTTGGTAAAAAGTGATAGAGTTCCTCGTCGGCCTGACGAGATCTGATTGGATGCAGAGAGGTGGACTTCTTTCACATTTTAAAACATTATAAAAAAAAAGTAAAAGTGATTAAGTTCCCCACAGGCCCGCAGGAGTACATGTGTCCTAAATTTATTGCAGATGCATAATGGCAGAGGGTTGGAATAATTCTTGCCTTTAAAAATATAAGTATTTTTGAAAAAGGCACAAAGCTTTAAAATGGCCCAAAACTCTGCTGGCCCGAAGCTCCGCTAGTTTAAAGTCAAAGTATGCGAAGTCAAAAGAGAAACATCAGAGAACTTTGAGAATTGTAGTATTTTTTGCAAAATGGATTAAAATGATAAGGAGTTCTGTGACCCCGCTGAAGCATCTTAAGTCAATCATATTGAATTAAGTCAATGAGTGGGCCAACAAGACTTTCTGATTTTTTGAGTCTTTTGGGAAAAGAATTAAAGTTATAAAGTCACCCATGGGCCTGCAAAAGCAAATGCAGTAAAGTGTTAAAGTAAACCCAAGACTCCGCTACCAAAGTTAGAGTATTGATTAAAATAAAGGCGGGCCATCGGGTCAATTCAAAACTTAGAAATTTTTTGTTTGAAAGGGATTAAAAAAATAGAAGTGTCCCACGGCCCCGCCAAAGACCAAACAAGCCGCATATCCATAACAAAAGTAGGAGTTCGGACCATCAGGTCAATTCAGAAATTGAACCTTTTTGAAAAGAGGAATAAAGTGATTACGTCACCCACAGACCCACCAAGGATAAAAAGTTAAAATCAGGAAAGCGGGCCACTAGGGCATTTCAAAATCTTAAGACTTTTTTCAAAAATGCATAAAAGTATAAAAAGTAGGCGTAATCCCGCTGCAACTATATGGAGACACGTGTAAGGCCTAGATTAAAATCAAATAGGCATGCCGAATATTCAAAATGCACAATTTTTACCAGAGGCGAAAAAAAGGGTTTCATGCCTTCACAAAAAAAAATCAGAAAAGGACAGATGAACAAAAGACAGAGTGTGCATGCACAGGAAGGAAACTTGCTAGCAAACCAATCTTATTTTTAGCAAATATTTTATCCATGCTTTTCTTAAAAATAGAACAATCAAATTCAATTGAGTAATTATAACCGATGGCTATTAATTCTTCTTTGTATTTGCATGCTTTATTTTTATTACTTTATTTATTAATAGATAAAGGATAAAAATAGGATGCATGGGAGAGTACAAGATTTAGTCTATTTTTACGAAGGGTGGGTAGATCAAATTTGTAATATATTGTGTGCCTTAGAAAATCAAAAGAGAGGACCTTTTAGATACAAGAGTGCTAAAGCAAAATTTTCTAGTTTTTCCCTCTGAATGTGAAGTATTTTCTGCCTTTCCAATTATTTACAGTCTTATGTATGTTCCATTAATCTTGTGAATCTTAATTTCCTGATTAAGTATCTTACCCTGCTGCAAATTTAGTAATTTTTGTATGATATTAATGTGCATGTTTAGCTTAGCTATATTTTTGTGATACTTTCCCTCAATACATCAAAGTGTTTTCCCTTAATATTCTATAGAAAACTTTTGGTTTATACATAAAATATCCTTTCCATATCAATTATGCATATACTCAGTCAAAGCCCTCATACAAATTTGGTGTACCACCTCATTTTAAATTTTTTTACATTCATCTTTTACCCTTAAACCCTAGAAAATAAATTTAGGATACATCAATAAGGAACCAGCCTTGATACCGAAGACTCGCCTTAAAATAGGTATACCCACAGACCTGAGGTGTTTCCATTGTATCTACGAAAGAGAGAGATAAAATATTGCAACCTTAGAACTCCTACATCCATCTCTCTATAGGGTGAACTTTCAAGAGATAATGATTTTTGGAACGCCCGGTGGGACCACGAATTAGATTTGCATGCAAGTTACAAATATCTACATCATATCTACAATAGATTTATAGCAGATCACAAGTTACTTCCGGGAGCAAGCTGCAACATTTTATTCTAAATATTAAATATCTTTTTAGCGACTCCGTAAAGCTGATTTCAGACCAGTATTACATCATGTTCCATGCCTAAAGTGACTACTAGATCATCGGTAAGAGGAATTTCTTCTGAGTTTTTTACTTTACCTTTGAATTCTGTAAGAAGGAGAAGAATTGGTAATACTTTAACTTATAATAGGCTTGGTTTTGGTAATGCTCCTCCTAATATTCCTTCACCACATATCAATTTTTCCATTCACATCCCAGTTTTTCCAATAGCTATTCAAGCACCTAGGAATTTTTTCACCTTTACTAATGGAAACCCATTAGTAATTACTGTTTATTATGATATCCCTAATGTTTCAATGAAAAGCTTGCCATCATTCACTGGTGAAAATAATGTTACACCTGCAGAACATATTAAATATGTTGCAACCTTATGTGTAGTTCATAATATCACTCATGAAGACGTGGCCTTGAGACTTCTAGTTCCATCCCTTAAAGGAAAAGCCTTGCAGTGGTATAGAAATTTAGAAATTGGAAGCATAAGAACTTGGGATGATATAGGTGATAATTTGTTGAAACAATTTCAAGATAATTAAGATCATTTATCTCTTATAGAGAAGGTATCTACCATTAGAAGAGCCCCTCATGAATACATGTCCAGTTTCAATATTCGTTTTTCTAGAACTTGGGAAAGAATCCTAGTAAGTGTTAAGCCTCAAGCTGATCACACTTTCCTTTATTATCTCAGAGCATTAAACAGTGACATTTCAACTATGATTCAGTCTATGGGAGGTGAAATTCTTCTGGATGGTTATGATACCGATATCAAAGCTGAAAATAGCATCATTCAAGCCGAAAAATTAGCACCAAGATCTTCAATGCCATTTTTGGCAGCTTTAGCTCTTATACCATAGCCTATCAAATCTGTAGAACCTGTTGTTGCAGTCCCATCAGATTATATATTTAAATCTTTGCAGATGATGGGGAATAAGATGAATTCAATTGAAAATAGACTTGCATTGCCTAGCAGACCTTACCAGGCTCTTTATCTGCAAAACCAGCAAAATAGGCAACATTACCAGCAAAATCAAAATTATAGGCAGCCTTATTCGGAAATGAAGTTTAATCCAAAGGCTCCTACTCTATCAAATGATTTAGTCCCAGTCAAGATGGCTACTGAAGAGTCAGGCCAACCTTGTAATCAACCTCATTCAGCTGTAAATTTCCTAAATGCTTTTTTGAACCTAAATCTTGTTGCACAACCTCAATCTGAGACATTGTTTATGCCTCAAATGGAGGCTGGGAAGTAAGAAAATCATTTTCAAAAGGCACATGAACAGAACTTAATCAGTTTTAGTGAGGATGATTTCATTGTAGTTACCACTAGAGCTCAAGAAAAGGATGTTGAAGGTTAAAAACAACAAAATAGGACTGTTCTTCCCAGAGTCACTAATAAGACAACTACGGTTCCAAAACTAGCTAACAGTCCTATTGTTCCTCAAAAAATAACAAGTGTTTCAACTAATAAAGAGCAGAAAAAAAAACCATAGTTTGATCTAAGAAGATTGTTTATTCCTCATATATCAAAAGTTCCAAAAGCAGAATCAGTCTATGCTAAAGCCTATGTTAAAATAGTTGAATCTGTCTCTAAAATTGTTTCTTATTTTAATAGTGTTGATGTAATGAACAAACATATTACTAACATCTCAATTTGGGATGCTCTAAGTATTCCAGGAGAACAAGATTTACTTTCTCATGAACTAACTAAGCTATAGATTTCTTCTAAATCAGCAAAAAAGGAAGTTCAGAAAGAAGACATGGTCCTTAGAACATTTGAATAAGACCACATCAAAGAAGTTAAATGGATGGTTCAGAAAGTTTTAAATGATCATGACATCAAGAAACCACCTCCATTTTATTTATCACTGATTATTAGAGAACATTTTGTTCATAACTGTATGGTGGACAATGATCCAAGTAACACAATTATGCGAAAAGTAATTGTAGAAAAAATGGGCCTGCAGTATGAACCTACAGAAAAGAGTGTTTTACAACTTGATGGGAATGCAACTAATATGGTTGATGTAATAAAAAATCTAGACGTAACATTGCATACTTGCCCAAATGTTTCCATTCTGAAAGATGTCACTGTTGTAGATTTACCTCTTTACTTTGTTTTATGCTTATCTAGAGATTTCACAGCAAAGATAGAAGGTTATCTCTCTTCAGATTGGTCCTTTTTATTTTTCACTGCACATTATGGGACCAAGGTTACTATCAATTTAGAACTGTTGGCCAAATTTCACATTGAGCCTCACTCTTCAAATGCAGTAGATAATTATTCAACCTTAGACCAGTCTTATTTTGATGATATAGCTCATGTTTCAGCATTAGATGGTGTTTCTAACATGTTTATGGATGAAAAGACACATGAATAACATGCTCATGATTCTTTTAAGGAAGTTGAAGAGCATCTGTTTGGTGTGTATTATATGTATGAAGAAAACACACCACTTCCCTTGCTGTCCAAAATAGAAAATACAGTAGAAGGGATTTAGAAGCTTCATTTTGATGGAGCTAAGAACAAGAAAGGACAAGGATTTGGTTTGATGCTACCTTCCCCAACAAACGAAAGGTATTTCTCAACTTTGAGCCTCTAATTTTCATGCACTTGTAACGTAGATGAATACGAAGCGTTAATTCATGGCTTACTTTGGGATAGAAAGAGAGGTATCAATAGGCTACATATTTTTGGTGATTTTGAGTTGGTTATCAATCAAGTAAATTTTTTTAATGTTTGTAAGAATCCATTACTGAAGTATTATAGACATAGAGTTTCATAGTTAATGGAAGATTTTGAGGCTATTAATATTCAGTCTATTCCTAGAGTAGAAAATAAACATGCAAACATGATTGCAACAGTTGGTGCTAGTTGTAAAGTGCTAGAAAAAATAGAGAATAGCAAAATTCATCCTCATATTAAGCTAATTGTCAAGCCTTCTATACCTGATAATGATTTGAATTGGTAGGTTTTTGAAAATGATGATCAAATTTATAGGTTTTTGCAGCAAGAAGCTGAATTTTCTACAGTAAATCACGATAAATTACAGGACTTATATAGTGACTAGATTGTTCAATTAAAGACAAAAAATATTCCTCAAAGTCTAGTCACATTAGAAGACATCTTCAACGTTGATGATCAGTTAAGGAAAGAAAAAACTAAGATGTCAACACATGCTGATAACTATGAGGAGATCTCAGTTGACAAAGGGAAAAATTTGTTTCTCGGAAAGGTATGTTCCTCAGCTAAAAAGTAGTCAATTATTAATCTGTGCAAAGAATTTAAAGATGTTTTCTCTTGGAGATACCAAGACTTGAAAGGGTTTGATCCTAGTTTAGCATAACATAGTATTGAATTGCAGCCAAATTCTAATCCAGTTAGGCAGAAACAGAGGCCTGTGAATCCCAAAATAGAGCCTCTAATGAGGAAAGAATTATCTTTCCAGTTAAGCATTCAAGTTGGGTAGAAAATCTTGTTCCTATTAGGAAAAAGAATGGAGAAATCAGATTATGTGTGGATTTCAGAGATCTTAATAAAGCTTCATTAAAAGATAACTACTCAATTCCAAATATGGATTAGATTTTAAGAACAGTTTCTGGGTCAGATAGACTATCTCTTCTAGATGGTTATAGTGGATACAATCAGATTTTAGTTCGAGAAGAAGATAGGTACAAAACAAATTTTACCACTAAGTGGGGTACATATCTGTACAAAATAATTCGTTTTGGTTTTTCAAATGTTGGTGCAAAGTTCAATGTGCAATGGACATGGCTTTTCACAGCTTATTGAATAGATGCATCCTTGTTTATTTAGATGATGTTACTGTATTTTAAAAAGATTCAAATGAGCATCTAACACATCTAATGCATACTTTTCAGTTATGCAGGTAGTTTGGAATATATTTGAATCCCAAAAAGTCTATATTTTTAGTGCATCAAGGTAAAATACTTGGTCAAATTGTTTCTAAGCAAGCTTTAACAATTGATCCTTTAAGAATTGAAGCCATATCACAACTATCATTACTTCATCATAAGAAGGCAGTACAGAGTTTTGTTGGAAAAATCAAATTTGTTAGAAGATTTGTTCTATATTTTGCAGCATTGGTTAAACCATTAACAACCATGTTAAAGAAAGAGAAAACTTTCCCTTGGACCAATGAAGGGAGAGAAGGGTTTGAAGCAATCAAAACACCCATCTCTCAGGATCCTACTCTTGCGAATCCAAATTTTGATAAATATTTTATAATGTATGCAATTGCACGAGTTGAAACAATCTTAGCTATATTAACTCAGGTTAGTGATGAAAATATTGAACATCTAATTTTTTTCTTTGGACAGAGCTTGCATAATTATGAAACAAGGTAAACATTTCTTGAAAAAAAAGTACTTTCAGTGGTCAGAGGGATAAATAATTTCAAGTACATGCTTTCAAATAATAAAATTCATGTTCTTGTTTCTCATCCAAGTGTGAAATCTTTCTTGTTAAATAAAGAATTGAATGAGAAAAGAGCAGGCTAGATAACGAAAGTTATGGAATACGATTTTGATATCTGGGTTGCTAAGACAGTTCGAGAAAAAGGTTTTTGTGAGCACCTAATTGTTGATATGGAAAAACAAAAAGCTACAGAACCAGAAGATTCAAAACATCATGCTGAAATTGAGTATCAGCAATTATATGTCATGGTGCAGCCAGAGAATAATCAACCTGACCTTATTCAAGATGTCCAAGAATCAAGATGGATGACTGATTTAGTTAACTATTTGTAGCATGACACCTATCTGGAAGGTATGGACAAGAAAAAATTAAGGTATTTTAGATTGCAATTTGTACCTTATATCCTTATTGATAGTGTGTTGTTCAAAAGAGATATAAATGGAATATTGTTGCGATGTGTTGACTATGATAAAATTCAGAAATTACTATCAGAATTTCATGAAGGACCTATAGCAGGTCATTTCTCAGCATGTATCATAGCCTTAAAAATCATGAAATCTAGTTACTATTGACCCAACATATTGAAGGACTATTTTGAATGGATCAGAAAGTCTAATAATGTGCTTTCTTTGTTAGAAAAGAACGTTTAGCTTCATTACCTTTACAACTTGTTTCAGTTGATAAATCTTTTATGCAGTGGGGTCTCTACTTTATTGGCATGATAAACCCACCTTCTTCACAAGAACACAAGTGGATTTTGACTGCTACAAATTATTTTACATAATGGACTGAAGCAATAGCCTTGAAAGATGCTAATGACACATCAATACTATCCTTTTATAAAGGTATAGTTTGCAGATTTGTTGTTCCAGTAACTATCATATCATAATATGTTTTAGCTTTTATTGGTGCAAAGATAACAAATTGGGCTGTCAACCATGGAATTTATCAAAGTTCTTCATGTAATTATTACCCACAAGGTAATGGGTTAACTGAAAGTACTAACGAGAATATTTTAAAGATCATCAAAAGAACACTCAAGGATAATCAAAGAGCTTGACAACTGATGTTGAATTCGGCACTTTAGGCTGATAGAGTGACTCCTAAAAGATCAATTGGCAATTCACCATACAAGCTTGTTTATGGAAAAGAAGCAAGAATGCCTATTTCAGTTGAGTTACCTGTATTAGATTTACTACATCAAATGGAGCTACTTGAGATTGAACCATTACAGGTTCGTTATGCATAGTTAATGGAGTTACAAGAGCTAATCTAGATCAAGATAATGTGAACATGGAAAAGAATCAGAAACAGATAAAGAATTTTTTTGATAAGAAATACAAATTTAGAATCTTTAATGAAGGAGATATTGTGTTGAAGTGGGATGATGATCGTGCAAATCCAGGAAGACACACAAAGTCTGATACAATCTGGAGTGGTCCTTACATGGTTTTAGCTTGGAAGGAACACAATGCTTTTCAACTTTCAAAGCTAAATGGAGAGGAAATTCCCATTCCTCTAAATGGTATGTTTCTCAAACACTGTTATTGAAAATTTTACAGTGATTGTTTAGAGTAGGATTTCCCTTCAATAAGTGTAGTTTCTGCACATTACATTGTTTTTTAATTCAATAAGTGCATTCGCACACCTGTTCTGCTTTACAAGATATTTTCCTAGTTTTAGTTTGTTTTGGAAGTGTTGGACCTTTAGGAAAGGCATATTTTGGTTACATGTTTGGACTCCATTCCCAATGGAAAATATCAAGGAACTATTTTACAAGCTAGTAAGAAGCTTTCCTTGCAAGATCGCCAAAAATGTTGACAATTTTTGCATTAGTGCAAAAATGGGCAACTCAAAACTTTGTTATGATGGATAGTATTGGTGAAGAATACCTAAGCTAGGGGAGTTTCTTTCATTTAATATTGTTATTGTTGAATTAATTAATGATTACATGAAATCTACAACTATGTGTGCTATTAAAAAACGTAAAAAATCACATAGTATGTAATTTCATGACTATCTTCATCAAAAGAACACAAACCCCCACAGGACAACTATGTTGTCTTGATGAAGACATCCAATTGCAGAATAGATGAAAGGTATAGTATTGGAACAACAAACATAAATTCAGATTATAGAAATCAAATTTCATTACTAGATGTTACAGGTATTCTTAATGGTCTTTATTTCATGATTAAAACATTAAATTATATTATTGGGTTGTTTAGTTCATTATAAAATCCATACAGAAAGCTGAAATGTAGAAAGAAATAGATAACTCAATTTCATAATTCAATGTTTTATTCATGAGGAATTTCAAGTATTCCCACACAATCCGTGGGATGTAACTGAAAAGTAAAGTACAACTACTGAAATAAGAGGTACACATGCATGAAAGAGAAAATATAGGAGTATGAGTGAACCTATCATTACCTTGGGTATTTTCCTTTGGTTGATGCATCTTCATCTTCAATTTTTTCCTCTTCATCCTCACCACTGAAAGAATTTTACTTCAAAAGAAGAAAAGAGGAAAATGATCAGTTGAGAGCTCAGGGTTAATCCATATTCATACATTGTTCTAATTCGTGCATATGAATCTCTTACCATAGAAGATGTGGATTACTTGAAGATGATATTTCATACATGATTTACTCACTCAGAAAGAAGAGAAAGAAAATAAAATGAAAAACTATGGACATAAAAGAGGCCAAAAAGCCTAAATATTTTGTAACTATATCCTTAAGTGTGTAGGTATAGGTTACAACCAAGGAAAACTAAATCATAACTTACAGTCGTCATTATTGTTCCAGATTATAGATTTAAATGAATTCTATTCCATGGTACATGAAGCAAAGTGAATGAAGAATGTAACTCAAGGTTCAACAACTATTCTAGAGAGAAAAGAGACTTGCAGAAAAAGTACATGTTTCAGATTGCAACTAAAGAAGAAAAAATTCTTGGAAATTTTTGACAGGGTTTCACCATGTAAAATGAACATTTCAAATTTTTTAGAATGCATGTCAAATCTATAATAAAATAAATAAGACTATAGTATTTCAACAGATCATCTGAATCAAGGCTTATGCATGATAATGGAATTACATGAATAAAGAACTATTTACAAATTCTACAAAGCCACATACAAGGTAGAAAGATCTCATAAGATCAAGAACATATTGCAAAATCAAATGAAGTAAAGTAATTTCCAGTAACCATGCCAAGGGAAAGATACCCAAATCTGGGTTGTAATACCTCTAGCCATAAATTGAAAAATACATATCAGGATAAGGAACAATTTTTTCACCGGTAGAATTTAGGCAAATCAAACCCTCAAAAGATCATCCAATTCAGAGCCAAAAGGGAGAACCCACAACAAGTTTTCAACTCAGAGAACAAGGTTTCAGAAGAAGATCAACATCTTAAGTACAATATATTAGAGAATATGCCTCTACTACAGTTGAGAAATCAAAGAAATCAAAGCTTCAGAACGTCAACTATGATGGCCTTTCTTTTTATGCGAGCCAAAGATTCCTTAATGCTCTGAGCTAAATATGTAAATACCCACAACAGACCTGGATCTGTCTCATGACAAGTTAAAATTTTAAAGAAAAGCACAATTACTTGTGATGCAAAAATACCAAAACTAGAGTATGATTCAAAAGTAAAAGAGGCAAAGCTAAATATTGATCAAAATAAGCAATATACAGCCAGGAGAGTAAAAAAAGCATAAGGTCACAACTACCTTACTCAAAATAATGGTGTTATAGGTGCAAGAAAGCAACAAATGGTTGTTTTAAAAAATGAGGTCAATCCCACTAACCTCAACAATGGCGGCCATAGAATCTTCACAGAGCTCCTAAAGACACGGATCTTCAGAAGAAAATCTCAAACTTGAAACAAATGCAACCAAAAATTGATCAAGTATTGCAGTATAGGCTAGACCCAGAACTTGAAATGATTGAAATTGTGGTCGTTAATAGTAGATAATTCCATATCGATCTCGAAAGAGTTCAATAATGGCGGCCATTAACAATTTACAAAGTTCTTCTAGCTTGACTAGAGCTCAAGAGTGAAAATGCTAATGATCAGGGTTTCGAGTGTTTTTACTCGTCAACATCCAAACTAACCTAATTCACTCAGAGTTAATGATCAAAGGATAAAAATCAATGAGTACTAGATCAAAGGGAGAAGAAACATTTGACTAATTCGATGCAAACCACCAGGGTTGAGTTTCACTAACCGAATTCAATGCAAGTCAAAAAAACTAATCATGGGTTAGAGATCAAGGCCCATGGATCAAAAGTACATAAATCAATGCTCTAAAATTGATCACCAAAATTGATGCAAAATCAACCCAAGTTAATTAACCCAAGTGGAACAACGGGTATTTTTGGAAAACTTATCCTTTTTTATTGTTTGGTAAAAAGTGATAAAGTTCCCTGCAGGCCCGATGAAATCTGATTGGATGTGGAGAGGCAGACCTCTTTTGCATTTTAAAACATTATCGACAAAAGGAGTAAAAGTGATTAAGTTCCCCGAAGGCCCACAGGAGTACATGTGGCCTACATTTATTCCAGTGGCATAATGGCGGAGGGTCTGAATAATTATTTCCTTTAAAACTTTAAGTTTTTTTGAAAAAGGCACTAAGCATTAGAACAGCCAGAAACTTCATTGGCCCGAAGCTCTGCTAGTCGAAAGTCAAAGTATGCGAAAGTCAAAATCGGAACATCAAAGCACTCAGAGACTTTTAGTCTTTTTTGCAAAAGGGATTAAAATGATAAGGAGGCCAGAAACCCCGCTGAAGCATCTGTTATCCAAAATTCACCCCTCAAGGTAATTTTGATAACATTCATCAAATTATTCAATCCTGAGAAATTATATTGATTCAAGGCCCGAAATCATGTTTTTGGGGCCCCCTCAGCTTCTCTCTAACTCTCTCATCCAAGAAGAAATCCCAATGAGTTGAGAAAATGGAAAAAATGCAAAAGAAAAGGTTGCAGGACTGTTTTCAAGCATTTCGGGTCTGAAGGGTTCGGGTCGTACCAGTTCGGGTCGTATGAAGGTTTGTCGTACCAAGCTTGGGGCTGAAATACAAAGAAAATCAGCTAAGTCAGACATTTTGTCACAGGCAGTCCGCGGGACAATTGGGACATCGGGACGCGTGGGATGCGAAAAGTCAAAACGGCCGAAAGTGGGAAAAATTGTTAAAGTTTTGTTTTCGCGCGGTTTTGGGACATCCGGGACAAAAGTACATGGAGGACATGAACCGGCTGATTCAGCTGAAACAGGAGACTTTCATCTAAGACAATTTGGGACGTCTGGGCCAAAAGGACGTGCGGGATGCGAAAAGCCGAAAGAGTCGAGAGCGAATGGAATCTTGCCACGTGTCTTCACGACAAACAGGAACAAGGAAGCCCGAATCGGCCGAAGCAGGAGATTTTCATCCAGGACAGCTGGGAAAAAAGTACACGTGGGACGTAGGGGATGCGAAAAGCCGAAGCGGTCGAAGGCAAAGTAGAAAAGTCAACGTTTGACCTGTGAAACTTCAAACGACCATAACTTTTGACTCAGGGCTCTGATTTTCACAAAATTGGACTTTCTGGAACGAGAACGACGCCACAAAAACTAGATTTCTTATTTTTAATGAGGGTAGATATATTTAATTAAAAGAAACATATTCAGCTCCAGTCAGTTAATGCTCATTCCCGTCAAATGACAGAAAACGCTTGCCAGACCCAAAATAGCTGCCCGCACTCAGAAGGCCATAAATTTTGCATTTCTCAACAAAATCGCACAAAATTGGTATTGTTGGAATCGTGACTCCAAGCTCAATGCAAAAAAATCAAGAAATTCTGAATTTGATGAGAGATTGATCGATATTTTTAAGAAAACGTGGCTGGGTTCATAACAATGTTTTATTTGGTGGTTGGGAGTGCAATTAAGAGGCATGGTCATCATTCTTTCTCTACTGAGCACCTGGGATAGTATGGGGAGCCTTTTGAAAGTAATATATAATCATTTTACTCCATTTAATGCCTCTTACAAGTGGTTGAAGGATAGATTTCGGGATTTCCATTTTCCCTTCTCTTTCTCTTCTCATTTTCTTCTATAAATTGGAGTGTTGGGCTCATTGTAAAAGAAGTAGTTTTTGTAGCAAAGCTCTGTCAAAATTACCTTGTGAAGCCAATGTGTTGCAGGCCCTTGTTGTGGACACCTTGCATGGTGATCCAGGCCCTTATCTTGTAATAGATTGAACTGTGCATATTATGAAGCAATAAAATATAAGTTTGTGGATGTATCTTCCCCTGCTATGTTTTCTTGCATTCTTCTTGCCCCTTCAACCTCTTTTTTACAAGAATATTGTGTCTATTATTATGTTCATGCAGGGATCCATTATCATTGTGTATGTTTGAAATATTGTTGTGAATGTGTTTTGCTAGATTATGGAGAACTGTCATCACCTCTTCTAGTGTGCACTTTGCTTTTGTATTTCACACATTTGGAGACTACTCTCACACCCTCCTTTTCTGGTGTATCACCGCTTTAGTGTAGGATTTCATTTCATGCATTCTCTCTCCCTGGTCCCTTGGAAATTTAGATTAGAATAGTTAGTTTCCCCTGCATTAGAGTAGATTGCGGCAGGTAGTTTAGGAGCAAGAACCAGCTTTCTCTGGAGGTCTATCTCAAGTAGCAAGTCCCACAACTTGGAGATAGTACCCATGTTATCCAATCACACCGTGAGTTCAAGTATATGCGCTTGTATAAACAGAAGGGTGTGGTGATTTGGTGATAACAACATCTAAAGTCAATCATATGGAATTAAGTCAACGAGTGGGCCGGCATGACATTATGAGTTTTTGAGTCTTTTGGGAAAAGAATTAAAATTATAAAGTCACCAGTGGTCCTACAAAAGCAAATGCAGTAAAGTGTTAAAGTCAACCTGAGACTCTACTGCCAAAGTCATAGTATTGATTAAACTAAAGGCGGGCCATCAGGTCAATTTAGAAATTTGAACTTTTTTGTTTGAAAGGGATTAAAAAAAAAAAGTACCCCGCGGCCCTGTCAAAGACCGAGCAAGCCATGTATGCATAAAAAAAGTGGGAGTTCGTACCATCATGTCAATTTAGAAATGGAATTTTTTTGAAAAGAGGAATTTAAAGTGATTAAGTCACCCACGGCCCTGCCAAGGATCAAAAGTAAAAATCAAGGAACCAGGCCACCGAGGCATTTTAAAACCTTAAGTATTTTTTAAAAAATTCAGAAAAGTATCAAAAGTAAGCGCAATCCCATTGCAACCAGATGTAGACATGTGTAATGCCCATATTAAAAGAAAATGGGCGGGATGAATATTCAAAATGCATAATTTTTACCAAAGGCGGAAAAAAGGGTTGCATGCCTTTGCAGAAAAAATCAGAAAAGGATAGATCAGCAAAAGACAGAGTTTGCATACACAGGAAGGAAACATGATTAACAAGAAAATTTTATTTTTAGCAAATCTTTTATGCATGTTTTTCTTAAAAATAGACCAGTAAAATGTAGTTGACTAATTGTAACCAATGGCTATTAATGTCTCTTTGTATTTGCATGCTTTATTTTTATTCCTTTATTTATTAATAGATAAAGGATAAAAATAGGATGCATGGGCAAGTACAAGATTTAGTATATTTTTAGGAAGGGTGGGTAGATCAATTTTTATATATATTGTGTGCCTTAGTAAAGCACAAGAGAGGAATTTTTAGATACAAGAGTGTTGAAGCAAATTTTGCCAGTTTTTCCCTCTAAATGTGAAGTATTTTCTTCCTTTCCAATTTTTTGCATTCTTGTGTATGTTCCATTAATCTTGTGAATGTTAATTCCATAATTAATTATCTTACCCTATTGCAAATTTAATAATTTCTATATGATATTAATGTGCATGTTTAGCTTAGCAGTATTGTTGTGATACTTTCCCTCAATACCTCAAAGTGTTTGCCCTTAATATTCTATAGAATTTTTTTTTTTGTACATCAAAATTCATTTCCATATCAATTTTACATATACTCAGTCAAATACCTCATACAAATTTGGTGTATCACCTTAGTTTTAAAACTTTTAAAGTCATCTTTTACCCTTAAACCCCAGAAAATCAATTTAGGATACATCAATAAGGATCCGGCCTTGATACTAGAGACTCGCCTCAAAATAGGCATACCCATAGACCTACGGTGTTTCCATTGTATCTACGAAAGAGAGAGACAAAATATTGCAAGCTTAGAATACCTATAGTCATCTCTCTACAGTGTGCACTTTTAAGAGATAATAGTTTCCTTGCTGAAGATGAGCATGGAATGACAGTCTATATGAGGTGTTCCATTCTATAACAACACACATAACTATAGATCACATCTCATTAATCAAATATTGCAACTGAAAACACAATAAAAATGTATATCTTCCCTTAGTTAGGTCCATCACATCAATTCCTTCCATTCAAAATAAATTTTTGAGTTTCCCATTTTTACACAAGTCCAAAAAAATGAACATTTCTTGTGATCCTGCTAGGAAAGCTTCCTACTAATTTATAGACCAATGCCTTGCTCTTTTCCTTTGGGCATGGAGTTGAATTATATACCCAAAATCTACCTTTTCCGAAAAATTGACCCTTCTGAAAAAAAAAACTAAAGCTAGGAAAGGATCTGGTAGACCAGATCATGTGTACGAGTGCAAAGGATCTGGTAGAACAGATCATGTGTACGAGTGCACTTATTGAATTGAAAAAGTATTGCAATGTGCATGAACTGCACTTATTGAAAGGGAAATCCTACTCTAACCAAACATTATAGGATTTTAAATAATAGTGTTTAAGAAACATACCATTCATAGGAACGGGAAGTTCCTCTCCATTTAGCCTTGAAAGATGAAATGCATTGTGCTCTTTGCAAGATGAAAACATATAAGGACCATGCTAGATTTTATCAAACTTCATCTTGTTTCATGGCTTTTCACGATAACCATCCCATTTTAACATAATTTCTCCTTCATTAAAGACTCTGAACTTAGCATTTTTATCAAATGTTTTCTTGATTTGTCTTTGATTCTTTTCCATATTCACATGAGCTTGATCTCTTAACTCTTGTAGCACCATTAATTATGTATATCAAACCTGCATTGGTTCATTCTCAAGTAGTTCCATTTGATACAGTAAATCCATTGTGGGTAACTCAATTGAGATGGGCATTCTTGCCTCTCGTCCATAAACAATATTTTATGGTGAATTACCAACTGATATTTTAGGGATAAATTTATTAGCCCAAAGTAATGAATTTAACATACGATACCAAGCTCTTTGGTTATCCTTGAGTGTTCTTCTGATGATCTTCAAAAGATTTTTATTAGTGATTTCAGCTAACTCATTACCTCATGGGTAATAATTAGATGAAGTAATAAAATAAATTCCATGCTTGACAACCGAATATGTTACCTTTGCATCAAGAAATGCTAAGGAATTATCTGAAATGATAGTTGCTAGAACACCAACTCAGTAAATTGTACCTTCGTAAAATGATAAGATTGAAATCTGATTAACTTTTTTTAAGGATACTTCTTGAGTCCAATGTGTGAAATAATGTGTAGCAGTTAAGATCCAATTGTGTCCTTGTGAAGAAGGTGGATTTATCATGCCAATGAAGTCAAGAGCCCACTGTATGAACAAATGATCAAAAGAAATAGGTTCCAAAGGAAGTGAAGCTAAACGTTCTTTTTCCAACAAATAAACCACACTTCTTACACTTTCTAATCCTTTCAAAATAGTCCTTGAAAATTCTAAGCCAATAGTAACCAACTTTAATGATTTTTAAGGTTGTAGTATATGTTTAAAAGTGACCCCCTGTAGGTTTTTCATGAAACTTGGATTATTGTTGCTGAATTCTATCATAATCAATACATCGCAACAAAATTCCATTTATATCCCTTTTAAACAACACACCATCAATGAAAACATAAGGTACAACTTGTAACATGAAATATCTTTGTTTATTTTTTTCCATACCTTCTAGATAAGTATCGTGCTACAAGTAAATAACCAAACTAGTCATACATCTTGATTCTTGAACCTCTTGATTGAGTTCTGATTGCTAGTTTTAACGATGTAACAAGATTTATGACTACTGATATGTGATTTTATCAAACTATTCTAAATTTTCTAATTTTGTAGCCTGCTATTTTTCCATATCAGCAATCATATTTTGACACAATCCTTTTCTTGGAACTGTTTTTGTAAGACGGATGTTAACATTATACTCGATAAATTTCTAATACAGTCTTCTCTCTTCTCATTCACTTATTTTTTCAACAAGAAGGATTTAACACTTTGATGGGAGACTAAGACATGTATCTTTTTATTGGAAAGCATGTACTTGAAATTATTTAATCCTCTAATTTACATTATTTTATTGGAAAGCATGTTCAATTTTTTAGGATTTACAGGCCTTTGTTTTTTCCTAACTGGATTAGAATTTTGTTGTAACTCTATGGTATACTGAGCTAAACTGGGATCAAAACCTCTCATATCTTGGTATTTCAAAGTAAAAACATCTCTGAACTCTTTACACAAATTAATAAAAGAATAATTTTTAGTTGAGGAATGTACCTTTCAAATAAACAGTTTCTTTTCATCATTGATTAATATCTCTTCGTTGTTATCAAAGTGAGTTGAAATTTTTCCTTTATCCTTTCTTAATTGATCATTAGAACTAAAAATATCTTCCAGTGTGACCACTCCTTATGGAAGCTTGTTTGTCTTCAATTGAACAATCTAGTCACAATAAAAATGTTGTAGTTTTTCTTGATTTACTATAGAAAATTCAACTTCTGGTTGCAGAAATATGTAGATGTGCTCATCATATTCGAAAAATTGCCAATTTTCTTCATTATTAGGTACTGAAGGTATAATAATAATTTTTATATGTGGTTGTAATTTGATGTTTTCAATCTACTCTTAACACCTCAGAACTAGCACCAACCACTGCAAGTCTTTCTGCATGTTTATTTTCATCTCTTTGAGAAGATTGCATATTAATAACATCACAATCCTCCATTAAATTTGAAACTCTATGTTTTTAGGATTTTAATAATGAATTCTTACACACATTAAAGGTTTTTACTTGATTAATCATTAAATATGAATCACCAAAAAGTAGCAACATGTTGATACCTCTTTTCCTGGTCCATTGTAAGCCATGGATTATTGCTTCGTATTTAGCTATGTTACAAGTAAACAAAAATTGTGGAATTAGAGCTGAAAAATACCTTTCGTCTATAGGGGAAGTGAGCATCAAACCTGCACCTTGTCATGTTTTGTTCTTAGCTCCATAAAAATGAAGCTTTCAGAGCCATTCTCCTATTTTTCCTTTTTTAGACAGTAAGGGGATTGGTGCATTTTCTTCATGCAAACAATAAACGCCAAAAAAAATTCTTCTACTTCTTTGAAAGGATCAAAACTGTGTTATTCTTGATTTTTTTCATCCATAAACATATTAGAAACACCATGTAATGCAGAAAAATGTTTTGTAACGTCAAAATCATATTAATCTATGGGTGCATAGTTTGCTGCAACATTTGAAACATGAGGCTCAATACAAAATCTAGCCAAAGGCTCTAAATTTACAGTAAATTTAGTTCCATACTTTGTAGTAAAGAATAAGAATGACAAATATGAAGAAAGATAACCTCCTATCTTTTTTGTAAAATCTCTTGATAAGCATAAGGAAAATTAGGGAGGTAAATCTACATGAGTAACATCTTGTACGATAGTAACATTTGGAAAAGCATGTAAATTTACCTCAAAATTTCTAATGATTCCAACTCTGTTAGTTTCTATTCCATCTAGTTACAACACACTTTTCTCTGTAGGTTCATACTGTAGTCCTAATTTTTCTACAATTGCTTTAGGCATTATTGTGTTGTTTGCACCACTGTCAACCATGCAGTTACGAACTAAATGACCTCCAATAATTAAATATAGATAAAAGGGTGGTTATTTTTTAATATATAAGAATTTAAAACCTTTTGTACCATCCACTTAACCTCTTTCATATGATCTTGCTCCATTGTACTAAGAAACATGTCGCCTTTATGAGTTTCCTTTTCTGCTAGTTCTGAAGAAATGTGTAACTTAACAAGCTCATGAGCAAGTAACTCCTGTTGTCCTGGAATACTTAGAGCATCCCATAATGAAATTTTAATATTATGTTTTTTCATTACCTCAAAAATATTAAAAGAATTAACAGTCTTTCAAACAACTTCTATAGTTTTAGCATAAGCTTCGGTAAAAACTAACTCTACTTCAACAACTTTTAAAATCTGAGGTATCAATAATATTCTGGGATCAAGGTGCAATTGTTTTTTATCTTTAAGAGTGAAATTGCTTGTTGTTTTTTAAGGAACAACATTTTTGTTTTTTGTTTTTTTGACCTGTACTTACTGTTTTATCAGTGACTGTAGGAAAAACATGTCTATTTTTTTTCTTTATCTTGAGACCTAGTTATGACTGCGGTAAAATATTCCTCTCCAAATATGACTATATTTTGTTCTGGTGGATTCTGAATATGAGCATATTTTTTCCTACCCTCCATTTGAGGCATAAATAATGCTTCAAATTGAGGTTGTGCAATAAGCCTTATATTCATAAATGCATTTGGACAATTAGCAGCTAAATGAGGATGATTACAAGGTGGACACCATTCTTCAGAAACCATGTTAAATGGAACAAGAGTGCTAGATGAACTAGGATCGTTTGGATCAAATTTCCTTTACTGATATGACTATCTATAGTTCTGATTTTGCTGGTAAGGCTACCTATTCTGATGATTTTATTGATTTTGATGGTAAGAAGATTGGTAAGGCCTGCTATGCTGAGCTACTTTGTTCTCAATTGATGTTAATATATTCACCATAGTCTTCAAAGGATTAAATACATCATCTGATGGAGATATAAATGCAGGCTCTATAATGGTAATAGGCCACGGAATGGGTGTGAAATCTACTATAAGTGGCATTGAAGGCCTTAGGAATAATTTTCCATCTTGAATAAAGTTATTTTCAGCCCTAATGGCAATATCATAAGCTGATGGGAGACTATCTCCTCCCATAGAATGAATCATGGAAAAAATATCACTATTTAAATCTTTGAGATGATATATAAATGCATTATAAGCATGAGGCTTAACACTTGTTGAAATTCTTTCCCAATTTCTAGCAAATATGATGTTAAAACTAGCCATAAATTCATGGGGAAATATTTTAATTGTAGAAATTTTTTCTATGAGAAATAAAAGATCAAAATGGTTTTGAAATTGTTTAAGTAATTTCTCTCCTAACTCATCCAAAGTTGCTATACTCCCTATTTCTAAGTTTCAGTACCATTGCAAATTTTGTCCTTTAAATGATGTAGCTAAGAGTCTTAAGGCTACATCTTCATGGGTTATATTATGGACAACACAAATGGCTGTAACGTATTTAATGTGCTCTGTAGGGGTAATCTTATTTTCACCAGTGAATGAAGGTAAAAGTTTAGGGAAGAAGTAGGTATATCATGATAAACTTGAATTACTAAAGGGTTTTCATTAGTAAATGTCACAAAAATTTCTAGGTGGTTGTATAGCCATTGGAATAACCAATATTTGAACAACAAGATTAATGTGTGGTGAAGGAATATTAGGAGGAGGCTTGCTAAAACCAGACCTATTATAATCTAAGGTATTGCCAACTCTTCTACTTCTTGTAGAATTCAAAGGTAAAGAAATAAACTCAACATGAATTCCTCTTACCAATGATCTTGTAGTCACTTTAGGCATGGAACATGCTGTAAAACTATTATGAAATCATCCTTACGGAGTCACCAAATAAATGTTTTGATTTTTAGAATAAATTGTTACAGCCTGCTTCTCCAAAAGTGAATTGATTTTACCGTGAATGTGCTGTAAATTGTTGTAATTTACTATAGATCTGATTTGTGTCCCACCAAGCATGCCAAAACTTGTTGTCTCTCGAAAGTACACGTGGTTGACAGATGAAAATAAGGGTTATAATCTTTCTTTGATCTCTCACTTTCGTAGATACAACGGAAACACCTCAGGTATGTGGCTATACCTATTGTTGAGGTGAGTCTCCAGTATCAAGGTTGGTTCCTTATTGATGTATCCTAAATTATTTTTTGGGACCTTTTGAGGGTAAAAGGATGACTGTAACTGGAATTGAAATAGGTGATACACCATAATTATTGAGGGATTTGACTGAGTATATGCATAATAAAATTAAGAATGAATTTTAGATGCACAAAGCAATGGTTTTTAGCATAATATTAAGGAAATAGACTTATGTATTGAGAGATAAATCACAATAACATGAGAAGCTAAACATGCACACTAAGACTATGCAAAAAATACCATATTTACAGCAAGGTAAGATGATTATTTATTGAATTAACATTCACAAGAATTAATTGAAAGATACACACCACTGCAAATAATTGGAAGGGAAAAAATCAGATCTCATTCAAGGAAAAATTGGTAGAAAATTGTTTCATCACTCCCATGTCAAAAAGGTCCTCTCTTGCGCTTTTCCAATGCATACAATATATAGAAAAATTATCCACCCAGCCCATCCTAAAAATAGACTAAAATTTGTACTTGCCCATGCATGCTAAGTTTACCCCTTTATCATGATTAAATAAAAAAATAAAAAAAGACATGCTAATTACAGTGAGGCGTTAATAGCCTTAGTTACAAAAATAAATTCCAGTCAAAGTGCAGTTTGCTAGTCTATTTTTAATAAAACTTGGGTGAATATTTTCATAAAATTAACCACTTAGTTGTTGTGCAACTCTTCTCCAATGTGCATGAAATCTTTGTCATCTTGTGCCACTTGTCATCATTATCCACTTCTAAAGGTACTTTGGCTTTATCTTTGATCTTTCTTTTAGTGAAGTCATGCAAAAAATACATTATGTGTAAAAATAATGCCTTTAATCTTCAATACTTAGAAAGAATTATTCAACTCCAATTCAGCCACTGTGGGGACCACCTGTAGGCATGTACATAATTTGTCTTCTTGTGGAATATACATACTTGGAAAAAGGTGTTTTTTTTGTAAATACTAAGGTAATAGTTAACTTTTGTCGTTTATTCTTCCATGATATGGTCATCTTTTAACTTGGCATATACTTGATTTATAATAATGCTTTGAGGTCTTTTGATCATTTACATATATTATACTCATTGTTTGATTATCTCCATGTTTGGATGGTCTTCAGGCCACTTTAGAAACATAAGCATCATATAATCATTATCCCATTTTGATTGGACTATAGTTGTAAGAAACTTCATAACCAATATATTGTCCCCCTTTATTTGATTCGATATGAACATGAACTATAATGTTGTCGGCTTTGAATTATTTATGGCATAGACCATAGTCTTTCACTTTGATTCTTATGCAATCATATTGTTGGACCCCTTTTGTGTTATCATTACATGTATAAGCTTTGATATTTTAGATTAATGAATGTTTTACCTTTTGATTAATCAAATTTCCACCTTTTTGATTAATCATCATAATGACTTTGGACCTTTGGTAAGGTCAAAAAATGCAAATTATTTAAAACTCGAGGTTGACCCCTTCTCCATGATGAACCACCCTTCAAAATTTGATAGTGGATGTGACTAACCATGGTAGTTAGATTTTTTTTTGTTGCATTGACACGTATGTTATTTGTGAACCATGGTTGAAATCAACGTCATTTCACATTGATTTTCGATCTAATATTTCTTGTTGATCTTGTACTGTGAAAACTAGGTCATCGATTCTTTGTCATTCTGTTGTGTATGGAGTTTTCATTGATTACATTGAATTTGGAATGTGTATCCGGGTACTTCAGCATATCTCCACCATCGATCTTGTACCATAATAACATGGGTTGTTGAGTTTCAAACCCCGGTAAGCAAAATGGAGTTGGTTACGGTTTTTAATGGTAGTCATTTGATCTGTACTTGCATGATCTTGATCGTTAATGCTAGGAATTTGACTGAGGTGTTGTTGGATTGCGGTTTTTATTATGAAATGTATATATCTGTAACTTCGATATATGATGAATTAGACTACTTTGATCTTCGTGCTTTGATTAAATGTTGGGTTAGCTTGACCTAACCCATTACTTAAGGTAGCAGAATGGAATTTCGACCCACCATTTGGTCATTTGTAAATAATTTGAGCCTAAGGCTGGTGAAGCCCTGGAAAAATTTATCTAGGTCGCCATTGGTGTGTGTTTCGAGCTCTGAACGAAGATTTATGTGCTTCTTTTGAATTTGTTTCGGGCTTTAGCTTATCTGTTTCTGTGATTTCTGAGCAATCTTAACTTCTCTGATTGGTCTATGGACATACTTTACCGCCATTAACAATGATCTGAAGCTTGGTTTCTTGCAGAATCGAACTCTGTGAGTGACTTCAATGGTTGCCTTTGATCATTTCAAGTCCTGTAATTGCTTCTTTTCTGTCATTTCAGTTTTATCAATCCTAATAGGTTGTTTCTTTTGTATTTCCCTATGTTTTGACAATGACATTGTTCTTGAGTTATAAACTCATCTTGGGTCATCATTATTTTGCTCTGTATTCGATAGATATTTTTTTCTTATGAAAAAATTGACTTCAAACTGGTAAGTTCATTCTCTCTTCTCATAACCTTCACAAATTTTTATAAAAATCTTCAACAATCATGAGAAAGATGATTATTTCTTGAGCACATAATATGAGGTTCTGATATTTTTTTCGATTTGAGGGCATCTGTAAAACGAGAGTTTCGAATATTTTATTTCTTGAAGCTCCGTTGATATTTCAGCATACCCGAAACTCTTATTTGAATTTCATGCATTTATTTGGGACTCTTTCAGATCTGCTCTTTGGTTTTATTTAGCTTTGACATTCTTGTATTTCAAACATTTAATTATTTCTTTTAGTACCATTCCGCTCTCCTCTATTGTATTCATTACCAGCTTGTTGTGGAGCTTCATGGTTTTGTTTTTACAATTGCTTTGTCAGAGATGTGTTGGGTTTTAATTTTTTTTTCCATTACTAGCTCTGAATCTTGCTATCCATTTCTTTCACGGGAGTATGACATCATTTTGGCCAAAAATGAGATCTATTTTTTTCTATTCATGGTTGTCGCTCCTAGATTTTCTCTGTTTGATGCCTTAGAAATCGATTTGCTAAAAGTAAAATTAAAACCTTCTTTTCTCAGATTTATGATGGCATTTTGGAGTAGGATGCTTTCATGAGACTTAATTTTTTTGAACCCAAATTTTGGGATTGTGTACACTTGTAAATACTTTGTTAAAGATTTATTTCAATCTTACAACTCTATGTCTTTCTGAAACTTACTCGAGAGATGGTTGAAATGTCTCACTCGACACTTTATTTGCTTATAGATGTTTACTTGTAAATTGGAAAGACTACTTTCTTTTATGTTTAGTTGAATCTTTTCTTGGCCTTGATTCTTATAGAGCTTCAAACAAAATAATCCCTGAAATTTGTATCATTTCATCTCTTCAAACTATACATTTTATCTCGATAAAAATGTCCTTATTTGCTTGCATTGTATCCTTTATAATCAAAAAATTATGTTGTAACTTGTTGAAGTTGAGTAAGCTTCTATTTATAACTTATTCAAAGTTCCACAATTTTTTAAGAGTAAGTTATTTTCCTTTCAATAACTCATACTTTTCAAAAGTTGTCCTTTTGTGACATCTTTTTTTATTTGTAGCTTTTGATAGGATCTGTGTTTACATCCCAATTTGAAATAAAAATTCCATCACATTTCATTTCTCCATGCTTTGATTTGTAAACTGTACTTTTCTTTCTTTCTACTTTGTTGTTATTTGCACATCCTCTACAACTGTATAGCAATGTTATGATCAGAAGTGGTGTATTTCCTCTTTAAACCCTTTTGAATCTATATGGTAGGTGGCTAAATGTACAATTCTTCCATTTCTTCCACTCTAATTATTCATGTCTTCAAGATAGAACTATTCTCACATGTTTATTTGAATGTTTCATGATGTTGAACACTGTTCATGCTCTAGACAACAAACTTTATGTATCAGATCTCTTGTTAAGGACTTTATTTTCTCATATAATATTTAGTGCTTGCCTTTGAGCATAATGTAGCTTTTGATATGCATGAATGGATGTTAGCTGGTCATGAGATGTTTCATACTTGTAGATGTAATTATTTACCTGACTTAGTCAAGATTGTTGTAATATATTGCATTATTGTAACATCATTATTCATACTTGAAAGCTTTAAAACCCTAAAAAACTTGAATGGAACTATATTTTGAGACCATGGAAATTATTTAGTTCAAAATTTGTATTTGTGTTAATTTCTCCTTTTTCATCACATTTGATGGCTTGTACCGCTCGGTGGCTTGATGAAAATCATTTGTAGTAATTTGAAGTATGATCTAGACTTCGTATCCTTTTCATTCAAACAAGATATATGAGACCTATCTCAAAGTTGTATTTTGAATTGCAAATTTATCTTTGATGTTGAAATTTGTAGTGCCAACTTCCCTTCGACACATTTGATATTGATTATGATAATGTTGATTATACTTATGGAAATTATTGTAGCTTTTGATTTGGTATGATGTTAGATGTTATAAATCATCGACTATTTTTTATTTTGATTCATATATGATGCATGTGAATTATTGGAGACATTAGATATTGATGTTGTTAGGATGTTGACATGGTTATATATACATGTGTTGTTTCATCATATTGATCATACCTAGAAAATGGAACTAATCCTATGATCATATGGTTATTGGTGTAATTGTAAATGATATTTTGTTACCTTCCTTGATGATGATGTATGATTCATGTATAGATGATTTTGGAAGTTATATATATATATATATATATATATATATATATATATATATATATATATATATATTGGATGATTTGATGTGGCCATGAGGATGAACGAGGTATTTGTGTTTTGCAGGTAAACATGTCACAACAAACATCGGGGGGATTGGAGACTAACCACATTGGAATGCTAGATGAATTCAACAAGGCTCACCGTGGCAACAAGTATTTTTTTTTTTGTGTGTGTGTTTGAAATGTTATTAAGGTGGTCCCCATGGGGGGGGGGGGGATCACCTCCCATTATAAATTTGGGGTTATTTTGTTATTTCATTGTTGTATTTTGGTTTTGTGAGTATTTCTAAATTTAATTTTTCTTTGAGAATTTTTGAAACTAAATATGCCTTGTGACTCACCTTTTTGTTAGTGTTAGTTAAGATGCTCTTTTAGTACCTAAACCAGATTAATTATTTTGAACCTTTTTGTCATCTTTAAGGGGATAAGTGGCCCATGGAATATACTTTATCTGTTTCCCTTTTTCATGTTTTAATATTAAGTTGCATGTGCAATGGGACACCCATTACCCAAAACTCGAATTTGGGCCTTGAGCTATGTGCAAAAGGCATGGGAGGAAGGAATAACTTGTTTCCCACTCCTTAAAACACTTCCCACCCATATATATTACTTTAGGGGTCATAATTAGACCACTAGAAATGATAATTTATTTAAAATAGGGGTTGGTGGTGCAATCCCATTTTAATAAAAATTTAAAATGTGTAAGTGGAGAATGTGTGAGAATTTTTTTTATTGTTCCCTTAAGTTAGTGTTTTTGGTTGGCATGTGGGGAATGAATGTAGAATTTAAAAAGGTGAAGTGGCATCGTACATTGAGGCACCTTACCCTCCTCCCTCTTCTATTTATTCGAATTCTTTGGCTTAGTCTGAGGTTACTGGATTTTGTTTTGTGCTCTTGCAATTTTACAGAGCTTAAGGATTTGGATGCTTGTGGATTTGTTGGAACTTGTGGATTGTTTGAAACTTATTAATGGATTTTTAATCAGGCTCTATCATGGAGAGGTAGGAGCTTGAATCTTTTAGAATGTATCTCTTTTTATATCATGCATATGTGAATGTTTTGAATGTTTTTGTATGTTTATTGGGTGATTGGGTAGATTTCCTAAGTGTGGTGTAGGAGGAGACTATGGGGATATTTTTGGGGAGGCATAAGAGTTATTTTATGGAATGATTTTGTGATTGGGTTCCACCTTGGAAAATAAATAGGTTGCATTTCTTACTCGTTATGGGGGTGCCATAAGAGTTTTGGGGAGGAATAAGAGAATGGGAGGCATAAGAGGTACTTTGGGGAGGCATAAGAATTTTTAGGGGTATTGTGATGAATACCTTGGTGGGTTTTTAAGGTGGACACCCATTTCCCACTGGTAGGTATAAGCAACTTCCCCCATACATCTTGCTCTTTTGGTCTTTGTATGATGAGGCCTTGTATATTTGTTTTTGTCCTTCCTAGGACTATTCTGCATTAGTTTTGGACTGTGTTTTGATTGTCAAAATTACGTTTTGTGATGTGAAAGATTTTCTTGTTGCCATGAGTTGAATACATTTCCTATTGCATTTTGGTTGGGGGTCGGGGGCCAATGAGGAGGGTGGATTCCCCTCTTCATTTGAATTCTTTGTTGGGTGGACAACATTTCCTCTCCCCCTTGTTTGTTGTGATCAAAATGAAACCTCGAAGAGTTATCTTGTTGTTTTTCTAGAGATATATTTAAAGACAAATTTCACATTCCTCTTTGGGGTTCTTCATTGTAAAGATTTCCCTCTCTAAGTGGATGAATTGTAATAATGTTTGTGATGGAAAAAGGCTGCTATGTTTTAGTTATGAAATTTGTACTTGAATGTGGAAAAAGAAAGAGAAAGATATACTCTGTATTCTATTTTTTGTGAGAATGTAAAAGAATTTATTTTGATTCAATAGAAGTTATTTTACCTTATTCAAATGGTGTTGTTTTTATTTGGAATCTGTGTTTGAAATACATTGTGAAATCTCTATTTTAAAAACTTGAAAAATATGTATGAAGAAATATTACATTTCCTTGTTTCATTTGAAATGCACGTTTTGGAAAATTAAACCACAATCTGGCTTTTCACATTTTGATTGAAGGAAAATTAAACATTGTAAAATTAAAATGAATGAATTGAAATATTTAAAGTATGGCAAGTGAAGTAAATCAATTCAAGTTTTAGTATATAGATTTTGATTTAGACCTACTGTAAAACTGAAATAAATATCAGAGGAATGCTCAGATTGACCTAAACCAATGGGAAACAAGTTAGAAACTTTAATTTGACCTAAGGATGACAAAAATTCATCCCATAATAAATTATATTGCTTAAAAAATTATATCATAATTAAATTAATCAGACATAGACAAAAAACTCAGATGTTTCGCAGTCAAAAGGGTGAAATTCAACTTAAAACTCAATCCATCAACTAACCCTTGCAAAATCCATCCATATCTCCTTAAGTGCATTTCTCCATGCTTATTTGGTGTGTTGAAGAAGAAATAATTGCAGATTGAATTAATTCTGTTAAGTTAAAAAGTTCAGTTCACATTTTTAAAAGTAGGAAGACGTTTCCTTAAAATTCACCCTCCTAAAATTTTCAAAATTAAAATGTTATGCTTCCTATGCAAATAGGAGGTTGAGACCTTTCCAAAAAGTCCTCATTTTCCCAAAACTGAGTTCCTAATAAAAAGTTATGGCCTTCTGAATTTTTTACTTCATTTCGGGTTAAAAAAATGAACTATTAAAACAGGAAATTTTTTTTAATCGGATCCGCGGGCCCAAAAGTTACTTATCGTACTTTTTTCAAAAGTGCAAAAAGTCACATAGTCTTTCACAGCTCCGCAATCCCGATTTTCCCTTGGGGCGGGAAATTTTTTCTAAATTAGAAATTTAACTTTTGTTCAAGTTTCCTCCGCGGCCCCACCACCTCGTATCCTTCGCCTTTTGAAAAAAAATAGCCTTCCGCGGGATTCACGGGCCCACACCTTCAATTTTTTCCTTTTAGAAAATTGATGTAAATTTCTCCATGGCCCCACAACCTCGCTTTCTTCTCTTTTGGTTAAGAACCTCCGCGGGTGCTCAGGCCTGCAATTGTAAACTTTACTTTTTGTAAGTTGAGAAAAATTTCCCAAGTCACCTCACTAGCCTACCACCCTGCAGCCAATGGTTGTCTGACACGTGGCTTCATGAGGCATTGGCGAAGGCGGGGAAGTATTTTAAATCTTTGTATTTTTTCTTTTCAAAACTCAAAATTTTCTAAGTGTCCCCGATGGCCCGCAAACCCTTAACCAATGACGGTCTGACATGTGGCATCATTAGGCATCGGCGGAGGAATGGGTACTTTTAAAACATTTTTCCCTTTTTCAAAAAAGAAAAAAAAATCAAATTGGCTCCAATGACCTGCCTTCCCACATTGGCTTAGAACGTGCCATGTGTCCCTTGCGGCCCGGGACATATTTTATTCTTCGGGTGCAAATCCCCGCCGTAGGCTTGCGGGCATGCGGGTATAAGTTATGCATTTCACCCAAAGAGTGTTAAGATCAAAATTTCCTCTCCAGGCCCGAAGGCCCGCTGGCCCATAACTTGAGAAATATAAGGAGTTATGAGGACTTCTTTATATCATTGGAAAGGGAAAGAAATTCCCTATCTAATAGAAGTGTTTTCTGGAGATGTTAAGTGTGAAAATTATAATTAAATTAACTTTTTAATTTAAAATATTTGTTTCTAAAGCATGGAGAGAATTTTAAGGGGGTCACTTTACAAGGTAAGGGAATGTTTTCTACCTCGTGTAATTTGAGAACCTTGTTTAATGTTTGGAGCTTGTAAAATTAAATACCTTGGGTATTTAATTTTTTGTGGGCCTTAAACCCTCTAAACTTAATTAAGGAATATTTATCTAGTGATAATTTGATTATGAATCAAAATAAAACCTAAGTCAAACTCAACTATGGATGGAATTATTCACTCTTCATTTTTTTAATGTGGATATAATAATTGTTATAACAGGAAAATTTATTTATCCAATTTATTGTATAATTTTTTCTAACTAAACCTAAGTTGTTCTTGGGTCTCGAGTGGGATTTTTTAGTAGGTGTTACAAAATTATTCTTTCAATGATAATACTCATTTGTTTAGTATTATTTGAATGCATGTTTATTTTGAATTCTTCTAAAGTACATTATGATATTGAACTACTTCAACTTGGGATGCACAAATGATATAGTTGTAAAAATAATTCCTCTTGAATCAGTTTCTTCAAGTCTGTGTTCTTTGTTTTTGATCCTTTCTATTCAAAATAATAAATTTGATACTCAAGTGTTGATCTGTGTAGAAGGATTTGAAAGAAACATTATGTAACTAGTTCTTGAACTTGATGATCTTAGGCTTAGTTCAGACTATATTGGTATGGTTTGTTCAAAATATCAAAGCAAACCTTATTTATATTTATCACTTGTTAATACCTGATTAAAAAGTGAGTTGAGACTTTACCATTTATATCTGATAGTTGATATTTGAAGCTATTGAAAATGTACCTGTTACTTTTATTTTTTAATGGTAGCTTTCTTCTACATTTAAAATTGTACCTTAATCTTGACTATAACTAGGCAATGTGCATGTTGTATGCACTACGTGATGATATTTTGTAACTATATTTCTCCCTCATAATGAAATTTAATATGTTGCTCTTGTGACTTTGAATAGCTCCCGTGTTCAATGAAAAGTTGTAAACCTATGGAAACGGGGTAAGAACACTTAAGAAACCCCAAAATATTTAAGGAAACCAATAAATGGACCATTAGATAAGAAATAATCAAGGATTCATTACTTTGCATACATTAAACTTGAAATAAACAAACAACCTAACATATCTAGTTATCCTCTATTCTTGAAAGCTTTAACAAATGAACCTAGTAAGGATTCTAAGCAATTAATTTTAGATTATGAGAATGAGAGCTCACCATTAATGGCTTTAAGGCCAACGGTTCTTAACATTTACTCAATGCTTGTGTGTGTAGTGCAATAGAAAAGCAAAAGCTCAATAAAACAAATGAAATAAGCTCTAACCCTAAGAAAAATGTTATAGTTTATGTTAGAAAGAAGGAGTGTTCTTGAAAATGAGAGGGGGGTCTAGTGGGATATTTATTGTTATCCATTTGGGAAAGTGGGGAAATTTTGGTGCATGTGGGACTAAAGGAGAGTCAAAATCACTTTATGATTAAGAGTTGATAAACATTATTTAGGCTAGTTAAGCAAGGAATAGGCTAGTTAAACTTGATTACCAAGTGATTAGAGACTCACTGAGAGTTGGGAGGAGTCTGGTTAATCATTTCTTACTATTAGATAGCCTATGAAGCCTACAGAAGTGGTTGAGAGAGAGCTACGAAGGTTTTGATTATTCGAAAGGATGAATGTTTAGCTAATAAGAAAGATATTAGCCCAATTCGTTGATTATAGGAGGAATACGACCAAAAGAGGGTTGTCAATGGGCATCCAAGAATGAAACGAAGAATGGGGAACTAAAGAAGTTTCATTAATTGGTTGAATTAGAGGAAAATCTAAGTGTAAGCATATTTTAGGTGTCTACATTTTCCCCTCTTTGGGGTGGCATAAGTTACGTCACTTCAAAGAAATTCGAAAAGCATAAACAAGTAGAAAATTTAGAAGAAATAGAATAAAAATGATTAGAATGAGTGTCGATGGGGTGATGGAAGAACTTGATTGATGGTTGTAAAGATAACAAAAGAAAGAAAAGTGTGAAGAGAAGACGAGAAAACAACAAAAAAGGGGATATTGAGCTATCCAAAAACCAGTGCAAAAAAAAATTAATCATCATTTTTCTTATAATCCTCATCATTAGTCCTTATTAAAATGTAAGCATATGATGGAAGTGTAAAATGACATGAAAAGTAAAGATACAAAAAAAATCCATTGCTAAAAACACCAACCCCATGCAATATATAAAATGCAATGTAATATGAGAAAGTAAATGATGCCTAACTCCATACAACATACATAATGCAATGCAACACGAGAAAGTAAATAAGCTAACCTAATAGAGAATCATAATGTAATATTTTTATTATTGAGCTTTAGTTCCGACCTGTGTAAATTAATGACAAGGTTTGATAATGGTGCCCCAAGCAAGGATGCATGCAAGGGGAATAACAAAGGAAACTTGGGTCAAATGCAAAAGCAATGTGCACCACAAAAAAATTCCAGGAAACTCGTTGTGCCCCAAAGTATAGATGAAGTAATAATCCTAGATTTTGTTTATGGAGGTTGATCAAGATGATCGACGAGTCACGCACATGAATAGGTAAGAACCAAAGAGTGACATTTTATAGGATGATTTATATAATTTTTGATGCTCCTTGAAACATATTTGAATGTTTTTGTGATTTTTTAAAGTTTTCTAAAACTATATATAGGAAGACAAAGAAGTGTGGATGCCCCAGTGATAGATGGGATGTACAAGGGAAAAAGGCCACATGTGTATGAGAAAGGTGAAGATGTGAAAATGCCCCAGTGATTAGGTGAGATTATTCAAAGGCACACTCTTCTGATGTAGGAGTGGGACCCAAATCCATTATGGACAGGTTCAACATGATGATGCATGTTAATCAATGAAGTGTTGGGAAGAAGAAATGACGCCCCAAGAGTACATTATCCTAAAAGCACATGATAGAAAGGAAGTGGAAGATTGTTTTTGTGAAAGGGGAAAAAGGTGTCCAAAAACATGGAAAAAAGGAAATATTATACACATGGATGTTCTGAACAAAGTAGCAGAACAAAGAATTTTATTAATGTAGCTTAGAAGTCTCATGAATAAAATGTGATTAACCAAAGGCAAAAATCGTGAGACAAGATAAGGACTAAAGTAAGAGTTTGATTAAGGTCTAAAAAAAGACACTTGGTAACATACTAATCCTATTTACTCATAGAGATCCAGTGTGTGTACAAAGAATTTATTATTTCTTGAAGTGAAGATTTGATAGACAAGTAAGTGAAGACATGTTAGCCAATGTGTAGGAATGATTATTTTTGAAAGGTGATTTGTGAATGGAGGGTGGAAGGATAACCATGCATTGCTCCGTTGCCATCCAGGTGTCCATAGCCCCAATAGAGATGCATTTGATTTTAATAGCAACATTTCTCTACTTCCAGTCAGGCATCCATATCCTCAGTTGAGATTATTGGAAATACCCCAAGAGAGAGTTATATATCAATTTGGTTTTTCTTTGTAGATTTTAGCTTTTTATTTTTGATTGATTTTTATTCTTCTGCTTTCTAAAAAAATATTTCAGCTCTCTTTTTTGAGAAGGGGTTAAGAACCAATGATGGCTTGATGGAAGGAGGTGGTATTGATGGTGATGATGACATTGGCTAGTGTCAACAAATACATCAAGGATCTCTTCGTAAAAAAGTTATTAAATGTTAATTGTGATAGAATCTCTATGAGGTCAGTCATTTTTTAATTTACCAAGGTGATGAAAGACCAAGGTCAAATAGATACCATAGAGATAAATGTCACAAAATGTGTGAGAATAGGCTAACCAAAATATCACCAAAGAGATGAAAATGATAGAAAGACTTACAGAGGAATGAAAATAATGGGAAGAAAGAACAACCATGTGTTTGTAATACCTTATTACAATGTGTGATCTTTGTACCTTTGAGTTGTTTTATGTTTTCTCAATTTTTTTGTATTTTGAATTTTATTTCATTTTTTTAGATTTTTAATAGGTTTTGAAAATTTGGGACCAACAATGTCTATCCATGTGATAGGATCCAAAAAAAAAGTTTTCAACTTCCTTGATAAGGGAGATTAGGTTTGTTTTCTTATCAAGAGTTATGTTATCCCCAATCTCAATGATCGAGGTGAGCTCATACTCAACAAATGATTGTGACTTATCCTGAAACATGGATTTTGTATGCAGGGGCTTGGGTTCCCTATCCATGGGTTTCTCCACTTTGTGCCATACTTGATGGTTATGTTTATGTGTGGTGTTGAATCGCGGTGGATTTTGAGCCCTATGGGTTTTTGACTTGTTTGGAGCTTTGGAACTCTTTCCAGTTGTGATTTTAGCTTGATTAAGAACATGTCTGGGTTTCTTATAAGCGGATGCATGAATTTTATAAACTCGAGAAGTGGGAGAAGAAGGATAACATGGACGTTTAGAACAGATGTGAGAAATGACCGTGGACTTGCCACAATCATTGATAAAAGAAATATGTGATGGAGGAAAAGGATACGGTCTAAGAATCGAAGATGATGGGCTACCACGAGGTGCACTAGTGATAGAAGATGATGAAGAGATGCTAGGATATGGCCCTAAGATGCAAGAAATTGGGGTACGAGGACATGGCCCAAGAATAGAATATTATGGGCTACCATGAGGTGAGACAGTGATAGAATATGATGAAGGGTTGGTAGTATATGGCCCTAAGATGGAAGAAATTGGGCTACAAGGATGTGGTCCAAGAATAGAAGATGATGGGATACCACGAGGTGAGCTAGTGATAGAAGATGATGAAGGGCTACTAGGATGTGACCTAAGAATAAAAGGTAATGAGCTACCCCAAGGTGATCTATGAATAGAAAATAATGGAGGGATACTAGGAGGTGGTCCTAGAATAGAAGAAGATGACGAGGGGATACTCAAATGGGTCCCATAGATAGAAGAGGATGAAGGGCTACTAGGATGCAGCCTAAGAATATAGGGTTAGCCGGGGGTCATTCTAAAATAGAAGAAGACGATGGGCTACTCATCGGTTATCCAAGGTGAGATTTTTATTGAGGAATGATGATAGATAAGGAATGATTTGGAAATGTGAAAATAAGCCATGGATAAATGCTATACCCCAACATTTCATCACGCTCAAAGGAAGGTGAAGATGGAGTGCCAGAAGAAGAATCAAGTTCCATGACCTTAGGCTCTTCCTCTACATTATGATAAAAGAAATGAATTTATATTGCCCAATATGTAAGCGTATCAAGTTCCAGAAAGAATCCTTGTTTGAAATTATCTTAAGGGATATCTTCGTGTAGTCTAACTGTTCCTTCATTTTGAAAGAAATCAATCAATACATGTTTTTATTCTTTGATCATAGGAGGTTGAATAGAAGAAATGGGTTTGATAAGCGGGGAATATTTATTGACCAAAGAAGATGAAGATGCTCAATGATGTTGACAAGGGGAAGACTTGACCTTATCACTCCCATGAAGATTTTTAATAGTGCTTTAAAAATATATCTTAACACATGTCTTCTTTCAAATTAGTCGACATGATCGTAGACATTGATCTTTAGAATATGGATGAGTAAGTGGTACGATATGATTGAAAGGGATCAAGGGCCGAAGAGGTATTGAATTTGGTTTGATAGAAGAATATGAATCAAGAGAAGAAGTAGGCTTAGAGGTAGGCATGTCATGAATGGACGATTTGGATTTAGACCTAGGTCATTTTTCTAGAAGACGATGTAAAGTAGGTTAGAAAGTAGGATCACATAGCCATCCATTAAGTTGTGATGTAGGATTCAAATTGGATTATTGACTAGAGGGAATCTGAGTCATGGAACTCTTCAAATGAGGAGTAGTTCATTGATACGACTGATTAAGGAGGTCCTGCGAAGAAAGGGAGGACTGTGAATCAAGAACTGAATTAGATGTTTGATCGATGGAACTTTGAGTCATACGAGTCTTCAAAGGAGGAAGACATCATTGAGGTGACTGGAAATTAAGGTCCTTTAAAGAAAGGGAAGACCATGATTTAGGATTTGATCTAGGAGTATATAAATTATAGTTGGGATCCAAATATTCAGAAGAAGAGTGGGAATCCGAACAATAATTTGGATCTGAATTAGAAGAAAAGTAGGGGGAATCCAAATAATAATTTGGATCAGAAGCATCAAAACCATACCACCTACTATGAGATGAAGGTGGGAAAATGGTACAGGAATGGGCCATCTAATGCAAACAAAAAAATGAGGCATAATCGTAATGGGAATATTTTGATGTGAATTCCTAAATCTAGGTTCCGCATTTTCTTATGTATGAGTGACCTGTTGGCAAAAATAAGCTCACACTTATTTTTGGTCATGTAATCCACTTTTCAAGCACTCAAGGTTTCTTGGAAACAACTTCATCAGATGGAAAATTTCTTCCCCTTTCCAGAAAGGTAAAGAATTCCTCCTAACTCCTTTTATTTTGAAAGTTATGAGCTAGCGGACCTTAGAAGGATTTTTTGACCAAAAGTGAGCCGACGGACCTGGGGAAGATTTTTTACCATAGGAGATTGCGGGCTGGTGGAGCAGTGGAGGATATTTTGGCACTTAGAACTTTTGCAAAAAAAAAGTAGGTTACAAATGCCAACCCGCAAGCCTGAGGAATTTCTTTCGCTATGGAGAAGAAATGAAAGCGGGGCCGTGGAGGAAATTTTTCCCAAGTTGTAATTCAGACCGACGGGTCTGGGGAAATATCTGCACTTAGAATTTTTTTCTAAAAGGTGTAATTTTCATTTGCGAGCCCGCGAAGAAATAAAAGGAAAAATACCTAAGGCCCACAAGGGACACGTGGTCGTGTTTCAAGTCAAAGTGGGAAGGTGGGTCGTTGGAGGCAGTTTGATATTTTTGGCTTTTTGTTGGAAAAGCGTAAAAGTCATGACATAAGCCGCACTTCCGTCGATGCCCATGAAAGCCACATGGCAGGCCTTTGTCAGCTGCGGGGAAGCGGGCCATCAAGAAAACTTTAGAAACTTTGGATTTTTTGAAAAGGATTAAAAGTTAAAATTTGAACTGCAACTCCACCAAGGACCAGATAAAGCTGCATGCGGGGAGGCGAATCATTGAGAAACTTTAAATTTTTCACATCTTTCTCAAAGGGGGCAAAATTTCAATTTTAGGCCCGACGAGGAATTTAAAAATGAAAGGAATATGAAGAATGTGGGGACTTGGGCCATCCGAGAGATTTTAAACTCTGAAACTTTTTGCTAATGGTGCAATTTGAATTTTTGGCCTGGTGAAGTTGTGCGTATGTGTCATTGTGGAGCTCCGGGCTTGAGGGAGACTTTTTCACTTTTGCATTTTTTGTGCAAAAGGTGCAAATTGAATTTTGAGCTCATGGAACTTATGGAAAAGGTGGATTTCGTGGCTGCGGGGATACGAAGGTTTTTTGGAATTTTGTATTTTTTCACAAAAGGGCACAAAGTCAATTTCGAGCCTACGGATCCATTTTGAAAACTATTTTTCCGTAATTTTTGTATGGATTCAAAGCAGGATTTCAAATGGCCATATCTTTGAACTGGAAAATCAGATTTGGGCAAGAAAGAGCTTTTTATAAATATCTTGATCTCCTCTACCGAATGGAATCTTATAATTTGGATTTTTGCTGGATTTGATCAGTTAAAACCAAAAACATCTTTCTATCCATTAATGCAGATCAGATTGCTTCAAACAAATTCTATTTTACTTGATCTGCCATTTTTTCTTTCTCCAACATGCCAATGATGGGTAATCGACTGGATTTGATGGGTGAGAGGCTAAAAATCATCTTTCATGCCATTAAAATGAAATTTGATTGCTTCAAGAGCAACACTAGAGTCGATCCGTCGTTTCTTCTTCTTCAACATGTAAAGCAGAAATGGAAAACCAATTTGATGGATTTACAGGTAGATTTGAAAGGATTAATGGTGGGTGGTTGAGCTCACAAATCATATTTACTTTCTCCTCTGTTCTTCTCTCTCTTCGCTTCATCTATAAATGGAGTAGCTCGATTCATTGTAAATGTTGGACATTTTTTCTTTGCATCCCCCCTTTTCTTTGTTCTGCAGCAAATTTGTGGAGTTTCAAACATTCCATTAGAACTGTAATGCAATTTTTTTACCTCTAGGCCATTATAATGCATTGTACAAAATTTGTGGAGAAATAATACATGTTTGTAGATGATTTTCAACACTCTCTTGTTTTTCATTACTTTCATCTGATCTTCCATTTCAATATTGGTTATTTGTGCATGGTTGCAATATTACATTTTTATGGTATGTGTTTAATAGCAAAGTTGGTGTTCATCATTCCTTGGTGCATCACCTCTATTATTTTACATTTCATTTTTTAACCTTTTTAACCTTGGTCCCTTGGAAAAGTTAGAATAGATTTTAGAATATATCCTTTGTAAATTTTTATGTGTGCATCTAAACAAAGGAATAAGAACCAGCCTTCATCTGGAGAGCTTTCCCATTTTTTCAAAATTCCACACTTTGGGAAAAGATCAATGTTATGCTATCATACTGAGATTCTCAACCCATCGTGTTACATACATTCATGGGTTCTATGAGTTTGCATAAAAAAATTTGGCATGCCCATTGGGACAAGATGTCTTCATTTTTATTACAACAAGATTGATGTGCACTTGTTGTAAGTTTCAGCTTGAAAGGAGCTTTAAAATTACACATTTGGCGACTCCAAAAGAGATAGAATCCAATGGTTCTAGAAGTCCAAGCTTGGTAGATTCATGAGAAGGATAAAAAAAATGTCAATAACTAGAGAAGAAGGATTATTTGTCTATCTGCATTTATCCCCAGAAAGAGAAAGGAGAGGAAGAAGAGCTCAGAGGTCTCCATCTCCACCAAATAGAACTTTGCCAACACCTTCACCTAGTAGGCCTTTCATTCAATCAACAAGGTTTCTCAGGCCTATTAGGATGGCTCAACCCAATCCCTATGTCAACTTCACTGGAAGTAAGTGACTTGCTCTCAATGCAAAAAATCTAGTTCCAGTTGCAACATTGAAGAGCCTCCCATATTTCACTGGAGAAAACTACACTACTCCTAGGGACCACATCCAAGACATTGCTAATGTCTGTGCAGCTCATGAAATTGTTGAGATGGACACTATAGTCATTCAAGGGCAAAGCTTTGCAATGGTTCAGAAGTCTAACAACAGGCTCTATCAAAAATTGGGACAATCTGTGCATAGCTCTTCACAATCAATTTGGAGAAAAAGGGGATAACCTGTCTTTGCTGGAAAAACTGACAACAATCAAGACAACTCTTTATGCACAATTGACTAATTTATACTTCAAATTCTAGAGGACGTGGGATAGAAATCCATTGGCCGTGAGACCAACAGTTGAAGGTGCTTTTCTAAACTTTCTTAAAGATTTAAATTCTGATATTTCTATGATGATTCAATCCATGGGAGGTATAAATTTACATGCATCCTATAACATTTCCATTGGAGATGAAAATTGTTTAATTCAGGATGGTAAACTCACACCTAGGCCACCTATTCCTCTATATCCATAACTAGGAGCTCTAAGTACTAGTCAAAGACCCACATTAGCTCCCATTCCTACTCCAAGAAATAAGATTTCAATTGAAGCCTCTACCTCATCTTCTAGCACCTCAAATGATCTCCAAGAGGTCATGAAAAAATTACAAAACTTGGGTAATGAGTTAGTGACACTAAAGAGGCAACAAGATCAAAATTCTAGATCATACCAACCTCAAACTCAACCAAATAGACCTCCCTATTAGCATAATAGGCCACCCATTTAAACTAAAAATCAGAATAAAGTCAGGCCTCCTGCTAATAGACCATTCCAGCCTTATGATTCTAATGTTGCATCCACATCTAGAGCTTTGGTACTAGTGTAAAATAACATGGCCTAGGAATATGACTAGTGTTTCCCATGCAATATACCTCACAATCAATCAATGTGTTTCAATGGTCCACTAAATCATGCTTTGATGGTACAGACCATTGGTGTGTCCTAAGAACCAAGTCAAGAAGGAAATCAACATCAAGAAGCTCAACAAGAGGAACCTCCAACATAAACCACATTAGTTAATCGGAAAATTGAAGAATTATGTGGAATTAACCAACCATCTTTTCAAGGTGTGGCTGCCAACACATGGTTAAAGAAACGGAACATAGAAGAGGGGAAACCATCTAATCCATTTTCTTCTCAACCCAATCTTATGTAGCAAGGAGTTGGTAGACCAAGTGCAGCCCTAAACATACAAAATCAGCCTAAGGTACTTGTTGCAGCAGCACGTGTTCATGTTCATGCTCCAGAAAAGGTTGTACCAAGTAAGGGGAAACAAAAGGATAATTCATCACCTTTCAACATCATTAATCAAATGAGGAAAACACATATGAACATTTCCATGTGGGAATCACTGGAAATCCCAGGACAACGAGATTTACTGTAGGATGCAATGAATAATTAGCCTACCTTGAATGGATCAATCCAAGAGCAAGAGAAAGTTCTCACTAATGTAGTAAAACAACATAGAGGCCAACCAAGAAAAAGTTTGAAGCCTCCACCATTCTACGTGTCATTGAATGTTGGGAACCACTAGGTACACAATTACATGATCGATTTAGGGGTAAGCATTTCTGTCATGCCAAAGCAAATAGCAAATCAATTGGGTCTAAAGTATGAGCCAATGATGAAAGGAGTAGTGTAGCTAGTTGGGACGGTAGTAGGGGAAGTTGGGGTCATCAAAGGGCTAAGTCTTACATTTCATGCATGTTCAAATGTCACATTCTTGCAATATGTGTCTGTAATTAACCTTCCACCTCTCTTTGCACTTTGTTTATCAAGGGATTTCACAACCAAAATTTGTGGGTACCTATTTACAGATTGGTCACATATGCTTTTTAGAACAATGTATGGATCTAAGGATACAGTCATATCTATGCCTATTGTAAAATTTCATATTGAGCCTCAAACACCAAGTCCTATCAATGCCAATTGCTTAGCCTTTGATCAAGAAGAGTGTTCAAATGATCTAGAAACTGGTGCTAAGGTTGAGGGCATTCCAGACTTGACTCTTGATGAAAGGAAAAACAAAATACATGATTTTGACCCTTACAAAGAAATGGAAGAATCTTAGCTAGGAGTTTATTATTTGCATGAAGAGAATCATCCTCTCCCTAGCATCACTAAGCCAAACCACAAGGATGATAATGAGGTTTGGCAATTATTCTTTGATGGTTCAAGAAGCAGACAAGGTGCTGGAGGTGGTGCAATGTTGGTTTCACCACAAGACATCAAGTACTATTCAGCTTTCATATTTTAGTTTGCATGTTCAAACAACATAGCTGAATATGAGGCTTTGATTCATGGACTTCATTAGGCCAGGAGGAGAGGCATAAATAATCTACAAGTATTTGGTGATAATGAGATGATTATAAATCAAGTTAGATGACAACATGTTGCATAGAATGAACTACTCAAGAGCTACAAAAATAGGGTATGGAACCTAGTTGAGGATTTCAAAGCATTAAACATTGTGTCCATACCCAAGAAGAAGATTGAAAATTTTGATAGGCTTGAAGCAGTTGGAGAAACATTTTATGTGGTTAATAGCATCAAAAGAGATAAAACATAGCCACATATCCATATTATTGTAAGGTCAACAGTTCCAGAAAAAAAAACAAGATGGAAAGTGTTTGAGAATGATCAACAAATCATTAATTTCTTGTAAGAGGAGGCTGAACTCTCAGCTAGGAATCAAGAAAAATTATAGCAGAAGTACATGGATCAAGTAGTATAGCTACGGAAAAACAAAATTCCCAAAGGGTAATATTAGAATCTATCTTCAATCCTAATGATCAGTTTCATAAATAAAAGGCTAATATACATATCAAAAGAGAAGATTCAGAGCTAATTCAAGTTGGAGAAGGAAAAAAAAATCAAATTGGACAAGTGGTCACCGAGCAGGAAAGATATGAGTTCATGCAACTTTGCCAAGAATTTCCCGATGTATTTTCTTGGAGCTATGAGGAATTGTGAGGATTCAATCCAAAGTTAGCAAAACATACAATAGAACTGGAACCAGATGTTAAACCCATCAGGGAGAAGCAAAGACTAGTCAACCCTCACATTGATCCTTTAAATAAGAAAGAGCTAAATAAGTTGATAGAGGAAAGTATTATATTCCCTATCAAGCATTCAAGATGGGTTGCAAAATTGGTCCCATTCAAGAAAAGGAATGGAGAAATTAAGTTTTGTGTGGAATTTAGAGACTTGAATAAGGCATGTCTCAAAGACCACTACCCACTCCCTTCAATGGAGAAAATATTGCAAGTGGTATCTGGTTCATAGATATTCTCTATCCTAGATGGCTACTCAGGGTATAACTAGATAATGGTGAAAGAAGATGACCAGTTCAAAATGGATTTCACCACAAAATGGGGCAGTTATGCCTACAGGAAGATGTTATTTGGATTGTCAAATGCTGGAGCCACTTTCCAAAGGGTAGTGGATATGACATTCAAGGGGTTGATAAAAAAAATAATTCTTATATATCTTGATGACATCACTATGTTCTCCAAAAATGTAGTAGATCACCTCTTTCATTTGATACATGTATTTCAAAGGTGTTGAAGATTTGGGGTATCATTGAACCCTAAAAATGCATATTCTTAGCTCATGAGGGAAAGCTTGTAGGCCATATTGTTTCAAAGGAGGGATTGACGATTGACCTAGAGAGATTTGAAGAAATTAGAGCATTGCCATTGCCAAGCCACAAGAAAGCTCTTCAAAGCTTCTTAGGAAGGATCAATTTTGTCTGGAGGTTTGTAAAAAATTTACAGCTCTTGTAAATACAATAACACTGATGTTAAATAATAGCATGGAATTTAGGTGGACATCTGAGGTTAAATCAAGTTTTGAAGAAATAAAAGAAGCTATATCTCAAGCTCCAATTCTTATCAATCAAAACATCTCCAAGGATTTCACACTATATGCCTTTGGTGGTGGGGACATGATTTTTGCAATCCTGGTGCAATAGAACAACTAGGGTTCCGAGAAGCTGGTATTCTTCTTCAGTCAAAGTTTGGAGGACTACAAAGTGAGATAATCCTTCATTAAAAAGCATGTCTTTGCAGTGATTAGGGGCTTAAAAAAATTCAAGCATCTAGTTTCAAACAATAAAATCCAACTATTGGTCTCTCATGTGGGAGTCAAGGACTTCCTTATAAAAATTGATCTAAATGAAAAACATGTGGGGTGGATCACTCATGTCATGGAATATGACATTGAGATTAAGGTAACTAATTTAGTCTATGGAACAGTATTGTGTGAACAACTAGCCTCAGATCAACAGGTCGAAGCAAGCAATAAAAATGAAGTTGTTTTGGTGCTATAAGATGGTCAAGAGCAAGAAAGTGAGGACTTTCCCACTCCTTGTTGGACTCAATGTATGATGTATTTCTTACAAATGAGCAAGGAAAAGAGGATACACTTCCGAATACAAGCCATTCCATATGTGCTTGTTGATGGTGTTTTGTTTAAAAAATACATCAATGGAGTTCTATTGAGATGCATTGAGACAAGTCAAATTGAGAGGGTGTTGTAGGAGTTCCATGAAAGAGAAGCTGGGGGACATTTTTCTTCATGGGCAACATATCTCGAGATCATGAAGGTGGATTATTATTGGCCCAATATGTTCAGTGACTGCTACACATCGATCAAGAAGTGCAAAAATTGTGCATTCTTCACAGGAGAGGAGAGATTTGAAGCACTTCCATTGCACCCAATTTCAGTTGACCAGCCATTCATGCAATGACGATTGGACTTCATTGGGGTCATCAATCCAAATTCAAGAAAATGCCACAAGTGGATTATGATAGCAATAGACTATTTCACCAAGTGGACCAAGGCAGTAGCACTCAAAGAAGCTAATGAGTCTAGCATACTAGACTTCTATGAAGGGATGGTGACTAGATTTGGTGTGTCGGTCACTATCATATTAGATAATTCCTTAGCATTCATAGGTTATAAGATCACAGAATGGGTTGTCAAGAATGGGATATACTTGAGCACCTCTTCTAACTATTACCCATAGGGTAATGGCCAGGAAGATTCCATGAACAAGAATTTGTTAAGAATCATCAGGAGGAATGTGGATGAAAACCAAAGGACATGGCATACAAATCTCAAATCATCCTTGTGGTCTGATAGAATAACGCCAAAGAGTTCTACAGGTAATTCTCTATTTAAGTTGGTCTATGGGAAATAGGTAGTGTTACCTATATCATTAGAGCTCCCAACATTGGAATTCATGAAGCAGTTGGAGTTATCTGAGTTTGAACCAATGGAGGCTAGGTATGCAGGTCTAATGGAATTAGAAGAAATCAGATAGCAAAAAGTTCAAATGATGGAGAAGGATCAGGCCTTGGTCAAAAGATGGTTTGATAAGAAAGTAAGAACACAGACCTTTCAAGAAGCAAACCTAGTTCTAAAGTGGGATGTAGATAGGGAAAAACTAGGAATGCATTCGAAATTTAATGCCATTTGGAGTGGCCCCTACATGGTCATGAGATGTAAAAGTAGAAATTATTTCCAATTGTCTACATTGGATGGAGAGGAGCTTCTAATTCCTGTTAATGGAATCTATCTTAAACATTGCTACTGAGAGGAAAATATTTCTCACCCTTGTGAATATTAGTCTAGGATTTTCAATTCCTCCAAGTGCATATGCACATTGTTTTGTTGTAGTTTAGGTTTCTTTTTTGTCAAGTTCTTTGCACACTCTACATGTTCTACTTGGAACATGTATGATTTTCAGTTTTTGTGGTGTTGTTTTGTTACTCTTACACAGTGCATTGGACTTGACATTTAGTGAAGATCAGTTTTAGTTTTAGTGGGTTTTCAAGATGCTCAGGGATCAATTTTCAAAGTTTAGATCAGTATCAGGCTATTACTCATGACTCCATACCCAATGGATGTTTCAAGGAAACTAATTATTTCATCTACCAGGCAGATGACCCCTGTGAGTTTCCAAATTGTTGACCAAAATAAGCTCACACTTATTTTTGGTCAAGTAACCAACTTTTCCCCCTTCTCGTGCTTCAATTTTATTGTTAACATATTTCAAGCACTCAAGGTTTCCTAGAAATAGATTCATCAGATGAGAAATTTCTTCCCCTTTCTAGAAAGGTAAAGAAGTCCTCCTAACTCCTTGTATTTTGAAATTTATGGGCCGACGGGCCTTAGAAGGATTTTTTGCCCAAAAGCGGGCTGTCGGGCCTGAGGAAGATTTTTTGCCAAAGGAGATTATGGAGCGGTGGAGAATTATTTGGAACTTATCAATGTTTGCTAAAAGGTGCAATTTTCAATTGTGAGCTCGTAAGACCATGGAGAAATAAAAGGAAAAATCCCTAATGCTCATAAGGGACACATTGTCGTGTTTTAAGTCAAAGTGAGAAGGCAGGTCGCCGGAGGCAGTTTGAGATTTTTGGATTTATTTTTGGAAAAGCGTAAAAGTCATGAAGTAATCTGCACTTCTGTCGATGCCTAGGAAAGCCATGTGTCAGGCCTTTGTCAGTTGTGGGGAAACGGGTCGTCAGGAAAACTTTGGAAAATTTGGATTTTTGGAAAAGCATTAAAAGTCAAAATTTGAGCTGCAACTCTACTGAGGACCAGATAAAGTTGCATACGGTGAGGCAGACTGTCGGAAAACTTTGAATTTTTTTCATCTTTCTCAAAGGGGGCATAATTTTAATTTTGGGCCCGGAGAGGACTTTTCTAATGGAAGGAATATGAAGAATGCAGAGGTGTGGGCCGTCGAAGTACTTTTAAACCTTGAAACTTTTTGCGAATGACACAATTTGAATTTTCAGCCAGGTGAACTTGTGCATACATGTTATTTCGGAGCTGCAGGCTTGAGGGAGATTTTTTGCGCAAAATGCGCAAATTGAATTTGAGCCTACAGATCTTATGGAAAAGGTGGATTTCGTGGCTACGGGGCTATAGAGGTTTTTTGGAATTTTGCATTTTTTGACAAAAGGGTGCAAAGTCAATTTCAATCCCGCGGATGTGTTTTGAAAACTTGTTTTCTACCATTTTTGTATGGATTCGAAGCAAGATTTCAAATAGCCATATCTTTCGACTGGAAGATCAGATTTGGGCAAGAAAGGACTTTTTTGAAATATCTCAATCTCCCAACACCATGGAAACCTAAAATTTTGATTTTTTCTAAATTTCATAGGTGAAAACCTAAACCGTATTTCAAGCCATTAATGCAGATCTGATTACTTCAAATAGATTAGATTTTACTCGATCAACCATTTTTTCTTTCTCCAATATGCCAATGATTTGGAATTGACTAGATTTGATAGGTGAGGGGTTGAAAAAAATCTTTCATGCCGTTAAAATAAAATATGAATGCTTCGAGAGTAACACTAGAGTCTGTTGGTGCTCGAATTAGTCTCGCCTCATTTGTCATTAAAATCCCTCAGTTTGAGTCCTCTATCACATTTTTTGTCTCCCCTTGTATGTGCTTGAAATCTCTATCCTCCATTTTGTTGCCACAATTAGTTCCTCCTTCATTGAAGGTCACTTAAAAACCCAGAATTTGTTGATTTGTTCCTCTATCCATCTGAAGGTTTCTGTCAATTGGGCATAAAAATTGGGTTATTCCTTCCCTTCCATTTTCCATAGTCATTTGTTGTTCTCTCTGCCATTTTGTCCCAGGTACTTGAAGAAATTTGAATGGATATAGCTCGGAGGGTCATGTGTGAACCTTAAAACATTGCCAAATTCTCTGTCCTTGAAGAAGATTTCATCTCCGATCTCAAAAAGTTGTTTCCCTACATTTGTATGGCTTGACGGGTGTCTTTCTCCCGTCAAAATTTAAATCTCTGCATCAGTTGAAATGTGGCCATTTTTGGTTGAATGCGGCTCAACGGGGCACTCTAAAACTTTATGGATCATTTTAACCCAAAACATTTCCACATGGTGGAATGACGCTTGTTTGAAGACTCACTAATTTTTTGGCCTTGGAGTTACGCCGGGAGGACACGTGGAGGATTTCACTACTTTGCCCAAACTTAGAAAAAAATTTCATACAGCTAATATAGTTTTGGCAGGCCATGGACACATGGTGGACTGGCCCTCATTTGAAGGTATGTCTCAGGGTCCCACTTTAACAAATGTGACAGAGGGAGAGGTGGAGGTTTCTGCCAGCTCCACTAGGGACTTAATCTTTTAAAGAATTTTTCTAAAGCCCGGGACACGTGGTGAACCCACGCTCATTCAGGGTCTCCACTTTTGGGGACCATCTTGAAGTTGCGCCATAAAGACACATGGAGGTTTCCACTAGGTCTTCCTTAGATTTTTTCAAGAAACTTCCTAAAAGGCCTAACACACGTGGAGGGACTGCGCATGTTTTGGGACCAGCCCTTGAGTTTTATTTTAAAGAAGCACTAGGAGGACACTTGGAGGCTTCCGCTCACTCTCCATTTTTGCTTGGAATTTTCTACAACCGAAAAAGACTGTCTCGAACCTTGGACACATGGCACCTTCCACTGAACTCTCAAGATTTTTAGCAAACTCTACCAGACTGAGACATTTGGTGAGCCCACACTCATTCAAGGTCTCCACTTTTGGGGACCATCTTGAAGTTGCACCATAAAGACATGCGGAGGTTTCTGCCAGGTCTTCCTTCCTTAGAATTTTTCAATAAAATTCCTTAAAGGTCTAAGACATGTGGAGGGACGGTGCATGTTTGTGGACTGACCCTTGAGTTTTATTTTGAAGAAGCGCCAGGAGTACACTTAGAGGATTCAACTCACTCTCCCTTTCTTCTTGGACTTTTCAACGACCGAAGAAGATTGTCTTGGAACTTGGACACATGGCGCCTTTTGCTGAACTCTCAATATTTTTAGTAGACTCTACCAAATTGAGACACGTGGTGAGCCACACTCATTCAGGGTCTCTACTATTGGGGACCATCTCAAGATTTGCAATTGAGACATGTGGTGGTTTAAAAATTCAAAAGCCGGGGAGGTGGGTCATCAGAGGAAACTTGGATTTTTTTCCACCTTATTGTGTAAAAGATTAAAATCATCAAAATGACGTGCAAGCCTGATAGAGAATAGTCAAAATTTGCTTAAGTCAATGGCGAAGGGGTAGAGCTGTGGGGAAAATTTGGAAAAAATTCCTTTTTCCAAAAAAGAGGTAGAATAGCATAATTTATTCATGGGTCTTTTGGGACCCACATTGGGACATGTGTCAAGCCCATTTTTCAAAGGTGGAGGGGCGGAGCAAATTGAGAAATTTTGCATTTTTTCCCAAAAGGTGTAAAAAGTAAAAAAGGAACCCCCAGGCCTATCTTAACTCGGATCTCCCACGTGGATAGTCCAAATTCAAAATGGAAATCGATGGCAGTTGTGCTTCTGTATTTGATTTTCTGCCATTTCTACTCCAAAGCTCCTGGGGATGTGAATTTTTATGGTTTTTATCATTTCTTGGAGTCTCCTGCATGCCAAATGAAGAGGAACATTAATTTGATATCCTGGTTTGGTGGGGAAGGTCTAAAAATGTCTTTCACCATTAAAGATGTAATTTGACTATCGGATTTGACCTAATCTTTCTTTCCTTGGCACACAACAGACCTGTTGATGTCTTGGTTTGGTGGGAAAAAATAAGAAAATGTCTTTTACCATTAAGATGTGATCTGACTATTGGCCTTGATCCGATTTTATAGTTTTTCCATCCTTGCCACACAAAGAACCAAATTTTACAGATTGGAGGAGGAAGTAGTTGCCGCGCGAGATGAAGAATTGAATAATGGAAATATTTGGAGATATTTTCCCTCTGCACACCTGACAACAATTTTTACAAATCAGATTTTGGGAGTCACGATCAAGGTCGTCACATGGAATGTTGCTTTGAATGTTTTTGGTTTTGGAGGGAAAAATATGTTGTAAATAAAATGTTATAAATTACATGAATTTGTCATGCAAATGGTTGGAGTGTTAGAGGTCGGGAGCTAATTCCCAAGAAGATAAGTTTGACAGAGCCCATTTTTCTGAGAGACTATCTGAGGAACATGTTTATTTCTTTTGTGTTAAATTTGATCATGTTAAGGTGGTTTTGAGTGTACAGCCATTGACAAGCTCTGAGATTGTTCCAGAAACTTTCCCTTGCTAATAAATTTAATCAAATTTGAGTAAATATATGCTTGATTTTGAGAAAAATTGTGTCTACTTCATTTCTGAATGTCTGCAAATAGTTTCTTGTTCCCATTGCAATCTTACATTGAAATCTCTATGAATCACACAAGATCTTAGCTTTGTGATAGTTTGGTGGCACTTGCAATTTCATTTATCAGAAGAGATTTCATTTGATAGTGAAATAAACAAGTTTAAAATCACTTTACTCCTAGCATGATGATTAAGATTATTTGTTAGCCTTTGAGGGTATCTTAGGCATGATAAAATAGAGGTTGATAGTGTTTAATTAAGTCTTTCAATTTGAGCCTTCATTTTGGATCCTTAAAGTTTGTGTGAAGTCATGCTGATTTGGGCCTCCACTGAAAGCACACCATTCAAGTTAAAGACATTTTAGCTATTTTGAAGCATTTTTTTGATCAAGCCTTCCATTTTTGTAAAATTTCTCAAAGATCTGGCAAATCAAAGTCCACTCTGCCTCACCTCCCACCAAAATTCATTTAAAAACAACCAATCATACCCATACTACCCTTGTTTTTCCTGTGTGTGCACAAATGCATAATTTTTGTTACCAAAACATGCAGAAGAAATCAAGTTTTCATTGTCTTTAGTAGCCTAAACCTTGCTTAGAAAATATCTCCATTATCTAGGGTGACAACTCGTGAGAGTTAGATTTTGCTGTATTGATCATGTTTTCTTCAAGGTCTTCTTAATAACTTTGCAAAGTAGGATATCTCCATCTCCTCTACAAAAAACAGGCTACAAAGGGTTCCTCTCACCCTAGTTAAAAGGCACAACCATAAAGTAGTGAGGATAGATCAAATCCTCTTAAGGGTGCTACCCATTTCTCCACATCTGAGTGACAAAGAGAAATCCACATTTCTTCCCCGGCTACAAAATGACACACAACGTGCTCTGCTTGCCTCTAAGCTTCCTGTCAAAACTGTGATGTTGCTCATCTTCTAAGGGAGAATCAATTTGGGTACCAACACCACTCCGGCCCATTTCTAGGGACCTAATTTCCATTTCGAGGGAACTAATTTGCGTTATTGGGAACTGATTTGTGTTGCCGAGACTGATTTGTTGATTTGTTTCCAGTTCATATCCATTTGGCCTGTCAACACCACTCTGGCGCTATTACTGGGGACATTGTGATTACAATTCATACTCATGCCCTCGTAAACATTTCTTAAATTCTCTCAGTTCTAATACATTATCTCAACATCATCCTGTGTTTGGGCCTCTAAGAAGTGTTCAAAGTTACAAGTGTTGTGTGTAATATTTCAAGTTTCTGTAGTTATTGCACTAAGTTTCATTGATAAATCTGGGTAAAGGAAGGTCAGATTATTCCATTTCTAGTTTCTAGTGTTGAAAAACATTTGAAAGATCATTTTTTTAGTGCATTTACACAACTAAGGTGGAAATCCTTAGTGGCGACTCCATGTTGATATGATTTTTTGATAAATACCAGTGTCTTAACCTCTGTCAAGTAAGATTTGTTACTAATATTTGCAAATCTAGAAGGAAGAAGATCTTTCTTCGCTAGGGATCCTACTAGGACATTATTTCCAGAGCTAGGAAAAACAAAGTCAGAAGGAAGAAGATCCTGGAGAGTTATTGGAGATCAGCAGTCAAGAAAAGAGATCTCCGTTGATGAAGGTGATCAGCCTATCATTGAAGATTACCATTCAAGTGATTCTGAATCAGGTAGTCTTTTGTGGAATTAAATTCTCCATCTAGAGAGGGGCCTTCATTTGAATTTGAAAAGTTTTCTTCTCATTCTGCTCATGTGTTTTCTAAATTTGATAGGGTTTTCTAAGAGACAGAGCCTTTAGGGGATATCCATTTTGGAAGTTATACTCCTTGTGTTTCAAATACCCCTTGTCCCTTATCAGTTTGATTCTCCTCCAAGGTCACCTCCTCAAAACAACATGGCCCATCCCCCACCTAGACCTCCATTTTTTGTAAATACTTTTGGTCCTATAAATTTTAGAGGGATGGCCAGTTATCCAAATGTAGTTCCCCAAGATGTAAGAAATAGACTACCAAAGTTCCAAGGAAATAATGCTATAACTGGTGATCAGCATCTAAAGCTCTTTATCAACATGATGGAAGACTTTGAGATTGAATTTGAAGATGTATATATCAAATTGTTTATCCATACTTTGGAGGAAGATGCAAGGGACTAGTATAAAGCTTTGCCAGATAATTCCATTGATTCTTGGACTGAGATGAATAATGCATTTAGATTGCAGTATGGTGACAGAACGGATCCTAGGTTTCTTCTGTCAAAATTTGAGAATATTAAAAAGAATCCTAATGAGTCAGTGCATGACTTTAACACTAGATTTAATAAGACATTGAGGATATTTCCTATAAGTTTAAGGCCATGTGATGAATCTTGTCTTATAAAGTATTCAGATGCATTTGATAAGAAAGCTACTTACTATTTGAGGGACAAAAACCCTACCAATTTGAGGCAGGCCTTTACTATGGCTCTCCAAATTGAGAACAACATTAAGGCCATTGGAAAACCTCCGAAGAGGGAGGGTGTTAAAATGATAAACCCAGAAAAACCTCAAACAAGAAAAAGTGTGGATCTTGAGGAGGTTGTTAAAACTCTAGCAGAGGATGTCAAAGAAATCTCATACAAATTATCCCAGGCAGAGAAAGGAATTGGGCAAAGTTCACAAGGTCAACATAAGCAACAAGGCCAAGACAATATTTACCAATCATCCTAGAAATGAGAAGAGATCTGATGATAGAGGAAAGGAACCCATGGGATCTATAAATAGACATCCCTAAGCTAGGAAACATAGAATGGTGCCTGATCCTTTGGCTGATAGAGTTTTTGTTGTTGAAGAAACTAATGTAATTGATTGGTGTGATAGGTGTGTCATGCCCCATGCTCCATGTGAAGTAGATCAGCAAGAATAAGAGGAAGTTGATGATGATAACACTGATGATGATGCATGCATGATGGAGTTCTCTATAAGCTCATAGCAAGGAGAAACTTCAACTAAGGTAATAAGTGCTAGAATTGCTGCTGATTTTTGGGATTGCATTCACCGGGTACCTCTTCTTCCTCCCTCTCATACTTTAGAAATAGATATTGTACAAGATTTTGAATTTCCCAATAATGAATTTGAATATTTAAGATATTTAATGATAAAGAAGTATGATGGAGGAATCCCATCTGAGGAGGATAGGATAGTTATTGATGAACGTTGTTGTTGCTCAAGAAAAGGATTATAATACTAGGAGTAGAGTTGTCAAAGGAGCAGGGCCTCAAGCCAAACCTAAAACTCCATTGCTTACTAGTATTCCAAAAGAGGTTCCTAAGAAAGATACACCTTCCAAAGGCCTTGCTGTCCCAAACAAGATTCATACTTCTCCTCATGTTCAAACTGTCAAAAATCTCGTGCTATCTGATGAGTCTGTCAATCTCCCTTCCAATGCTACCTTGCCAAAGTGTGTTCCATATGACATTGCCCAAGTTTTGAGTCAAATCAAAGTTAGTGTTCCAATTTTTGAGCTGACTTAGGATTCCTGAGCACAAGAAGAGGGCATTTGAGTACTTGGGATTGAAAGAAGAGAAGAGTACCCCAGGCAGAAATGTAAACATTGTGGAGACTCCTCCAATCATTGAAGAGCTAGAAACACCACCAGCATTGAAAGAGGTAGATGAACCACCTGAGGTTTATTTGGGAACATCCTTGGTAGAGTATCAGTTAAATGTGGATCCATTCTTCACCACTCTGATCATTAAGGATAGATTTCTATACAAATATATGTTTGATTCAAGGGCATCATGAAATGTTATGCCTTTGGAAGTCATCAATGAACTTGATATCAAAGTAACAACAGCATATGGGAAGTGTACTACCATGGATTCAAGAGAAGTGCTAGTGGTGGGATGTGTGAAAGGTTTGGTGGTACAACTTGTAGCTTATCCGGGTAGGAACTTGAAACTTGATGTTGTTATTGTTGATTTCCAAGCCAAGTGGGGTATGTTGTTGTCCATAAAATGGGCTGCAAGTGTTGGTGGGAGTGTTCAAATGGATATGTCCTATGCCACCATCCCAATTGAGGGTAGCCTTGTCAAGTTGTATGGGGAAAAGAAGATGTTGCACCTCATTGAAGACCCCAATAATGCATCTTATGAAGTGTTGTACACAAGTGTTGATGCTGATAACTTTATTGGGTTTGCTGATGGGAAAGAGAACAAAATGGATCAATGTAAGAATCTTGAACAAGTAGGATCTCCATGGACTCTGTTGTTTGATGGAGCTTGCTCCAAATTTGGAAATGGTGCTGGTGTAGTTATGATTTCTCCAAGCTTGGAAGAGTTTGTTTTTTCTTTCAAACTTAACTTTGAGTGTACCAACAACATTCTGAGTATGAAGCATTATTGTTAGGTTTGAGAATTTCTTGGAAATACTATGTTAAAGACATCATTGTTAAGGGAGATTCAGAACTAATTGTTAAACAAATCATAAAACTGTATGCCACTAAGAATCAGAGAATGAAACAGTACAAGCATGTAGTCTGGGACTTGATTGAGATGTTTGATTCATTTAACATTGTGCATCATGATAGGAAGTTCAATGTTATGGCAGAAAAGCTTACAGTGTTGGGATCTCGGTTTGATAATTGTATAATGTCCCCATATTGTGAATATGATGTTGAAGTGTTAACAAGGCCATCTATCCCTGACAACATTAAACATTGTAAATTTTTTGATGATGATGCTCAGGTAAAAATATTTCTACAGAACAAAGGGGAGTTTGCTGATCAGTGTATTGATTTGGAGCCAATGGTGTGTGTAGCAGAGGGTAAAGAAACTTTTTTTGGCAAGGATATCATCCAACTGAAAACTAATACCATCCCTAGAGGACTGGTTGCTCTTGAATCAAACTTTGATAATGCTGATTGCATTATTAACAAGCATATATCAGCCTCAAGGGATGTTGAAGAGCATGACCTAGGTACAAAGGAGAAACCAAGGAATATCTGGTTGGGAAGCAATCTGAACAAGGAGGAAAAAATAGTCCTATGTCTAGTTGTTGAAGAAGTATCAGGACTGCTTGGCTTGGTCTTATTCAGAGTTGAAGGCATACAGAGAGGATCTATTTCAGCATGAAATTCCTTTGGAGTCTAATGCAAAACCATTCAAACAAAAGTAGAGGCCGATTAATCCACTCCTCTCTGTGAAGATGCAAGATGAGTTAAAAAAGATAAGAGATGAAGGGATCATTTAGCCAACAAGGTATTCTTCTTGGGTTACGAACTTGCTGCTAGTTACAAAAAATAATGGTGTTATCAGGCTGTGTGTGGATTTTAGAAATCTGAATAGAGCATCAATGAAGGATAATTATCCTTTACTAAACATGGATAACATGTTGCACTTAGTCACTGTCTCTGAGTTGTTATCTACTTTGGATGGTTTCTCTAGGTATAACCAGGTGGTTGTGAAGCAATCAAAGAGAATCAAAACTACTTTCACTACTCCATGGGGTACCTATGTGTATGTGAGGATGTCATTTGGCCTGATGAATGTTGGAGCTACTTTTCAGAGAGCAATGGATGTAGCATTCTTAGGATATATAAATGACTTCATTGATGTGTATCAGGATGATGTGATAGTTTTCTCCAAGAGAAGAGGTGATCACCTGTAACATTTAAAAAAGATGCTGATAAGTTACAGAGAGTATGGAATTTCCCTCAATCCAAAGAAGTGCCATTTCGGAGTGCAAAAAGACAAGTTGCTTGGTCACATTGTATCAAAGAATGGTGTCATGATTGATCACGAGAGGGGAGATGCCATCAACAAGGTCCCAATTCCAAGAACCAAGAAGGGGATTCAGTCCTTCTTTGGGAAAATAAATTTTATTAGAAGATTCATATCAAACTTTGCTGAGTTGACCATTCCAATTACTTGCATGCTAAAAAAGGACCAAGTAATCAAATGGGAAGAAGCTGCCATTCAATATTTCAATGGGATCAAGGAAGCATTAAAGCATGCCCCTATCTTAGCAGCTCCAGATTATAAGAATCCTTTTCAAATATTTTCTTTTGCTTCAGAGAACACTATTGCATTTGTCTTGTTATAGAAGGATGATGAAGGGGCTGAGAGGCCAATTGCCTTTTTCAGTAAGGTATTACAAGGGGCTGAGTTGAAGTACACCATTATGGAGAAGAAAACATTTTCCTTGGTAAAAGCAACAAAGGTTTTTAGACCTTAAATTTTGAGCTCTAAAGTTGTTGCTTATGTTCCCCACACCATGGTGAAATATGTCTTATCAGAGATGGAGGTCTCAAGAAAAAGATGCAGATGGGTGAACAAGTTGCAAGAATATGACATGGATATCCAAACCACGAAATTGGTAAGAGGTTTGGGCTTAGCTAAAATTATGTTTGAGAGCAACCTGTAACCTATTGAGGTGAATGAGGTAGAAAAAGGAAGGGTGGATATCTTTGAAAAGTTGGTGAGTTTTGAGTGGTACAAATATGTAATTTTTCATCTAAGACATCTATACTTCCCTGATTATTTGAGTAAAAATCAGAAAAGATCTCTTAAGTTGGCTTCTCAGAAATACGTTATTACTGATTTTGGGTTATTTTGGAAAAAACCTGAGGGAGTCCACTTAAGGTGCATTACTGAAGATGAAGCCCATAGGATAATTGCTGATCTCCATGGAGGAGTTTGTGGGGGGAATTTTGTTGGAAAAGTCACAACACACAAGATCATGAGGGCTAGTTATAGGTGGCCAACTCTTTTCAAGGATACAACTTTGTTGGTTAGAATATGTGAGAATTCTCAGCATTTTACTAGAAGACTGAAAGCTTGAGGCTCCCTTCCTTTGCAACATGTATCAATTGAAGCCCCATTCAAGCAATGGGGAATGGATTTCATTGGTGATATTTCAGACCCTTCAAGTGCTGACCATAAGTGGATTCTTTTAGCCACTGATTACTTCACTAAGTGGGTGGAGGCAATCCCCACCAAGAGAGAAACACACCAAATTGTCATGGACTTCATGTTGAACCATATCATCTGCAGGTTTGGAATGCTAGTTAAAATTGTTACTGACAATGCCATGAGCTTTAGAGCTAAACCTTTGGTGGCAATGTCTAAAGAATATGGGATAAATTTTACATATGCCTCCAACTATAACCCCTAAGGCAATAGACAAGCATATTCCATCAATAAAAATTATTAAAAATCATTAGGAGAACCTTGGAGCTGAACAAAAGGAAATGGGGTGAGTAGTTGAAGTTTGTTGTTTGGGTTGATTAAATTACTGTTAAAAGAGCTACTAGAAAAATTCCATTTGAATTGGTGTATGGCACTCAAGCTTTGTTTCCCCTACATATACAATTATCCTCATATCAGTTCATTCAATAACTGGAAGATCAAGAAGTTAGTCCATATGATGCTCGCATTAACCAGATTGTTGAGCTTGATGAAGCAAGGAGATCATCTCACCAAAGGCATGTGAAGTTCAGAGAAAAATTGAACAAGTTATTTGACAAGAAGGTCACTCTCAGAGCTTTCAACATTGGAGATCTTGTGTTGTTACGGGATATCAGACATGAAGACAAGGGCATGGATGGTAAATTTTATGCACTATGGATGTTCCCTTATTCCATTGACATTAGGATTGGTGAACATACCTTATTCTTGAAAGACTTGGATGGGGAATTTCTTGAATTTCATGTTAATGGTAGGCACTTGAAACATTTCCTAGATTGATTCCCCAGAATCAAGGTGAACATCATTTGTATAGTGTATAGTTCATTGGTTGCTTTCTATCTTTTGTGTTTTTCTCATTCTAGTCCTTGGTGACCTAGTTTTGTTGGTTCCTCGGTTCATTTTTAGGAGATGGTTCTAGTTTTCTTCTCTACAAGCTGACTCCTTTGCCCAATGGATGTTTTTTGGCACTTGGTATGTTATTTGGTTCTTGTGGCACTCACAAGGAGTGCCCATCCTTGAGTCAGAGCTGATGTTGGTACTCGAATTAGTCTCACCCCATTTTCCATTAAAATACCTCAGTTTGCAACCTCTGTCAGGTTTTTGGTCTCCCCGTGTCGGTGCTTGAAAACTCTTTTCTCCATTTGGTTGCCATGTTTAGTTCCTCATTGGTTGAACATCACTTACAAACCCATTATTTGTTAATTTATTCCTCTGTCCACATGAAGGTGTCTATCAATTGCTCATAAAACTCAGGCTATTCCTTCCCTTTCCTTTTCCACAGTCGCATGTTGTTGTCCCTGCCGTTTTGTCCCAGGTACTTGAAGAAATGTGAATGGATATAGCTCGAAGGGTCATGTGTGAACATTACAACATTTCTAAATTATCTATCCTTGAAATAGATTTCATCTTTGGGCTCAAGAAATGGTTTCCCTACATTTTTACATCTTGACGGGTGTGTTTCTCCTATCAAAATTTAAATCTCTGCATCAGTGGAAATGTGGTCCTTTTTGGTTAGATGTGGCTTAGCGGGGCACTCTAAATTTTTTTGGATCGTTTTAACCCAAAACTTTTCCACGTGGAGGAACAAAACTCGTTTGAAGAATCACTTTTTTTTTTGGCCTTGGAGTTGAGTCGGGAGGACACATGGAGGATTCCACTGCTTTTCCCTAACTTAGAAAAAAAATTCATGCAGCTGATATAGTTTTGGCGGGCCATGGACACGTGGTAAGATGGCACTCATTTGAAGGTCTATCTCAAGCTCCCACCTTAACAAATGTGATAGAGGGATAGGTGGAGGTTTCCGATGGCTCCACTGGGGACTTAAAATTTTAAAGAAATTTTCTAAGGCGTGGGACACGTGGTGAGCCCATGCTCATTTAGGGTCTCCACTTTTAGGGACCATCTTAAAGTTGCGCCATAAAGACATGTGGAGGTTTTTTCTGGGTATTTCTTCCTTATAATTTTTCAAGCAACTTCCTAAAAGGCCTAAGACACATGGAGGGACCGCACATGTTTGGGGACCAGCCCTTGAGTTTTATTTTGAAGAAGTGTGAGGAGGAAACTTGGAGGCTTCCTCTCACTCTCCCTTTTTGATTGGAATTTTCAACTACCGAAGAAGACTTTCTTGGACCTTGGACACATGGCACCTTCTGCTAAACTCTCAAGCATTTTAGTAGAATCTACGAGACTAAGACACGTGATGAGCCCATGCTCATTCAGGGTATCCGCTTTTGGGTACCATCTTGAAGTTACACCATAAAGACATGTGGAGGTTTCCGTCGGGTCTTCCTTCCTTAGAATTTTTGAAGAAACTTCCTAAAATTTCTAAGAAACGTGGAGGGACTGCGCATGTTTGGCACCCTTGAGTATTATTTTGAAGAAGCACCAGGAGGATACTTGAAGGCTTCCACTAACTCTCCCTTTGTTCTTGGACTTTTCAATGACCGAAGAAGACTATCCCAGACCTTGGACACATGGCACGCTCCGATGAAATCTCAAGCTTTTTAGTAGACTGTTCCAAACTAAGACATGTGGTGAGCCCGTGCTCATTTAGGGTCTCTACTTTTTGGGACCATCTCAATATGAGCCATTAAGACACGTGGCAGTTTGAAAAGTCAAAAGGCAGGGAGGTGGGCCATCAAAGGCAGCTTGGATTTTTTACCCCTTATTCTCAAAAGGATTAAAATCATCAAAATGACCTGCAAGACCAACAGAGAATAGTCAAAATTTTCTTCAGTCAACGACGGAGGGGAGAAGTTGTGGGGAAAATTTAGAAAAATTTCCTTTTTCCAAAAAGGAGGTAGTATAATAGAATTTAGTCGCGGTTCCTTTGGGGCCCACATTGCGACACATGTCAAGCCCATTTTTCAAAGGCAGAGGGGCGGAGAAAATTGAGAAATTTTGCATTTTTCCCAAAAAGGTATAAAAAGTAAAACAGAACCCCCAGGCCCATCTTAACTCGGATCTCCCACATGGATGGTCTAAATTCAAAAGGGAAATTGACAGCAATTGTGCTCCTGTATCTAATTTTCCACCATTTCTGCTCCAAAGCTCTTGAGGATGTGATTTTTTATGGTTTTTTATCATTTCTTGGAGTCTCCTGGATGCCAAATGAAGAGGAACATTAATTTGATATCCTGGTTTAGAGGGGAAGGTATGAAAATGTCTTTCACCATTAAAGATGGAATATGACTTTCAGATTCGAGGTGATATTTCTTTCCTTGGCACGTAAGAGACTTGTTGATATCTTGGTTTGGTGGGAAAAAATATGAAAACATCTTTAACCATTACGATGTGATCTGACTATTGGCCTCGATCTGATTTTCCAGTTTTTCCTTCCTTGGCATGCAAAGAACCAGATTTGACAGATTGGGGGAGGAAGTAGTTGGCGCATGAGATGAAGAATAACTTACCAGTTGATGAATTGAATGCTGGAAATATTTGAAGAGATTCACCCTCTGCACACCTGACAATGTTTTTTGTAAATCTGATTCTGGGAGTCACGATCAAGTTCGTCACACGCAATGGTGCTTTGAATGTTTCTGGTTTTGGAGGGAAATTTTTTTTGTAAATGAAATGTTATAAATTTCATGAATTTTTCATGCAAATGGTTGGAGTGTTAGAGGTCGGGAGATAATTCCTGAGAGAAAAAGTTTGACAGAGCCCATCTTTCTGAGAGACTATCTGAGGAACCTGTTTATTTATTTTGTGTTAAATTTGATCATGTCAAGGTGGTTGCGAGTGTACATCCATTGAAAATATCTGAGATGGTTCTAGAAACTTTCCCTTGCTAATAAATTTAATAGAATTTTAGTGACTATGTGTTTTATTTTGAGAAAAATTGTGTCTGCTTCATTTCTAAATGTCTACAATCAATTTCTTGTTCCCATTGCAATCTTACATTGAAATCTCTATGAATCACACAAGATCTTATCTTTGTGATAGTTTGGTGGCACTTGTAATTTCATTTATCAGAAGAGATTTCATTTGATAGTGAAATAAAAAGTTTAAAATAAATTTTCTCCTAGCATGATGATTAATATTGTTTGTTAGCCTTTGACAGTATCTCAGGCATGATAAAATAGAGGTTGATTGTGTTTTATTAAGTCTTTCAATTTGAGCCTTCATTTTGGATCCTTAATGTTTGTGTGAAGACATGTTGATTTGGGCCTCTATTGAAAGCACACCATTTTGGTTAAATGTACATTTTAGTTGTTTTGAAGCATTCTCTTGATCAAGCCTTCCATTTTTGTAAAATTTCTCAAAGATCTGGCGAATCAAAGTCCACTTTGCCTCACCTCCCACCAAAATTCATCTAAAAACAACCAATCATACCCATACTACCCCTGTTTGTCCTGTGTGTGCACAAATGCATAATTTTTGTTACCAAAACATGGAGAAGCAATCAGGTTTTCATTGTCTTTAGTAGCCTGAACCTTGCTCAAAAAATATCTCCATTATCTAGGGTGACAACTCATGAGAGTTAGATTTTTCTGTATTGATCATGTTTTCTTCAAGGTCTTATTAATAACTTTGTAAAGTGGGATATCTCCATATCCTCTACAAAAAATAGGCTACAAAGGGTTTCTCTCACCCTGGTTAAAAGGCACAACCATAAAGTAGTGAGAATAGATCAAATCCTCTTAAGGGTGTTACCCATTTCTCCACATATGAGTGACAAAGAGCAATCTGCATTTATTCCCTGAATACAAAATGACACGCAACGTTCTCTGCTTGCCTCTAAGCTTCTTGTCAAAACTGTGATGTTGCTCAGCTTCTAAGGGAGAATCAATTTGGGTACTAATATATTTGATCCACTATTTTTTTCTTCTTCAGCACGCAATGAAGAAATGGAGAACCGATTTGATGGATTTATAGGCGTATTTGAAAGGATTAATGGCACGTGGTTGAGCTCACAAATCAGATTTTCTTTCTCCTTTGTTCTTCTCTCTCTTAGCTTCATCAATAAATGGAGAAGCTTGATTCATTGTAAATGTTGGACATTTTTTTTTTGCATCCTCCCTTTTCTCTGTTTTGCAATGAATTTTTGGAGTTTCAAACCTCCATTAGAACTATAATGCATGTTTTATACCTCTTGACCATTATAATGCATTGTATCAAATCTATGGAGCAATAATACACATTTGTGGATGATTTTCAACCCTCTCTTGTTTTCCATTGCTTTCATTTGATCTTCCATTACATTATTGGTTATTTGTGCATGGTTGCAGTATTACATTTTTATGGTCTATGTTTAACAACAAAGTCGGTGTTCATAATTCCTTGGTGCCTCACCTCTGTTAGCTTAAATTTCATTTTTTAACATTCTTAACCTTGGTTCCTTGGAAAAGTTTGAATATATTTTAGAATAGATCCTATGTAAATTTTTATGTGTGCACCTGCAAAGAGGAATAGGAACCAACCTTCATCTGGAGAGCTTTCCCATTTTTGAAAAGTCCCACACTTTTGGAAAAGCTTCATGTTATGCTATGACATTTAGAGTCTCAACCCATCGAGTTACAAACATTCAGGGGTGCTATTATTTTGCCTCAACAGGACCTTAAAATAATTCGTCATTGTTGGCATCGTTTAGGTTAAAATGCCTAAACCTAGATAGTGTGATCAAATTTCTTCAAAGAGAAGAAGGCTCTATGTTGATTTGGGTAGCATAACGGAAACCAACTAGAAATTTCGTAAGTATAGAGATGCATGCATGATTTTGAGAAGAAGGTCTATGGAAAATAGACATCTTGATGAGATCAGAAAGGATTATCCTAGAAAGCAAGTTTTATAGATGAATAATCACAAGGAATAATCGTGCAAGTGTGAAACACAAATCCAATCAATAAGGAAATACTCCATATGTAAAATGTGTGTGCAAAATGATAGTTCGTTGCAAATATGGTCAACATAATTTCAATACTTACGTCAAGCTCGAAAGGAAAAAGATATAAATATTAACAAATGGTAGACGCGGATCCCAATCAAAGGATACCACAACGAGTTTAGCAACCAAAAAGGCTTAAATATAAACGTGAACGGATTACAAATGTAAGCCACGTAACCACAATAATTGGACATGTTATTCAATCTTCACGAAGAAGTAAGATATTAATGCCAAAGTGTTATCAAAATGACGTAAACAGAGTAAGAGACACCTTTCAAGATTTGGGACAATGTTTGAAATAAAACTAAGTCGAAGTATACTAAGGATGTGCTAAAATGTGGGTAGTGTGATGCCAAAATGTGGATACTTAGATCATGTTTACAAGAAACACGACATAAGTATATTAATTGTGTCGAGACAATGCAAATAAGGTAACACGTCAAAGGGAGATCAAATGATGAATCAATCCTAATTATGATGATGATCTTGAAATCAAGATCAAGTGGCCATCAAATATATAAGGACACATCCACACACTTTAGACATTAAACAACTCAGCCGTAAACATGGATGAGCTTAAATGGACAAAAACGTAGTGAACACTATCTATGATAACACTCCCAAATTATTCCTTCTCTTGTCACAAATGGGAAACAAGAACGTAAAGGTATAGATCAAAATATGAAAATAAACTGAGCACCACATGGGAAGAGTTTCACCTCGTATGAAGGTGATAAAGAAAATGAGATAAGTGAGATGTTGTTTAATTTCATGATGAAAGACACTTAGCTCTAAATTATGTGGACTCTTTTCCTGATTCGAAAAACAAGGTTTAGAATCCAAGTAATTTTTCACTTCATGATAGTTCAATGTGACAATGGACTAGAAAAGTGGGCTCTAAGACAAGATTGCTTCCCTAACAAGATCTCTCAACTAGGTGTCAACATATTTTCTAATGTGAGCGTGATTTACCCAAACACTCGCACTAATTGATTTAGGAGTATCTAGGATTTTACCCCCTTCTAATACAATGAGAAACTAGTGTGTTTAGTTGTAATGTGACTGGATTTATGATATGGATAACTTTGAATATAACTCACAATGTAAAAACTAGTCAAGTGTGTAAGTAGAGCACTTCCTATTTCATCCATGAGGTTACTCAGTGGTGGATTACTTTAGGGTTCCTTGAACCACCCCAATTGTTTTAGCTTAAGGTGTTATGACAAGCAGGTTATGTTCTAGTTGAGAAGATAGGGATGTACCCTTTTTCGAAACCTACAATACAATGTGAAGTGAAGTGGTGTGTTTTTTATCTTGTTTAACTTAATGTGGTTTTAAACAGCACACCATTTGGAAACTTGTATGACAACACGTATAAGAAGTTTTTGATTTCTCTTCATTCCTTTTCTTTGAAAAACATTTCTTTGTCCTATATACCAAGATTATAAATTTTCTAATACGTCATATAAAGGAGATAAGATGTTGCTTTTGATTTCCCAGAGCTTCCTAAGATGCAAGGAAAGAGCATAAACAACAAGGTATCTCACTCAAATTTTGTAAGAAATGGAAAATACTTAAGTAAAATGTGAAAAGAAGTACCTTTTAACCAAATTTTAAATCTAATTTAATCTTTTTGCAAGTATGAAGAAGGTAGTGAAACATTTTTGATTCCTAAGATCACCTAGAAAGGCAGGAGGGAAGAGCATACGCATTTCAAACCTTTACAAATAAAGATGCAAACACTTTAAATAGGCTAGTATAAAAAACATGACGGAAAAAAATCTTTTAAACCAATGTTAGAACCCTATAAAAAAGTTAGAAAACCAAGAAAATTGAAAAATTCTAGAAATCATATTTTTAGTAATTTTTAACGGTTTTTAGTATTTTACATTTTCGGAGGTCTCTTGGGAACTTTGGGAGATTTATGATATAATTAATGATACCAAATTTATATTACCTATTTAAGTTATTAAAAAAGGTCAACGAGCCAAAAGATATGACCTAAACTAGGAGCACTAGAAATTAGAGGAATGAATTCAGATTAAATAGAGGCACCTGCGTGCCCTTTTATGCATAAGCGCACCTCAGATAGAGACACGTGAGTGAGGATTTGGGTGTATGTGCACCCTTTTATGCGTGTGCGTGCCTATGAGAAAATGAAAGTGAGTAGGGTATATGCGCGGGAAGAAGGGTGTATGCGCACCTATTTTGGTGTGTGCATGCCTGGTAAAATTTTGACAGAGGGCCAAGGATAAAGGGAGCCTGTGCGTTCAAAAAGGTGTCTGCGCACCTAGTAAAAATGATAGGTTAGTGTGTGTCTTCACTAGAAGAGGGGTTCATGCGCTAAGGTTTGGACATGTGCGCCTTCTTTTAGGTACAAGCGCATGGATTTGGGTGCCTATGCACCTCTGATAAAAAATGACAGTCAGCAGGTGCCTGTGTTGACAGAAAGGTGTGTGCGCGTCTACCTTAAAAACCACTAAAAAAATGGAAAATGAAATTCAAAAAGTGTCAACAAGTTAGAATTTAACTATTAAATGCAATTTCTAGCATAAACTTAACAAAGAGGCATGAAAATGAAGGTTAACTACATAAAACCTAGCTAAAAGGCTAAGGAAAAATATTTAACCCTACAAAAACATGCAAAAATCTGTAAATTGAAATAAAATCTTCAAAATTGACTCCATTAATGGAGGATGGACTAAGTGTCCCACTGGGCATGCCAAATGTGTTCAATGAAAAGTTGCAAATGCTATATAAATGGGGTAAGAACACTTAAGAAACCATAAAAGCTTTAAGAAAACCAGTCAATGGACCATCAGATAAGAAATAAGAAAGGATTCATTACTTTGCATACATTAAACTTGAAATAAACAAACAACCTAACGTATCTAGTTATGATTTATTCTTGAAAGCTTTAACAAATGAACCTAGTAAGGATTCTAAGCAATTAGTTTGTGATTATGAGAATGGGAGCTCACCATTAATGACTTCAAGGCCAATGGTTCTTACCATTTACTCAATGTTTGTGTGTGTAGTGCAATAGCAAAGCGAAAGCTCAATAAAACAAATGAAATAAGCTCTAACCCTAAGCAAAATTCTATAGTTAATGTTAGAAAGAAGGAGTGTTCTTGTAAATTAGAGGGGGTCTAGTGGGCTATTTATAGTTTTCCATTTGGGAAAGTGGGGGAATTTTGGTGCATGTGGGACTAAAGGAGAGTCAAAAATCACTTTATGATTAAGAGTTGATAAACATGATTTAGGTTAGTTAAGCTAGGATTGGGCTAGTTAATCTCGATTAGAAAGTGATTAGAGAATCATTGAGAGTTGAGAGGAGTATAGTTAATCATTTGTGACTGATAGATAACCTATGAAGCCTGCAGAAGTGGTTCAGAGAAAACTAGGGAGGTTCTGAGTGTTTGAAATGAGGAATGTTTAGCTAATAAGAGATATATTAGCTCAATTGGCTGATTATAGGAGGAATACAACTGAAAGAGGGTCGTGAATGGGCATCCGAGAATGGAGTGAAGAATGGAGAATTAACAAAGTGTCGTTAATCATTTAAATTGGAGGAAATGCTAAGTGTAAGCATATTTTACATGTCTACAGTTCCCTATTCCATCACCTTTCTGGATACTCATATTTCTATTTTAACTTATTGCTGCTTGAAAATTTATCCAAATCGCATTATAGTTATAGCTCTATTCTACTTCTTTTATGCTTGTTGGATAATACAGATTGTTCTCATCAGTAGTCAGACAACATCTTTTTTGTATGTATTATGTATCTGTACTTTATACTTTACCGTAATTTGATGAAAAACTGATATATTTTGCTTGTATGGCTGCAACATCTATATTCAAGCTCTTCTTGATCCATACATTGCTGCAATCTATTTTGTCCTTTGATTAGGAAAAACTGCAATACGTATTTATGTCAATTTTACTGAATTTGTATCTCTAATCTTTAAAGATGTACTTTAAGCCTATACTTTGTCATTTGTTATCTATGCTTGATAGTACAAAATTTTAAAACATGGATTCTCTTCTGCAGCAACCAGCACCTACACACTTTAAGAAAAGAATTAGAAAATAGTTAGGATTTTTGACCACTCTTATGTTCCATAGTCTTTCTTTCTCTTTCTTTTACTATCATGATTATGGGAATCATATGTGCTAATGTAGGATACTACTTTCTCAATTTTTTATCTATTACTTGATGTACCTTATGCCTCTGATATTAGGAAATCCATTTACACTAAGTTAGACAGTACATGAGTACAGATTAAACCCTACGCTCTCGACTGACGTAATTTTCTTTCATTTTTCAGGTACACTGTAGCTACTGGATAACACGAATGAAAGATGGAGATGGAACTATAAACAAAGAAGACTATAATAAAACCCAAGGAAATGATGGGTTTCAACTATACTCTTTTACTTTTAGCTTTATGCACATCTACTTACTTCTTCAGTAGTTATGAGTTACATCCCATAGATTGTGTGGGAAACATTAAATTTCTTCATAAATAAATGACATTAGTTTCTGTAACTGAGTTGTATACTTCTTTCTGCATTCAACTTTTATGATGGATATTGATTGTATAATGGCATAAACAATTCAATAAAATAATTAAATTTATTTAACCATGCGGAAATAATGAATTTTGATGTACCTGTAACTTAATAATGAACTCTTCTTCCTGCAAACTTCAACTCTATTTACTGCTCCTGAATATAACATTTCACCTAAACTATGATTCCCTCCTTCATAAAGGAAATGCAAGGGGATTTTGTGTTTCCTTTCTAAAGACGATCATGGAATGAAAGTCTATGTGAGGTGTTACATTCTCTAACAACACACATAGCTGCAGATTACATGTAGATAATCAAATGTTGTAACTCAAAACATAATAAAATTATATATCTCCCCAAAGTTAGGTCCATCTCATAAATTCCTTCCATTGAAAAGAAAGTTTCGAGTTGCCCACTTTTTCACAAGTGCAAAATATTTCAATAGTTATAGTGCAAGAAAAAGAAAAGAAAATTTTAGGATGAATTTAAAAAGGGTGCAATACTTGGGCTTATCGATAAAGTGACTACACAATTATTTAAATAGACTGCAAGAGATGAAAAAGTTAAGAAACAAACTTCATCAATGACACCATTGATGAATCACATTATAAAACATTTGAAAATCGATATTAAAAAAAAATATTAAATTCTAATTCATGAATTTAAACATATCTAAAAATAATTAATTATATTGAATGCAAGTAAAATACATAAATAACAAGGTAGAACTAAAAAAAGAATATTACATTAAACTAATTCAATAATAGGGATTTATTCTCTTAACAAATTTTAGTATAATTTTCATTATCCATTACACGTCTTAAAAAATAAAAAACTAATTTAAATATTTTGAAAATAGAAAATTGAACTATATATTTTTTCATATTGAAATAAACGTAATAAACACAATATATTTAATGGGACAATAAAATACAGTTAATACTAATAAATTTTGCATAGAAAATTAATAAGTATTGAAATTATTCAGATTTGCACCGTACTAGATGAACAGTCAAAACAATGAGTTGGAAACCTTGCAGGCATATCGATGGCATTCCAGTTCGTAGCCGCCCACTCATCATCACCTAAGCCATACCAAAAAATTAATAGATAGTCGTAACACTTGGATATATCATATCGATTGTTATTAAGGACTAGAGGAAGATCACAAACTATAGTGGATCGGTTGTGCACAAGATCAAATTCTTTGGTATTTCCCAGATTAAACAAATAAATATTTCATCCACACGATTCCGAACACTTATGAGCACCATACAGTGTGTATATGCTTGTCCATATTTTTTTATGTCGATATCATAGACTTGGGTGTTTATTTTACGAAATCTTATCACAATTAACTTAGCATCAAGAAAAGTAGCCACGTTATGATTTCCCATAGGTGAAGATCCACATGATTAAGATGGTGGGGATTCATATACAGGATACATCGCTCCACTTGTCCTCTTGCACACTGTAAAAAAATACATCTCATAGGGATACATATATATGTGATGTAAATGTGTGTGATGACCCCCGATAATATAGATGATTCCTTTAAGTGAAAGCACGCAGCTGAAGAAGTGTCGATAGTGTGTGTGATGTGTGTGTTTCCCATGCATGTATTTGCGATATGTCTATATATTCATACATATCAAAACCATACATGTGTGTGTGTGTACGCGTGTCAACGCGCGCGCGCATCACACACACACTCACACACACAAAGTCATATTAATATACCAACACAAATAAATGTATGGATCCAAGTAGGATCAAATTGTGCATAAAATGGAAGGAAGCCTTTCCCACTAAATTCCGCGAACAAAGTACATTATTAGATCAAAATATCCTAAAAAAACACAACATAATAATTAAGGCAGTAAGCGATTGCCTCGATAAGCAATGGAGGACCGAATAAAAGGAGGCATTCTGTGATAGATGTATATACTATTCAGGACATATCATACATAGCTTTGGCATACATGTATGTATGTCATGTATGTGGAATATGGTACACACACACACACACACACACACACACTGGACAATGTGCATAAAATTAAGTGCCAACAAATTGCAACAAAGTACATAAGATCAAAATTAAAAAAAACACAACAAGGAATTAGGCAGTAAGATCTACCATAAGAAATGAAGGAAGATGAAAAGGAGCATTGATATCATTAGGCCGCAGGTCCCCACCAACCAAATGGGAGATGGCTTTACATCATTTCGGCCAATGTGTATCAAAACCATTGATATCTGTTTTATGGTTACGAAATCATGTATGCTTATCATTATCTTGCTTTGGAAAGGGAAATTACAAGTGTCAGGTCAAGGAAGTTCCCTTATCAGAAATGAGAGGGACCCAAAGAAAATCGTCAATAAAAACACACCTTTTATTAAATGAACTCATAAGAAAGTATACCAATAACATGCACGCATTAAAGCAACAAATAAATATACAATAAATCAATGTGTAGTTGTATACACCTTAAAAAAACCACCACAAATTCATTCTGGCTAAACAAACCTTGACACCAACATGATAATTAATTAATTAATGAATCCATCCCATTTGGAAATCCCACAACATCACATGAATAATTAATTATATTGTTAAACACCATTAATTTAATAATCATCCTACACATCTAATATCCCACAACTCTCAAAACTCACTTACCTAAAGTACCTTAAACCTATAAAAAGGACCCTCCAAGGTATTGTTGTAAAACAAAAACATAAGTAATTTTTCTTTCCATTTTGGAAAACCTTTTCCATTTTTATAAATACTTCCATGTGGAAATCAATTCATTTTGGGAAAGTTTTTTATTTTTATGATTGAATTGGTAGGAATTGGGATGCATTTTTAGGGGTTTGGGGATTTAGGAATTCTGACCGGGGATAGGTGTGAATCGGGTTTATGGACTTTTTTTTCAAGGATTTTCAATATTTGTATGAATTTAGGAAGCATTTTGAATGGCGGTGTAAGTACTCATGGACCTAAGGCATATCCTAGAGTGTGGGCTGATATGGTTGATAGTTTCCAAGATGGACCTATGAGAACTCGCCATGGGATTCCTATGATTTTTGGAAGTGATGTTGTTCATGGTCACAATAATGTTTATTGTGCAACAATCTTTCCACACAACATAGTTCTAGGTACTACCAGGCAAGTGATGTCCATAATCTTATTGGATTTTTATAGATAGAGTTAAACAACAGTGGTTTCTACAACTTTCTTTTAAAGGATTGATTGGTTCTTGGTTTTATTTTGTAGAGATATTGATTTAGTGAAAAGAATAGGAGTTGTTACTTCCCTTGAAGTCAAAGCTACTGGTATTCCATATGCCTTTGTACCTTGTGTGGTTGTAAGTACTTGAGCTGAGACAAATGTTAAGGGTTGTGCTTCATTAAAATGGGTCATTATACCTAAAATTTTTTATGTATGCTTTATTTAAAAGTATGAATGATGCATTCAAAGATATTTCCACTAGGACTACATTAATTGTACATTCTTACTTAGTTAAAGAGTTGGCGATGCTTATTTTTTCACCATCCTCGTTTCTCAATCTCTGATATATCTCGTTCACTAAAAAAATGTTTGATGACTATGTTTTATTTCCAAGATTGATCTTTGAGCACTTGCCTTGGGATTCCTATGATTTTTGGAACTGATGTTGTTCATGGTCACAATAATGTTTATAGTGCAAAAGTTGTTTCACACAACATAGGCCTAGGTACTACCAGAAAATTGATGTCCATAATCTTATTACATTTTTGTAGATAGAGTTGAACAACAATGGTATCTACAGTTGTCTTTTAGAGGATTGATTGGTTATGTTGGTGCTCAAAATAGTCTCGCCCCAATTTGCCTTTGAAAATCTATCGATTTGCAGACTCTGTCACTTTCTTTTTCTGGTGTTGTGCCTGATTAATCTCTGTTGCCATTTTTAATCTGTTCCTGGGTCATAGATCATTTATGGGTCCATGGTTTGCTCATTGTTTCTTTGTTCCTTTGGAAAAGGTTTGTAACTCAGATTCTCCAATGTTTTCTGTTCTCCATTATCAGAATTTGTCTTCCTTTTCATTTCTTCCCTAGATACTTGAAGATAAATGAATGGATGTATCTCTGAGAAACATATTCAAGCCTTGTAACATTTCTAAATTCTTTGTCCTTGGAGAAATTTTCATTTTCGGGCTTGAATGATCTTTTTTCTGTACTTTATGGTTTGACAGGCGTTTCTCCTAGTCAAATTTGCATCCTTGCATCGACAGGGGGCATGGCTTCTTTTGGTTGGTCAGGGGACAACGGGCGAATGCTTTAAGTTATTACTTTTTGCCTTTTTGGCGAAAAGGCAAATTTGGTCCCGTGGCTCCTCTCAATTGTGATTGGTTCTTTTGGTGCTTACGTGGCTTCTTTTGATTGGATGGGGCGCGGCGGGTCTATTTTTGAACTTGTTCTTTTTGGCTACTTTGGAAAAAGGTTTGGAATTACCCCGCAGCTCCGTCAGGCTTTAATTGGAGCAAATTTAAGAGGGAGGGAAAAAGTCTCACTTTGACCCCGCAGGAGGACACATGGCAAGCTTGCACTCATTTAGGGTTTCTGCTTTGGGGACCATTTTGAAATAACGCCATGGAGACACGTGGAGGAACCACGCGTGTTCGGGGACCAGCCCTTTAGTTTCATTTTAAAGACGCGCCAGGATGAAACGTGGAGGCCTCTGCTCACTCTGCATTTTTCTTAGAATTTTTAATGGCTAAAGGAGACTTCCTCAGAGCATGACACGTGGCACCTTCCGCTGATCTTCAAGTATTCAAATAAAATTTTCCGAAACAAGACACATGGCAAGTTCGCACTCGTTCAAGGTATCAAATCTTAGGGACCATCTTAAGGTGCGCCATGGTGACACGTGGCAGTTTGAAACTTGTCAAAGGGACGGGAAGCGGACAATCGAAGGCAACTTGGACTTTTTACCTCTTGTCATCAAAAGAGTTAAAATATAAAAATGGCCTGCAAGCCCGATAAAGGAATGGTCAAAGCTTGTTCCAGTCACCACTGGAGGTGCAGACTCTCTGGGGGAATTTGGAAAAATTTCCTTTTGAGAGAAAAGGAGTTAAAACATCAAAATGGCCCCCAAGCCCGATGAGGGAAATAGTCAATATTTTTCCCCATTCAATAGCAGAAGGGCGGAGCTGTGGCGAAAACTTGGAAAAATTCCATTTTTCCAAAAAGAGGATCAAATGGTAGAATCAGGCCATGGTTCCATTGGGGCCCACCTTAGGATGCGTGTGAGGCTCATTTCCCAAGGGTGGAGGTGTGGAGTAAAATGGATTTTTTTTCCATTTTTTCAAAAGTTGTAAAAAGTCAGAGGAAGCCCCCGAGTTTGTTTTAAAGTTTGAATCTTCCACATTGATGGCCCAAATTCAAAGTAAAGATCAACGGTAGCTGAGAGTCGAGATCTGATTTTCCCCCCATTTCTTTGAAATACATCTGGAAGTTAAAGTCTCCATCATTTCTTGGTCTTCCCTACACGCCAAGAAAATAGGGGAGTTAATGTTGATATATGAGTTTGGAGGCAAAATATGGAAGATGTATTTCACCATTAAAATGGTCTGACTATCGTCCCTAATTGAATTTTCTATTTTTCTTCTCCCGAGCATGCAAGGAGCCAAATTTGACAGATTAGGGGTGGAAGTGGTTGGAAAATTCAAGAAAGAATGATCTACTAGAGGAAGGAGTTGAATGCAGGAGGTATTCGATGAAATCTACCCTCTCGAGCACCTGGTGATTTTGTGCAGATTTGATTCTAAGAATCGTGATTGTGATTATGGCAGGTACTGGTAGCACACAAGGTCTTGATTTTGGAGGGAAAAGGGTCACTGTTGTAAATGTTATAAATGGCACAAATTTTTCATGCAAAGGCTTTGGAAGTTAGAGGTTGGAGTGTGAGGGGTTGAGACTGAATTTTCCAACAAAAAAATCTTGACAGAGCCCATCATTTTGAGAAGCCATGATGAGAAGATCGTATATCTATTTTGTATTAAATATGATCATGTCAAGGTGGTTGCAAGTGTACAACTATTGACAACTTCTAATACTATTCTAGAAGCTTTCCCCTGTTGACAGATTTAATCAAATTCAAGTTATTTTGTGTTGTCTTGAGGAAAATGTCTTTGTTTTATTTCTGAATGTATGCGAGCAGTTTTTCTTGATTCCGTTACAATCTTGTATTAAATCTTATTCAATCACACAGGCGTCAATCCTTGTGATAGTTTAGTGGCATTTACAATTTCATTTCTTAGAAGATCTTCCATTTGGGATTGGAATAAATGATTTAAAATCACTTTTCTTTCATCTGTTGAGAGAGATTGTCTGTAAGCCTCTAGGTGTACCTTAGGCGTGATTTGACTCAAATCTTTATGGTTTGTTAGATTTTCTAACTCGAGCCTTCGTGATAGAATCTCAAAGATTATGTGAAAGAGTGCTAATTTGGGCCTCCATTAAAGCACATATTCTAGTTAAAGAAACATTTTAGCTATTCTGTGGCATTTTGTTGGTTTAACCTTCCATTTTTTGAGTTTCCTCAAAGATTTGGTATAATCAACTTTATCCTACTTCACCTCCTACCAAAATTCATTCAAAATAATTAATCCCACCCGTACAACCTATTTTTCATGTGTGTATACAAATGCATAATTTTTACTGCCAAAACATGCACAAGCAATCAGGGTCCCAAATGTCTTTAATATCCTGAACCTTGCCCAAATAATATCTCCACTATCTTGAGTGACAACTCGTGAGAGTTAGATTTTGTTGCATTGATCATATTCTCTCCAAGGTCTCTTTAACAACTCCATCAGGAAGGATATCTCCATATCCTCTATAAATAACAGGTTATAAAAGGGTTCTCTTACCTTGGTTGAAAGGCACAACTTAAAATAGTGAGGATAGATCAAATCCTCTTGAAGGTGCTATCCATTTCTCCACATCATAGTGATAAAGGGCCAGTTAGATCTTATCCCCAGCTACAAAATGACTCGTCATGATCTAATCTATCTCTAAGTTTCCTGTCAAACTAGTGATGCTGCTAAGACTCTGAAGGACATTCAATTTGGGTACCAACACCTGAGTGGCGCCATTACCGGGGATCACAGTTCACATTCAAACCCTAGTAAAACACTTCTTGTATGTTTCAAGTGATGTGTGTAGTTCTTTTAGTTTTCACACCTAGTGCACTAGCTTTCATTTGATAAATCTGGGTAAAGAATAGTCAAAGTTCTTTCTAGTTCAATTTTCTAATATTGACAGACATTTGACATATCATGTTTAGTGCATTTATACAACTAAGGTGGAAATCCATATTGGCAACTCCCTGTTGATCTATTTTTTTGATAAGTACCAGTGTCTTAAAACTCTCTCAAACTTAAATTTGTTACTAATATTGGCAAAGCTAGAAGGAAGAAGATCTTTCTATTTTAGAGATCCTGCTAGGACCTTATTTCCAAAACTAGGAAAAACAAAATCAGAATGAAGAAAATCCTGGAGAGCTGTTGGAGATTAGAAGACAAGGAGAGGGATCTCCATTGATGAGATTGATCGGCCTATGATTGGAGATTGTCACTCAAGTGACTCTAAATCAGGTAGCCTCTTTGTGGAACTAAAATATCTAGCTGGAGAGGGGAATTCATTTGATTTTGAAAGGTTTTCTTCACACTCTGCTCTTTCCTTTTTCTGAGGTTGATAGAGATTTCCTAGAAATAAGGCCTTTGGGGGATCTCCATTTCGGAAATTATACTCCTATCTTCCAAGGACCCTCTTCCCCTCATCAATTTGTTACCCCTCCAGGGTAACCTCCTCAAAGTAACATGGCCTTACCCCCACCCAGACCCCCTTTGATCGTAAAAACCTTTATACCTATAAATTTTGTGGGAATGGCTGGTTATCCAAATGCAGTTCCTCAAGAAGTAAGGAACAGACTGTTAAATTTCCAAGGAAACAACGCTATAACTAGTGATTAACATCTAAATATTTTTATCAATATGATGGAAGATTTTGAGATTGAACATTAGGATGTATATATCAAGTTGTTTATCCATACCTTAGAAGAGGATGCTAGGGACTGGTATAAAGCATTTCTAGATAACTCTATTGATTCTTGGACTGAGATGAGAAATGCATTTAGATTATTGTATGGTGACAGAACTGACCCTCGGTTTCTCTTGACAGAATTTGAAAACATCAAAAAGAACCCTAATGAGTCAGTACATGATTTCAACACAAGGTTCAATAAGACCTTAAGGATATTGCATGTTAGGATAAGGCCTTGTGATGAGTCGTGTTTGATCAAAGATACTGATGCATTTGATAAAAAGGTTGCATATTATTTAAGAGACAAAAACCCCATAAATTTGAGGCAGGCCTTCACCATGGCTTTGCAAATAGAGAACAATATTAAGGCAATTGGAAAGCCTCCAAAGAGGGAAGGTGTACAGCTGGTTAATCTAGAAAAACCTCAGACAAGAAAGGCTGCAGATTTGGATGAAGTTGTGAGGACGTTGGCAGGGGTTGTCATAGAAATTTCCTACAAACTAGCCAAGGATGAAAAAGGAGCTGGGTAGAGCTCAAAAGGTCAACACAAGAAGCAAGCCCAATATAGGTTCACAAACCACCAAAGATCTGATGATAGAGGTAAGGGACCTTTTGGATTTGGAAATAGGTAGCCCTAAGGCAGGGAAAAAATAATGGTGCTCGATCCTTTTGCTTCCATAGTTGTTGTTGTGGAGTAGACATAGGTAATTGATTGGTGTGATAGATGTTTCATGCCGCATGCTCCTTGTGAAGAAGATTAGCAAGAAGAGGAAGAAGTTGATGATGAAATTGATGATGATGCCTACATGATGGAGATCCGTACAAGTTCACCAAGGGAAGTAACTTCAATTGAGGTAGTAAGTGCTAGAAATGCTGTGTTTTTTCAGGATTGTATCCGCCAAGTACCTCTTCTTCCTCCCTCTCATACTTTAGAATTAGACAGTGCACAAGATTTTGAATTACCCACTAATGATTGAATACTTGAGGGCATTAATGATTGAAAATTATGATGGAGGAGTTCCTTCAGAAGAATATAGGCAGCTATTAATGAATGTTGTAGTTTCCCAAGAAAAGGAGCATAATACCAGAAGTAAACCTGCCAAGGGGCCATAAGCCAAGTCAAAATTTCCATTTCTTACCAAATAAACCCCAAAGAAAAATGCATCTGGTAGAGAGCTTGTTTCCCCAAGAAAAACTTGTGTTCCTCCCCATGCCCAAATTAAAAATAATCCTATTTCATCTAATGAATTTTCCAATCTTTTTCCTCGTGCTGCTTTACCCAAATTTGTTCCATATGACATTGCCCAAGTTTTGAGTCAAATCAATATTTCTATCCCAATTTTTGATTTGCTTAGGATCCCTGAGCACAAGAAGAGGGCTTTTGAATATTTAGGATGTAAAGAGGAAGGGATCTTAAGAGGCAGAGATGTAAACAAGGTTGAGATTCCCCTTACTGTTGCAGAGTTGGAAAATCCACAAGTGTTGGAAGAGCTGGGGGAACCACCAGAGGTTTATTTAGGAAATTCTTTTGTTAAATCCTAGCTGAATGTAGATCCATTCTTCACTACCCTAGTTATTAAAGACAAGTTGTTACATAACTGTATGTTTGATTCTGGAGCTTCATGAAATGTCATGCCTCTTGAAGTCATGAATGATTTGGGTATCAAAGTAACAACAACATATGAGAAGTGGACTGCTATGGACTCTAGAGAGGTGCTAGTGGTGGGATGTGTCAAATATCTGTATGTGCAACTTGTATCTCATCTTGGAAGATGTAGTGATTTTTGACTGCCCTGCCAAGTGGGGCATGTTGTTGTCAAAAAAATGGGCAGTAGGTGTTGGTGGTAGTGTGCAAATGGACATGTCTTATGTCACTATCCCCATTGAAGGCAACTTGGTGAAATTATATGGAGAGAAGAAGATGTTGTACTTGATTGAAGACCCAAGCAATGCATCTTATGAAGTTTTGCAAGCAGATGTTGATCTTAACAACTTTCTGAGTTTTGCAGATTTCAGCGAGTATGAAAATGTTGAAAACAGAGCTCCTTAGTATGTTGTTTTTTCTGGGAATTTTGTTTATGATTCAGCCTTGAAAACTGTTAAAGAATTTGGCCTAATCACAATGGAGGAGCTTAAGAGAAAATGGAGGGTTTACAAACTGAACAAAGAAGAAAAGGATGTATATTTCCACTTGATGAAAACATATCAAAACCCCTTGGCATGGTCATATCCAGCATAAAATACATTTGGGAATTTCCCTTGATATTTTTGAATCAAGGTAGGTAAACATTGTTTGTATAGTGTATAGTTTGTTATTTGTTTCCTATCTTTTGTGTTTTCGCTTGCTCTTGTCCTTGGTGACCTGGTTTTGCTGGTTTCTTTGTTTCTTTTTGAAGATGGATTTGTTTCCCCTCTCTGTAAGCTAACTCCATTGCCTAATGTTTATTCTTGGCACTTGGTCTACCTTTATTCTTGTGGCACTTGCAGGGAGTGCGCATCCCCGAGTCGGAACTGATGTTTTTGCTCAAAATAGTCTCGCCCCAATTTGCCTTTGAAAATCTATTGATTTGTGGCCTCTGTCACTTTCTTTTTCCTGTGTTGTGCCTAATTAATTTTTGTTTCCATTTTTAATTTGTTCCTGGGTCATGAATCATTTATGGGTCCATGGTTTTCTCCTTTTTTCTTTGTTCCTGTAGAAAAGGTATGTAACTCAGATTCTCCCATGTTTTCTGTTCTCCACGGTCGGGATTTTTCTTCCTTGTCGTTTCTACCCTAGATACTTGAAGAAAAATGAATGGATGTATCTCTGAGAAACATATTCAAGCCTTGTAACATTTCTAAACTCTTTGTCCTTGGAGAAATTTTCATTTTTGGGCTCGAATGATCTTTTTTCTGTATTTTACGGTTTGACGGGAATTTCTCCCGATGAAATTTACATCCTTGCATCGATAGGGGACATGGATTCCTTTGGTTGGTCAGGGGATGGCAGGTGAATGCTTTAACTTATTGATTTTTCCGTTTTTGGCGAAAAGGAAAATTTGGTCCCGTGGCTCCGCTCAATTCTGATTGGTTCTTTTGGTGCTTACATGGCTTCTTATGATTGGATGCAGTGCGGCGGGTCTATTTTTGAACTTTTTCTTTTTGGCTACTTTGGAAAAAGGTTTGGACTCACCTCGTGGCCCGACCAGGCTCTCATTGGAGAAAATTTAAGAGGGAGGGAAACAGTCTCACTTTGACCCCGCAGGAAGACACATGGCAAGCTCGCGCTCATTCAAGGTTTCCACATTGGGGACCATTTTGAAATAGTGCCATGGAGACATGTGGAGTAACCAATCATGTTCGTCCAAAAGTTTGGGAGGTTAGAGGTTAGATTTTGAAGGGTTTGGACTGAATTTTTCAACAGAAAAAGCTTGACAGAGCCCATCATTTTGAGAAGCCATTTTGAGAAGCTCGTATATCTCGTTTGTATTAAATCTGATCATGTCAAGGTGGTTTCAAGTGTACAGCCATTGGAAAGCTCTGAGACTATTCTAGAAAATTTCCCTTGATGATAGATTTAATCAAATTCAAATTATTCTGTGTTGTCTTGAGAAAAATTTGTTTCTTTTATTTCTGAATGTATGCGAGCAGTTTTTCTTGTTTTTGTTACAATCTTGTATTAAATTTGATTCAATCATGTAGGCCTCAATCCTTTGTGACATTTTAGTGGCATCTACAATCTCATTTCTTAGAAGAGCTTTCATTTTGGATTGGAATAAAGGATTTAAAATCACTTTTCTTTCATCTGTTGACAGAGATTGTCTGTAAGCCTCTAGGTGTACCTTACGCGTGATTTGACTCGTATCTTAATGCTTTGTTGGATTTTCTAACTTGAGCCTTCGTGATACAATCTGAAAGATTGTGTGAAAGAGTGCTAATCTGGGCCTCAAATGAAGCACATATTCTAGTTAAAGAAACATTTTAGTAGTTTTGTGACATTTTGTTGGTTTAACCTTCCATTTTGTGAGTTTCCTCAAATATTTAGTATAAAAAACTTTATCTTGCTTCACCTCCTACCAAAATTCATTCAAAACAATTAATCCCACCCCTAGTACCCCTATTTGTCATATGTGTATACAAATGTATAATTTTTACTACCAAAACATGCAGAAATAATTAGGGTCCCAAATGTCTTTAACAGCTCGAACCTTGCCCAGAGAATATCTCCACTATCTTGAGTGACAAATCATGAGAGTTAGATTTTTTGCATTGATCATATTCTCTCCAAGGTCTCTTTAACAACTCCATCAAGAAGGATATCTCCATATCCTCTATAAATAACAGGCTATAAAAGGGTTCTCTTACCTTGGTTGAAAGGCACAACCTAAAATAGTGAGGATAGATCAAATCCTCTTGAAGGTTCTATCCATTTCTCCACATATAAGTGACAAACGCCCATTTAGATCTCATCCCTGGCTACAAAATGACTCATCATGATCTAATCTTTCTCTAAGTTTCCTATCAAACTAGTGATACTACTTAGACTCTAAAGGAGAATCAATTTGGGTACTAACAGGTTCTTGGTTTTGTTTTGTAGAGATATTGATTTAGCGAAAAGGATATGAGTTGATACTTGTAGTTCCCACTCCTCTTCAACACTATTTCATTATGATCTTATTATTTTTGGATTGATTATCATACATTTTGATTATTATATTTTGATCAGTATATGATGGAATGATCAGATATTTGGACTATTGACATGTTGTGATTTACATTTTGATTATGATGCACTAGATGACGATGATGGATAGTTATATATGTTGATTTGCAGTATTCTGATTTTATACTAACATGTAATATTTTAGATGCATAGCCTATGTTGGATTTTTTGAGTAGAATTATGATAATCTTAATGTCAAAATCGAATTACGTGTATGATGATAGATGATATAATTTCTAATTTTAGACCATGATTATTGATTTTTATATGTATATTATTCTTGATGTTGTTGTTATGGCCATAAGGCTAGAGAGGTATTTTGTTTGTGTTACAGGGACATTATATCATATACATCTAAATGGGATAGGGGACCAACCACAGAAGGATGTTGGGTGTTATGCAACATGGCCCAAATATAGAAACTTGTGTATAATGTTATGTTGTGTGGTTGCATACTTTTCTAGGAGGTTCCCATAGGGGGTAACCTCGTTTATGTTGCCATGGGTGTAATTTGTTTCATTTATTTTATTTTTTTGTTTGAGGTTTTTGTGCATGTGTTTAGTTATTTGGGAAATATTTTTACTTTTTTAAACACTTGCTAATGTATCTTAATTAGCTATTTTTTCTTAAATTTGCATTAAGAGGGAAGATATGACATGTGGGCAATAAATTGGGTAGATGGTCCTTGAAATATTGTGGATGTAACTTAGATTTGTGTTGGGTTTTGTGTTGTGTACTCTCTCCTAACTTAAAAATTTGGATTTTTACTTGGGAGGCCTTTTTGGAGGATTATGGGACAAGCTAAGCTTGTCCCATGCCTCTTAAATTCATCCAAAAACCATACGTATGCTATGGGGAGTCAATGTTGACCATTTTTGGCCTAACATTGGATAGGGGTACAAAATGTTTTCTATTGCTAAAGGATAGTCATTACTGAGAAGGATTTAAAGAAAACATGCAACTATGTGTGTTTTTGTAGGGTGCAACGCCTCACATATGCTTCCATTCCAAGTGTCACTTTTAGAAAAGATATGTTGAAGCCTAGAAATACTGGTGAATAGCCTTGATGAATGCGGGGATACCGGTAGATGTCAGAAGTTGGACACTGAAACAACAAATATAGTTGTTTTTTACATTAAGAAAAGTACACTTTTCAAGTACATGTGAATTAATTGTTGTTATTTATTTATAATTGAATAAAATTAATTATGTGTTGAGTTGTTTAGTTCATTCCACTATTGCCATTTACAGTAATCAAATGCAAAAGGAAATAGATAACTCTATTACAAAATTTTATTTTATTTATTCAATAAAAAATGAAATTCAATATTTATCTCACACAAGCCATGAGAAATAATTGAGAGAGGAATGCATATATTTATGAAATTGAAAATAGAGTGAGGTGAAGGAAACCCATCATTACCTTGAGGATTTTTACTTCCTTATGAGTTTTGTTCCAACCATCCTCTGCAACTGCATTAATTTACCGGTGGAAAATAAAGGGAAGGTGTCAATGTTGAGCTCAGGGTTTTATTCAACTCATTATATTTGTAATTTCAAAAATAAATGCATTCAAAGGTACAATTATAAGCTAAAAAACAAGTACAGTTTTCAAGAGTACACAAAATAGAGTACAAAGAGTGAAAAATTCAGAATGTAAATATTCATATCAAGAGCAACAGTTTTGGGTGGCAATATTCATTCACAGGTCAAAATAAGGAAGAAAAATATCAGTTTCAGAAACAGAAATGGAAAATTATAGATAAGTGTGGATGAGAGAGAAACAAAAACAAAATCATGAAAGTACATGTCATTATCAATTAATATCATCCAAAGTATTTCTTTCATAAGCATGTAAAAGAAGAGAAACAAATAGTAATGGGAAGGCTTTTTGCCTTTATTTTCTAACTATTTCTTTCAGTGTGGAGGTACAGGAAATAAAAGAAATAATTAAATGATTTAATTATGTTTTCAGATTACAACAGTAAGCACTAAATCAGCCATGTAGTGGTGACATACTATATCAATCCATAGGGTACAAGTTTCAGTATAATGGAAAAATCATTAAAGGAAGATAAAATAATGTAGGTTGATCTTCAGTATCAAGGTAATCTAGAGGTAAAGTCTCAAAGTAAATAAGAAAGCCTTAAGGAATGACTAAACAAGTTTATTAAAAAGGAATAGAAAGGATACAAATTACAAGTTGCAAGTTTCAAAGTGAAAACAACAAACAATAAAGGGATTAAGCAAAAACATCAAAGCTTAATAAAAAATATGATGTATACTGTTATAAAAGATCTTTTCTTTCAAAGCTTACACTGTGGATAAGGTCATCTTTGACATTTAAATATGAACACAACATCCATCAAAAATACATCTTTGAGGAGTACATTTCCAAATAAAATAAGCTTATGGGCTTCAGAAGCTACAAAATGTCACTTTCAGGATAACCCATACACCTTGTAAATAACTAAGTTCCAAAAAAATCATAAATGAAGAACACATGATTTCATGATAGAACATAGTTTTAAGTGCACTAAAAAAACTTGCAGATCAAAATACACATCAACTCTCATCAAAAAATAGTAGAAGATAAGTAAGCAAGAGGTGATAAATATCTTGACACAATCTCAAGAATGTAAGAAAAGATGGAACATTATCAGATCAATAACATGATGTTGCTTTTGAATCTCATTTCAACACAATAAAATGAGTTACACCTTCCAATAGTAAGATGAAAATTCCTATGAGAGCTAAAATTTATAGATTTATTAAAACAAAGTTAATTTAAATAGATCCTACCTACTGAAGTTGAGTTATGATGTGAATATAATCAAAATCAAGTTTTATATGTAACACATATCTAACAATGTAAACAAACCAAAAATAACCTGATTTCAAGCTAGAAAATTTACAAAATACATGGAAAAAGCACAACATCTTCTGGCCACATCAACAATGCAAATAACCAGGGTTTCAAGAAAAAATAGGCTTACCCATAAAGAATCAAATCCAAGTTTTGATGATGACGACCTGGGTAAAAAATAACATGATCCAATACAAGTACGACTCAATTTAAAAAATAGCACAATCCAAAATTTTTGAATTTTGAAACTTTGAATTTTTTGCCTCCATCTTTTCCCACCCAAGCTCTGATCTTCTTCAACATCCGCTTGCCCATTCATTTTCCAATATTTCACTGCCATTTCTGAGCCCACCTGTAACTTGATTTTTTGGGATCAAATGTGATCTCGCATGACCGGACTAACCTCTTCATTTTCCCTGTGGAAGGTCGTGTTTGATCAATTTTTCCCAAGGGGGAAAATTGGATAACAATTTTGTGACCCATAGGATAACCTACCTGCTAGGTGAAAAGATTAGTTTCCTCGAAGTATCCATTGGGCACGAAGACATGAATGATAATCTGATACTGATATTGTTCTTGAAACTTGAACCCGACTGCTTGCAACCTACTTACCCTGAACCTACCCTGTTTCCCGCACTATCAATTTTCATTAGAAAATCTTGAAGATGAGATTTGTGAGAGTAGAAAATTGTCTCGGCCTGGAGCTTCCACCTATCCCTGAAACGAACTGTTACAACATTCAACTTTGGTGGCATACTGAACTGCATAATAATATAACCTTTGAGCAACATAACCTGTGCCAAAGCACTTAAGGAAACTGAAACCTACACTACAACAAGACAATGTGCATACGCACTAAGATGAATTGGAATCCTAGGCGTATATTTACAAGGGTGAAACCTTTTATTTTAGTAGCAATGTTTAAGATAGATTCCGTTAACCAGAATCGAAAGCTCCTTTCCATTCAAAGTAGACAATTGGAAGGCATTGCTACTTTTACATCCTGTGACCATATAGGGACCACTCCAAATGGCATAAAACTTTGAATGCCTTCCCAGTTTTTCCCGATTCGCATTCCACTTCAGAACTAGGTCCCCTTCCTAAAAGGTCCTTGATCTTATTTTCTTATCAAACCATATTTTGGCTAATCCCTGATCTTTCTCCATCATTTGAACTACATATTATCTGATCACTTCCAATTCCATCAGCTCTACATACCTAGCCTCCATTGGTTCAAACTCAGACAACTCCAACTGCTTAATGAGCTCCAATGCAGGTAGTTCTAATGATATAGGAAACATTGCCTCCTTACCATAGAAAAAATTGTAGGGAGAATCAGCTGTAGACCTCTTTGGTGTTATCTTGTCAACCCATAACGCTGATTTTAGCTTTTTATGCCACATCCTTCAATTTTCATCTAGATTTCTTCTAATGATTCTAAGAAAATTCTTGTCTGTGGACTCTGCGTTTCCATTACCCTGTGGGTAATAGTTTGAAGAGGTGCTCAAGTAGATTCCATTCTTGACAGCCCATTCATTGGTCTTAGAGATTATGAATGCCAATGCATTATCTGATATGATAGTGGCTGGTACTCCGAACTTGGTCACTATTCCTGCATAAAAGTCTAATATGTTAGACTCATTTTCTTCCTTGAGTGCCACTGCCTCATTCCACTTGGTGAATTAATCGGTTACCGTGAGAATCCAATTGTGGCCTTGGAATGAGTTTGGATTGATGATGCCAATGAAGTCCAACCCCCATTGCATGAAGGGTTGGTCAACTAAAATTGGGTGTAATGGGAATGATGCTAATCTTTCTTTGCTTGTGAAGAATGCACATTTCTTACATTTTTTTATCCATATGTAGCAGTCACTGAACACTATGGGCCAATGATAACCTAATTTCATTATCTTGAGAGCCATTACCGGTGGAGAAAAAGGACCTCTAGATTCTCCATCATGAAACTCTTGAAGCACCTTCTCAATTTGATCTGTTGTAATGCATCTCAGTAAAACACCATTGATGTCTTTCTTGAACAAAACTCTATCAACAAGCACATATGGAATGGCTTGTAATCTGAAGTATCTCCTCTTTTCTTTTCTCATATCTAGAGTGCATAGGCCTATATGTAGGAAGTGTATCATATTATGAGTCCAACAAGGAGAAGGCACATTATCATTTCTTTGGTCTTTACTATCGTGTAGAACCAAAACAACTTCTTTTTCATAACTTGCTTCAGCTTGTTGACTCAAGGTCAGCTATTCACATATTCCATGACACGAGTGATCCATCCTACATATTTCTCATTTAGATCCTTGTTTAGAAGGAATTATTTGACTCCCACATGAGAGACCAACAGTTTGATCTTGTTGTTTGAAAATAGGTTCTTTAATTTCTTTAAGCTCCTATTCACTACAAGAACATGTTTCTTGATGAAGGAGTATGTTACTTTGTAGTCCTCCAAACTCTGGATGAAGAAGGAAATTGGCTGAGTATATTTGTTCTTTTGTATTAGGATTGCAAAAATCGTGTCCCCACCACCAAAGGCATAAATCATGAAGTTGTTAGGGAATTATGGATTCATGAGAGTTGGAGCTTGTGATATAGCCTCTTTGATTGCTTCAAAACATGCTTTTCCTTCATCTATCCACTTAAATTCCATGCTCTTCTTCAACATCAATGTTATTGGCTTCACAAGAGTGGAAAAATTTGGTACAAATCTACGAACAAAAGTGATCCTTCCTAAGAAGCTCTGAAGATCCTTCTTATGGCTTGGCAAGGGCAATGCTCAAATTTCTTCAACTCTCTTTTGGTCGATCGTCAATCCTTCCCTTGACACAATATGACCTAGGATCTTGCCTTCATGAGCCAGGAATATGCATTTTTTTGGGATTAAATGTCCTACATCTTAAAAATACTTATCTCAGATGAAAGAGATGATCTACTACATTCTTAGAGAACACAGTGATATCGTTAAGATTTTGGCTGAGTATCTTTGTTCTTTTGTATTAGGATTGCCCCAAAATATTTAATGTCTTCCCCACCACCAAAGGCATAAAGCCCCACTTTGTGGTGAAAGCTTTCTTGAACTGATCATCTTCTTTCACCATAGCCATCTTTTTGAACTTGTAGGTGAACGGAGTAGTTAGTGGTCTTTGAGAGATTCTGTATTCAAGTCTCGAAAGTCCATGCAGAACCTTATTTCCTCGTTCTTCTTCATGAATGGCCATTCATCAATCCTTCCCTTGACATAATATGGCCTAGGAGCTTGCCATCACGAGCCAGGAATATGCATTTTTTAGGATTCAATGATACCCCAAATCTCCTACATATTTCAAATACTTGTCTCAAATAAAAGAGATGATCTGTTGCATTCCTAGAGAACACAGTGATATCATCAAGATATATCAATAGTATTTTTTTGATTAACCCTTTGAATTCCATAGCCATTGCCCTTTAAAAATTGGCTCTAGCATTTGACAGTCTAAATGGAATCTTCCTATAGGCATAGGTGGCCCACTTTATGGTGAAAGCTTTCTTGAATTAATCATATTCTTTCACCATTATCTAATTGATACCCTGAGTAGCCATCCAGGAGAGAGAATCTTTCTGAAAGATACCACTTACAAGATTTTCTCCATTGAAGGGAGTGGTTAGTGGTCTTGTTATCACCGAATCACAGCACCCCTGTGCATATACTTGAACTCACAGTGTGATTGGATAACATGGGTACTACTCTCGAAGTTGTGGGACTTGCTACTTGAGATAGACCTCCAGAGAAAGCTAGTTCTTGCTTCTAAACTACCTGCCACAATCTGACTCTAATGCAGGATAAGCTAACTGTTCTAATCTAAATTTCCAAGGGACCAGGAAAGAGAATGCTTAAAATGAAAGCCTACACTAAAGCGGTGATACACCAGAAAAGGAGGATGTGAGAGTAGTCTCCAAATGTGTGAAATACAGAGGCAAAGTGCACACTAGAAGAGGTGATGATAGTTCTCCATAATCTAGCAAAATGCATTCACAACAATACTTCCAAGCACACACAATGATAATGAATTCCTGCAAGAACATAATAATAGACACAATATTCTTGTGGAAAGATAAAAGGGGCAAGAAGAATGCAGAAAACACAGCAGGGGAAGATACATCCACAAACTTGTATTTTATTGCTTCCTGGTATGCACAGTTCAGTCTATTACAAGATAAGGGCCTGGATTACCATGCAAGGAGTCCACTACAAGGGCCTGCAATACACTGGCTTCACAAAGCAATTTTGGCAGAGCTTTGCTACCCAAAAACTCTCTCTTACAATGAGCCCAACACTCCAATTTATAGAAAAATTGGAAATCCCGAAATCTGTCCTTCAACCACCTGTAAGAGGTATTAAATTGAGTGAAATGATTCACATTACTTGAAAAAGTCTCCCCATACTGTCCCACCGGGCGTCCCAGAACTGTTATCACCGAATCACAGCACCCCTGTGCATATACTTGAACTGTGTGATTGGATAACATGGGTACTATCTCGAAGTTGTGGGACTTGCTACTTGAGATAGACCTCCAGAGAAAGCTGGTTCTTGCTCCTAAACTACCTGCCATGATCTACTCTAATGCAGGATAATCTAACTGCTCTAATCTAAATTTCCAAGGGACCAGGGAAAGAGAATGCATAAAATGAAAGCCTACACTAAAGCGGTGATACACCATAAAAGGAGGGTGTGAGAGTAGTCTCCAAATGTGTGAAATATAGAGGCAAAGTGCACACTAGAAGAGGTGATGACAGTTCTCCATAATCTAGCAAAATGCATTCACAGCAATATTCCAAGCACACACAATGATAATGAATTCCTCCAAGAACATAATAATAGACACAATATTCTTGTAGAAAGATAAAAGGGGCAAGAAGAATGCAGAAGAAACACAGCAGGGGAAGATACATCCACAAACTTGTATTTTATTGCTTCCTGGTATGCACAGTTCAGTCTATTACAAGATAAGGGCCTGGATCACCATGCAAGGGAGTCCACTACAAGGGCCTGCAACACACTGGATTCACAAAGCAATTTTGGTAGAGCTTTGCTACACAAAAACTCTCTCTTTTACAATGAGCCCAACACTCCAATTTATAGAAAAATGAGAGGGGAAAGAGAAGGGAAAATGGAAATCCTGAAATCTATCCTTCAACCACCTGTAAGAGGTATTAACTTGAGTTAAATGATTGCACATTACTTGCCAAAGGCTCCCCATACTGTCCCATGTTCTGCAGCAGAGAAAGAATGATGACCATGCCTCTTAATTGCACTCCCAGCTACCAAATAAAACACTGTTCTGAACCCAGCCACGTTTCCTTAAAAATCTTAATCAATTCTTGATAAAATCTGGAATTTCTTGATTGTTGTGCATCTGGTTTGGAACCATGATTCCAACGGTACCAATTTTGTGTGATTTCATTTGAGAAATGCAAAATTTATGGCCTTCTGAGTGCGGGCAGCTATTTTGGGTCTGGCAGGCGTTTTCTGTCATTTGACGGGAATGAGCATTGATTGACTAGAGCCGAATATATTTCTCTTATTTAACTATATCTACCCTCATCAAAAATAAGAAATCCAATTTTTTTTGGCTTAGAGGACGTCGTGCTCGTTCCAGAAAGTCCAATTTTGTGAAAATCAGAGCTCGGAGTCAAAAGTTATGGCCGTTTGAAGTTTCCGGACCAAATGTTGACTTTTCTTCTTCTCCTTCGGCCGCTTCGGCTTTTCACGTCCCACGCGTCCCTTTGTCCCAAATGTCCCAGTGCTGTGTGGGACAAATTCTTCCGAACCACCCGAAATGGGCTTCCATGTCCCTTTTCTGCCGGTGACACGTGGCGTGATCTGATTGGCTTTCGGCTCCTTTGGCTTTTCGCATCCCATGTCCCATATCCATTGCCCTTTAGCACAAAAATGCCGGTTCGCGTACTCGCGGCCCAGATGTCCCATTTGCTTTTGGACTGTTTGGGACAAATTTTCCCGATTCGCCCGGTTCGCGTCCTTTTGTCCCGCGCGTCCCTGACTGAAAGTTCTCATTTCGGCCGATCTGGCCGGTTCACGTACTTCACGTACCTTCGCCCCAACTGTTTCGGGCTGCCTTGACTCATTTCGGCCGATCCGGCCGGTTCGCGTACTTTTGGCCCGCGCGTCCTGGACTTCCTGTTTCAACAGTTAGTCAAATTTTTCAAATTTTTCAAATTTTCAACCAGTTCGGATTTCCGCGTCCCGCGCGTCCCTTTGGCCCGAATGTCCCAAATGCTGCGCGGACCTTTTGGCTGGTTCAGTCCAGATGTCCCTCATGTCCGGACTATTACAAGGACGAGGACTTACCCATTTTTCATGATTTTTTCTTTCCCGAGATTATTTTTTGCAATTTTTTCACATTTCCTCAGAACTTGCTCTCTTTTTCTTGGACAGGGGAGTTAGAAAAAAATATGAGGGGACCCTAGAAACATGAATTTTTGTCTGGACTCAATATAATTGCTTGGGACTAAAGAATTTGATGCATGTTATCAAAATTACCTTGAGGGGTGAATTTTGGATAACAGGTCTTTGAGAGATTCCCTATTCAAGTCTCGAAAGTCCATGCACAACCTTATTTCCTAGTTCTTGTTCCTAAATGGTACCAAGTTTGTAACCCATCTTGAGTGCTTGATTGGGAATACAATGCTTGCCTCTATTAGCTTGTTTATATATTTCTTCATTAAAGGCTCAATGTGTGGGTTAACTGGTCTTTGATTTTTCCTGATGCGTTTAGCATCTGGCTCCAGTTCTATTGTATGTTGTACCAGATTTTGATTGAATCCTCGCAAGTTCTCATAGCTCCAAGCGAAGACATCTGGAAATTCTTAGCAAAGTTTTACAAAATAATATTTCTCCTTCTTAGTGTCCACTTTGCCAATTTGAAGTGTTTTTCCTTCCCCCATAGAAATAGGTTCTGAATCCTCTCCTTTTACCTTAATGTTGTCTTTCTCTTTATGGAATGATCATTTAGGTTGAAGATGGACTCCAACATAACCAAGCCTTTAGGAAGCTTGTTTGTCCACAGTTGTACTACTTGATCCCCGTACTGCTGCTCTAATTTGTCTTGATTCATAGCTAAGAATTAAGCCTCTTCTTGCAAGAAATTAATGATCTGTTGATCATTCTCAAACAATTGCCACCTTGTGTTATTTTCTGGAACTACTGGCATTACAATCACATGGATGTGTGGTTGTGGTTGTGGATTGGGATAGGTGAATTTTCTTTATGTACACAATATACACCCAGTTCAGATTCTTTCATTTCCTTGTATGGGTCAAACTCATGTCTTTTTTTTGCCCATTCATAAAGAGTCAAATCTGTAATTCCCTTAACCTTAGTACCTATTTCTAAATCATTTAAACACTCCTCTTGAGAAAAGGCTGAGAAATTTTCATTGATAGGACTTGGCACATGAGGATCAATATGGAAATTGGCAAGTGTTTTTGACTTGATTGTAGCCTTAGCTCCATATCTTGTTCTGAAAAGCATGTATGACCAATCAGTAGATAGATACCCATCAATTTTTGCCATGAAATCCCTTGAAAAACATAGTGAAAAGAGTTGCGAGAGGTCAATTACAGACACATATTGCAGGACTGTGACATTAGGAAAAACATGTAGTGTTAGGCTTAACCCTTTGATGACCCCAACTATTCCAACTGTTGTTCCATCTAGTTGCACTACTCCTTTCAACACTAGATCATAGTTTAATCCCAATGGGTCTATTATTTTCTTTGGAATTACTGAGCTACTTGCCTCCGAATCAATCATACAATTATGCACCAAGTGGTTTCCAACAACCAATGACACATAGAATGGTGGAGGAGTCAAATTATTGCTTGGTTTACCACAACCATGTTGCACTGCATTAGTGATCACCTTTTCTTCTCTTTGGTTTGATCCATTCGAGGAAAACCAATTGGCCATTATAGCTTGCAACAAATATCATTGTCCTAGGATTGCTAGTGACTCCCACATGGAAATGTTCACATTTGTTTTCTTCATCTGATCAATGATTTTGAAAGGAGATGATCTCTCCTTGTGTTGCCCCTTACTTTGCACAACCTTTTCTGGAGTCTGAATAGGCATGTATGCTGCTGCAGTGGGTGTCTTAGGCAGATTTTTCACATTTAGGATTGAATTTGGTCTACAAATTCGTTGTTGTGTAGGAGTGGGCTGAGAAACAACTGGATTACATAGTTGTCCCTCCTATATGTTTCTCTTCTTTGACTATGTGTTGGAAGCCATGCCTTCAAATGGTTGTTTGTTAACTCAACAAAAGTCTTATGTTGGCCAACTGACCAACGTGGTTTCTGTTGGAGGTGCCTCTTGTTGTGTTTCTTGTTACTGAATCCCTTCTTGGCTTGGTTCTTGGGACACACCAAAGTTTTTCACCATCAATGCCTGATTTAGTGCACCATTGAAACACATTGATTGATTGTGAGGTAGATTGTAGGGGTAACACCAGTCATACTCCTATTCCATGTTTTGTTTTGGAACCAAGGCTCTTGATGTTGATGTTACATTTGGATCATACGGTCCGAATGGCCTGGTAGCTTGAGCTTGTCCATGGTTCTGGTTTTGATTTGCACCATGACCTAGTGGTCTATTTTGTTGATATGGGGGCCTAGCTTGCTACTGATTTTGAGGTTGATACATTCTAGAACTCTAAGCTTATTGTCTCTTGATAGTCACTATCTCATTTCCTAGGTTCTGCAGTTGTTTCATAACCTCCTGTAACTCTTTTGAATTACTAGAATAAGTTGATGCCTCATTATTGCTTTGATTTCTAGGGGTTGGAATGGGATTAAATCCTAGTGTTTAACTAGATGTAGGAGCTCCCATTTCTGAATGGAGAGGCATTGGTGGCCTTGGTGTAATCTTACCAGCTTGAATCAAATAGTTCTCTGCTCTGATAGCAATGTTATAGGCTGTAGGTAAGGTTATTCCTCCCATTGATTGGATCAGCATGGATATGTTTGAGTTTATAGACTTTAATAAGTAAAGGAATACTCCTTCGGTAGTTGGTTTGGCAGCTACGTGAATTTGGTCCCATGTCTGTTGGAATCTGAACTTGAAATCGGTCAACTGTTCAGTATGAGCCCTCTTAATCTTTGTCAATTATTCCAATAAAGACAAATTATCTCCCTTTTCCCCAAATTTATTATAGAGGGATGTGCATAAATGATCCCAATTCTGGATAGACCCTACCATTAGGATCCTAAACCATTACAAAGCTTTACCTTTAAAAGATGAAGCTAAAAACTTGACCGCGATGTCTATTTCATTGATTTCATGAATTGCACAGACATTGGCGATGTCTTGGATGTGGTCAATAGGAGTAGTATGATTTTCTCCAATGAAATATGGGATGTTCTTCAATGTTACAATTGGAACCTGATTTTGAGAATTTAGGCAAGTGGGTTGTTGCTCGTGAAGTTGACATATGGATTGGGTTGCGTCATCCTGAATTGTCAGAGAACCCTAGTTGATGCGATAAAAGGTCTACCAGATAGAGGTGTAGAACAATTCTTGTTAGGTGTACATGGTGACCTTTGTGGTCTTCTTCCTCTTTTTCCTCTTCCAGGTGATAATTGAAATTAGAGAAATAGTCCTTCTCAAGTATCAGATCTAGTTCAAATTCTTCTCATGTACTTAGGAAATATGTGTTACTACACTGCTGAATTCTATCCCTTCAAAGTCACTAGATTTGTTGGGGAATGAGCCTCAGAAGGTTGGATTTTGCAATGTTACACACCAAACTTGACAAAATTAAACTCAAAACCTTGATAGACCTATGTATTTGAGATTCTGGAATTCATAATTTTATTTGGAATGACAATCACGAAAACTCGAAAATGCAATACCTCTGAATGTTTGAAAAATGAAATCCCAAAATCCTGAAATTCAAAAAGTTATGAAATCTCAAAACTCAAAATCCTGAAATCCCGAGACATCTAAAATCCTCAAATACCGAAACATGAAATTCAAAAAATTCCAAAATTTTGAAAATCAAAATTTTAAAAAACTAAAAATACCCTTTTGAATATTAGCTCCAGATCTATCAACTGGTGAAATTTGGACTTGTTTTAAGCAGGTTAATCCCCTGAAAATTTATTTCAGAGTTCATCCTGAGAAGTGAAAAGTTGAAAATTGGAGACCCTGCAATTTTTAAGTCCAAATTTCTTGAAAATGCCTTCAAATCTTGTGGAATGACCTTTGGTCCCACCAGGTGTGCCAAAATATTTGATGCATAATCACAACACCCCTGAATGTATACAACTCAATGTGTTGAGACTCTCAGTATGATTGGATAACATGCAACTTTTCAAAAGGTGTGGGACCTTGTGATTGGGAAGGATCTCTAGATGAAGGACGGTTCCTACTCCTCTGTTCTGGTGCATGTATTCAAATTGCAGAGAGTCTACTCTAAAACCTACTCTAACTTGCCAAGGAGACAAGGTTAAGGAGATGCAATAAAATAAACCTAAACTAACAAAGGTGATGCACCAAAGGAATGTTGAACACTTATTTTTCCATTAAAAACAGATCATAAAAATGTAATACAACCACTAATGCACAGGTAACCAAAATTGTAATGAGAGATCAGATGAAGGCATTGAACACAAGAGAGGGTTTAAAACATCCACATACATGTATTATTGCTTCACAAAGGTTAGAACAGTACGCTATAACGAACAAGAGGATCTTGAATTACAGTTTTAATGGGAGGCTTGAAATCCACAAATTCACTTATAGACAAGAGAAGAAGGGAGGGTGCAAAGAAAAGATGTCCAACCTTTTGAAAAAGTCCCCTTCTTACAATATATAGGAAGAAAGAATGAAGGAAGAGAGAAGAATTTGAAGCATTGCTTCAACCACCATGAAATGCATTTAATTTGTCTGCAAAATGATAGGATCTATTGCCAAACCTCATGCCTTCATGTACTATGACTTTTATGAGAAGAAAGGAGCCCATATTTCATTATGGTGGTAGCTAAGAAACTTGGGAAAACCTCTAAACATGGTGGACTGTATTTCCTCATTTTGACTAACTTAGTATCACTTAGTTGGGTAGAGGACCCTATAAGCTTTCCAAAAAATTCTCTCTTACGTGAATCCAAGCTCCCAGTAAAAATTTATGGCCATCTAAAGGTCTGGGTGACATTATGTGAAAAATGGACTAAGAGTTTCGAAAGTTTGAAAAGCACGTAACCTCCGAAATCAAAAAATTCAGACTTTCTGACATTTTCATTTCGGAGAAAAAGAAACAGTGTTCATCTACTAAATTTCTTGAGACTTCCAGAAGTCCAAAACCTAAAAGTCTAAAAATTCATACTTTCGGACTTCAGGATTTTTGAAGTTGAGTGGTGATTTTCAGTTTTTAGGAGTTGAGACTTTCGAAACTCCGAAGTCTGAAACCTCAAAAGTCTGAAATCAGAAAGTCAAAAATTTCGGACATTCATATTTCATAGTTTCGAACATTTGAAATTTCTTTCTTGCTTTTTTGACATGATTCCCGAGATCTCCAAAACCTCAAAATTCTGAAATTTTAGACATTCGGACTTCTGAATTTTGGACTTTTAGTGGCCATTTTTCGATTCCATGACTGAAAGTTCTGAAACCCCGAAACTCGAAAGTCTGAAATTTCAGACTTTGGAATTTTGGAATTTCATAATTTTTTGACTCTTTTTCCATTTTGCGCATGAGAATTTCTGAAACCCCGAAACCCGAAAGTATGAAATTTCAAACATTCAGACTTTGGGATTTCAGACATAGCCGAAGTGCTAGAATTTTTGAAGTTTGAAACTTTGATTTTTTTGCCTCCATATTTTCCTACCCGAGCTCTGATCTTCTTCAATGTCCGCTTTCCCATTCATTTTCCGATCTTGAACTACCATTTCCGAGCCCACCTATAACTTGATTTTCTGGAATCAAATGTGAGCTCGCATGACCAGAATAACCTCTTCATTTTCTCTATGTAAGGTCGTGTTTGATCAATTTTTTCCTTGGGGCAAAATTGGATAACACATACTTTGTATTTTTTAAGTTATTGTCTTACGACTTCAAGGTCGTCAACTGGATGATGTTTAATTTGGTAGATAAGAAAAATACTTGAATATAAAGTTGGAAATGAAATGATGGAAATTAAATACTTGCATGCCCCATACCTATTGCATATGAAAAATAATTCCAACCTAATGAATATCTACTATATGCACTCAAATTTATAGTTTTCATCTCAATTAAACTATTGATGTGATGTAATCTATGATTAAATGGGCCAAAAGAAATATTGGGAAAATCCAAAAGTTTCTAAGTTTGAGATGTGACTACAATGCCTCATTCTAATAGAATGTTGTAGCACCTATTTCTATCTATAATATTTAGTCAATATAGGAAATGGTTGACGTAGGGATATGCATCAACATCAGAACCTTCAAATGATTAGTCATATGAGTGAAATGTAGATTAAGGATTTTGATTGGACAACATTAAATATTTTATATAAGACAAAGACATGAATATAAATCATAAAATAAATATGTTATAACTAAATACTTTCGTGTCCCACATCACCTTATCTTCACTACTACAAAGTGGGTCATTATGAGACAAAATAATAATTTTGTCCCAAAATTCCCTCTTTTTGTAACCTTTTAATATTTTTAATGATTGTTTTTATTTATCAAAAACAACCACACCACACCTGACCCAAAGAATTTGATTTTTCAATCTCTGTCCTATACACCTAACCCTAAAATCATCGAGAGCATAATGGTAGCAGAAGGAACTACTGGTATGTCTCTCCTGATAGGAAGATAAATTTTTAAAGATGGAGGTGTGGCAGTTGCGGATCTACACAAATAATAAGATATCAACAAGATTCATCTCGTGAAGGGAGACATTGGCAGTGTAAATTTGGTGAATTACTTTCTCATCACAAAGAAAACTGACATCATCATGCACATTGCAGCCCAAACACATGGACAATTCATTTGGAAGTAGTTTTAAGTTCACGAAGAAAAAAAACCTATGTGTAATGCCCTAATAAAAAAAAACCCACTCATGACCCAAGAACAACCTAGGTTTAGTTGGGAAAATTATGGAATAATTTTTTAAAAAAGTGTTCATAATCAAGCTTCGAAACTGCAGTTGTTACAAACAATGTTTCAATGAAAATTAAACCTAATAATAAAATTTCCCATTATAACCAATATTAATTTCACATTATCAATTTAATAAGAGAGTAAAAAGTAACACGACAAATTTCTCACTAACCCACTCTCAAATTGGCTTAAATGTTTCAACCTGATTTTTTTCACATTTTACGCACTCAAAAATTCCTACAAAACTCCCATTAGATAGAAAATTTCCTTCCCTTTCGAGTGATATAAAGAATTCATTCTAACTCATCATATTTCACAAGTTATGGGCCGGCGGGCCTTAGGAGGAAAATTTTCCCAAAGGTGGGCCTGCGGCTACGGGAAGGAATTTTTCCCGAGTGCAGGCCTATGGGCCGTGGGAAATTTTTTTTCCCGAGCGCAATTCTACGGGCCGCGGGAAGAAATTTGGATATGTATCTTTTTTATTGAAAAAAGTGCCTAGGGTTTAAAATGATCTGCATCTCCGCCAATGCCACATGTCACACCCATATTCTAGCAAGAAAAACGGACATATGGAAACTTTAGGAAATTAAGACTTTTGGTGTTGTAAAGTGCAAAGGTTAAAAATAACCTACGCCTCTTCCGACGCCAAAATATTCCACGTGTCAGCCAACCATTGGCTGCGGGTGGCAGGGCATTTGAGAAACTTTAAAATTTCATCCAAATTCTTTCTAAAAGCATTAAGGTTAAAGCATAATCCACTCCTTCGCCGATGCCTCAGAAAGACACATGGAAGAACTTCATTGGCTACGGGCTGGCAGGGCCACGGAGAATAATTAGGAAATTTGAATTTTTTTGAAAGAGTTAAGTCTGAGAGTGCAGGCCCTCACACCGGTGGAAATACTCTTCCACAACGGAGGTCAGGGATGTGGGGCTGTGGAGAAACATAGAAATTTTTGCCAAATTTTTTAACAGGTTAAGTTAAGGGTTATGGGCCCACGCGCCCATGGAAATTCTTTCCAAAATCAAATGGTAGGGTGGCAGGGCCGCGGGGAAAATTTTTCCAAAATTACTTTTTCAAACTTAGTTTATTTTTCCGTCAAAAGAGTATTCAGGCCACTAGAGCGGCGGGGAACTTCAGGAATTTACTATTTTTTGTCAAAAATCACTAAAGGCATTTTTTAGCCCACAGGTCCACCAACGAATATTTAATTATTTTAAATTTGAGAGTTAGAATATTTTTGAACCCAAAATGAAGAGAAAATTTTAAAAGGACATAACTTTTGATTGGGAACTTAGTTTTTGGAAAATAGGGACTTTTTGGAAATCTCTCGACGTCTTCTTTGCACAAAAACCTTAAAAATTTAATTTTGACAAAGTTAGAAGGGACTATTTTACAAAATTGTCTTTCTGTTAAACAAAATGTGAACTGGTGTTTTAAATTACAAAAATTTGTTGAAATCCGCCATTAATTCTTTCTCAAAATGCCAAATAGACATGGAGGATTTCACTTGGAAGAATTTAGGATGGATTGCAAGGGTTAAGTTGTTTGATTGATTATCATTTCAAAATTTCCAATTTGACAGTAAAACATCTAAGTTTTAACTATGCCCGATTCAAGTAAGTTTTATGAATTATTTCTTAAGTGTTAAAGTTTATTTGGGAATATTTTTTCCATACTAAGTTCAATTTGACATTCAATTTTGTTTTCCAATGTTGCAGGGTCATTCTGAGCAATTATCTGTTAGGTATTTGCAGTTTGTTAAAAAATCATCTAACAAAGATCAAATTTGAATAGATCTATTTCACTTTCCATACTATAAAACATTTGAATTCATTCCATGCTAATTTAAAATATTTATCCTTCCTTCAATCAAAATGTGGAACAAGGATGCAGTTTCTATTTCTTTTCAAAAATGTGCTTTCCAAAAACACAGAGGATGCAATAATTTTGAATACATTCTTCACACTCAAATAGAGAGTTGCACAAAATTTTCAAAGCAGATTTCAAACAATAATAACTTAATTTTGTAAGGGTAAAACAACATCTATTCGTTTGAAATGATTTCTTTTATAATTTCTCTCTTACAACGATCAAAATACAACTCACCAAGATATAAATATTTCTTTTCTTTCCACAAAAAATATTACAGAATATGTCTTTTTCACATTCAAAAGGGGGATTTCATTTCCAAAATAGAGTAATTCTTCATCACAAAATAGATTACATTTTCATCTGCATAAAATGGAAAATTTTAACAAAAAGAAATTTCTCAAAGGACTATGAATTTTGTCTTCTTTCTTAGCTCCAAAACAGCAACAAGATGTTCCACCATTTTCCAAATTGATCACAACAAAAGCAGGAGAAAGGAAATGCTCTCCACCCAACCAAGACATCCACAGAAGAGGAGAATCCATCCTCCTTAATTGGCCCTCGAGCCCCAACAAAAATGTAAGAAGAGATGGTTTTCAACACATGGGAACAACAGGCTTCTACAACACAGACATATTTTTCATTCAAAATATAGTCCAAAACAAAATTGCAGTTTACAACCATAGAAAAGCACACAAAATAAAACTCGGGCTTCATCGTACAAGCCAAAGGAGAAAGAACTATGTGGGAAGCTACTTATACCTCCCAAAGGGAAATGGGTATCACCACCTGAAAGCAAACTACCAAAATATATATCAACTCAAATCCTTGACATGCCCTTATGCCTTCCCCAATTACCCGTTATTCCTCCCATTTCCTTATGCCTCCCCAACCTCTTATGGCACCCCATAACGAGTAAACAAATGCAAGCTATTTCATTTTACAAGGTGGAACCCAATTCCCAATTCTCTCCACACTTATACCTCCCCAAAATAATTCCCCATAGTATTCTCCTACACCATACCTAGGCCATATACCCAACCAGCCAACAAATAAACCAACACATTCAAACATTCAACCATTCACATATGCATAAAATAAAAGAAGAGCATTTCAAGAGCCAAGCTCCTACCTCTCCATGATGGAGTTTGTTCCAAGGTTCCAAAACAACAAGCTTTCTAATGCAAACAGTCCAAGATCTACAATCCACAAGCATTCAACAATCTCCAACTTTCTCCAAAATTTGTAAGAGTTCTCAAAACCAAAATAATTCACCCAAAATGAAGCAATGAAAGGTGAAGTAACCCAAAAACAAGCTAAGGAATTCAAATATATAGAAGAGGGGGAAATTAGGATGAGGTGGATCCATGTAGGATGCCACATCACACATCATCAACTCCAAATCATAAGTCAACTTCAATCTCCAAGGCATAATAAAGAAGTAGGTGAAAGAATAACAGTTTTACTTACACAGTCAAATCAAGCTCATACCCCATAACGAAAAAAATTTAAAAACATGTAAGAAAGTGCAATTAAAACCTTACAACATGTCTCCTAAAATGCATAATGAAGGTCTAATTTTAACTCTCCAACCATAGGTAAGGTTGGTATAAAATTTTAAGAGGTGTGGGACAAGTTTAACTTGTCCCACAAGTCTCCAAAATTATCCTCAAAGGACAAATTCGAATTTGCAAAGAAGGTGGTGTGTTCCACAATCAAATTTACTTACACAACTCTTACAAATTACTTCCACATCACTTACAACACTTAAATCAAGCACCAACAACTCTAATAATTACTTTCTTATGACCCAATTTAATTAATTACTTTTAACAATATGATTACTCACAATATTTACCACTTTTTAAAATTAAATAGAAAGGGGAAAACACATCTCTTATCAAACACATACTAATCATAATGAAAAGGAACCAAATAAAATAAATACACATAACCCCTTGGTCACATTCGAAGGTGATCCCCCCATGGGAATCCCTAACAAAAATCAAACACATACAAACAAATACAAGTTTCCATGGTGACCCTTGTTGAATTCATCTAGAATTCCAATGTGGTTGGTCTCCAAGTCCCCAATGTTTGTTGTGATATGTTTACATGTAAAACACAAATACCTCCTTTGGCCTCATGGCCGCATCAAATCATCTAAATAAATATAAGATAAAATTCCAAAATTATCTATACATATGAATCACAACATCAAGGCAAACAAAAATATCATTTTGAGTTCCATCAATAACCATATTATCATCAATTTAATTCAATTATCTAGGTCTACTCAATATTCTAAAATATCACATGTCTGAACAACATCTATAAATATAACCATGTCAAACAACATATCAACATCCATATAAAATGTCTCTAATAGTCCACATGCATCATATATGAATCAAAGTCAGTAATAGTCCATGATCTAACATCTAACATCATACTAAATAAAAACTATAATAATGTCCATAATATAGTCAATAGTATCATAATCAATATCAAAAGGTGTCAAATGGAAGTGGGTAGTACATCCCCCTCCCCTTAGACTCGACTTCCTCCTGGAAGTTACTTTAACAAATGTTGAAACTGATCTTGTAACAGAGTATCATCCTACCATGTAGCCGTAGTATCATTTTATCTATCCCACTGCACTCAAACCTGGTCAATCTCTCTGCCTCGAAGGCCTACGTTCTTGCGATCCATAATGTGAACAGGCTCCACCATCACCTTCCCCTAATCCTACACCAACAATGAGGTCCAATCCAACACATGAGAAGGATTTGTAATATATATTCTAAGTACAGAAACATGAAGCATATCAGGGATGCCAGATAAGCTAGGTGGCAATGCTAGACGGTAGGCCAAAGGGCTAATACACTCAAATATCTCAAAAGTACCAACGAATCTAGGAGAAAAATTAGAACCTTTTCCATAATGGATAGGGCTCTTATGTGGCCTGACATGAAGGAACACCTTCATGCCCACATCAAAACTATGATTGGTCCTGTGCTGATTTGCATACTTCTTCTTCCTGTCTTGTACCTCCTGTAGTCTTTGTTTGATCATAACCACCTACTACTCCAAGTCCTATGACAAATCTTGTCCAAGAGAAACCCTCTCCTCCAACCTGTCCTAGGTAAGAGGTGTCGTGCACTCTCTGTGATATAATTACTAGAAAGGAGCCATGCCTATAGAAATCTTAAAACTATTATTGTAGGAAAACTCCACCAAGTTCAGGTACTCCTCCCATCTCGACTGATGATCCATCACATATATCTGAAGCATGTCCTCTGGAATCTAATTCACCTGATCAGTCTGTCCATCCGTCTCGGGGTGATATGTTGTGCTGAAATTGATCCTCATCCCAAGGGCATGCTTCATGGCAGTCTAAAAATGGGAAGTATACAAAGGATCATGGTCACAAATGATCTTCCACAGAATCCCGTGCAACCCGACAATCTTATCTAGATAAACCTGTGCCATTGCACTAGTGGTATAGGTGGTCTTCACAGGAGAAAAATGAGCCACTTATGTCAACTTATCCACTGTGATCATGATGGCATCATGGTGGTATCTCGACATCGGTAGCCCAAAAATGAAGTCCATGGAAATGGTGTCCTACTTCCATTCTAGTATAACATGAGGAAATAAAAGGCCAACTAGATACTGATGCTCGGCCTTCACTATCTGGAACTCCAAATAGCGTGACAAAAATAGAGCCATGTCTCTATGAAGTCCTCTCCAATGATACAACTTTCTCAAAGTGGTGTGCATCTTCTTCACCTAGGGATGGGCTAAATAGGGTGCACGATGTGCCTTTGTCAGAATATCCTGTCTCAAGCCTCCATCTCTAGGAAAATAAATCCATCCTCTGTGCCTAAGAAATCCATCTACCTCTAATGAAAAGCCATCAAAATTCTCCTTGAGGGGTCTCTGAGACTTGATCTCTGCTCTCACTGTAATGTAGAAAATGTCAAGAGGATTCTGCTATAGAATCATGCTCCACAAATCTATGGCCACTGAAGTGGCAATAACCACATGTCTCCATCTACTGAGAGGATCTGTAACCACATTCTCCTTCCCCTTCACATGCTCTATCTCCATATTAATAAAGAAACCCCATCTAACGTTGTTGATGAGCGTTGACATTGGGTTGTATGAAGAGGTGACGAAGATTCAAGTGATCTATCCTGAGTATGAATCTCTGACCAAGAATAAAATGTCTCCATCAAACCAAGGTGTGAACCACTGTTGCAAGCTCAAGATCATGAGTCAGATAATTGAGCTCATAATCCTTGAGTTTGAGAGACTCAAAGAAAATTACTCTTCCCTCTTGCATCAACACACTTCTGAGTCCTACCAAAGAAGCATATATGCATACGAAAAACTCACCCTATAGATCTTCCAATGCAAGAATAGGTGTTGTCGTGAGGCAATCCTTCAGTGTTCTGAAGTCCTCCTCGCATCTATTCGACCAAAAAAACTTCTTCCATTTCCACTGAAGGCAAATGATGGGGTGTGCAACCTGAGAGAAGTCCTAAACAAATATCATGTAATAACCTACTAATCCCATGAAGTTGCACACCTCTATCACAGTAGTGGGTGTTGGCCAATCCATAATAGCTCTAGTCTTGGAAGGATTGACTGCGATACCTTCCCGAGAAATGATGTGGCCTAGATATTACACCTTTATCTGAAATAATGCACACTTCTCCAAGTTCCCCTAAAGCTGTTGCTCACGAAGACACTAAAGAACCTAGAAAAGGTACCCCTCATGCTCCTCATGCATATGTGAGTAAATCAAAATGTCATCAAGGAAGATGAGCACAAAGTGATCTAAGAAGGTCCTGAATACCTCATTCATCAAACTCATAAACACCGCGGGGCTATTGATCAAACCAAACGGTACCACTGTGAACTCAAAATATCCATATCTCATGCGAAAAGTAGTCTTATGAATATCCACATATGAGATCCTTAGCTGATGGTAGCTTGAATTAAGATATATCTTTGAGAAAACTTTGGCCCCCTCAATCTGATCAAACAAATCATCAATGCGTGGAAGGGGGTAACGATTCTTGATCATCACTTTGTTCAGCTGGTGGTAATCAATACACAACTGTAAAGATCCATCCTTCTTCACAAAAATCACCGGTGCACCCTAAGGGGATACACTGGGATGGATTACACTTTTCTCCAGAAGGCCCTCTAACTGTAACTTGAGCTCGCAGAGCTCCGGGGTGGTCATCCGATAAGGTGCTCGTGAGATAGGATCTGCTCCTGGAACCATATCTATATGAAAATCTACCTCACGTGGGGGTGGTAACCCTGGTAGGTCCCCTGGAAAGACATCTAAAAAATCTCTCAAAATGGGATGGACATCTAGTGATGGTCCACTAGACCCATCCTCCAATCAGTAAGTAACTGTAACCACATACATCTTACAATCCTGTCACACACACTGCTTAAGCTACATAGCGGAGATGGTGTGAATGGATATGGGTCTCCTGACCCCTAAAATCACTGACTCCACTCCTTGATCATCTACAAAAGATATAGTTGTATGGTAACAATCTATCCTGGCCCTGTGTGCAGACAACCAATCCATGCCCAAGATGACTCCATAAGAACCCAATGGAAGGATATAAGATCCAAGGTAGTGGTGAAAGGTCCCAAATCCACTACACACTCCTTAATTAGGGAGTCTAAAGGGATCTTGGCTCTAGAAGCCATATCTACGTCCCAACTAAGACCCTGCCTAAAATCCACTGGCCTACATCGCTCTACTATAGATGGTACAATAAAAGGATTAGAAGAACAAGAATCAAACAAAAAGGAGGTAGGAATACAACCAATGCTACCTGTGGTCTCAATAACTGTAGTCTAATCCTCAGCCTAGTGGTTCTTGACCACTGTATAGATCCTATGGCTGTGCCCCATGTCACCAACAGTCAGCTCTAAGATCTGTGTCTTACCCTTGTTATTAGGGTTCTAAGGGAAGTCTCTCAAAAAAATTATAGCAATGCCACAACCGAAACAACCACCTGATCCTCTCGCATGGGTAGCAGGTCCATTCGGTGATCTAGAAGTTTGTGCTATGGAACCTGATGATTCGGCTGTGGTCTGCTGTGGTATCTACTGGCGAGATCTTGCTTACTAAGCTCTAGGTGCACCCTATTTCCTAACAGGACTCCTAGGAGGAGGCCCCATACTCTGACCCCTCTGTGCATCAAATCTCTGTGGAGGTCTTTAAGGTGGGTAGGACTGTTTCTACTGCGGTCTAAAACATGATTGTGATGATCCCTATCCACCATGAGGAGGAGGAGCTAACTCCCTTGATCTGTTATCATGCATTTGTTGTATGCGGCTCCAGACTCACTCTCTAGCCTGTTGGGTCTCCCCCCGAGTCTCCTCCACTATGTAGGCCTTCTCAACGACCTTAGCTAATGTTTGTGGACAATGGATCCAAATTGTACCTCCAATGTCAGGATTTAGGCCCTGGATGAAACTGTGGATCCATACTTACTCATTCTACATGTAATCAACATACTGGAGTAGATCCAGAAATCTACTCTCATACTCACCTATTGTCACCAATGCCTTTCGGAGGTCATGAAACTCATATATCCTCTGTTGTATGAACCTCTGTGATAAGTATCTACTCTTGAAATGCTCCTCAAAGAGCTCCCAGGTAACTATCTCAGAATCAACATGGAGCTTTTGCTCCTCGGTCTTCCACCAAACTCCTACTCTATCCCGCAGAAGATGGATCGCAACACAAGATTTCATGTTGCTAGAATAAGGACAGAGCTTGAAGCAACCACTCAAGCTCACCAACCAGGCCTCTGTCTGAAACCCACCTATGTCACTAGAATAATGAGATGGCTGTAGCTTGAAGATCTCCCTGATATGGTCTGCGGCTCTAGTCCTGTGACTCCTAGGCCTCTCGACATGCTCATCCCTAAGCCTAGGGCTCCGAGACCTATCCCTGTATCCTAGAACTCGGTCTCCCTGTCCCCTCTATGGTGACTCTACTCTAGCTGACTCTGCATGGGAGTACTTTGTTCTATGCTCCTCACTGTGTCGAGGAGATGCATGGGCATCAATGGATGGCTCTCTATCATGTCCGGTTGAATGTCCTCCTACATATACTCCATGTAGAGTGTCATTAACATCCCGAAGAGTCTATAAAATCTATGGTAGGATGGTTGCTACAGCATGATTTGGTTGTGGCAAGTCTAAGTCTATGTGAAAATACCCTTCATCTGGTCCACACCTCCTACACAAACCAAGGGGAGAGTTAGTTCATTATTGTATGTTTTGTTCAGTTTTCAATGTTTACTAAATATGCAGTTTTCAAACAAGTTGCTTTCTAAATTTAAAAGTGTGCTAGGTTTAACATTTCACTAGGTTTAAATTTCATTTATCATGTTTTTCTAGTGTACCCAAGGGTCCAAACTTTTGAACCCATGGCTTTGATACCAAGTGTAACGCCATAAATAGGAACTCCCACTCGAGACCCAAGAACAACCTAGGTTTAGTTGGGAAAATTATGCAATATATATATTTTTAAAGTGTTCACAATTAAGCTTCGAAACTGTAGTTATTACAAACAATGTTTCAAGGACAATTAAACCTAATAATAAAATTTCCCATTGTAACCAATATTAATTTCACATTATAAAGTTAATAAGAGAGTAAAATTTAACAGGAGAATTTTCTCACTAACCCCCTCTAAAACTAGATTAAATGTTTCAACCTGATTTTTATCATATTTAACACACTCAAAAATTCTTGAAAACATTCCCATTGGATAGGAAATTTCCTCCCCTTTCTAGTGATATAAAGATTTCCTTCTAACTCCTCATATTTCTCAAGTTATGGACCGACGAGCCGCGGGAAGGAATTTTTCCCAAACGCAGGCATGTGAGTTGCGAGAAATTTTTTTTCCCCAGCGCGGGTCAGTGGGCTGCGGGAAGAAATTTGGATATTTCAATTTTTTATTAAAAAAAACCACTAAGGGTTTAAAATGATCCGCGCCTCCACCGACACCTCGTTACGCCAGTTGTCAGGCCCGGATTCGAGCGGGAAAAATGGATCTATGGGAAACTTCTAGAAATTAAGACTTTTGCTGTTAAAAATTGCAAAGGTTAAAAATAACTCGTGCCTCTGCCGATGCCAAAAGATGCCATGTGTCAGCCAACCATTGGCTATGGGTGGCGGGGCAGAGGAGAAACTTTAAGACACCTCGACAAGCCACATGGCACAACCTCACTAGTTATGGGCTGACGGGGCCGCAGAGAAAACTTAGGAAATTTGGTAAATTTTAAAAGAGTTAAATTTTAAAGTGTGGGCCCGCGTGCCTGCATAAATACTCTTCCAAGATTAAGGGCGGGGATGCATGGCCGTGGAGAAACATAGAAATTTTTGCCAAAAAATTTAAAAGGTTAAGTTAGGTGTTGCGGGCCCACACACCCATGGAAATGCTTTCCAAAAGCAAAGGGCGGGCCATGGGGCAAATTTTTCCAAAATTACTTTTTCAAACTTAGTTTATTTTTCCACCAAAAGAGGATTTAGGCCAGCGGAGCGGCGGGGAACTTCAAAACTTTAGCAGTTTTTGGCAAAAAGTGCTACAGGTAATTTTTATCCCGTAGGTCCGCCAGTGAATATTTAATTAATTAAAATTTGACAGTTAAAATATTTTTGAAGCCAAAATTAAGTGATAACTTCAGATAGCCATAACTTTTGATTAGGAACTCGGTTTTTGGAAAACAAGGACTTTTTGGAAAGCTCTCAATGACTTCTTTGCACATAAACCTTAAAATTTTAATTTTGATAATATTAGAAGGGTCACATTTACAAAAAAATGTCTTTCTGTTAAACAAAATGTGAACTGGTCTTTTAACTTACAAAAATTTGTTCAAATCCACCATTAATTCTTTCTCAACTTGCCAAACAGACATGGAGGATTTCACTTTCAAAAATTTAGGATGGATTGCAAGTGTTAAGTTGTTTGATTGATTATCATTTAAAAATTCCTAATTTGACAGCAAAACATCTAAGTTTTGACTATGCCCGATTATATTAAGTTCTATGAATTATTTCTTAAGTGTTAAAGTCTATTTAGGATTGTTTTGTCCATATTAAGTTCAATTTGACATTCCATTTTGTTTTCCAATGTTGCAGGGTCATTCTGAGCAATTTTCTAGTAGTTATTTGTAGTTTTAAAAAAAAACATCTAACATAGATCAAATTCAAATAGATCTATTTCACTTTCCATACTATAAAACATTTTAATTCACTCCATGCTAATTTAAAATATTTATCCTTCCTTCAATAAAAATGTAGAACAAGGATGCAGTTTCTATTTCTTTTCAAAAACATGCTTTTCAAAAACACAGAGGATGCAATAATTATGAATACATTTTTCACATTCGAACAGAGAGTTGTAAAACATTTTTAAAGGAGATTTCAAACAATACTAACTTCTTTCTGTAATGGTAAAACAACATCTATTCATTTGAAATGATTTCTTTTACAACTCACCAAGATATAAATCTTTCTTTTCTTTCCACAGAACAGATTACAAAGTATGTCTTTTTTTCATTCAAAAGGGGGATTTCATTTCCAAAAGAAAGAAATTCTTCATCACAAAATAGATTACATTGTCATCCACTTCAAGTGGGAAATGTTTACAAAAAGAAATCTCTGAAAGGATTGAGAACTTTTTCTTCTTTCTCAGCTTCAGAACAATAACAAGATGTTCCACCATTTTTCAAATTGATCACAACAAAAGCAAGGGAAAGGAAATGCTCTCCACCCAACCAAGACATCCAATGAAGAGGAGAATCCTTCCTTCTTCATTGGCCCCCGAGCCCCAGTCACGATGCAATAAGATATGGTTTTTAACACATGGAAACAACATCGTTCTACAACACAAAGATAGATTTCTCATTCAAAACACATTCCAAAACAAAATTGCAGTTTGCAACCACAGAAAAGCACAGTTAAAAAAACTCAGGCATCACCATAGAATCCAAAGGAACAAGAACTATGGGGGAAGATGCTTATGCCTCCCAAAGAGAAATGGGTATTACCACATTAAAGAAAACCATGAAAATATATATCAAATCAAATCCCTGACATTCCCTTTTGCATCCCACAAGTACCCCTTATTCATCCCATTTCCTTATGCCTCTTTAACCTCTTATGGCACCCTATAACGAGTAAAGAAATGTAAGCTATTTATTTTTACAAGGTGCAACCCAAATCCCAACTCCCTCCACACTTATACCTCCTCAAAGAAATTATGTCTCCCCATAAGAATTCTCCATAGTCTTCTCCTAAACTATACCTAGGCTATCTACCCAACCAGCAAACAAATAAACCAACACACTCAAACATTCAACCATTCACATATGCATAAAATAAAAGAAGATAATTTTAGGAGCTAAGCTCTTACCTCTCCATGATGGAGTTTGTTCCAAGGTTCTAAAACAACAAGATTTCTAATGTAAACAGTCCAAGATCAACAATGCACAAGCATTCAACAATCTCCAACTTTCTCAAAAATTTGCAAGAGTTCTCAAAACCAAAAGAAGTCACCCAAAATGAAGCAATGCAAGGTAAAGTAACCCAAAAACAAGCTAACGAATTTGAATATATAGAAGAGGGAAAAAGGAGGATGATGTGTATCGATGTAGGATGCCACATTACACATCCTTAACTCCAACTCATAAGTGAACTTCAATCTCCAAGGCATGATAAATAAGCAGGTGGAAGAATTACTGTTTTACTTAAACACTCAAATCAAGCCCACACCCCATAAGGACCAAAATTTAAAAACATGTAAGAAAGTGAAATTAAAACCTTACAACATGTCTCCCAAAATACATAATGAAAGTCTAATTTTAACTCCCCAACCATATGTATGACAGATTTGAATCAGAATAACATAATCAATAATATATTGATATGCATTGTATTATCATACACAATACATGGCTAATATATAGCCAAGAAAATAGCTAAAACAACATCCTATAATTTAGGAGAAGTTACAAACAATAAGCTAAATACGTGAAGTTGTTTAAAACAACTTCACATATAATTCCAGGTAATTATGATTTGTTTCTCAACAACTAATAATATAATGTTTACACTATAATAATATTCCCAACATACACCCCCTTATTGTGAACATGAGGTGAAGTGTAGTTGAAACCAGAATCATATGCCTACGCATATTTTTAGGTCTGCATACTACTCCTCTCCTCTAGAAACCAGCTTCCCTCCTATACAACTGTTTCACTGACTGACACCTTCCATGCCACATCACAACACTTCAAGAGAACATATAGGAATACTCGCATGTACCAAGCAAACATACACAAACTGTTGCTCTTTATTCTGCACACAAGATAAAATAAACACACAACTGGAAATAAATATGTCACCACCGCAAAATATGGCCTTGTCATTGGCGACTGATGGGAGGTGTTGAGTAGCCTCCATCCTCCATTTCCTTCTACCTCCAGTTTGGTTATTTTTAGAAGAGATAATCTTCATTGCTAGGGAAAGAAAGTTCTTCATCAGTTGCATAATCTTCCCAGTCAGTTTCTTCTTCAACAATATAAGCCTTTTGATCAATCTTATCATCTAGTAGATCTTGTGCCCGCTTTTTACAATTTAAAATGACATGCCCCACTTCTTTACAATAGTAACATTTGATTTGTCCCTTTGTAGGAATGTGCTTTGAATTGTACTTACCCTTCTTTGATGATGTACTAGCTTTATTGTGTACATATAAAACCTCTTCTTCTGGTTCTGAAGGTTCATTCTGATCAAGAAGAGTAGAAACTACTCCTTCTAAACCAATTTTAATCTTGCTCAAAGTAAAAACCATATGAGACATTTTTTAGGCAAACTATTCAAAAGAATTGCTTTGGAATCATTATCTTTTACCTTCTCATTAATACCTGCAAGCTCATTCAGAAGAGAGCGGAAGTTGCAGATGTGTTTTGCCATTTTTACTTTTTCATCCATCTTTAATCCATAAAGTCTCTGCTTAAGAGTTGTCTTAGCACTGTCTACTTCAGATCTAAATAGTTTATTTAATGTCTCCCAAATTTTCTTTGCCGACTTTATGGAGTCTACATGGTGTAGGTAGGCTTTTGAAAAATTGAGACCAATAGTTCTCAAGGCCTTTTGATCCTTGATATTCCATTTTCCCAGATCCATTGCATTTGTTGGTATTGTCACATTTGGTTTAACAACATCCCACAAATCTTTTTCAATCAAATTCAGCTGCATCTGGATTCTCCATGTATGAAAATCACGTCCTTCGTACTTCTCAACAAGACTCAATTTCTCCATTTTCACAACTATTGTATTATTACAATTGACGGTAATAATATTGATAAATCACTATTTAAAAAGTAATAAAAGGAAATTACTTTTTTAATACTCGAAACGTTTTTAAAAAAAAAAAAAAACTAAAAAAACTGCAACTCATGTATATAGTTTATTATATTTCAACTATAGATCATTTAAAAAAAAAAAACCTGCAACCCCAAGTGACTGCGTGGCAAGTAGATCTTAGAAAATGATGTGGCTGTGTGGCATATGAAACGTGGGCATTTTTCTCCCCCCCCCACGCGTGGCAAATAAGACTCAAAACTTGTTGTGGCAAGTGGCAACTGCTTCTGCGTTTTGCTTTCCGAGACTACGTTTTACTAAGTGTTTTTCTTTGGATAATGAATTTGATCTTGCACACTTTATACATCCACCAATCCACGTGGACACAACAAACCACACTGCATAGCCACCATGTCCTCAGAAAAAACGTGAATGCTCAGAAAAAATGTGGCACTCATGTGTTTGAACATCTAAAATTGGTTTGCTCATGCTCCAGTGACTGCTCATGCTCTAGCGACTGTTCCAACTGCTAAAAGTGCTCCAACATTCCAAACTGTGACTTCTCCAAGCAGATGTTGCTACAAGAACCGTATTCTCTCCAAGATCAATGCTGCTTTGATACCGAATGACAGATTTGAATCAGAATAACATAATCAATAATATATTGATATTCATTGTATTGTCATACACAATACATGGCTAATATATAGCCAAGCAAATAGCTAAAACAACATCCTATAATTTAGGAGAAGTTACAAATAATAAGCTAAATATGTGAAGTTGTTTAAAACAACTTCACATATAATTCCAGGTAATTACGATTTGTTTCTCAACAACTAATAATATAATGTTTACACTATAATAATATTCCCAACAATGTAAGGTTTGTATACAAATTTAAGAGGTGTGGGACAAGTTTAACTTATCTCACAAGTCTCCAAAATTAGCCTCAAATGACGAGTTCGAATTTCCAAAGAAGGTGGTGTGTTTCACACTCAAATTTACTTACACAACTCTTACACATTACTTACACATCACTTACAACACTTAAGTCAAGGGCCAAAAACTCTAATAATTACTTTCTTATGACCAAATTTAATTAATTACTTTTAACAATATGTTTACTCACAATATTTACCACCATTTTTATTAAATAGAAAGGAGAAAACACATCACTTATCAAACACATACTAATCATAATGAAAGGGAACCAAATAAAAGAAATACACATAACCCCTTAGTCACATTCGAAGGTGATCCCCCCATGGGAATCCCTAAAAATAATCAAACACACACAAACAAATACAAGTTGCCAAGGTGACCCTTGTTGAATTCATCTAGAATTACGATGTGGTTGGTCTCCAATCCCTCGATGTTTGTTGTGATATGTTTACCTAAAAAACACAAATCCCTCCTTCGGCCCCGTGTCCACATCAAATCATCCAAATAAATATAAGATAAAATTCCAAAATTATCTATACATATGAATCACAGCATCATCAAGGCAAACAACAATATCATTTTGTAATTCCATCAATAACCATATGATTATCAATTTAATTCAATTTTCTAGGTCTACTCAATATACCAAAATATCACATGTCCGAACAACATCTATAAATATAACCATGTCAAAGAACATATCGACATCCATATAAAATGTCTCCAATAATCCACATGCATCATATATGAATCAAAGTCAGCAATAATCCATGATCTAACATCGTACTAAATCAAAACTATAATAATGTCCACAATATAGTAAACAGTATCATAATCAATATCAAAAGTTGTCGAAGGGAAGTGGGAACTACACTATGGCAGTCATGTTCTTCTAAAACTGTGGAAGGTCACTAGCCAAATTTCAAGGTTCATCCATGTCAGCGCTGATGAAATTTATGGTGAAACAGAGAAGGACACCATTGAGGGTAACCACAAGGCATGTCAATTGTTACCCACAAATCCTTACTCTGCAACAAAGGCAGGAGATGAGATGCTGGTCATGTCCTAGGGGAGATCCTATGGCTTGTCTGTGATTATGACAAGAGGGAATACTGTGTATGGACCCAATCAGTTCCTCGAGAAGCTCATACCCAAATTCATTCCTCTGGAAATGGAAGGTAAGTCACTTCTTATCCATGGCAATGGCTCCAATGTGAGAAGTTATTTGTATTGTGAGGATGTAGTCGAGGAATTTGAAGTTGTTTTGCATAAGGGCAAAGTTGGGCATGTTTATAACATTGGTACAAAGAAAGAGAGGAGAGTTATAGATGTCGCTAAGGAGATCTATAATATTTTTTCCCATCAAAGAGATCCACAAGTCAACGAACGACTTTGTAGGGGATCGACTACTGGGAGTCGGGGGCTTCGACGAAGTATACAAAGGAATACTCAAAGGCGAAACTAGTGTGGCAGTGAAGACCGCGAAAGTGGGGAACATTAAAGGAACATAACATGTCTTAAATGAGGTAAGAATTCTGTCGCAAGTAAACCACAAGAGCCTAGTGAGATTGTTGGGGTGCCGTGTGGATGCGGAGGAACCCCTCATGGTCTGCGATTATATCCCCACCGACACTTTATTCGAACACCTTCATCAAGGTCCTTTGTCGATTAGAAAAACTGTCTCAATATCTATCAATTTTTCTCCTTGTATAATCAAGATAAATTTGCAAGGGATTAGTCTAGTCACCAGGGGAAACCGCAAAGGATAAAAAAAGAGGAAAGTGTCTCAATATCTAACAATTTTTCTCCTTGTATCATCAAAATAAATCTGCAAGGGATTAATCCAGGGGCCAAGGGAAACCGCAAAGGATAAAAAAAAGAGGAAAATGTAACGCAGGTTTGCGGGGAGATATGCGGATTTGAACCGGTGATCTCCAAAACGACAGGTAGGAGGGCCACCACAGTGCCATAGGATTTATTTAGTCGAATTTTGACTATTTTTTGGTGCGAACACGCGTGAATTTTGACTATTTTTAATAAATATCCCCCAACGAACACGTGTGATGGATAGGTTCTCGACAACCTCATTAATTTGGATATGTGAGGCGAGCTTGGATTTTAGTTTGTATATCTTCTTGCAGTCCCACCTTTCAAATTTTCTCTTTCCCCTGCAGTTGTTTCAGAAAATGGTGGAGTATAATGTATAGGCAAAGATTGCTTTTCATTCCCATTTTGGGAAGAGGATTTTAATATGTGCTTTGTGCCACCAATTAATTTCATTGGTTCTGCCGATTCGAGGGGTGATCTTGTATTTGAGTAATGCAATCCAGTTGTTGTTCTAAACTTTTTTTTCAAATACTTAATGGTAGGTCTTATGAATAATCCCTGTTCCTTTTCCTGTAAGTTTTTTCAGAGCCACGAGTTAGGACAAACATTCAAAATGGATTTATTCTCCAGCTTCTCGTTGGGAGAGTTTCCTCCATCCACTGAAAATTCAACCCAACTGTTATTTGTTCTGCATATATCATAATTCCTGACATCCAAGTTGTTATTTTCTATTATTCGTCGTCAATTCAGATCTTTAGCAGCTACCTTGGCAGAACATATTTCTTGATGAATTACTTTCTTTCTTTTGCGCAGCTCCTGTGCAGTTGAGAATGGATCAGTTTTCTGCATTTGTCCTGCTACATAGTCTTCATGCCTTTCAGAAATCCATTTCCCAAGAAATCCTTTTGTGTCTTTAACTCTCCCTCTTTTCCTTAAATCATCCTTGCACTTTCTATCAACATCAACGACTCCCATTTTCTCATGCCGAGTCTCGCATCTATTTCTGATCATATTGTTGGGCAACTTCGGTTGCATTTTTTCACATTCAAGGGATAAATGTACTTCCCCGGCATCACCAAAATTGGAAAATCTGCAACAGATGTTAAAATTTACACTGATGGGTTCTTGTTCATCACTCTTCTCGACGCTAGAGTTTTGAAAGAAAGAGTCTAGTAAATATTCAATGCAGCTAATTAAGAAAAATGATATCTCATAATGTTAGAACCACAACCACATTATCCATAAAGAAATACAAACATATTACTGTTATGAACTTTGAGTAATCCTATCATAAATGTGCAAAATCTTTTGTTACTTGGTAGGACTCGTTTTCAGATTATAATTGAATACAAAACTCACTGAGAAAAGTTTGCGATAGTTGCACTTGATTCTGGTAGGAGGTAGAATGTTTTAGTAAATTACAAGATCTAAACATAAATTATAGATGGGTTTCATTAAAAAAAGATCAAGAAGAAAGAATAAAATAATTGAACATGGGATTTAAATTTTAATGACATTATCTGACAAAACAATAGATTAATCTAAGAATCTAGTGGCAATCGGATATGGGTGTCAAATATCTAAAATATTATCATTCAAAGAAATAGATTACCATCTGGGTATATCATGGCTAGCCTTAATATAACACATCTCATGGCCTCACAGATTATAAAAAATATTTGGTCATCAGGCCCCATTTCAATTTTGTCAAATCCATTGATGGAGGATCTTCGAAGAATATGTGAGTACATTACATCAGAAAATGTCTGGTAATTGTATTTTACTTTGTCAGGTGAACTAGAGCAATCCATTTTAAATCTGATTTCATATGGCAGGAAATACATGGGAAGTTAACTAGAGAACTGAAAAATATCTTGACGTTTTCATAATGTCTTGTCGATTTTTGTGTTTATATATTTTTTATTAGAAACAATTTTCTGATTTTGAAAAAAATAATCAATATCACCAGATTCGAAATAAGGTAAAAAATCAGATATATAGAAAGCAAGCCTTTTAAAATAGTTAGGTTTGTCATTTTGTGTCTTGTCACAGTATGATTTGATAAAACCCACCAGCTTCTGATAGCAAATACATGACAATTCATGAAATTAACTTTTATATTTGATTTTCCATTAGACTGTTGAAGCCACTACCATAGATGCCAATGCAACTTTAGTCTTTTTATGAAAAGTTTTTCTAACCGTAAGGGGAATTTTACATCTGTATATTGATCCTATTTAACTCGCATGGACTAAATGGGTGCTGGAGACACTTGTATATTCTAGGTTGGAGACTGATATAATACTAGAATATGCTGCATCTGGGTCAATATGGAACTCAGCATATATATTTTATTGGTCATATTTTGATATATATGGAGTGGGTTAAGCATAAAAAATGTAAGTATTTACTGGCCAACTTTAGAAATATGTGAAATGGGAATTAGTACCAAAAACTGCTATCCATGACATGAATTGAAGAGTAATTGATCATTACTGTGCAATATGTTGTGTAGCTATCCCAATTGGATATAACAAGTAATTATCCATGATTTCACTCACGTTCTGAATCTTCCATAGTGAGCAATACAATGTAATGCCATGAATGATTGCAAAATGTTAAATCACTCACAATAATTATTGTTAAATGAATGAATGAAAGATTTTAAAGATGCCCACGAGATTGAAGAGTCTATGGGACAAAAATCTGATACTTTAATATGATTTCAGACTATTGTCAATAACAGATCCTTTACTTTGAATCTTGAGCACAAAACCCGTGATCTTTTCAAGTCTTATTTCTTCGAATAACTCATTTAATCTGTCCACCTTCAAGTCATTTTCGTATTGGATATGAATATCATCATAAGATGAACACTCCATGATAAAATGTTCAGTTTCATAATTATTCCTTAAGTGTCTGTTGTTTATTACAATAATGTGATGTACGAAGCTGAATTGGAAGAAGAATCACATGTCAAAGATTGCAAAGAAAATATAAATTTCCCGTATAACCTTCTGCCATCAATTATATTTTTCAAATAATCCATCAAACCAGGATGCCACAAATTTCTCAAGCCATGCATGACTTAAGAACCACAGTGGGTTCAAAATATTTCTTGGTCTTCTTGATGCAAGAATCACTTCATTTGGTTCACCGGTAGAAGAGACAATGCTAGAAAACATTATCCAATGAGCTTTCCTAACCCCCTCCCCTTTATTTTAAGTATGGTATCGATGACTGCATAATTCTAGGATTGATAATTCCAACTCTTTTTAATTCTGCCTATACCTCCTTTGACCTTTGATGATTTAGGCCATGGGATAGGGTTGATTCTTTGCAAGCTAAAAAATGACTTGGTACAATAGACATCTAACCCCATGTATTTCTTGACCTGAACATAGAATTATAATGGGACTCTTGAAATTGTTTGGTTTGTATATTGAAATACGTAGGTTTAAGAACTAGAAAATTTTGTAAAGCTTCTTCATTGGGAGTGTCGTCAATAATAATGACCCTGAGATCAAATTGTGAATGGACATCATAAGAAGGTTGTACATAGTTTCCTGGATTGGTAATTCCTTGTCTTCTCAACTCTTCCTGTACATTGTAGAGTTGTGGATACATTGCGATGTTCGGTGTAGTGTAACTTTGATATAAATTCATAGTATTTCTTGCCATTTTGAAACCTTAAATCTATAACTCTTACTCTGCAATACTTACTTTTTGAAAATTATCATTTTCCTCTCCTATGCATGCAGAAACTCAACTTTGATATCTTGGAAAATATCTCCAAGCATTGCACGATCATTTTACTCACAAATTAGTGAATAATATCAATATCAATCATGTATATCAACTCTTTTAATACCTCTGATTGTTCATACAATTGTCCCAATCTTATATAACTTCCACTTCCTTGCAATGTATGGTTGTAACATGATGAATTTGGATGATTGCAGCCTTATCAATTATTTTGTACAAATCTGAAGCTTGTTCTTTTGAAAATTTGTCATTGACATTTAAAACTTGAGCTCTGCGATATGAATGAAGCCCTATATCCTGAATGAGATTTTAACTGGACCCTGATGCACTTCTTGAGGCATGCTTCATAATCATTTCTTGATTTCATTTATATGACTGTTGTTTCTTGGACACTTTTTTTTCATCCCTGAATTATGAATGAAACATAATTGAAAGGTCTTCAATTCATATCACTTAAACAAGTAGAAAACATGAATAAGATGTTTATCTTGACAATTGTGCATGCACATTAAAATAAATTATTAGAAACATAAGTGAAGGCTACACGCCTTCCTTTTACTTCTGATTTATTCTTGTTCCATGCTTCCAAAGATGATATTCTTCTCTTTAATTCTTTTTCCACTGTCTGATTTTCAAGTTCCTTTTACGAAAGTCAATTTGTTTGAAGCTGTGAGTAAAATAGGAATGAAAATACGGAGCTCTAACATTTTTTTCTTCTCTTTTAGGTATGAAACAACAAATGATAAACATGAAGAAAAGAAGTAGGTGACGAAAACTAGAAGCCAACTGCGGGAAAATCCATCTGAACAAGAAATGATGGATTTTCCCTTATCTTTTGTTCATAATTTCATATACATGGGATTTCTTTTCTTTGTACTAAAACTTTAGAGTTATTTCCCATGGTTTGTGTGGGTCAATTGTACCTTTAAATTGTGAAATAAATGAAAAAATATTATTGTGATGAGCTGTAAATATTTCCTTTTTCATTTATTTTTCATTAATGTGATGTTAAATGAATTCTTTGCAACTCAAACAAACTAAGAAATTTTAACTTGATCATAGTTAATGAACTCAAAGTAACTCAATGAAACTGAATTGTGAATAAAAGATAAGAAGAAACCTACTTCAACATTTGAAAAGGACTGTCCCTGTGCAAGTTTTGGGCTATCCACCTTCGATATTTTATTTCTTTCCCATCTATGTCAGGGCCATGCATCGGTTCCTTAGGGGCTGATGCACGATCATGACGGAGATGCCAACTGAAAAGTCACGTTTGGTGGAAACTTGAAATTCTGAAACCAACAAAGTAGTAGTTCATGCCTTTTCCCCTCATTTAGATTCCTGAAACCAATCCCTTCAATATGAGAAATGAAGTTTCAAGTTGACCTCTCACATGGGTGCGAGAAATGTCAACATTTCAGGAGATTCTATGGGATAAAGATCCTTGCTATCTTTAAGACCAGTACCTCAAACTAATCCATTGGGTATGGAGTCAAGGCCTAAACAAAATTTTTGCCCTTTACTGAAAAACTACCTTTCCGAAAACAAAAACTAAAGTCGAAAAATATATTGTAAACTTAATCCTATGCATGAAATGCACTTATTGAATTGAAAAACTGCAAGTGTATGTATGAGCACTTTATTGAAATGAAAATTCTACCTACCCTACTTCTAACCAGCTGCAAATGAAGCTAAATGAAACATGAAACATGCAACTGAAAAATAGCTTCCCTTTCTGAAAAATTGAGGCCATGCATTCAGTTTGGAAAACAAGTAACATGACAAAACTTGAAAGACAATATGTACCTTTAATTTGTCTCCAAAAAATCAGTCCATAAACATGAAGTAACACCTATATCTGATTTGCAAATTATTCTGAGAGGTTTAGGGCTCTGATTCTCGAGAGTCATAATACTCTTCCTTGTGCTCTAAAAAATAGGCACAAATTATGGTACTCGCTGTAAATTGGCTTTGACAACAAACCAAGTACTGGATATGACATGGCCTCCTCACGTAGCTGGAAAATGATTTTTCTTATTTTGTTTCTTTTCACTGCCTTCTTCTCCATCTGTGAGCACGCTGGGAAAGATGAAAAGAAAACTGGTCTATTTTGTGAGAACTATTGTTTTATTTCATCCTTGGGGACATTTTGAAAACTTATTTGAAGTTTTTTTAGCCTCTTTAAGCTGTTGTATTATTGACTACTATCATGATTTATTTTTCATTCAACAATGTCAACCTTTTTACCCGATCCAGATCTACCACGCAACTCTTAAAATTCAAGTTCCTCTTCTCCTAAATCTTGTTTCTGCCCTTGGATTTTTTCAGTACATCTTTTAATTTTATCTCGTGATTTAGTGACAATCATCCAACATTCAAGCAATCTTCATGCATGTAACACAATTATGATCTTCATATATTGTGTTGCATATTTTTAATTATCCTAGAATTGTTCTTCCTCACTTTCCTCGTCGTCAAACATGAAATTTGTTAAGCTGAAAATGTGTTGCTCATGCATTAAATCTGCTGATTCATTTTCATGAATCTGACCTGCAAATCCTCTTCAATTAAAACTTATTCTTCCTTCTTCTGATGATTTTACAATTTGATAATGAATCAGTAACTAGTATGAGTATGGTGCCTTCATGCACACTACACTCGGAACATTAAGATTTTTGATAATCTTCTTCTTGTGGTTTCTCTTCCTCATAAATAAAATTCCACCTCTTGCACGGGTTCTTTCTCCAACTGTTAAACACGATCAAACTTATAAAATTTTGAAACCCATTGTTGCAAGTTCTACATGAAATTAAGCTTGTTGTTTTATTCAGTTGGTTTCCCCTCTTGGATAATTTTCTAATCTTCACCTTTATGAATTGGCACTACAGATGAAGGAGGTGTGGGCTAGTCCTCAGATTGATTTTGTAATTTTTGGGCAAAGGAATGGGGTTCAAAGTCTGACATGTGAGGAAGTGATATTTGGAACAACAGTACAAAAAGAAAATTTGGAAACTTAAATTTGGATTCAGCTTGTGGCTATGTAAAAGAAAGGGTGAACTTTTCAGCAACCTGAAAAATTGATGAGTGATTATGGAAAAGAAGCAATAGAGTTTGTGGGCACTGGATTATGATAGAGAAGGTAAGTGGGAACATCCCATTGACAATGTTCCTCAACCTGATGCTTATAATTATCTTATGCATTAAATTTTTCAACACGTTCCTTGATAGCTAAATATGTCTGTTGGAGTTCATTAAATTGAATTTCAAGATCTTTTTTCCGCGTATAATCAACATAAACATTTGCATAATCTTGATTTTGAGAAGCATAAAAATCATCATACTAATAATCCTATTGATTGGCAAGGTTCAGGTTGTGGGGATATTCATTCTTATAGGGGTCATAGTACTGATTTGGATGGGAATATGGGTAAATAGATTGTGGATATGACAGATACAACTCTTGGATAGAAGAATTCCATAGAGGAATTGATGTCATGATTACATGACCTCATCAAATATGTAAAAATGTAAAAACAAGTCTGTTGCTCATGAAAATAGACTGATAATAACAAAATAAAATATCTAAATTTTTTGAATAATACCTCAAAGGCTATAGCTGAAAGAATTGATGTCACTATGATGATTAAAAGTGTTGTACTGGACTGAAACAAATTTATGGAGTTGCCAAATGAATTATGCTTTGGATCTTCAATTTTTTGAACTCATCAATATTGTTTTAGTCCCACCGGGCATGCCATAAACTATTATCTAACAAAACTGCACCTGTGTTGTGGGGTGACATATTTGTAACTTTACTTCTCCCTCAAATATGTGGATAGAAAATTGAGACACCTCACAGGTTGTGCGTCTCCCTGTTGTGAGGTGAATCTCCATATTACTAAGGCTGGTTCCTTCTTTGGAGTATCCCTAAACTAGATCTATGGGGTTAAGGGTAAGAAGATGAATAATGAACTGCAAAAATTGGGTGATACACCTAAAGTTTGTGAGGGATTTATAACAGAGAAACATGCACAATATGATGAGTATAAATGAAGCAAACACGACCTTGTGGGTTTTTGTTAACCTCAAGGAAAATACTGATATGTTAAGGGATTTATCACAATAACAAGAGATAAATTGCACACTAAAATTAACATAAACACCTAACTTTAGCAAGGTAAAATAGCCTAAGAAATATTAAATAATTCGTGGAATAAATTCATAAGAATAACTATTTTAAAACACACAACTTCAAATATCTGGAAAGGTCAATCAACTGACTCTCATATAAGGGAAAATATGAAAAAACAAATTCCAGCACTCTATTACATCAAAATTCATCCCCTACAATTCTTGCAAATCATGAATAACTAGCAAAAACTTCACCTAAACCCTCCAAAAATAACATCACCTAATTCTAGCTAACTTGGAGATCATTATAAAGTTAATTTTACATGATTGCAAAGCCAAAAATACGTCACATGGAACTTTCATACCTCATTGGCCAGCTGCAGTTGAGTTCCCTTCTCATCTTTTGCATAATTTAAAGAATGGGTATGGACCCCTTGGAAAAGATTAAGGTAATCCTGAAAGCAAAGTTGTCTATTCCATGCATAAATTTGATTAAAATAATCAAACATGTCCTTTTTTGATAAATCTATGGTTGTCTTATCTTCAAAAGTACCCTTGACACTAAGTGCATGCATATCATTAGTTATTCCTTTGGTTAGTAGGCATGCATTTACTTTTACCTTTTATACTTAGCAAAATATATTTGAAATACCATTCAAACCTATCTGTATGAAAACTAAAAACATCTTGGAAATTTACATGGTGAATGGGTGATTAAAAATAACAACCCTTTGACCCAATACCATGGTCAAGAACTGTAATGAGCTCACTCACGTTAGATCTCCAAAAGGATAGGGTAAAAACCCTAAACTAATTTTCATTTCGACTCTCTCTATTTTTGAAATTGAGATCATTAAGAGACCCTGGAAAAAATATTTTGGGGTGGCCATTAATGGAGCTTTAATCACTAGTTTTCTGTGTTTATGTGCAAATAGCTTTGTTTGGTATTTTCTTCTGGGAGTGGCCACCATTTTTACATCTTCTTAGTTGGTTTTAATTGATTATATTGGGGTTTTATGCTTTCTGACGGCTCACTGTTCTCTATGGCCGAGGTTTTCTTTGGTGATTCTTGGATGGAATGTTTTGGGTTTTCTATTTCTTTCATGAACCAATCTGGGGTTTGATACTTTCAACATACTATTGTTATTTTTCATGGATTCCATTATTCGAGAGCTATGTTTCACTCTTTTCTTCTTGATTTTAAAATATATGGCCTCAGCTATGCATATTTGAGCTACTTTGGGTGTATGTATGGAGGTGGTTTCATTAATTCATTTGGTTTCTAGTGATGACCACTAAAAAAAAGGTAAGATTCAAGTTTTTATTTTCTTTAATGGGACTCTGTTTCTTGCTAGTTCGTTATTTTAGGGTTTTCTACATTTATGGCCATGGAGAGTTAGCCATTTTTGTGGTTTTTTCTCATTGTGATCTCTCAAAGCTGTAGGGTTTTGTGAAAGTGACTTAAAATACTAAATTTTCAGCTATGTGACTTGATCTAATGTGTTTGCTGACTATTTGTAAGCCATATTCCATTCCCTACCTTGTGAGTTGCACGAATGCCATCTAGGGTTTCAACATTTATTCTCCTCTACTATGTGCCTTTTTTCTCCTTATTTAACTCTATTGAATTGTTTGCACGGTGAGAATTTTAGCATTTTTATTTACCTGATGACATTAACCCTACTCTGTTTTTAACTCATATATTAGCTATAACTTCATTGGTAGCCCAATGTATTGTGACGGATTCCTTGGCTTCACCCTTGCTTTGCATTTTCTGAAATTTTCTTCAATACCTGTAGCTTGATTTTTACTTGCCTTGAACTCATTAAACAATTCTCTTTGACATAGGATTTTACGTATTCGTGTTGAGTGTTGTGATGCCCACAAAAATGATGTTCTAAAAACATGCTATCACCAGACACAACAATCGAAAATTACGACTAATTTTTTACTTTTTTTTTGGGTACAAGGTTAAAGATTAAGGATACAGGTAAGAGAGTCTACACATAATTAAACCCCTAGGGTACACGACTAACTTACACCACTAAAATCAACCCTAAAGTTTGGGAAACAGGTCTACTAGAAGGTTAACATATTTTCTAATTCATCATTATGATCCATTAACCAAATATTCACTAGGAAGGTACCAATAATTAATTAACTTAATTAATTTTTTTCTTTTCCTTAATACAGTAAATTCCTAATAAGGTTATCCTCTTACACAAATAATATAAATCATTATCTTAGTAACTTAGAGTCTTTCCTATTACTAACATAAGTTTTATAAGGACTACCCATGGCTTACCACTCTATGGCAATAAAATGGCCCCATTCCCCATTTGCACATACAACTAAAGTTTCAAAACAACATTTTATAAAAGTCATTCTCACCTAACAAAATTAGGGTGAAACCTCCACCCTTGGATCCAATCAAATTTAACCACAAGATCCTAGGGTTGCAAACAAGCCTTAAGTTTCCTTATGGGTTTTTTTATTAAAGCCTTTCCTTTGATCATTTCCTCATTTGGTCTATTTTTTTGACTGAAAAATGCAGGTTGGAGAGGAGAAGGCCATGGGAGCAAGGAGGAATAAAATCATGGAGGACTCTACAAGGACCAAGTTTTAGGAGGTTTAGATTGTAGGTTTAAAGGTTGTCTCCATTTTCATTCAAAGATTGGGAGGATTCTCTTTCCCCAATCTGGTCTTATTACAAACCATTTGTATTTGGGTTTTTTTATTTGGAGCAAACCCTACCCCATTGTTGTAAATGAAAAAGAATAGTTTTAGATCCACCATCACATGTTTTATTGTTCAAATCCATAGGATTACTCATTGTTTTTTTGTTGATAGTTAAGACATAAATTTTACATTATACAAATTAGATGAACCAATTAAAATTCACGCATAGGCACGGATCCACAGAGTTTTGTTGTAAGTGACAAACCATCACCCAGAGTAGGCCGGTGGTCCTGGGACCGCCGCCTTGCCTGCGTGACAAACCACAGACAGTCACCCTACTAAGCGGCGGTTTTGAGACCGCGGCCTTAGCCTGAGTGGCAGTTACAGAACCATCATTCTACACAGGGCGGCAGCCTATTTCTAAAAAAACAAAACCTTAATCTAAGATTTTTCCAAGAACTAAAAGTTACCAAAAGGTTTAAAAATGCATTCTGAGTTTGTTTTTGTTCATTTAGAGTTCCATATTTGAGATTTATTACTCTTTTATTTATTTATTAGTTAAATCTACTCATTTTAACGTATTGCCAACTCAAAAAAAATCATCTACTTACAAGAATGATTCCCATTTGTTTAACTAGTTTCTTATTTCCATTAAAATAGAAAAATAAATCTAAAACTACTTATACATTAATACTTTCTTACCATTTCAAAAAAACACCATTTCTAAATAACAATGTGTCCAAATTTGTTCTCTCTTTCATTTCACTACAATGACATTATATTCAAACTAGCTAAAATAACTTAATTTTTCCATACAAGGATATCATGCATATAAGTTCAACTTCTTACAACTTATATTTTTTCCTTCTTTCTCATTTACAATATTGTAACTACACTATGAAAGTAACTTTTCTTTTCCATTTCACAACTAACTCAATACTTTGAATTATTTGTACCTACAATCATCTCAAAGAAAATTATTAGAAAATAAGGATTTCATCCTCTCTTGCATCCTATAGGTATTTTTTATTTCCTTTTCGTAAGATTCGAAACAATGCAAAGAAGATTGCAAGTAAGAAGAATGGGTATGCTCATGCTCATAGATAAAAAAATAGGAAGTACAAATAGGGGTGCTGTGTAACCCCCATGCCTAAACATGGAAAGAACTCAATGACGCCACTGACGCATATGACGTTGACTGACACATATGACGCCACTAGAAGAGGAGTTACAATTCCAAATAAGGAATGTAACTCGTATGACGCATTGATGCAAATGACAATATCAGATTCTATGACAGAATCTGACACTTGTCATTTGACTTCCTAAGACCTATGACTCTCGCAAGGCAAGATGACTCACCTAGGTGATGTGGATGATGACTGGATAGTCACACAGACCAACACCCCCCCTTCATCGAAGCTGAGGAAGAGGTCAAGGTAAGCCAGAATAGAAAAATAAGACTGCCCTAGACAACTAAGAAAGATGTGTCAATGGGCCCCAGAAACTAAAGGCCTGATAAGGTGCCCATGTACAAACAATATCTTTCTGGAAAGAAGAAGAGGAGAAGAAGGAGGACTATATAGCCCGAAGAAGATGGGCGGCTGCAACAGACCTCACCCCAAGAAGAGACCGCAAGTGAAGAAACTTCACCTCAGTGAAGGGCTTGGTGAAAATGTCTGCAACCTGATCAGTTGTTTGAACATACTGTATGTCGATGATGTTTTCATGTATCATCTCCCGTATGAAGTGCATATGAATCTCAATGTGCTTCGTCCACTGATGTTGAATGGGATTTCTACAAATCGATATAGTGCTCATGTTGTCACAGTAGATAATGGTAGGCCACCGAAAGTGGATGCCAAACTCTGTCATAATACCTTGTAACCAAACAGCTTCTGTGGTAACATTAATTGCTCCTCTGTATTCTGCTTCTGTTGATGATATGGAAATGGCATTCTGTTTCTTGCTGGACCAACTGACAGGACCTAAACCAAGAGTGAAATTGTAGCCTGAGGTAGACTTTCGATGATCTAGATCACTGGCCCAATCTGAGTCTGTAAATCCAACCAAGTCAATCTCAGTCCCTCCTAAGTAATGAATACCATCTGTGTGAGTGCCACAAACATAGTGAAGGATCCGCTTTGCTGCTTTTAAGTGCAGCTCATGAGGCTCCTGCATAAATTTGGACACGATCCTGACGGCATACGATATATCTGGCCAAGTGTGGGTAAGGTAGATCAAGCTTCCCACCAACTGTCGATAAAGGGTACCGTCAACCAAGGGGGAAGAGCAATCAGAAACCAACTTAATCCTGGAAAGAAAAGGAGTAGGTGACGACTTGCAGTCGGACATGTGAAACCGAGCAAGCAAATCAAGAGAGTACTTAGGCTGCGAGATCATAATTCCTGAGTCAGATTGTGAAATCTGGATCCCAAAAAAGTAATGAAGCAATCCTAAGTCAGACATGGAGAACTTGTTGACCAAGGAGATCTTCACAGAATCAATGATAGAGGAAGAGCTACCGGTGATCAACAAGTCATCAACATAGAGAACAAGAATAAGCATGGAGTCATCCTGTCATAGAATATACACATTTGGGTCAGAGTGACACCGAGTGAACCCTGATGCAAGTAAAAAGGAGTCCATCTTGGCATACCAAGCCCGAGGGGCTTGTTTAAGGCTGTAAAGAGACTTCTTTAATTTTCAAACGAGGGATGGATCATGGAAATAACCCAGAGGTTGTTCCATATAGATCTCCTCCTCTAGGTCCCCATGAAGGAAGGCACTCTTAACGTCCATCTGGTGGACTTCCCATCTGTTAGCGGCAGCGATGGAAAGGGTCAGTCGAATGGAAGTCATCTTCGCAACCAGAGAAAAGGTTTCTGAGTAATCAACCCCAACCACCTGGGATAAACCCTTAGCTAGAAGTCATGCTTTATACTTATCAACTTCTCCATCAGCTCCATACTTGGTTTGATATACCCACCTACACCGAATTTTTTTTCTTCCTTTCGGAAGAAGGGTAAGATCCCAAGTGTCATTCTTCATGAGAGAGGAATACTCCTCATCCATGGTAGAATCCCACTCAGGAATACCATAAGCCTCCCAGAAATACTATGGATTAGAAGCAGAGGTGAAGAAAGAGTGGGGTCGAATGAAATCTGAGTGAGTACGTCTCATATCTGAAGTATCTCCAACTAAATCTCTAACACTTTGCAATGTTTTCCTGGCCCAAAGGGGACCAGGAGTATCAGGCTCAGAGTCGGAGGATTCTTCACTTGAGTGAGAAGGGACATAGTCCTCTTCATCACTACTGTCAGAATCAGAAGACTCAAAGGTCTGATGGTCGGGAGGATCAAGAAGAGGAGCATGCTCAACAGTATCATCATCTGATGAGTCAGAATCCAAATCAGCGAGTTGAATATCCTCAATAGGTGGAGAATATCCTCAATAGGTGGAGAAGTAGAATTCGAAGAAGACTCATCAAACTTAACACTTCTCTCAATATATAGCTCATGAGAAGTAGAATTCATCAATCGATATCCCTTCATGCCATTAGGATACCTTACAAAGATACAAGGTTTGGATTCTGGGGATCTTCATTCTTATAGGGGTCATAATGCTGATTCTGGATGGGAATCCATGTGTAAACAGACTGTAGATCCGACAGATACAACTCTTGGATAGAATAATTCCATAGAGGAATTGATGTCATGATTACATGACCTCATCAAATATGTAAACATGTAAAAAAAAGTTTGTTGCTCATGAAAATAGACTCATAGTAACAAAATAAAAGATCTGAATTTTTGAATAATACCTCAAAGGCTATAGCTGAAAGAATTGATGTCACTATGATGATTAAAAGTGTTGTACTGGACTGAAACAAATTTATGGAGTTGCCAAATGAATTATGCTTTGGATCTTCAATTTTTTGAACTCATCAATATTGTTTTAGTCCCACCGGGCATGCCATAAACTATTATCTACCATAAGTGCACCTGTGTTGTGGGGTGACATATTTGTAACTTTACTTCTCCCTCAAATATGTGGATAGAAAATTGAGACACCTCACAGGTTGTGCGTCTCCCTGTTGTGAGGTGAATCTCCATATTACTAAGGCTGGTTCCTTCTTTGGAGTATCCCTAAACTAGATCTATGGGGTTAAGGGTAAGAAGATGATCAATGAAGGTTAGTATATATAGAGCTCTAGTAAAAGAGGAGATGGAAAAGGGCCAGAAACGTCACTATGAACAAGATCCAAGGGACGAGTAGCTCTCCAGGATTTTCCCTTGTCAAAGATTTTTTCAGGGTGCTTTCCAAGGGTACAACCCTCACAAAGATCCTTAGAAAACTTAACTCAGGGTAGCCCATTGACCATTTCGTTTTGGCTCAATTGTTCAAGGTAACGATGATTTAGATGCCCAAAACGCTCATGCCATAACTTGCTGACCTCATTTGCATTAGTGAGCAAGGCATTAGGCATCGAATCAGAAGAGAAGTGGGAAAAGGTATACAACCATGAACGGTGATCTACCTTTCCCTCAGCCACAGTGCAGTCAGAGTTAAGCTCACAAATAATCACCGAGTTAGGACCAAATTCCACTCGCATTCCTTCACCAAGGTGGGTGATTTGGTAAACTGATAGGAGATTGGTAGAGATATTGGGAACACTCAACACTTGGTTAAATGTCCCACCTTCAATCTCTACCGATCCACTACCGGAAACCGACACATGAGTGTCATCACCCAATGTGATTTGGGACATGCCACATGGTTCAATGCTAGAGAATTTAACCTCTGAAGAAGCCATGTGGTGCGAGGCACCGGAGTCGATAATCCAAGTTGATGATGGAGCTGATCTAGCTACAAGGGCCTTACCTTTCTTCTTTTCATTTCTTGTCTCCTTTGCATTAGAGGACTCACCTTTCTGAGTATTTTGTTTAACGGGTTCAGGAACACTTATTTTATTCTTCTCAAGTAAATGAGTTAAGTGATCAATTTTTTTTCAAAAACAATGTTGCTCGTCATGGCCAGTATTCTTACAATAGGAGAATTTATACTTTTCCTTCTTTGCTTTAGGCTCAGAAGTCGAAGTATGAGTGATGGGCTTAACTGGGGGTTGGTTGGTCCTTAGTTTCTTTCTTCTTTTCATTTTTCTTGCCCTTATTCACCACAAGGGCATGTGACTTGGATTTTAGAGTCCCCATTTGAATGAGTTTGTCCTTTTCTCGAATGAGTTGGGATGAAAAACTGTCAAATGAGGGCATATTCCAAGTACTACCCAAGGCGGCTTTTGTGGCATGAAAAGTTGAAACGAAAACAGGGTATTCAGGACCTAACTTAGAAAGAATTGACAAGATAAATTGAGAGTATTTCTTATCCACTTTACATTCTTTTAGAAGCATTCAGGTGCGAACAAATTTTGAGAAGAAGGCCTGTAGGTTTTTAAAGTCACTAGGGTTTAACCCTAGTAGTTCGTTCTCCAACTCATGCGCTCTCATGTCATCTTGCTTCCCAAACATACCATCGAGCGTTTTCCATGCTTGATCGGGTGTTGAGTAAGTTTCGATGTGGAGGAGCAAGTCGGGAGAGACATACATACAGATAAGACCTAAGGCTTCATCACAACGATTGAACCATTTAGATTTTTCAGGTTCATCAGTAGGTTCGGTCTCTAACCCCATGGTAACTCGGTATAACCCTTTACTTTGTAAAACCAATATAATTTTAGATTTCCATTCGAAGAAATTAAAAGGTGTGAGCACTGGTACTTTAGAGATATCCATAATGAAGAGATAGAACCAAGGAATGCAGAAGGAAGGAGAGAGAAAGGAAACAACCACCGGAGAACAAAATTACACCCCCCGAGTTTGGCACTTTATAATTCAGTGTGTTGATTACAACCAGATGTGACTGCGTTCCGAGAACCAGTTTGTCACCCACCTTGCAATTAGCGTAATAACGCTCAATGGTGGACACAACAATCAAGGTTCATAGGGCGCAATAGATCGACACTGCAAAAAAGCACAGAAAGAGAGAAGCAAGAGGGGAAAGAAAGAGCTTTGTGAGAAATAGCATCTCACGTCGCACGAAAGAATCCCTTTGTCATAATATTGTGGCGGACGCGCTCACAAGTCCACAAAAAAGGAATAAAACAAAGCTCAAGAAAAAATGAGCTGAATTAAGCAATATAAAGACACCCCCCAGAATGTGGCACTTTATAAAATTAGTGTGTTTAAAAAACTAATGATCCCATCATCTAGAGTGTGAAAAAACATGCAAATTTAACTAAATAAGTGCTCAAAACCGAGCAACGAGTCAAAAGTTATAGGAAAAACCAATTCTCGCAACTGATGAGGAAAAAGCCAATAAGCCTACAAATGGATTAAAAAAGTGCCCTAAACGCATGCAAAAGGTGTCGTATGTATTCTCGTTAGAAATGGCATGGAATTTGAGATAGGGTTTGTTTGTATTTCGAGGTGGGATTAGCCACCTACCAATCCCGGACCTCACCCTTCGTCTTCGACACTCGACAGAAGGTTAATAAAACAAGCCAAAAAACTTACAATGCCAATAAAATGTAATGTTTTTACCTTATACCTTTTAAAGATAATGAAACAACACATTTTTTAGAAGAGTGATAAGATAAAAAGAATGAAACCACGTTTTTTTAATAAAAGTGAATAAAAAAACGTATTTTTAGAGAGATATTACCTGACAGCGGACTGAGAAAGCCATGTGGGGATGAAAGGAAGGTAAAAATAGATAATGCAGTGACTGTCCACTATAAGTAAATGCCAGAACAGTCCAAAAAATGTCGGCTGAAGGAAAAAATGCCTTACCAGTCCAAAAAAAATGCCTCAACAGTCCAAAAACGCCAGAACAGCGTGAAAAAATGCAGCCAGCTGAAAGAAAATGCCTGAGGACAGGGAAAAACAGCCAGAGAAGCTGGGAAAATGTAGGAAAGGAGAGAAAATTAATTGAGGATAGTGCAAAAATGCCTGGACAGCTGAAAAAACAGCGAGATGATAGAAAAAATGCGTGGAACAGGTTAAAAACGCCTGGACAGTTGAAAAAACAGCCAGAGGATAGAAAAATTGCCTGGAACAGGTTAAAAACGCCTGGAAGTCATAGAAGGTTGAACGCTAAAGCTGGGGAATGCAGCAAGGCTCAAAAAAATGTGAGTAGACTCCCAAAAACGTGAGAGATCATGGAAAAATGTGAGAGGTTTTGCAAAAAAGGTGAGAGGTTTTTAGTAGGCTCACAAAAAATGTTGAGACCAGGCAGAGGTAATTTCGAGACAGCAAGGAACCACATCGATGAGGAAAAAGATCATAATAGTCTGAGTATACACCGGTGAAGCAAAAAAAATGATTCCAACCAGTAATCACAGGTTCACTCCAAAAAATGAGCTCTTCTTTTACCCTGCAGCTGAATCTGAACACAACCAGCAAGAAATAACCCAGAAACAATAGCCACAAAGATCTAGAAATATCCAAATATGAACTCAGTTGATAAGCAAACCAACCAAATACCTTAACTTGGAACTATTGAAACCTCAATACGAGGTGAGAAATAATTCCAAAATGATAATAAAAAAAAACTTGCACACGAGGAAATGAGAAGAAACCAGAAGTAATAAACAACTGAGAAACGAAGAGTGCACGTTTACCAAAACCAGTTCCATATTTGAGATTTATTAGTCTTTTATTCATTTCTTAGTTAAATCTACTCATTTTAAACGTATTGCCAACTCAAAAAATAATCATCTACTTACAAGAATGATTCCCATTTGTTTAACTAGTTTCTTATTTCCATTAAAATAGAAAAATAAATCTAAAACTACTTATACATTAATACTTTCTTACCATTTCAAAAAAACACCATTTCTAAATAACAATGTGTCCAAATTTGTTCTCTCTTTCATTTCACTACAATGACATTATATTCAAACTAGCTACAATAACTTAATTTTTTCCATACAAGGATATCATGCATACAAGTTCAACTTCTTACAACTTCTATTTTTTCATTCTTTCTCATTTACAACATTGTAACTACACTATGAAAGTAACTTGTCTTTTCATTTCACAACTAACTCAATACAATCCTTCTTTCTCTTTCATCATACATATATTTGAATGCAAACTTTTCTATAAGAAATTATTACATAGTCTTTCCACTAAAGGTGGGAGATAATACAAGAATGCAAATAAAGGAAACTATAATAATACAAATTCCTCCACTCTAAGTGGAATACAATAAAATTTCTTCATAAGGATAAGTTCTCAAGGTCTCCAACAACAGTCTAAGATCCATAGTCCAAGCAAGATAGCTCCTTCAAGACTTGTTTGATTCACAACAAAATGGGGGGAGAGGAAACGCTCTCCACCCAAAAAATACATCCAATGAAGAGGAGAATCCATCCCCTTAATTGGCCCCCGAAGCCCTAACCACTTCACAATGGGAGATGATTTTAACACATAGCAACAACAAGCTTCCAAAACACTTAATAGGGTAGTTTCACATCCCATTCCATTTACATCCAAGGACACCAACAACACAAACAAGAAGAGAAACAAAAAAATAATATATCAAGGCTTATCAAGAATCCAAAAGAGCAAGACCTACGGGGAGGCCACTTATACCTCCCACTGGGAATGGGTGCCCACCTTAAAGCCTCCAATGCATATTTGAATCCCCTACAAACTCTTATGCCTCCCTCAAGTACCCCTTATACCTCCATATACTCTTATGTCCCCCTTAATCTCTTTATTCCTCCCTCATAACAAGAAACAAGAAGAAATGCAAACCATTCCTCATACAAGATGGGGCACCCAACCCAAAATCCCTCTAAGAAGAAAGTAAACTCTTATGTCTCTCTACAAGAAAACCTCCCAATAGTATCCTCCTACTCCACACTTAGGCAATCTACCCACACCCAAAAAGCATTCCAAAGGGAAATAAATACTCAACACAACATATAAACACCACAAATAAAAGTATAACTAAAGCAAGGTAAAGCTCCTACCTCTCCATAGTAGAGCTTGTCCCAAGAATGAAATTCCAAGCTCCCTCTAAAATGAAACAAGCAATCCACAAGCTCTCCAAAAAATCCTCCCACTCTCCAAAAATAAAAGAGCACGAAATAATCGAATAACCCATCAAACAAGAAAAAATATTTCAATAAATAGGAAAGGGAGAGAGGAGGAGGATGTAGATCCAATTAGGATGCCACCTCATTTCGTCTCCACTCCACATCACCTTGGTCAACCTCATATTCCAATGCACAATTAATAAGTGGGTTGAAGGAATGACAAGAAACTTACACACTCCATCTAAGCCCACTTCCCCAAGAAAAAAATTAAATATTTGAAATAAATTGCAATAGACATTTCACCCCTTTTATCTTTCCAAACACCTAATAGGGCCTAATTTTTGACCCCCCCAACCTATAGGTAGGGTTGGCATAGACATTTAAGAGGTGTTGGAAAAGTTTGACTTGTCCCACAAGCTTCGAAATTTGGCCTCTAAGGAAAAATTCGAGTTTACCATGAAGGGTAGAGTGTATTCAAGCATTCAATACACAACAAAAAATCTAAGATTAAATCAAGTCTAATAAATGAACTCCTTTTTTGTCACATCTTTAATTAGTTTAGGAAAAATTTAAATTAGCTTAATTAAGAAACTGCAGACCATTAATAATAAAGGGGTAAAAATACATACATCAAAATCTAATTAATTAAAACAAGTAAATTACAGCACTAAAAGAAACACATACTATCATTAATAAAATGGAAATTAAAACAAAAAAAACACATGACCCCTTGGTCACAATTTTCCCCTAACCAAACTCATGCACACACACACACACACACACACACACACACACACAATTACTTGTTACCATGGTGACCCTAGTTGGATTCATCTAGAATTCCAATGTGGTTGGTCTCCAATCCCGCTGATGTTGTTATGAATATAAATATACCTGCAAAATAGAGAATATCTCCTTCGGCCTCATGGCCGCATTAATACATCCATGCCAAAATATGCGATATAAATATAAAATAATATATATATATATATATGAATAAATATCATCTATGCAATTACGAACCATTTACAAATTTCTAGAAATTTTTCTATCGAATATTTCATCCATGTCCAAATGATCACAACATTACCAAAGCGTACGAAGTGTGGTGAAGGATATCACATGTCAAATATATATATATATATATATATATATATATATATAACCATGTCCACAACATCAATATCAAATGTCTCTAATGGTCCACATGCATCATTTATGAATTGACTCAACAACAGTTCAATATATCTAACATCTAACATCATACTAAATCCAAAGCCATAATCATATCCATAAGTGTAGTCAACAGTATCGAAAACAAAAATCAAAAAGGTGTCGAAGGGAAGTGGGCACTATAAGTGTAAATAAATGAATGTGTTATTGTTAATTAAACCGTTGCATAAATGATTGGACACTATCTTTTGCATTTGATGCTCTGGCATAATATTGCTTGCTAGATCTCACTTATCATGTTTTGAAAGACCAACTGTGGCATGTTTTCTGAATAACCTATTGTCTTCTATTCACATATTGTTGTGATACTTCAATTTCATGAGTTAGATATATCAATTGAGTTGTGGATACATTACAATTTTCGTTGCAACTTTGATAAAAATTCAGTCTTTCTTTCCATTTTGAAAGCTTAAATCTAAAACTCTTACCCTACAACACTTGCTTTTTGAAAACTATCATTTACCCCTCCCATGCATGCAAAAACCAAGCTCTTATATCTTTGAAAATGTCTCTAAGCATTGCATGATATTTTAATCACAAATCAATGAATAATACCAATCTCAATCACATATATAAACTCTTTTAATACACGTGTTTGTTCATATAATTGTTTCGAGATTATATAAGTTTTTTTGCCTTGCAATGTATGGTTGTAACATGATGAATCTAGATAATTGACTTCTCAAGTATTTTGTGCACATCTAAAGTTTTTTCTTCTGAAAATTATTCTAAATTTGGAAATTTTCTTTTTTATCACAATGAATTACTTCATTAAACTGCTACAAGCTAATTGATTTTATGTGGCATTAATCTTTATGAAATGAAGATCTATTGTAGCTTTAATCTGGGAGCATGTTTGAAGTAGAACACTTTCAACAAAAAACTTTTTACTAGTTTTGATCCCATTTACACCGAAACCTCATGTAAGATGTAAATATGTAACTTTAAAAGATGATTATTGCTACTGAAAACTATGTTATTGAAGTTTAAAACTTGATATTTTTCGTATAAATGAAGCCATGTATCATGAATGAGATTATGAATGGACTCTGATGCACTTCTTGAGGTGCTTCATAATCATTTCTTGATCTCATTTATATGATTATTGTTTCTTGTAAATTTCTCTTTCATCCCTGAATTATGAATAAAAAATATTTGAAAGGTCTTCAATTCATATCACTTAAATAAGTATAAAACATGAATAATACAATTATTTTGACACATGTACTTACACATTAAAATAAATAGTTAGAAACATAGGTGAATGCCATAATTATTCCATTTACTTGTGATTTCTTCTTGTGCCATGCTTCCCAAGATGATATTATGATCTTTGGTTCATTTTGAGTTGTTTGGTTTTCAAGTTCCTTTTAAGAAATTCCATTTGTTTGAAGCTATGAGTATAATAGGATTGAAAATCTAGAGCTCTAACATGTATTTTTTCTCTTTTATGTACAAAAAAACAAATGAAAAACATGAAGAAGACGAGCAGGTGAGGACAACTAGAAGCCAACTACGGTAAAATCCATATGAATAGGAAATGATAGATTTTTCTTTCTCTTTTATTCATAACTTTACACACATGTACTTTCTTTTAATGCACTTGATTTAAGAATTTCTCCCACCGCTTGTGTGGGTTCATTGTCCTTTCAAATTATGAAATAAATGAAAACCTCTTAATGTGATCAGCTGTAATTACTTCCTTTTGCATTAATTTTCATTAACATGGTGTTAAATGAATTCTTTGCAACTCATACACACTAGAAATTTTTCACTTAATCATAATTAATGAAGTCAAAGTAACTTAATAAAACTGAACTGTGAATAAAAGATAAATTGAAACCTACTTAAACCTTTGAAAAGGGTTATCCCTGTGTAAGTTTTAGGTTGTCCACCTTTGATCTTTTCTATCTTTCCCATCTATGTCAGGATCATGCACTAGTTCCTAAGGGGATGTTTCACAATAATGATGAAGCTGTTAACTGGAAAGAAACTTTAGGTGGAAATTTGACATTCTAAAATCAAAAAAGCGGCAGTTCATGCCTTTTCCCTCCAGTAAGGAACCTGAAACCAATATATTCAGTCTGAGAAATGAAGTTTTGAGTTGACCACCAAACTAAAATAACTCAAAAATAAGATATTTCAGATTGCAACCAATTCCTTTTTTATGGTTGATGGTGTTTTATTCAAAATAGACATTAATGGTGTATTGTTGAGATGTGTTGAACCAAACCAAGTTGAAATGATACTTGAACAATTTCATGATGGAGAAGCTGGAGGGAATTATTCTAAAATAAATAAATCCATCAAGATCATGAAAGGAGGATATTATTGGTCAAGTCTCTTCAATGAGAACAATGTTTGGGTAAAAAAGTGTTAAAAGTGTGCATTTTTTACAAGAAAAGAGAGGCTTTCTACCTTACCGCTAGATCTAATTTCAGTGGACCAACCCTTTACTCAATAGGGTTTGGAATTCATAGGCATTATAAACTCACCTTCAATCTTGGGACATAGATGGATTCTTTCTACAATAGATTATTTTACATGGTCGACTTAAGTGGTAACTCTGAAGGAAGATAATGAAGCAAGCATCTTGGACTTATGAAGGTATAATAATCAGGTTTTCTATTCCTTCTACCATCAAGAAATATTTTGTTGGTGGAAATATTTCTGCATGGGCTATTCAAAAATCTATTTATCTCAGTACTTCTTCAAATTATTTTCCACAAGGCAATGACCTTGCTGCATCAACTAAAAAAAATCTAGTGAGGATAATTAAAAGGACTAGTAGTGAAAACCAAATAACTTGGCATATGAAATTGAAGGAAACCATATGGGATTATATAATACGTCACAAGAGGTCAATTTTTAACTCACCATTCAAGTTTTTTTATGGGCTTAAAGTTAAACTGCCTATTTCACTTGAGCTTCTAGATTTGAAATTAATGCACCAAGTGGAACTAGTGGAGAATGAACCAATGGAAGTAAGATACACTTAGCTCATGAAATTTGAAGAGGTTATAAATGAAATAATGAATTCCATGGATTTATATCAAGCACAAGTTAAAAGAACATTTGACAAGAAGGATACAACAAGAGTTTTCAATGAAGGAGATTTAGTGCTAAATGGGATGAGGATATAGAAAAACCATGTTTTCACAAAAAGTTTGATTTTATATACATTTTTTGTAATTTTGATTTCAAAGTTTGATTCATTGTGGAGTGCACCTTATATGATTATCAAATGTAAACCTCATAATGATTTCTATCTTGTAAGAATGGATGGAGAAGAGCTTCTGATCCTAGTCAACATGATACTTTTGAATCATTGTTTCTAAAAGAGATAAGCTGACACTGTACAATTTTTTCCATGCTTTCATGTAAGTGTTTTATATACATTTTTTGTAATTTTGATTTCAATAAATGGATACCATATTAGTTTTCTACCCTTATATTATTTTATCTTTCCTTCAAGTGCAATTCTACAAGTATAGTTGTATTTCAAACATGTATTTTCAAATGTGCTCAAATAGGGTTTTACTTGTTTTTCCATTTTCATGAAGGGTTTTCAGTCTTTATCAATGCTTTTCAAGTTCAAACTTGGTTTAAGTTTTCATATTGATTTCATGGATGGAAAATATTGTATTTAATTGTTCTATCTTAATAGGATCAGAATCATGTTGCTCGTAATAGTCGCTTACTACTTTCCATCTCATGGAACCAATTCAGAAATGATGCCAAAAATTTTTACCATTTTGGTCATTATTGGAGGAGGGTATAATTTTTTTTCGATTTCTCAGTTTTAACATATGAAGGGGTAGCATACTGGTAATCTGCAACGTATAGTCTAGTGCTAGGATGGAATGCCTCACATATGATGCCATTACATGATGTATTCTTCACCTAAACCATGCATCAACCATGAAAGACTATTGCAAGGCATGGGTGGAGATGAACGTGGCAATGATAGCAAAAATCAGAAATTGCATGCTGAAACAACAAGTTAGGTTGTAGATTTAAAGCATCAAAAGAAATTTAGTTGCATCAAGTGTTATTAATTGTATTCTTGGTGATAAAATAAAGGTACAATTAATTAATTTTATTTCCTTATGATTACATAAAGTTGTCATATTGTATTGATTTGTAGAGGTTTATTTGAAGTCATGTAACTGAAAAGAAATGTAAAAAAATCACATACATTTAATTACATAAAATATTCATGAGAAATAATTGTTCAAGGCTGCCACACAATCCGTGGGATATGATTTTTTGGTCACATGATGATGCATGTCTCTCGTTCTCTCTGGTAAGGAAATAACGAATATAAATATGAAACTAAAAATGTAAGGAACAAAAAACCTATCATTTCCTGAGGTGAAAATCATTCCCAAGATTCTCTGAATTTCCTTTGATTACTACATACTTCTAACATCTAAAATTAGAAAAATAGAACATGTTAGAGCTCTAGGTTTTTCAATTCCTTATATTAACAACTTTATATTTATAAAAATTCTATCACTATGAATTACAGAAAAGAAGGAAACAAATTTTACAAGACTGAATAAAATTTCAAGTATAGTTGTATTTCAAACATGTATTTTCAAATGTGCTCAAATGCAAGAGAGTCTAGATATGAAAGTCATTCATTCATAATTTTTTAGGATAAATAAAATCAAGGGCTACCATTAAGCTCTCATCATATGCATTTCAATATGAAAGGTCGAACAAGCTAGTCACAACCATCAGATTACGGGTTCCAGTAATGCCAAATGTAATGCCCACAATATCGATGTTCAAAACCACACCAAATGCTATTAATTTATCAGGGACATTTTTGTGGGATTTTTTTTGAAGGTTACAAGGGTTATAAATATCAACTATGTTTAATTAATTTTCATTAATAATATCTACTCATTAATAAGGTAGTTGTAACTAAAATTAATTAATTAAATATTATTAGTTTATTTTCCAAATCCTTTTCTAAATATAAACCTCTTCTAACGTTTGCTTTCATTTTTATTTAAATAATGGAAACATTAATCACCTTTGTTTACCCATTCAAATTCTTCTTAAGTTCATAATTTACTCATTTCCTAAGTTGATTTCGATTTATTTCCCCTAACATCTTACACCACTATCCATCATTTAATATTTTAACTATGCAATTTTACCTTTAATAAAATATTAATTTACCCATTCTTAATATCATAACACATAGAAATACCCAAGCGAGATGGGAGAAAAATAGGCAACAAGAGAGGTCTAACTAATAATTACTAGGGCAACACACCAACATCCTTGTAAAAACTTACGAAAAAAACCTACACTTTCTCTTCCCAAGGAAAAGGGGGACAACATCAAGGTTTCCCAAAAGGAAGGAGAATTTCCAAAATTCCTTCATATCCTTAACATGTGTTCCTTAAGCTTGTCAATAAGCCTAGGTTACCAATGACCTATTCCACACACAAGGGGTTCCTTTCTTAAAACTAGAGATATAAACTCGCTCTTAGACCATAAATCATACACTTGTTGAGCTAAGAGGCAACAAGGGTACAATGAACCGAAATAATCCTACAAGGGGAATCACGCACATTTATGTTCAAGTGAGTAAAACACAGCTAGAACTCATCGCTATCAACAATGTGTTTCATAATCAGAGTGGGTGGAAAGACCTAAAGGCTTAAATAGTTTCCACCTTTTTCATGATGGGGAGTAGGGTTCATCGATATAAACATATCAATTATTTCATGCTAAAAAGGGGATAAAATACTTATGCATACTTCTAAAACTTTTTACTACCCAAAGAGAGGTCCAAAAATGACCTAGCATATACTTGTGTTATAAACATTTTTCTTAAGTTTTTTGTTTGATAAACAAGGGGAGGTATGGAAAGTACTCAAGAACATTACACCACAAAATATTAGGCCATAAATGAGATTATATATTCTCACATTATCCTAAGGAAACCTTCTAATTAGTTCAAACTTTCAGATTTTGTCCTTTATAAATTTTAGTGTGTGCAAAAGAAATTTATACAATTAAGGTCATTTTATTAGATATTATACTAGTGTTCAATTTCATAAAATTACTCATCCCATAATCCAAATTATAAGACAAAATTTATAGTTACATTCGCTAAAAACATTTCTTATAATTTTTCTTAATTAATGCAATTCCTTTTATTATGATATCCCATATCTTGCGTCATTAAGGATCATCACCAATGTTGACATGATTTCTCACCATTCTATATATGCGGAAAAATTTATCCATTCCACTTATAGGGGAAATATAAGAGGGTTCTTTGCTACTTTCACATATTTTTATTTCTTCTATTAAACTACCAAGTTAGAGTAAGGGACGATATTCCTAATGTCCCAAATTACTTATTAAGTTTTGAAATTCCAAGTCTCCCAATTAGATCTTTAATATGCTCAAGTTTGTCACATTACCAATTAAATTTTAATGAGTAGGAAGATTCAATATTATCACGTTATTAAGTTCATAGGAACAAGAGGTCAGTAACAAAAATGGAACACATCAAGTTTACAAGATTTTTCCCAACAGTTACATGCATCACCGATGCATTCCAGGTAAGTCTCCACAAGTTTCGATAAGAGATACAATGACGATATAACTTATGAAGTTATGAATTTTATTTTACAAGTTCAAGAAGTTTAGATCAATGTGAATGAGGAAACAATGTTTATGACTTATACTCAAAATAGGTTCACTATACGAGAGAGAGAGAGAGAGAGAGAGAGAGAGAGAGAGAGAGAGAGAGAGAGTTTCTAAACAAAACATATACCTCCACAAGATACCATCGACCAAGAGATCAATATGAAAATGGGGATAATCACCCCAATGAAACCACATTCCCTCACCAAAATCCAAAAAAATATATCGAGAGGATAGTCAAATGATTTACTCAAACATAGCCTCTAAGACCAAGAGTTATATACTTGGATGAAAGAGCTTGAAGTACGCACAACCAAGGTCATAAATTTAAGACCTATTAAACCCCAAATATCTAAGCACAAGGTCCAACAGAGCCCAAGGTATTCATATCTATCTAAACATAGCTCGATACTAAATGGATTATAGGGTGGTATAATATAAACAATTAAGATATTTAACACAAGCGTATATCCATCTCTGGGTCCTCGACACCAAACAAGTATAATTATTTAATCACTAAGTTAAAAGAAACTTAAGTATAACCATATTTACCCAAGATGATTATAGTACAACACATTGATATCTTGTAAGTTAAATCAACTATGGTTAAGTCTAATCAGGATTAGACGAGATTATCATTGTGTGTAAAATTCATTTGGTTCATCATGTCATGACCCACAACTTCTGTTGTGGGGCATGACACTGTTGAACGAGTAACTCCGCACCCACCTTGATGATCCTTCCTAAAACATGATTAGGCCTTAATCGTAGGTAAAACGATTCATAAATGATAGTGAATTTTTCGGTTATTTGTATTTTGGTTACTTTATTTTAATCTATTTGGTCGTCTTTTGTTATGTTCAAATTTTGCAATAACCGTGATGTTAACTGCCTTTGTTTGATTTGACAATGCTATATCAAGCCAGCTTATGTGAATATTCAAATTATTATTTGCGGACTTGGTGATTTTCGTTTATTGGAATGTTTTATATGAAACCTAGAAAATCAACTAATTATTATGGTAATATATTGTTGGAAAATGTGGACTTGTATTATGAAGATTAAATTTCACATAACCATTAAGTTGGGTAAAAAATAAAATAAAAATAAAAATAAATGAAATATTAATTACTATATATATATACATTTTAGAAGGATTTGGCATGTAAGCCAAAAGTTTTATTTATTTAATTTTATGGGTTTTGTAAAGCGAAACACCTTCTCAAGGCAACAAGTGTGTGGCATGCATTAATGCATGTACCGACATTGGGAAGCCCAAAAATTCTCCAATATGCCACCCAACTATAGTTTTTTCATTATATTTTTCTTATGCTTCTCCTTTATCCTTTTTCATTCTTCCTTTCTGGGATACCTGCGTGAGTTTTGGAGGAAGGAAAGATTCAACTTGTTGGAGTTGGAAGAGCAAGAGGTTTTTGATTCTGGGTTTACTTCAGGAATGAATATCTTGTCCCTACTCTGCTGCATTAATTTGTAAAAAAATGCACAATCTGTTTTAATGGCAATCAAGGAATTTTTGGACAACTTTTGATTTAATTGTTGGGGGTAAAATTTGAAAAGGAAATTGATGGATTATGTATTCTTTTAGTTTTTATTGTGTGGTTTTAGTGAAACCCAGAAAGAAAAAAAATGTAGATGGGGTTTTGGGTTTTGATCTACAAAAATAAAGTAAAAGAAAGGTTAAACATTCCTTCTTTGCATTAAAATAAATTGTACCCAAAAGGAAACGAATTGGGTATTTCCTGTACTGGAAGAAGGAAATTTTTTTGTGAATTTTTGTGATTAAAATTAATTTGTGCTTGTGGAATGTCATTTTGTTAACAGAAATCTGGTTGTGTGTTTTCTATAAACAAATCGATTAGATACCCAAATCGATTTTTTTATACAAATCGATTTGCATAAATGAATCTATTTGGGTATGCATCCGGTTGTGGGTTTTGTATTTTTTTTTGGATGTTATATGCAGGTCTGATTTTCAATTTAATGAGATATTTTGAATGATAATTTTTGAATGTCAAAGCTCTTGCATGGGGCTGCATTTTTCAAGAAATTTAATCATTATGGACATCAAAAATCGATGCATGTATAAATGAGTGTGTGTTGTTATGTGTGAATAATTACAAAAAAATGGCATTTAGCCTGTAACTTCCAGCCTGGCAATATGACTTGGATTCTTGTATGACTGTGAAAAATAAGTTTCTTGTCTTCGTAAGGGCATGAAAGCCAGTGCAGTTTGACTGAGTTGCATCAAGGAGTAATTGGTGGCATGATTAGGGTTTAATATAATGATATTTTATGAAAGAAATTATTAGTTGTTCGTTTACTAGAAAGAGTATGTTTAAATGATGTAATCATGGTACTGCTATATTTTTTTGTTCGGTTGTTTGTTTACCAGAAAGAACATGTTAAAATGATGTAATTATGGTAAAAAAAATTCTAATTTATAGAGCTTCTTGTTAATTGAAAATAATATGTTTTTATTTTCTTATTAATGATGTTCTTGGACATTTTTTTTAGAGCTGCTCATTGACTGAAAAAAAAAAAGGTTTTATTTTGCTTTATTAATGATGTTTTTGAATGATACGATGAGCTGCTCATCACCTTGGGAGAATATGTTTAATTGGTATTTAGAAATGATGATTTCAGATAGTTTTGTTAAGCTGCTCATTGATTTAGAAGCTTAGAAAAATAGTATTTAAATCTATACTAAGTAAAGTATGATTTGCTTGTGGTTATAATTTGAATTCGGATGTTGAATGATTATGGTTTGATTATTATTATTTTGATGGCATCTTATTAAAAATAAGAAAAAAAATAAGCACTCTTCTTAATCATATTTTTTTACGAGTTATGTAGAAATTTTAAATGCCAAATATTTATTGCTTGAAGCTCAAATATAGATGTCTTAATATTTATGATTAGAGGGAAACATGGTCGCTGAAGTAGAAATTGGTTATTCTATTTGTATGCATCCATATCTACATCTTTATGGAAAACATGTAGTAATACATTCTAATTTGTATTACCATGCATTTGTGGATAGACAACATGTCATATTTTATTAAATAATTGTATCATAAAATGGAGTCAATATTCATGCCAGTTCATTTTGAACTGACATCATACTACTATTGCAGTATTATAGGAGATTTATCTGTCACATTCAGATATGCGGAAACTTATGTCTTGTGAAGTTTTATTGTAGCATGGATCTAAATGAGTTTCTTGGATTTCAACTTGCAGAAGGATGAAATTCTAGAAGTTTGACTGAATTTATTGAGATCTTGGACCCATTGTAAATATTCAAACCTCACTATGTGAGAGTTACTGTGGTAGTTTTATATTTTTCCTTAACGGCATATGTAATTTATGGTTTTAATGAAGAAATTATTACTTTGTATGTAATAATATCTCAATATGACTAAATGATAAATACTGGAATTGTGAAATCTTCCTTATGAGAAATTGTTAAATATATTTATTTGATAGTTATCAATGTATGAAGCTGATAATTGCAAAATTATTGTAACATTCGATTGCCTTTTAATTTCTCAATTAAATAGCTATCTAGTGGCGTAGCTAATCGGAGGAATAATTAAATATATATTTTAATACATATTTAATTCAGAATTTTAGTAAACTTGGTATTAATATGTTAAAATTTGTAAATCTTATTGTATAGAGGATGCAAGAGTATCATTATAAAAAGGTAATTTAAAATTAAAGAATCGAACATCAGGAAAAGAGAAACTAAATAGGAACGTAAATAGATGAAAATATCCATTAGGCATATTAAGGGATAAGTACATGTGGAATGTTGATATAGCTACATTTCAGCATAACAAAAGTACTTATCTCATAAGGATCCTAGTTGGCATTTCGCATCTATCTTGATATAAACTCTTGAAAGATAGGTTTAATTGGAAATAAAGTAAATAAAAACTATAAGATCTAGGTAACTATGAAAGGGATAGTTGTCAGGTGGCGGAAGAATTAAAAATCATAAGACTAATGTGTTGTATTGAGTTTATCCTTAACTTGCATGGCGGAAAACTTTGGGCAAGGTAAAGCATTGATGGTTGTGCGTTGTCTGATCACCTAGTCCTCCAATTAAATGAAAGTTGTCAATCACTGAATCATGGTAAGTTGAACACTGAACATGAGGTAGAAAATGGTCAGATATCGGAATACGAAGTCAGGAAACTAGATTCGTGGTATACCCAAAGACTTTCACATAGTTCTCATGTCCTGAAAAAGGTTGAGCCAAAATGCTTGTAAGAATTGTCACTCGAAGTAGCGATGAAGGGAGATCGTGGACATCTGGATAGCCCCTTCTTAGCCATACATGGCCTACATGTATGTTATCAAATAGATCAAAAGAACAAATTTTATTTAATGGATTTGATTAAATAAATCTATATGATTGTAGCTATGTAATTTGATTTTATGTTTAAAAAAAAATCATTTTCCAGTTCTTGTAATTTTGAGTGTTACATTTTTGTATTAGAGCTAGAGGCTTAGAAACTTGGATAGTAATGGGACACATGTTCTAATAAAAAGTATATTCTCTTATAAAATAGAAAACTATTGCTATATTGGAAACAAGAGATAGTATGGTGAGTGAAAGTTGGGTAAATATTTATAACGTGCCAGATAATACGACTGTTAACTTAGAAGAAATCATCAACCTTTTGAATGACACCCGAAATTGAGTTGCTTCCATAGAATAACAAGGTCAGGGTGGTGAAGAATCTGAGGATCGTAGGGGTGATAATCAGGGTGATGAGCAATATGATGATCAACCCAAGCACCTAAATGAAAGGGAAAATAAGAAAGCAAGGCTGACTACAGAGTTAGCAAGAGACATTAAAAGAATATCCCCACTTAAGTTTGATGGTACAAATCTTGGGGATGGTGCTGAAAATTGGCTCTCTGAAATGGAAAAGTATTTTGAGATTAGGGACTTTTCAGAGGAGACAAAAGCAGTATGGGGAACCTACCAATTGTCTTGTTAAGCATCTTCCTAGTGGGATAAATAGAAAATGGAACTAGGAATTGATTCTAGGATGATCATGTGGGAGCATTTCAAGTCCTACTTCCATCAAAGATGGATACCTCAGCTATATTTTGACAAAAAGATGGCAGAATTCCAAAATATGACACAAGGAAAGTACTGAGTTACAGAATATTGGAAACATTTTACTTGGTTGTTGAAATATGTTCCTTTGTATCAAAAGGATGAAAAGTTAAGAGTGAGAAAATTTATAATGGGATTGAATCCTAGTATTTTTGGTGATGTGGATGTTCATTTACCAACCTCGATGGAAATAGTGTTTGAAAAATCTATCAAGCAAGAACAAAAGCTGCGAAGTATTTATGCCTCTAAAGAGGAAACCAGAAGGAAAAATAGCAAGTTTCAAACACCAACCACAAGTAAACCAGCATGGAAAAAAGAAAAAAACAAGTTCAGGCCTGTCAATAAAAGAGGAATAGTGGGAAGAAATGTTGTGAATAATAATAAAAATGGGAAACAAGGAATAAGTTTCATCCAAAATAAGATTGAGAGAAAAGGACCACATGGAGGATGTTTTAATTGGAGTGGTGATCATTTTTCTAGCAACTTTCCACAAAGAGGACAATGGAAAAACCTACAGAAAGGATCTACTATAGTAAATAAAGAGGGGAAATCACATAATATTTATGTTGAAATCCATAATAAGCAAGCGGAAAAGCAAGCGACTCCAATAGAAACTTCAGGTAATCTTTTTGGAGAACTTGTTTCTATTTTATTTGATATTGGTTCAACAAAATGTTTTGTTTCATCTAAAGTATCTGATAAACTCAAAATAAGAGTTGGGTACATGGAATACACTTGGATTGTACAGTATGGAAATAATGTTATGCATAGATTGAATCAGTGTTTGTTTAAGGCACCATTAGAGTTACCTCTATTCAAGACAAGATTAAACCTGTATGTGGTACCTCTTGGATCCTATGATGTTGTCATAGGTATAAATTGGTTAAGTCAAAATAATGCAACCTTAGATTTCTTAGGAAAATGTGTAACCTGCTATGATGATCAGTAGAAAACAACAAGTGTTCATGGTGTTAAAAGAGAGTTTGTGTTTCCATCCTAAGGGAATTTAGATATGTGTTCCCAAGTGAGTTTCCCAGAATTCTACCTAAGCGTGAATTTGACTTCATAATAAAGGTCAAACAAGCAACAAAACTGATCTCTAAGGAACCATACAGAATGAAAACAACTTAATTAGTTGAGTTAAAAAGATCAATTACATGAATTGTTGTCCTTAGGTCTGATTAGACCAAGTATATCACCATGGGGTGCACCGGTAATCTTCATGAAAAAGAAAGATGGAACCCTCAAACTTTGTATTGATTACTGAATGCTTAACAATGTAACAATGAAGAATCGGTACCAATTTCCCCAAATTGATGGTTTTTTTTATCAAATGGGGGGTACAATTTTTTTTTCCAAGATTGATCTCAGATCCGGTTATTATCAACTAGGAATCAAGGATGAAGATATCCATAAAACCGCTTTTAGAACCAGGTATGGGCATTATGAGTTTACAGTTTTTCCCTTTGGTCTAACAAATGCACTTGCCGCTTTCATGAACTTGATGAACAACATGTTTAGAGAATACTTAGACACATTTGTACTTATCTTTCTCGATGATATATCTATATACTCCAAGAATGAGGAATAACATGATGAAAATTTAAGGATTGTGATGGGAATTCTCAGAAAACATAAATTATATGGAAAATTATCTAAGTTTTCTTTCTATCAATATGAAGTACAATACTTAGGCCACTTAATAAATAAAGAAGGAATCTCAGTGGACCCTTCAAAGATTAGTGCCATCATGGAATGGCCAGCACCAAATGATGTGCACTAAGTGAGAAATTTTATGGGTCTAGTAGGCTACTATCGAAAGTTTAGAAAGGACTTCTCTAGGTTAGCAGGACCTATCCCTTCTTTTCAAAATAAGAGTAAGAAATTTTTTTAGGACAGAAAGTATGAAGAATTCTTTAAGGATTTAAAAGGTAGACTCACAAGTGCTCTAGTGTTGAAGATTTCGGATGCAAACGGGAACTTCTTAGTGGTAATTGATGCTTCAAGGGAAGGTTTGGGCAGAGTACTACTACAAGATGGGCTTGTGGTAGCTTTCGGAATTAGAAAGGTGAGGGTGCATGAAGTAAATTATGCACTACATGATCTTTAGCTTGCTGCGATTGTTCATGTGCTATAGGTATGGAGGCAATATTTGATAGGGAAACCTTTTAAACTCAAAACAAATCATCTTTGGCTCAAGTACATATTTACGTAGCTGAATCTAAATGCAAGGCAATGAAGATGGCTGGAGTTCCTAGAAAATTATGACTTTGATGTAAATTATATTAAGGGAAAATAGAATAGAGTGGCTGATGCTTTAAGTCACAGAAAGCATAATACTGCTACAATTACATTAAGAACCCAGTTCAATGATGAATTCAAAAATGAGTTAACAAATGACCCCTATTACAATTATGTTAAAATAGCTCTATAAAAATATCTGAGAGACAAAAGGTATGATGGTTTTAAGATGGAAACAAATGGGATTCTGTGTTATAACAGCAGAATATAGGTACAAGAAGGTAAAGAACTTAGAAATAAAGTCATGAGATAATTTCATGACGCTCCCTACTCGAGACACCCAGGAGCAACAAAGATGACGATAGACATAAAAAAGCAATACTTCTGAAAAATATGAAAAATGATGTGATTATTTATGTCTCACAATGCTTGGAATGTCAGTAAGTAAAGGCTGAACATTCATATCCAACAGGATTATTATATTCTCACAAAGTCCCAGAATATAAGTGGCAAGTTATAAGTATGGATTTGGTCCAAGGTCTACCTATATCACAAAATAAACATGATGTTATACTTGTATTTGTAAACAAGTTAACTAAAGTGACACATTTTATAGCTGGTAATTTAAAGGATAATTCACCCATACTGGAAAAAAGGTTTGTGCAGGAAGTTTTCTGATTACATGGAGTTCCAGAAGTAATAATTTCAGATAGGGACTCAAGGATAACCTCCATATTTTGGAAAAATTTGTATGTTATCTTAAGGACAAAACTTAACATAAGTTATGCCTATCATCCTAAAACTGGTGGTCAAACCGAAAGAGTAAATCAAGCGTTAGAAGATTTACTAAGAATGTATTGCATGGATCAGTAATACAAATGGGAATATTACCTTCCCTTGGTTGAATTTTCCTATAATAAGACTTGTCATTCTTCCATTCAAATGGCTCCTTTTGAGGCCTTATATGGTCATAGGTTTAGAACACCTATAAGTTATGATAATCCTAAAGATATAGAGTACTGATTGGACCAGAAATACTTTCCAAAATGTAAAAATAGGTTAAATTAATACAAGAAAGAGGTAGCGAATAGACAGAAAAGTTATGCAGATTTAAAAAGAATTAACAAAAAGTTTAACGTGGGAGATAAAGTATTTATTAGGGTCAAACCTAAAAAGATTTCCATTTCGTTTGGCCAGTCAGCCAAACTATCTCCTAGGTTTATAGGACCATTTGAAGTCCTAGAGGTCATTGGACTAGTAGCCTACAAGGTAGCACTGCCTCCCACTCTATCTAGGCTGCATAATGTATTTCAAGTATCCTTGCTTAAGAAATATGTACCTGATTTAACACATGTAATTAATTGGGATTTATTGCAGGTTCTGGATCCAAGGGTAATCATCGTTGATCCTATAAGGATCCTAGAAACTTAGAAGTTACACTTGAGGAATTGTGAGGTTTTAAAGTGTAAGGTCCAGTGGAACCAATATTTTGAAGAAAGTGCCACTTGGGAAAATATGGAAGATATCCAGACTACCTTTCCGCGTTTATTTGAGTGATTTTTATAAATATGTTTTGTTATATTACTAAATGTAGTTTTTCTGTAAAGTGGTAGATAAGAACATACTGTAGATAAGCCTACAAATGAATATTGCGACTAAGATACTTTTTTATTAGTAGTTGCTATAGAATATTTTGTTAATGAACTATAAAATTTGTCGTTTAAGCAGTAATGTGTTATGTCTACAAATTATGTAAATGATTTTCTAGATATATAAGGGATGTTGTGACCTTTTATGATTCAGATGAAATAGTATTGTTACAAATTCTAAGTTGATTTGAAATATATCTATGCAGTAAATGAATGATGGGCTAGTTTATCTATTTATCTTGAAATCATCGAGACGATGATTATTCTAAGAGGTGGAGTATGTAACATCCCAAATTTCTTGTAAGTTCAATTAACTACGGTTAAGTCTAATCAGGATTAGACGAGATCATGATTGTGTGTAAAATTCATCTGGTTCGTCGTGTCATGACCCACAACTTCTGTTGCGGGGCATGAAACTGTTAAATGAGTAACCCCGCACACACCTTGATGATCCTGTAAAAAACATGATTAGGCCTTAATCGTAGGTAAAACTGTTCATAAATGATAATGAATCTTTTGGTTATTTGTATTTTGGTTACGTTATTTTAATTATTTTGGTCATATTTTGTTTTGTTTGACTTTTGCAATAACTGTGATGTTAAATGCCTCTATTTTATTTGACAATGATATATCGAGCCAACTTATAAGAATATTTGAATTATTATTTACGGACTTAGTGATTTTTGTTTATTGGAATGTTTTATATGAAACCTGGAAATTTACCTAATTATTATGGTAATATATTGTTGGAAATATGTGGACTTGTATTATAAAGGTTAAATTTAACTTAACCATTAAGTTGGGTAACAACTAAAATAAGTAAATAAATAAATGAAATATTAATTAGTATATATATACATTTTAGAAGGATCTGACATGTAAGCCAAAAGTTTTATTTATTTAATTTTATGGGTTTCGTAAAGCGAAACACCTTCTCAAGGAACCAATTGTGTGGCATGCATTAATGCATGTACCGACATTGGGAAACCTAAAAATTCTCCAATATGCCACCCAACTATAGTTTTTTCATTATATATATTTTTTTGCTTCTCCTTTGTCCATTTTCATTCTTCCTTTCTGGGATACCTGCGTGAATTTTGGAGGAAGGAAAGATTCAACTTGTTGGAGTTGGAAGAGTAAGCGGTTGCTTATTCTAGGTTTACTTCAGGCATGAATATCTTCTCCCTTCTCTACTGCATTATTTTGTAAAAAATGCACATTCTGTTTTAATGGCAATCAAGGAATTTGTGGACATCTTTTGATTTAATTGTTGGGGGTAAAATTTGAAAAGGAAATTGATGGATTTTGTATTCTTTTAGTTTTTTTTGTGTGGTTTTAGCTAAACCCAGAAAGAAAAAAAATGTAGATGGGGTTTTGGGTTTTGATCTACAAAAATATAGTAAAAGAAAGGTTAAAAATAACTTCTTTGCATTAAAATAAATTGTACCCAAAAGGAAATGAATTGGGTATTTCCTGTATTGGAAGAAGGAAAATGTTTTGTGAATTTAAGCGCTTAAAATCAATTTGTGCTTGTGGATTCTCATTTTGTTAACAAAAATCTAGTTGTGTGTTTTCTATAAACAAATCGATTTGGGTATACAATTAAATTTACATAAACGAATCGATTTGGGTAACCCAATCAATATGGGTATGCATCTAGTCGGGGGTTTTGTATTTTTTTTCTTTTTGGCCGTTATATGCAAGTCTGATTTTCAATTTATTGAGATCTTTTGAATGATAATTTGTGGATGTCAAAGCTCTTCAATGGGGCTGCATTTTTCAAGAAATTTAATCATTATGGACATCAAAAATTGATTCATGTATAAATGAGGGTGTGTTGTTATGTGTGAATTATTACAGAAAAAATGGCATTTAGCCTGTAACTTCCAGCCTAGCAATATGACTTGATTTCTTGTATGACTATGAAAATGAAATTGCTTTTCTTGGTAAGGGCATGAAAGTTAGGGAAGCTTGACCAAGTTGCACCAAGGAGTAATTGGTGGCATGACTAGGGTTGAATATAATTATATTTTATGAAAGAAATTATCAGCTATTATTTTACTAGAAAGAGTATGCTTAAATGATGTAATCATGGTGGTGCTATATTCTTTTGTTGGGCTGTTCGTTTACCAGAAAGAACATGTTAAAATGATGTAATTATGGTAAATTTTTTGCTAATTTGTAGAGCTTATCGTTAACTGAAAATAATATGTTTTTATTTTCTTGTTAATGATGTTCTTGGACTTTTTTTTAGAGCTACTCATTGACTGAAAAAAAGAGTTTTATTTTACTTGATTAATGACATTTTTGAACGACATGATGAGTTTCTCATCACCTTGGAAGAATATGTTTAATTGGTATTTGGAAATGATGATTTCAGACAGTTTTGTCAAGTTGTTCGTTGATTCAGAAGGTAAGAAAAATAGTATTTAAAACTATACCAAGTAAAGTATGATTTGCTTGTGGTTATAATTTGAATTCAGATGTTGAATGATTATGGTTTGATTATTATTTTTATGATGGTATCTTATTAAAAATAAGAAAAAAAAGTACTCTTCTTAATCATATTATTTTTACGAGAAAATTTGAAATTTTAAATGCCAAATATTTATTGCTTGAAACTAAAATACAGATGTCTTGATCTTTGTGATTAGAGGGAAACATGGTCGCTGAAATAGAAATTGGTCATTCTATTTGTGTGCATCCATAGCTATATCTTTATGGAAAACATGTAGTAATAAATTCTTAGTTGTATTACCATGCGTTTGTTTATAAACAACATGTCACATTTTATTAAATAATTGTATAAAAAAATGGAGTCAATATTCATGCTAGTTCATTTTGAATTGACATCATACTACTAATCTAGTCTTGTAGAAAAATTAGCCATCACATTCAAATATGCAGAAACTTATGTCTTGTGATGATTTATCATAACATGGATCTAAATGATTTACTTGGATTTCAACTTGCAAAAGGATGAAATTCTATAATTTTGACTGAATTTATTGGGATCTTGTACACATTGTAAATATTCAAACCTCACTATGTGAGAGTTACCATGTCAATTTTATATTTCTCCTTAACGACATATGTAGTTTATGGTTTTAATGAAGAAATGATTACTTTATATGTAATAATATCTCAATATCAGTAAATGATAAATACTGGAATTGTGAGATCTTACTTATCATAAATTGTTAAATATATTTATTTGATAGTTATCAATGTATGAAGCCAATAATTGGACAATTATTGTAACATTCAATTGTCTTTTAATTTCTCAATTAAATAGCAATCTAGTGGCATAGCTAACCAGAAGAATAATTAAATATATATTTTAATATATATTTAATTCAACTTTTCAGTAAATTTGGTATTAATATGTTAAAATTATAAATCCTATTGTATAGGGGATGGAATATTATCATTACAAAAGGTAATTTAAAATTAAAGAATCGAACATCAGGACAAGAGAAACTAAATAGGAAGGTAAATAGATGAAAACATCCATTAGGCATATTTAGGGATAAGTACATGCGGAATGCTGATATAGTTACATTTCAGCATAATGAATGTACTTATCTCATAATGATCCTAGTTGGCCTTTTGCATCTATCTCGATATAAAATCTTGCAAGATAGGTTTAATTAGAAATAAAGTAAATACAAATTGTAAGATCTAGATACCTATGAAAGGGATATTTATGAGGTGGCGGAAGACTTAAAAATCATAAGAATAATGTGTTGTCCTGAGTTTAGCCATAACCTGCACGGCAGAAAACTTTGGCCAAAGTAATGCATTGATGGTTGTGCATTATTTGATCACCTAGTTCTCTAATTAAATTAGATTTTTCAATAACCGTCTCATGGGAAGTTGAACATTGAACACGAGCTAGACAATGGTCGGATATCAGAATACGAGGTTAGGAAACTAGCTTCATGGTAGACCCATAGATTTTCACATGGTTCCCATGACAGGAAAAAGGTTGAGCTGAAATGATAGTAAGCATTGTCACTCAAAGTAGTGATGAAGGGAGATCGTGGAGATCTAGATACACCCTTCTCAACCGCACATGGCTTACATGGATGTTATCAGATAGATTGAAATAAAAAAATTGATTTAATGAATTTGATTAAATAAATTTGTACGATTGCAGCTGTGCAATTTGTTTTTATGTTTTTTTCAAAAATAATTTTCCAGCTCTTGTGATTTTGAGCGTTACAGTTAATCCATACCTTACAATGCATAAAACTCATACTAGGGTGCAATAAGGAACATAATCACCATAAAATCTATCAAACTATCATTTATGACATGGAGATCCATCTCCATAGGAAAATGAAGTAACAAAAGTGTTACTCCAAGGTCCTAGGCATGCAAAGTTCCATCACTCCACAAAAAATCATGATACGAAGAGTCTATGATAACAAACAAGGCACCTCAGATGTACCCCCGTACTATGAGAGAACATAACATAACATAATAGAACCATATCGTCAGCAGACAAGAATAAAATCATGTAATATTCTTGACGACATTTAGCCAAATGGATTTCGAGGAAAACAAGCTCTGAGTTACCAAACAAAATAAAATCCAAGAAATATTGGCAATCAAATAAATGGCTAAGTGGCCACATTGGAATCCTTAAAAATCTTACAATAAATAAAATAATAATAAGATCCTCAAAGCTTCTCAATAAAATCACTAAAATAAAATTTTGGTCCTTGATAAAATAATTTAAGCTTATAAATATAAAACAAAGGAAATATCAACATCACAATCACTTCGCAGCCCTTCGTGGATAGCCGGTAGGGGTACTCAACATTGATCTCACATCTTAGAATAAACATACAAAATAGATATACTATGACATCATTTCGTGATATGTACTCTCCCATAAGGGAATTAAGTCCTCAAAGGGACAAAACCCAACCTGTCACCCCCGAAAATATGGATCTAGGTAGGATTTTCACTTCAACAGGTGAGGTAACTTCCGGGAGCCATAACGTTTGTGCTGTATCTCAATAGTATTTAAAATGTGGTGGTAACTTTAAGTAAGTTAAATCCATATTTAGAAAACGGTATTTCTACGTTACTTGAAGAAATAAATAAGAACAAATCCTTGGAGTTAGAAAAAGAGAAATTAATGGATATAATGAAAAATCCCAGCACTTCTTACCAGAATCCTAAACACGTAAAAACTAAAGGTACATTTTTTAACTGTAAAAAGCAAGTGTATGTGCTTTAAAATTGCAAAAAATGAGCACGAGATCTGCTTTATGGAAAATCTACAAATATGGAAATGGTAGTTGGAGAATTAGATGAAGTGGAAGACTATATCCAAAACAATTACAAATACTAAGATGATCACAGTGATGAAGATTTTTTATATTAAGTTGTGTGATTGTAATATTTCTTATCCATATTTACACTAAGGGGGGGAATGTTAGGAATAATATTTTAGCGTGAATATTATCTAATAAATAAATGAAAACTTCTATAAGTTGTTATTTATTTGGTTTATTGGTTCTATGTAAATAGTGGTGGTTTGAATGAAACACGTAATTAGGGATATTGGTTACCTATTATTTAGGAGTGTGATCCTTATTTGTATGGTGGTTGAAAATAATAATACTATGTTCTTATTTTATTAAAATTGGCTTCATTTGAAGATTCACCTTCAACATGAATTAGATATGGTATCATTTTTAAAAAAAATTAATGTATCTTGGACCATTTGTTCTACATTTCAACAAGTTAATCCATTTTATAGAACTATAAAATATGCCTCACTAGGGTAGCAGTGAGGTTTCATGGTGGGAAATGTTGATCTTGTTTAATATTGAGATTTATATTTAGTTTTCGAGGGGAAGGATGATACACTGTAATAAAATGTTGTATTTTTTACTTCTCCTTTTTGAGACATACTTCCAAGTCTTATCGAGGTAGAAGTAAGGTTGCTTGTAGTAGGGTAGTTGTGTATTCTTTTAACCTATCTAATGACTTGTCTACGATTTTGAGTTGATTAGTGATTTGGTCAAACCATGTTATGAAATCATCATAAGGTCACAAGTAATATGACAAGGAATTTTATTGAATGATAATTTACAACCTAGTCAAAAATCACAGATAAATTTCTCCTTCCATAGAAAATGTCACATTGTTACAGTTGGATTTTTCCATGGAGGAGTATTTATAGGTTGATGGTTGATCCATCTCTTTGATCCTTATCTTAGAATAAAAACATGGAATTTGAATGGAAGAGAAATGTGACAATGGTGGGCTCTAAGAATAGTTTTCGACCTATTTAAGGAAAAGAAGGTGATTGTTGAGCATTCATGGGAGCATAATATGCATCCATACCTATCATAGGCTTGGTAAATTCCTGACCCAACATAGTCGAGGATTTTCTAAACAATCATAAAATTATGGGAGAGGGAGAAATTTAAATCATAGAAACATAATATATGTAAAAAATATGAACTAGTCCTTCATATCCATTTCACTAGATTTATATACAGAAAAACCTGTAGGGCCTTTTATGTGAACTCAAACCCTTTTGAGTCTAGGATTAGGTTTTCATCCTAGATAATGATGGGATTATTCCTGATGGGGAATATGAATACTATAAAGATAATATGAATTGGGTTTGAGGAACAAAATAAATACATATGGATATCCCTCTACCTATGTTATCGAGAGAGAGATACCTTCTTGTGAATGGTAGTAAAATGCATATGAACTTGATCATAGTAGATGTTATGGTCAAGGATGATATTGATACAAATCCATAGATCTATGTATGGATTAGTGGAGGGAGTGTTAGTGCAAAATCACAGCACCCATGAATGTCTACAACTCGATGGGTTGAGACTCTTAGTGTGATAGCATAAAATTTATCTTTTCGCAAAGTGTGGGACTTTTCTATCTGAAAATCTTTCTAGATGAAGGTTGGTTTCTATTCCTCTGTTCAGGTGCAGACATAAAATTTATAGAGTATTTATCCTAAAACCTACTCTAACTTGCCAAGGAGACATGGTTAAGAAGATGTAAGAAATTAAACCTAAACTAACAGAGGTGATGCACCAAAGGAATGTTGAAGACCAATTTTTCTATCAAACACAGACCATTAAAATGAAATAAAACAAAAATTCACATATTAACCACAATGAACACAAGAATGGGTTGAAAATCATCCACAAAACATGTATTATTGCTCCACAAATTTGATACATATCATTACAATGGCCAAGAGGCATAAAATTGCATTACAGTTTGAATGGGAGGTTTTAACTCCATAAATTCCTCTTCAGACCAGAGAAGAAGGGGGCGTGAAAAACCAAAAATGTCCAGCCCTTTTCCAAGAGCTAATGTCCTACATTTATAGATGAAGCGACAAATGAGAAGGAGGAAAAGATGGAAATTTGATTGGAAAGCTTGACAAACCAACCATCAATGCCCTTGTAAATCTACCCACAATCTATCAACTCTAGTTCCCCATGTCTTTTTAGTGTATTGGAGAAGGAAGAATGACAGACAAAACAAATCATGGTAGTTGAAACAACTAGATCCCATTTTAATGGTTTGAATGACGTTTTTTTGTTTCCCACCAAAAAAATCCTACTAAAAATAATATTTTATGCTTCCATGGCATAGTCGAGGTCGAACCCTTTCCAAAAAGTCCTTGCTTGCTGAAAACAGAGCTCCCAATCAAAAGATATGGCCCTTTGAAGATTCTGTGAAAAAAAGGTGAAAATGCAATTTTTGCAATGCAGATCCACAGGCCCAAAATTACAAACTATGATTTTTGCAAAAATTTGCAAAAGAATCAAAACCTCTCATAGCTCCGTAGGCTCAAAAATCACTTTTTCCCAAAATCTCCCGCAACTCGAAAATCACTTTTGGTGAAAAAACCTTTCGTGGCCCTGCATCTTTGTAGGCCCAAATACTTCACTTTTGCCTGAAAACAGATCCCTGGGTTCAAAGTTGCAAATTGCGCCATTAGCTCTGCGGGATCAAAATTGAAATTACAGATTTTGTGCAAAATTTGGAAAAGTTAAAAAGTCTTTCTCAAGTCTGCAGGCCCGCAACTTCACATTTTGCATTTGGCGAGAACAACTTGCTCGAGCTCGTGGGCCTTTTTGTACACAAATTGATTCTCCCTCAGAAGCTGAGCATCATCATAGATCTGGCAAGAAGCTTAGAAGAAAGTAGAGCATTTAGTGTGTCATTTTGTAGCTGGGGATGAAATGCAGCCTTCTCTTTGTCACTCAGATATGGATAAATAGGTATCACCCTTAAGAGGATTTGGCCTATCCTCACTACTTTATGGTTGTGCCTTTCAACCAAGGTGAGAGGACCCTTTTGTCACCTGCTATTTATGGAGGATATGGATATGTCCTTCCTTGTGAAGTATTAAGAAGACCTTGAAGAAAATATGATCAATGCAACAAAACCTAACTCTCACGAGTTGTCACTCTAGATAATGGAGATATTTTCTAGGTAAGGTTCAGGCCACTAAAGACAATGAAAACCTGATTGTTTCTGCATGTTTTTGTAGTAAACGTTGTGCATTTGTATATATACATGAAAAATAGGGGTAGTATGGGTATGATTAATTATTTTTGAATGAATTTATGTGGGAGATGAAGCAGGATAAAGTTGATTATACCAAATCTTTGAGAACATTTACAAAAATGGAAAGCTCAAACAATAGAATGCTTTCAGAGTAGCTAGGATGTTCCTTTAACCAGAGCATGTGCTCCAATGGAGGCCCAGATCAACACTTTTCACACAAACTTCAAGGATCCAAAATGAAAGCTCAAATTGGGAAACTTAACTGAATATTATCAATCTCTGTTTCATCACACCTAAGATACCCTCAGAAGCTAACAAACAATCTTATATTCATGTTAGGAGGCATAGTGATTTTAAATTTATTTATTTCACTATCAAATCAAATCTCTTCTGATAAATGAAATTGCAAATACCACCAAACTATCACAAGGATAAGATCTTGTGTGATTCATACAGATTTTAATGTAAAAATTCAATAGGAACAAGAAAAACTACTTACAGACACCCAGGAGCAAAGCAAACACAATTTTTTCCCAAGAATAATAAAGATTAACTCAAGTTTGGTTAAATTTATCATCAGGTGAGACTTTCTCAAACAATATCAGAGCTTGTCAATGGCTATACACTCGCAACCACCTTGACATGATCAAATTTAACACAATGGAGATAAACAGGCTTCTTTAGATAGTTTCTCGGAAAGATAGGCTTTATCAAACTTTTCTCTTAGGAAATCATTTTCTGACTCTTGACACTTTTTTGTTCACAAACACCCAACCATTTTCACGGAAAAATCATGCCTATTTATATCATTTTACAACAGAGCATTTTCCCCAAAAATCAGAGACATTGAGTGTAGCAGTGCTCTCCATGATCTCGATCACAATTCCCAGAATCAGATTTGTAAAAAAAATTTAGGTGCTTAGGGAGAAGATCTCTTCAAACATCTCCTGCGTTCAACTCCTTCCTCTGGTGGATCATATTTCCCTTTACTTTCCAACCACTTCCGCCCCTATTCCGTCCAATCTGGTTCTTTGTGTTCCTAGGAAGAAGAAATGGAAGATCAGATCAAGCTCAAAGGTCAAGTCTCATCTTAATGGTAAAATACATCCGTGGATTTCTCTCACCAAACCCATATATAAATAGGGATTTCATGTGCAAAGGAAAGAAAAATTGAGTCGTATTTGACAGTTAGATTGCATATTAATGGTGAGAGACATTTACAGACCTTCCCCACCAAACCAAGATATCAGATTAATGCTCCTCTTCATTTGGAATGTAGGAGACTCCAATAAATGGTAAAAAATCTTTAGAATACGCATCCCCAGGAGCTCTAGAGTGAAAATGGCAGAAAATCCATTGACATTTGTTTTGATTTTGGACCATCCATGTGGGAGATCTATTTTAGAGCGTGCCACGGGTTCCTTTTTTGCTTTTACAACTTTTGAAAAAATATAAATTTTTCACATTTTACTTCGTGCCTCTTCCCTTGAGAAATGATCCTGACACGTGTCCTAAGGTGGATTTGAAAGGAACCGCAACCAATTCTACCATTTTACATCCTTTTTGGAAAAGGGAAAAATTTCCAAATTTTCCCCGCATCTTCGCCATTGACTGGGGAAAAACTTTGACTATTCTCTGTTGGGTCTGCAGGCCATTTTGATGTTTTAATCCTTTTGGTAAAAAGAGGAACAAAATCCAAGTCACCCTTGATGGTCCGCTCCCCCGCGTTTTGACTTTTCAAACTACCACATGTCACAATGGCACATCTTGAGATGGTCCGTAAAAGTTGAGATCTTTGAACGAGTGTGAGCTCACCACATGTCCCTATTCAGCCAAATTGTACCAGCTACATAAAAAATTGTCTCAGTTCAGGAAAAGTAATAGAAACCTTCAAATGTCCTCCCGGCATAACTCCAAGGCCAAGCAAAAAAGAAAATCTTCAAATGAGTGTCATTCCTCCACGTGGACAAGTTTTGGGTTACAACTTTCCAGAAAGTTTAGGAGTTCCCCGCTAAGCCGCATCAAATCAAAAATGAACACATGGACACCCTTGGGGCGAAAATAAGAAATTTTCCCCACCACTTAAATTTTCTTTAATCAGAGCCTGGTGGGGCCACGGGGCGAGTTCAAAATTTTTGTGAAAGGATCCAAAAGGAACAAGTTCAAAAAACAAACCTGTCGCACCCCATCCAATTAGAAGAATCCATGTTAGCACTAAAAGAACCAGTCAGAATTGAGTGGAGCCACGGGACCAAATTTGCCCTTTTGCAAAAAAAAACAAAAAGTGATAAGTTAAAGCATTTACCCACCATCCCCTGACCAACCAAAAGAAGCCACGTGACCTACGAATTCTATGGAATAATTTTGATAGGCAAAGGACACCCGCCAAACCATTAAAAACACATAAATTCACTGTTCATGCCCAGAACCTGATTTTCTTGCTAAGGATGAAATTTTTTGGAACAAAACCAAGTGAATCATGGTTACGAGCATCTTTTGACCATGGGTTTGGAATTTCAAAGGAATATAAATGTAAATTTATCATTCTCAAGCTTTCATGGTAGGGGAAAGATTGGGAAAATGGAAAATCCCGCGAATTATGAAGAAATTAGGGAAAAAATAGGGAAAAATCGGAAGCTCCTTCAAGGAGGGACATGACAATGTATTCTACAAAATATTCAAAGCATTTAAAATGGAGGTAGAAGCTTTTAGAACACCCAAATCGAGAGAAAAAATGTTTCAGAACACGCAGATCAGAAGAAAATAATGGCAAATGAGACGAAAAAAATCTGAGCACCAACATTGGCTCCGACTCGGGGATGGGCACTCCCTGCGAGTGCCACAAGAACACAGGTAGATGAAGTTCCAGAATATCCATTGGGAAAAGGAGTCATCTTGCAGAGCACAAAACCAAGACCGTCCCTAAAAAATGTACAGAGAAACTAGTAAAAATAGGCCACCGGGGGCCAAAATGAACACGAACACGAAAGTAAGAAAACAAACCAACAAACTATACACTGTATAAATGATGTTCACCTTGGTTCTGGGGATTCAATCCAAGAAATGCTTCAAATTCCTTCCATTAACAGGTAATTCAAGTAATTCTCCATCCAAATCCTTTAAGAAGAAGGTATGCTCACCAATCCGAATATCTATGGAGTAAGGGCCCATCCACAGTGCATCAAATTTACCATGCTTTCCCTTATCTTCATGCCTGCTATCCCATAGCAGCACGAGATCTCCAACATTGAAAGCTCTTGGGGTGACCTTCTTGTTGAACAACTTCTTTAGCTTCACTTTGAACTTTACATGCATTTTGTAGGATGGCCTCCTTTCTTCATCAAGCTCAACAATCTGGTTAATGCAGGCATCATATGGACTTACCTCTTGATCTTACAATTGTTGCATGAAATGATATGATGATAATTTCATATACAGGGGCAGCAGGGCTTGGGTTCCATACAACAACTCAAATGGACTCTTTCTAGTGGCTCTTTTAACAGTAATGTGGTCTTCCCAGACAACAAATTTCAACTTCTCACCCCATTTTCTCTTGTTCAGCTCCAAGGTTCTTCTGATAATCTTTAGCAAATTTTTATTACTAGACTCAACTTGTCCATTTCCTTGGGATTGTAATTAGATTCATATTTCAAGTTGATCCCATATTATTTACATGTTTCCACAAAAATTTTAGCTCTAAAGCTCATGGCATTTTCAGTAATAATCTTGACTGGCACCCCAAACCTATAGATGATATGTCTCAACATAAAATCCATGACAATTTGGTGTGTTTTTCTTTTGGTGGGGATTTCCTCCACCCACCTGGTGAAGTAATTTGTGGCTACTAAAATCCACTTATGGCCAAAACTTGAAGCATCTGAAATCTCACCAATGAAATACATTCCCCATTGCTTACACGAAGCTTCAATTGATACAGGCTGTAAAGGTAGAGAGCCTAAAGATTTTATTCTTCCAGAGAAGTGCTTGAAACTCTCACATATTTTAACCAAAAGCATTGTATCCTTGAAGAGAGTTGGCCACCAATAACCATCCCTTAATATCTTGTGTGCTGTGACTGTTCCAACAAAATGCCCCCACAAACTCCTCCATCGAGATCAGCAATTACCTTAGGGGCTGCATCTTCAGTAATTCACCTTAAGAGGACTTCCTCAGGGTTCTTCCAAGCTAACCCATAATCAGTAATGACATATTTCTAGAAATCAAACTTAAGGGCCCTCTTCTGGTTCTTACTCAAATACTCAGGGCATTATAAATGTCTGAGATAAAAAATCACATCCTTATACCACTCAGAACTCATCAATTTTTCAAAAACATCTACCCTCCCTTCTTCTACCTCATATACCTCAATAGTTTGCAAGTTTCTGTCAGCCATAAGCTTATCCAAGCCCAAACCTCTCACCATCTTTGTGGTTTGGATATCCATGTCATATTCTTACAACTTGTTCACCCATCTACATATTTTTCTTGAGACTTCCATCTCTGATAAGATGTCTTTCACCATGGTGTGGGGAACATAAGCAACAATCTTAGAACTCAAAATGTAAGGCCTAAAAACCATTTTTGCTTTTACCAAGGAAAATGCTTGTTTCTCCATAATAGTGTATCTCATCTCATCCCCCTGCAATGCCTTACTAAAAAAGGCAATTGGCCTCTCATCCCCTTCATCATCCTTCTGTAGCAGGACAAATGCAATGGTGTTCTCTGAAGTAAAAGAGAACAATTGAAAGGGATTCTTATAATCTAGAGCTACTAGAACAGGTGCAAGCTTTAATGTCTCCTTAATCCCTTTGAAATATTTAATGGCATCCTCCTCCAACTTGATGACCTGGTCTTTCTTTAACATGGAAGTGATCGGAATGTTTAACTCAGTAAATTTTGATATAAATCTTCTGATGAAGTTTATCTGCCCAAAGAAGGATTGAATTCATTTTTTGGTTCTTAGGATTGGAACCTTGCTGATTTCCTCTACGCTTTCTAGATCAATCATTACCCCTTCTTGTGACATAATGAGACCAAGCAATTTTTCCTTATGCACTCCAAAATTGCACTTATTTGGATTGAGTGAAATTCCATATTCTCTGCATCTTATCAGCATATTTTCCAAGTGAAGCAAGTGATCAAATCTCTTTCTAGAGAACACAGTTACATCATCTTGGTAGACAATAATAAAATCATTAATGTAACCAGCAAAAGCAACATCCATTGGTCTTTGAAAAGTTGCTCCTATTCATTAGTCCAAGGGAATCCTGACATATACATAGGTACCCCAAGGGGTGGTAGGTTGTTTTAATCCTCTCTGATTCCTTCACCACAACTTGGTTATAACTAGAGAAACCATTCAGGGTAGAAAGTAGCTTAGAACTAGTCACTAGCTGCAACATTTTTTCATGTTTAGTAAAGGATAATTTTCCTTCATTGATGCTCTGTTCAGATTTCTGAAACCCCACACACAGTCTGATGTCACCATTCTTCATTCTAACTGGTACTAGGTTTGCAACCCAATAAGAATACCTTGTGGGCAGAATAATCACTCCATTCTTCAATTCCTCTTGCTTGGATTGATTGGCCTCTGCTTCTACATGAAAGGATTTACATTAAACTCCAAGGGAATATCATGTTGAAACAAATCCTCTTTGTATTCCTTTAGTTCAGAATAAGTCCAGGCCATGCAATCTTGATACTTTTTCAGTGATTAGATGTAGGAGTGCTTCTCCTCCTTGCAGATATTGTTGCCTAACCAAATCTTCCTTGGTTTCTACTTTTTGCCAAGGTCATGCTCCTCAATATCCATTGAGGCTGCCATGTATCTGTTAACAATGCGATCAACATTATCAAAATTGGATTTAAGAGAAACCAATCCTTTAGGAATGGTATTAGTCTTTATTTGGATGATAAATTTTCCAAACAAGGTTTCTTTACCATCTGCTATGCACACCATTAACTACCAATAAATATTCTGATCAGCAAACTCCTCTTTGTTCTGCAAAAATCTTCTAACCCGAGCATCATCATCAAAAACTTGTCAATGTTTGATGTTGTCAGGTACAAATGGTCTAGTTAGCACTTCAACATCATACTCGTAATATGGGGACATTACACAATTATCAAACCTAGATCCCAACACAGCAAGCATTTCTACCATATCATTGAACTTCCTATCATGATGCACAATGTTGAATGAATCAAACATCTCAATTAAATCCCAAACTGCATGCTTGTATTGTTTCATTCACTTATTTTTGCGGCATACAGTTTTCTGACTTGCTTTATAATTAATTCTGAATCTCCCTTGACAATGATGTCTTCAACATCATATTTCCAAGAAATCCTCAGTCCTAACAATAAAGCCTCATACTCAACAATGCTATTAGTGAACTTGAAGTTGAGTTTGAAAGAAAAGACAAACTCTTCCTATCTTGGGAAGATCAGAACAACACTAGCACCATTTGCAAACTTGGAGGAAGCTCCATCAAACAATAAATTCCAAGGAGAGCCTGTCTATTCAAAACACTTGCATTCTTCAATCTTGTGCTCCTTTCCATCACCAAATCCTACAAAGTCATCAACATCAACACTTGTGTGCAATACTTCATAAGATGCATTGTTGGGATCTTCAATAAGGTGTAACATATTTTTTTACCCATACAACTTGACAAGGCTGACATCAATTGGGATGGTATCATAGGATATATCCATTTGAACACTCCCACCAACACTTGCAGACCATTTTCTAGATAAAATCATACCCCACTTGGCTAGGCAATCAATAATAACTACATCAAGCTTCAAATCCATACCTAGATAGGAAACAAGTTGTACCACTAGACCCTTCACACATCCCACCACTGACACCTCTCTAGAATCCATGGAAGTACACTTCCCATATGTTTTTGTTACTTTGATATTCAGCTCATTCATGACTTCTAGACGCATAACATTGCATGATGCCAATGAGTGAAACATACAATTGTGTAACAATCTGTCTTTAATAATCAAAGTGGTGAAGAATGGATCCACATTCAGCTGAGAATCTACCAAGGATGTTCCCAAATAAACCTTAGGTGGTTCATCTAGATCTTCTAATGCTGGTGGTGCTTCTAGTTCTTCAATGATTGGAGGAGTCTCCACAATGTTTATGTTTCTACTAGGGTAGCATTCTCCTCTTTCAACCCCAAATACTCAAGAGCCCATTTTTTCTACATAGGAATCCTAAGCAACTTAACAATTGGAATTGAGATATTGATCTAACTCAAGACTTGGGAAATAACATAAGGGATAGAATTTGGAAAGGTGGCATTGGAAGGAAGGTTGACACACTCATTAAATGGCATAGAATTTTTGATAGCTTGGACATGAGGAGGGGTATGATTATTGTTTGGGACAGCAGGGCCCTTGGCTGATGCATATTTCTTATGAGCCTCTTTAGGAATATTGGAGAGTAATGGTTCTTTTGGCTTGGCTTGAGGCCATGTCCCTTTAACAAACCTACTTCTTGTTTTGTACTCCTTCTCTTGAGCCACAACAACATTCATCGAAAACTTCCTATCCTCCTCAAATGGGATTCCTCCATCATATTTTTTTATTATTAAAGCTCTCAAATATTCAAATTCATTATTTGGAAATTCAAAAGCTTGTACAATATCTATTTCTAAAATATGAGAGCGAGGAAGAATGGTTACCCCTTGTATTTCAGTAGCAGTTCTATCACTTATTACTTCGGTGGAAGTTGCCCCTTGTTGTGAGCTTGTGGAGCAGCCAATCATGCAAATTTCATCATCATTATCATCACTAGCTTCTTCTTCTTGTTGTTGATATTCCTTGCATGGAGCATGTGTCATGAAACATCTGTCACACCAATCAAAGACATTTGTCTCCTCCACAACAGCAAATATGGCAGTCAAAGGATCAGATACCATTCTATTCTCCCTACCTTGGGACTTCCTATTACCAAATCCAATAGGTCCCTTGCCTCTATCATCAAATATTTAGTGATTTGTAAACCTATATTTGTCATGCTGCTTGTGTAGACCTTGTGAACTCTTCCCAATCCATTTTTCTACTCGATCTAATTTGTATGATATTTCTTTGACAACCCCTGCCAATTTTTTTACAACTTCCTCCAAATCAATAGTGTTACTTGTTTGAGGATTATTTGGGTTAATTAGTTTTACACCCTCCCTTTTCGAGGCTTTCCAATTGCCTTGATGTTATTCTCAATTTGTAGCGCCATGGTGATTGTCTACCTCAAATTAGCATGGTTTTTGTCCCTCAAGTAGTAAGCAACATTTTTATCAAATGCATCTAAATATTTGATCAAACATGATTCATCACAAGGCCTTATCCTAACAGGAAATCTCCTCAAGGTCTTATTAAACCTTGTGTTGAAATCATGTACTTAATCATTAGGATTATTTTTAATGTTTTCAAATTCTAACAGATGAAACCTATGGTCAGTTCTATCACCATACTGCAATCTAAATGTGTTATTCATCTCTTTCCAAGAGTCAATGGAATTATCTAGAAAATCTTTATACCAGTCCCTTGCATCCTCTTCTAAAGTATGGATAAATAGTTTGATATATACATCTTCATGTTCAATCTCAAAGTCTTCCATCATATTGATAAAAAGCTTTAGATGTTGATCACCAGTTATATCGTTGTTTCCTTGGAAATTTGGTAATCTATTCCTTACATCTTGGGGAACTGTATTTGGATAACCAACCATCACTATAAAATTAATAGGACCAAAGGTGTTTATAACAAACGGAGGTCTGAGTGGGGGCAGGGCCATGTTGTTTTGAGGAGGTGACCCTTGAGGGGTGAAAATTTGATAAGGGGCAAAGGGTCTTTGAAACACAGGAGTATAACTTTCAGAATGGATACCCCCAATGTCTTTATTTCTTGGAAATCCCTATCAACTTCTGAAAATACAGGGGAAGAATGAGAAGAAAATTTTTCAAAATCAAATGAAGGCCCCTCTCTAGTTGGATAATTCAATTCCATAAAGAGCCTACCTGATTCAGAAGCACTTGAGTTGTAGTCTTCAATGATAGGCCGATCACTTTCATCAATGGAGATCCCTTTTCTTGTCTGATGATCTCCAACAACTCTCCAGGATTTTCTTCCTTCTAACTTTGTTTTCCCCATCTCTGGAAATAATTTCCTAGTAGGATCCCTAGCAAATAAATATTTTCTTCCTTCCAGCTTTGCAAAGATTAGCAACAAATTTCACTTGACAGAGGTTAAGACACTGGTATTTATCAAGAATCAGATCACATGGAGTTTCCATTAAGGATGTCCACCTTAGTTGTGCAAATGTACTAAAATTTGATCTATCAGATGTCTGTCAATACTATAAACTGAAAATGGGATGATCTAAGTTTTCTTTACCTAGATTTTTCAATGAAATCTAGTGCACTAGGTGTGGACATTGAAATAACTACACACAACATTTGGAGTATATAAGAAGTGTTTTACCAGGGTTTGAATATGAACTACAATCAAAGTGTACCTGGAAATGGTGCCAGGTAAGGTGTTAGTACCTAAATTGATTCTCCCTAAGAAGCTGAGCATCATCAAAGGGCTGGCAAGAATCTTAGAGACAAGAAGAGCATGCAATGTGTCATTTTGTATCCGAGGATGAAATGCAGCTTGCTCTTTGTCACTCAGATGTCGAGAAATAGGTAGCATCTTCAAGAGGATTTGACCTATCCTCACTACTTTTTAATTGTGCCTTTCAACTAGGGTGAGATGACCCTTTTATAGCCTATTTTTTATGGAGGAGATGGAGATGTCCTCCCTTGTGAAGTATTAAGAGGACCTTGAAGAAAATATGATCAATGCAACAAAACCTAACTCTCACAAGTTGTCACTCTAAATAATGGAGATATTTTCTAGGCAAAGTTCAGGCCACTAAAGATAATGAAAAACTAAATGTTTTTTACATGTTTTGGTAGTAAAAATTATGCATTTGTATACATACATGACAAACAGGGGTAGTATGGGTATGATTAATTGTTTTTTAATGAATTTTGGTGGGAGGTGAAGCAAGATAAAGTTGACTATACCAAATCTTTGATATTTTTTACAAATATGTAAAGCTCGAATAACACAATGCTTTTAGAGTAGCTAGGATGTTCCATTAACCAGAGTATGTGCTCCAATGGAGGCCCAGATCAGTATTTTTCGCACAAACTTCAAGGATCCAAAATGAAATCTCAAATTTGGAAACTTAACTGAATATTATCAATCTCTGTTTCATCACACCTAAGATACCCTCAGAGGCTAACTAACAATCTTATAGTCATGCTAGGATTCACAATGATTTTAATTTTTTATTATTTCACTCTCAAATTAAGGCACTTTTGATAAATGAAATTGTAAATGCCACCAAACAATCAAAAGGATAATTTCTATTGTGATTCACACATATTTTAATGTAAGAATGCAATAGGAACAAGAAAAACTACTTGCAGACATTCAGGAACGAATAAAATAAAGTTTTTTCACAAGAATATAACACATATTAACTCCAATTTGGTTAAATTTATCAGCAAGGGAGAGTTTTTTGAACAATCTTATAGCTTGTCAATGGTTGTACACTCATAAACACCTTGACATGATCAAATTTAACACAAAGGAGATAAACAAGCTTATTCAAATAGTTTCTCAAAAAGATTGGCTTTATCACACTTTTCTCTTAGGAAATTAGTTTCTGACTCCTAATACTTCTACCTTCACAAACTGCTAGCCATTTTCATAGAAAAATCATGCCTATTTATGTCATTTTACAACAAGGCGTTTTCCCCCAAAAGTAGAGATATTAAGTGCACCAGTTCTCGCCATGATCTTGATCGCAGTTCCTAGAATAAGATTTGTAAAAATTTGTCAGGTGCTCAGGGGGAAGATCTCTTCAAACATCTCCTGCATTCAACTCCTTCCTTTGGTAGATCACTTTTCCCTTTACTCGCCAACCACTTCCACCCCTATTCCATCCAATCTAGTTCTTTGCATGCCTGGGAAGAAGAAATGCAAGATTAGATCAAGCTAAAAGGTCAGGTCTCGTCTTAATGGTAAAAGACATCCCTAAAATTCTCTCACCAAACCTAGATATCAACAGGTCGTTCACGCACCAAGGAAAGAAAAATTGGGCCAAATCTAACAGTAGCATTGCATATTAATGGTGAGAGACATTTACAGACCTTCCCCACCAAACTAGGATATCAGATTAATGTTTCTCTTCATTTGGGGTGTAGGAGACTCCAAGAAATGGTAAAAAATCATAAGAATATGCATCCCCAGTTTTTCGGGATTGAAAATTGTGGAAAAATCATATACATATGCACAACTTCCGTTGATTTATAGTTTGAATTTTGACCATCCACGTGGGAGATCTATTTTAGAGTGGGCCTGCGGATTCCTTTTTTACTTTTACAACTTTTGGAAAAATGTAAAATTTTCACATTTTGCTATGTGCCTCCTCCCTTGAGAAATGATCCTGACACGTTTCCTAAGGTGGGTCCCAAAGGAATCATGGCCAAATTCTACCATTTTACCTCCTCTTTGGAAAAGGGAAAAATTTCCAAATTTTCCCCGTAGCTCCACTGTTGAATGAAAAAAAACTTTGAATACTCTCTGTCAGGTCTGTAGGCCATTTTGATGTTTTAATCCTTTTGGTAACAAGAGGAAAAAAAGACAAGTTTCCGCTGATGGTACACTCCCCTACGTTTTCAATTTTCAAACTGTCAAGCATCACAATGGCACATCTTGAGATAGTCCCCAAAAGTTGAGATCTTTGAACGAGCATGGGCTCACCATGTGTCCCTGTTCCGCCAAACTGTACCAACTACTTAAAAATTTGTCTAAGTCTAGGAAAAGCAGTGGAAACCTCCACGTGTCCTCCTAGCACAACTCCAATGCCAAGCAAAAAAGAAAATCTTAAAATGAGTGCCATTCCTCCACATGGACAATTTTTGGGTTAAAACTTTCCACAATGTTTAGGAGTTCCCCCTTGAGTTGCATCAAATAAAAAGGAACACGTGGACACCCTCAGGGTGAAAATAAAAAAATTTCCCCGCCACTTAAATTTACTTTAATTAGAACCTAGCACCTGGCCACGGGGGTGATTTCAAACTTTTTTCTAAAGTGGCGAAAAGGAACAAGTTCAAGAAAAACCCGTCATGCCTCATCCAATTAGAAGAAGCCATGCAAGCACCAAAAGAACCAATCAGAATTGAGCGGAGGCACGGGAACAAATTTTCCCTTTTGCCAAAAAAATCAAAAAGTGGTAAGTTAAAGCATTTTCCCACAATCCCATGACAAACCAAAAGAAGCCACGTGACCATTGAATTCTAGGGAATAATTTTGATAGGAAAAGGACACCCACTAGACCATTAAAAACATAGAAATTCACCGTTCGTGCCCAGAACCTGATTTTCTCAGTAAAGAAGAAATTTTTTGGAACAAAACCAAGTGAATCATGGTTACGAGCATCTTTCAACCATGGCTTTGTATTTTAAAAGGCATACAAATGTAAATTGATCTTTCTCAAGCTTCCATGGTTGGGGAAAGATAGGGAAAATGGAAAAGCCTGTGGATTCTTAAGAAATTGGGGAAAAAAAAGGGAAAACTCAGAGGCTCCTTCATGGAGGGACATGACAATTGATTCTATAATTTTTTTGAAGAATTTCAAATGAAGGTAGAAGTTTTCAAAACACCCACATCGAGAGACAAAATTTTTTTTAGAACACGCAGATCAGAGGAAAATTATGGCAAATGGGGAAAAAAAAATATGAGTACCAACAGTGCCCACATTTCCAAACTACGCCATTTGTAAAAATTGCAACTAATTCCATAATTCCATTGATGGCCCACCTCCTTACATGCTGACAAAGGCATGACACGTGGCTTTCCTGGGCATCGGTGGAGGTGCAGCTTACTTCACAACTTTTACACTTTTCCAACCAAAAAAAACCAAAAATCTCAAACTGCCTCTAGCAACCCGCCTTCTCGCTTAAACTTAAAACATGGCCACATGTCCTTTGCAAGCCTTAAGAAAATTTTCCTTCATTTTATCCATGGGCTCATGGGCTCCCACATGAAAGCTACACCATTTTAGCGAAAAGCGATAAGTACCAAAATGTCTCCTGCCGCTCCGCTGGACTGAATTCACACTTGGGAAAAGTTTCCTCCACAACCTCATAAGTTCACATTTTTCTTAGCAAAAGAAACTCCAACGGGCCTACGGGCCGGCAATTGTAACTTGTTCATTTTACGCAAAATCCCAAAGTGACATAATATCTCTCATCACCTCGTTGGTTTGAAATCGTCCCTTTTGGTGAAATGTCTTCCCCAGACATGGCGTCCTGCATTTGGCCAAAATATTCTTCCAAGGCCTGCCAACCCATAACTTGCAAAATATAATGAGTTAGAAGGACTTATTTATATTTCTGGAATGGGAAGAAATTCCCTATCTGATGGAAAAGATTTCAGGGTACCTTAAGTGCTTGAAATGTTTAAAAATTTAGATTGAAGCAGTAAAGGAGGAAAAAGAAAGTTAGTTAACAAAAAATAAGCATGAATTTATTTTGGATAACAATTTGGTGACTCAGTGGGGTCACCTGCCTGCTACGTGAAATGATCAACTACCTAAAGCATCCATTAGGCATGGATTCTATCTAGTAATTTCAAATTTGGTCTAGAACTACCTTCCGCTGCATGCACTCTTATCTTTATAAGAAAATCTTGGATTCAAGATTTGTGAGAGAAGAGAGTTATCTGAAACTTGGAAACTTTTCCCTTAATTGATTTTTTTACAAATTTGATATGTTGGAGTGCAATGAAAACATCCAAATCTACTCCAATATGGATACTCTACTGATTTAATTCTTTGTGGATGCAAGTCTCTTCCATGAGTGAGATGAACTATATACAAGCATACACCAAAAACAATAGAGCATGTGCACCAGCACTTAGGTAAATTGAAACCTAAACTACAACAAGACAATGTGCATAAGCACTTTGAGGAATGGAAATTCTAAACTAATATGTACAAGGTGAGAAACTTTCCTTCTAGTAGTAACGTTTGAGATTGATTCCATTGACGGGAATCTACAATTTTTCACCATCCAACTTAGCCAGTTGGAAGGCATTACTACATTTGCATTCATTGATCATGTATGGACCACTTCATATGGAATCAAACTTGGAATGTTTTCCTGGCTTTGCACAATCAACATCCCATTTTAGTACCAAGTCTCAAACTTGGAATGTCCTAGCTTTAGCCTTCTTCTCAAAGATCTTCTTGATCAATGCTTGATCTTTTTCCATGGCCTGCACTACATGTTCTCTTATATCTTCCAAATCCATCAGCTCTGGATACCTAGCCTCATTGGTTTGAACTCAGACAACTCCAACTGCTCCATGAGTTCCAATGTGGGGAGCTCTAATGATATAGGCAAAGTTACATCTTTCCCAAAGACCAAATTGAATGGAGAGTTTCCTGTAGACCTCTTAGCGATGATCCTGTCAGCCCATAGAGATTATTTGAGCTTTGTGTGTGAATTCCTCTGATTTTCATCAAGATTCCTTTTGTTAATCCTTAGCAAATTCATGTTCGTGGACTCTCCCTGTCCATTACCCTAGGTGTAATAGTTTTAGGAGCTGCTCAACTATATTCCATTCCTAACAACCCATTTTGTGGTCTTGGAACCTATGAATGCTAAGGCATTATTTGATATGATAGTGGCCGGAACACCAAATCTAGTTAATATTCCTTTATAGAAGTCTAATATGCTAGACTCATTAGCTTCTTTGAGTGCTACTGCCTCGAACCACTTGGTGATATAGTCTGTTGTTGTCAGAATTCACTTGTGGCCTTGGATTGAATTTGGATTGATGACCTCAATGAAGTCCAATCCCCATTATATAAATGGCTGGTCAACTGAAATTGGATGTAATGGAAGTGTTGCTAGCCTTTCTTTGCCTGTGAAGAATGAAAAATACTTATACTTTTTGATCCATGTATAGCAGTCACTGAACATTATGGGCCAATAATAACCCACCTTCATGATTTTGAGAGTTGTTACTCGTGGGAAAAAAATTACTCTAGCTACTCCATTGTGAAACTCTTGTAACAATTTCTTGATTTGAACTATTCCAACGCATCTCAGTAGAACACCATTGATGTCCTTCTTGAACAAAACGCCATCAACAAGCACATATGGAATGCCTTGTAATCTAAAATATCTCCTCTTTTATTTTCTCGTCTCTACAGGGCATAGGCTTGTCTGTAGGAAGTGCATCATATTTTGAGTCCAACAAGGAGTACGCACATCATCATTTACCTACTCTTGGCCCTCTTGTAGCACTAAAACAACTTCATCTTCATTTTTTGCTTCAAATTGTTGACTTGAGGTTAGTTTTTCACATATTCCTTTTCCACATACCAGCTTAGTGACCTTAATCTCAATGCCATATTTCGTGACACAGGTGATCCATCCTACACGCTTCTCACTCTGATAATTGTTTAGAAGGAAGTCTTTGACTCCCACATGAGACAAGTAAATGGATCTTGTTGTTTGAGACTAGGTGTTTGAATTTATTTAAGCTCCTGATCATTGTAAGAACATGTTTCTCAATGAAGGAGTATCTCACTTCATAGTCCTCAAAAGTTTGACTGAAGAAGGAAACCAGCTGTTCAGATCCCTCCTTGTTTTGCTGCACTAGGATTGTAAAAATCGTGTCTCTACCACCAAAGGTATAGAGCATGGAATCTTTATAAAATTATGAATTAATGAGATTTGGGGCCTAAGATATAGTTATTTTGATAGCCTAAAAACTTGTTTTACCCTTGGCTATCCACATTAATGCCATTTTCTTCTTCAACATCATAGTTATTGGTTTGACAAGAGTGGCAAAGTTTGGTACAAATCTGCGAACAAAATTTATCCTTCCTAAGAATCTCTAAAGAGACTTCTTATGACTTGGAAAGGGCAGTGCTTGAATTACTTCGATTCTTTCTGAGTTAATCATTAATCCTTCCTTTGACACAATATGGCCAAGGAGATTTCCTTTGTGAGAAAGGAATATACATTTTTTGGGATTCAATGCTACACCCAATACCCTACACCTTTCAAATACCTTTCTTACTTGGAAGAGATGATCTGATGCATTTTTAGAGAACACGGTGATATCATTAAGATATATCAATACTATTTTGTTGATCAAACCCTTGAATTCCATGTCCGTCGCCCTTTGGAAACAGGCTCCAACATTTTACAATCCAAATGGAATTTTCCTTTAGGCGTAGGTACCCCACTTAGTGGTGAAATCCATCTTGAACTGATCATATTCCTTCACCATTATCTGATAGTATCTTGAGCACCCATCTAGGAGGGAGAATTTCTCTGAACCAGATACCACTTGTAAGATTTGTTCCATTAAAGGAAGTGGGTAATGGTCTTTGAGAGATTTCTTGTTGAGGTCTCGAAAGTCTACGCACAACCTGTTTTCTCCGTTCTTTTTCTTGACTGGTACCAAGTTTGTAACCCAACTTGAGTGCTTGATTGGGATTATAATGCTTGCCTCTATTAGCTTGTTTAGCTCCTTCATGAGAGGCTCAATGTGTGGGTTAACTGGTCTTTGCTTCTACCTGATGGGCTTAGCATCTGGATCCATTTTAATTATATGTTGTACTAGCTTTGGATTGAATCCTCGCAGGTCTTCATAGATCAAAGTGAAGATGTCTCGAAACTCTTCGCAAAGTTGTCAAAAATCATATTTCTCTTGTTCAGTAGCCATTTTTTCAATTTGAAGTGTTTTTCCTTCTTCAACTAGGATAGGTTTTGAATATTCTTCCTTAACCTGTATGTCGGTCTTCTCTTTATAAAACTGGTAATTAGGATTGAATATTAACTCCATCGTAACCAGGCATTTTTGAAGCTTGTTTGTCTGTAACTATACTATTTGATCCCCGTATTACTGCTCCAATCTATCTTGATTTCTAGCTGATAATTCAACCTCATCTTGCAAGAAATTGATGGTCTGTTGAAATTTCTCAAACACATGCCAGCTTGTGTTATTATCTGACACTGCTAGCCTCACAATCACATGGATATGTGGTTGTGTGTTTTCTCTTTTGATACTGTCAACCACATCAACATTTTCTCCAACTAATGTGAGTCTGTCTGCAACTTCATTTTTCTTCCTGAGTATTAAAACAATGTTGAATGCTTCAAAATCCTCAATGAGGTCTCATACATTGTTCTTGTAGATCTTGAGTAGGTCATTCTTTGCAGCGTGTTGTCCTCTTACTTGGTTGACAATTAGCTCGCTGTCTCCAAACACCTGTAAATTATTTATACATATTTTCCTTGCCCAACGAAGTCCATGGATCAAATCCTCATATTCAGTTGTGTTTTTTGAACAAGCAAACTGAAATCATAAAGATGAATAGTACTTGATGTTCTCTAATGAAACCAACATTACACCTCCTCTAGCACCTTGTTTGCTTCTTGAGCCATCAAAGAATAGCTGCCATACCTCATTATCATCCTTTTGGTTTGGCTTGGTGATAATGGGGAGAGGAAGATTCTCTTCATACAAGCAATAGACTCCTAATTCAGCTTCCTCCATTTCTTTGTAAGGGTCAAAAGCATGTATTTTTTTTACGCATTCATCAAGAGTCAAGTCTAGAATGCATACGACTGTGGTATTTGCTTCACATGTGCTTGGAATATATTCTTGATCAAAGGCTAAAAAATTTTCATTGATTAGACTCGGTGTATGAGGCTCAATATGGAAGTTTGCAATAGGCTCATGTCTGATTGTATCATTAGCTCTATAACTTGTTCTCAACAATATGTGTTACCAATTATCAGAAAAATACCCTCCAATTTTGGCAGTGAAATATCTTAACAAACACAAGGAAAAGAGTGGTGGCAAGTCTATGACTGATACATCTTGCAAGATGGTCACATTGGGACATGCATGCAACATGAGGCTCAAATCCTTGATTACTCCCACCATTATTACTGTTGAACCATCCAATTGCACCACACCTTTTGAAATGACTTCAAATTGGAGACCCATCTGATCAACTATTTTTTTTGGCATTACAGAGCTACTTATACTAGAATCAATCATGCAATTATGCACCAATTTATTTTCAATGATCAATGAGATGTAGAATGGTGGGGCCTTTAAAACTTTACCTTGTTGGCCTCCTTGATTTTCTCCCTGCTGAACTACATTGGTAAGAACTTTTTCTTGCTCTTTGGATGGATGATTCGATGCTGATCAGTTTTCCATAGCGACTTGCAATAGGTCTCTCTATCCAGGGATAGCCAGTGACTCCCACATTGAGATGTTTACATTTGTCTTCTTCATCTTCTCAATGATTTTGAATGGAGACGATCTATCTCTCTACTTCCCCTTTCTCTGCACATTATTCTCTTGCACATGGGCTATTATAGATGGCATTTGAGCTGGTCTAGAAGGTGGCTTGTGTTACCCCTGCACATTGGGAGATGCACTTTGACTTTTAACACCTTGTAGAGCGATGGAGGGTTGTGAATCACTTAAATTTGATGACTATCCTTCTCCAAAGTTCCTCCTCTTAGACCATGTATTGGCTACTATACTTTGAGAAGGTTCTTAGTTCATACCATAGAAATATTCCACTTGCCAATTGACCAGTGTGGTCTCATTTGGGGTTGCCTCTTGCTGAGCTTCTTGCTGCTGATTTTCTTCTTGACTTAGTTCTTGGGAAACACCAATGTTCTATACCATCAGAGCCTGATTCAATGCACCATTGAAACACATTGATTGATTATGAGGTAGATTTCATGGATAACACTATTCATATTCCCGAGCCATTTTATTTTTCACTGGTACCAACTCTCTATATGTGGATGCAACATTAGGATTTTAAGGATAGAATTTTCTATTAGCAAGAGTCTTGACATGGTTCTAATTTACAGTTTGGATGGGTGGCATATTAGGCTGATATGGTGGTCTATTGGGTTTAGTTTGATGCTAATATGGGGCTCTAAAATTTGGAGCATGCTACCTCTTAAGTGTCACTAATTCATTACCCAAATTTTGTAATTTCTTCATGACTTCTTGGAGCTCATTTAAGGTGCTAGAAGATGAAGTAGAGGCTTCAGTTGAACTCTGATTTCTTGAAGCATGAATGGGAGATAATGTGGGTGTTTGACTAGTACTTGGGCTTCCTATTTCTGGATATAAGGGCATAGGTGGCGTAGGTGCAAATTTACCAGTCTGAATCAAAAAATTTTCAGCTCTAATGGAAATGTTATAGGTTGTAAGTAAAGTTATACCTCCCATATATTGAATCATCATTTCAATATACGAATTTAAAGCTTTAAGAAAGTATAGAAAGGCACCTTCATCTGTTGGTCTCACATCCAATGGAATCCTATCCCACATCCTCTAGAATATGAAGTTGAAATTAGTAAATTGCTCATTAAGAGCCCTCTTGATTGTTGTCAGTTATCCCAACAGAGACAAGTTATCCCCTTTTTCTCCAAATTTATTGTGAAGAGTTGTGCACAGATGATCCCAAATCTGAATAGAGCCTACAATTAGAATCTTGAACCATTGCAAATATTTATCCTTGAATGAAGAGGCTAATAATTTGATTGCAATGTCCATCTAAATAATTTCATGAATTACACAGACATTTGCAATATCTTGGACATGGTAACCAAGAGTAGTCTGTTTTCTCCAGTGAAATATGGGATTCTCTATAATGCTAAAAAAGGAACTAGATTTTGTGCATTAAGAGCAACTGGGCTGTTGCTAGTGAAGTTGACATAGGGATTGGGTTGTAGATGTGCCATTATGATTTTCCAGAGAACCCTTATTGATTGAATGAAAGGCCTACTAGGTGGAGGTGTTGAAAAAGTTATATTTTGTGGAGATGGAGACCTTTGAGCTCTTCTTCCCGTCCTTTCTCTTTCTGGGGATAAATGTAGATAAACAAACAATCCTTTTTTTCTAGTTCGTGACCTTATTTGAATTCTTCTCATGAATCTACCAAGTTTGGACTACTAGAACAAGTGGATTCCACCTCTTTTGGATTCGCCAGATGTGTAATTTCAAATCTTCTCACAAGGTGAAGAATTACAACAAGTGCACATCAGTCTTGCTATAGTAAAAATGGAGACCTCTTGGTCCCATCGGGCATGCCAAAATTGTTAGTGCAAAATCATAGCACCTCTGAGTTTCTGCAACTTGATGGGTTGATACTCTTAGTGTGATAACATAACATTGAGCTTTTCCCAAAGTGTGGGACTTAGCAATTGGGAAAGCTCTCCAGAAGAAGGATGGTTCCTATTCCTCTGTTCAGGTGAACACATAAAATTTTCAGAGGATTTATCCTAAAACCTAATATAAATTTCCAAGCAGACAAGGTTAAAAATATGTAAGATATTAAACATAAACTAATAGAGGTGATGCACCAAAGGAATGCTGAACACCATTTTTTCTATTAAACACAGACCATTAAAATGAAATACAACCAACATGCACAGATTAACCAAACTACAATGATAGATCAGATGAATGCAATGAACACAAGAATGGGTTGAAAATCATCCACCAAATGTGTATTATTGCTTCAAAATTTTTATATAGTCCATTATAATGGACAAGAGGCATAAAAGTGCATTACAATTCGAATGGGAGGTTTTAACTCCACAAATCCCTCTGCAGACTAGAGAAGAAGGGAGCGTGCAAAACAAAAAATGTCCAACCCTTTTCCAAGAGCCAATCTCTTACGTTTATAGATGAAGCGACAGAGGAGAAGGCGGAAACGAGGGGAATCTGATTCAAAAGCTCGACCACCAGTGATCAATGCCTCTGCAAATCCACCCACAATCTACCGAGTGTGGTTCCCCATGTCTTTTTGGCATATTGGAAAATGGAAAATGGCAGAAAAAACTAATCAGGGTAGTTGAAACAACTAGATCCCGTTTTAATGGTATGAAAGACGTTTTCCTATTTCCCACCAGCCAAATCCTACTAAAAATAATATTTTATGCTTCCAAGATGTAGTGGAGGTTGAGCCCTTTCCAAAAAGTCTTTTCTTGCTCAATTACAAGCTCCAAGTCAAAATATATGGCACTCTGAAGATTCTATGCAAAACTGAAGAAAATGTAATTTCTGCAAAGCGGATCCGCGGGCCCAAAATTACAAACTATGCTTTTTGCAAAAAGTTGCAAAAAAAATCAAAACCTCTCATATCTCTGCAGGCTCAAAAAAATTTTTTTCCCAAAAACTGCCGCTACTCGAAAATCACTTTTGGCGAAAAAACCTTCCGCGGCCCCGCAACTCTATAGGCCCGAATACTTCACTTTTTCCCGAAAGCGGACCCCTGAATTCAAAGTTGCAAATTGCACCATTAGCTCTGCAAGCTAAAAATTGAAATTGCACCTTTTGTGCAAAATTTGGAAAACTACAAAAGTCTTCCTCAATCCCGCAAGCCCACAACTTAACATTTTGAATTTGGCGAGAACAACTTCCTCAGGCTCGCGGGCCCACATTTACAAAGTACACCATTTACAAAAATTGCATACAATTCCATAATTCCTCTGATGTCCCACCTCCCCACATTTTGACAAAGGCCTGACACGTGGCTTTCCTGGGCATCAGCGGAGGTGTGGCTTACTTCATGACTTTTACACTTTTCCACCAAAAAAAATAGAAAATCTCAAACTGTCTCCGGTGACCTACCTTCCCGCTTTGACTTAAAACATGGCCATGTTTCCTTTGCGGGCCTTAAGCATTTTTTCCTTCATTTTTTCCACAGGATCACACACTTACACTTGAAAATTGTGCCATTTTAGCGAAAGGTGATAACTGCCTAAATGTCTTCCACTACTCTACTGGCCCGAATTCACACTTGGGAAAAATTTCCTCAACGGCCCTACAAGTTCATATTTTTATTAAAAAATAAAATCCGCCAGTCGTATGGGCCAGAAAGTGTAACTTGCACATTTTGCACAAAATGCCAACGCTCCATAATATCTCCCATTGCCTCGATAGTCTGTAATCTTCCCTTTTGGCGAAAAGTCCTCCCCAGGCCTACCGGCTTGCGTTTGGGTAAAACCTCCTTCCAAGGCCTGTCGGCCCATAACTTGAAAATTAAAAGGAGTTAGAAGGACTTCTTTATATTTATGGAAAGGGGAAGGAATTTCCTATCTGATGGAAATGCTTTCAAGGGACCTTAAGTGCTTGAAATGTGTAAAAATTAAGATTGAAGCACTAAAGGAGGAAAAAGGGAGTTAGTTAACAAAAAATAAGCATGGGGTTATGTTAGGTTTTTGCTATAATCTAGAGTAAATAATCCAAGGTGAAGGGGAAATGATCACTATGTGGTTTTTGTTATGATCTAAAGTAAATGAAAACTGAAGCATGTGATGAAGGATGTCTACAGGTTATCTTTGGATAGAGCTGGAGTGTTGGGGATGTCAAGTGACATTTTTTATTCAAAACCTATTTCTTATTATGTTTTGGATTAACAATCATCCTTGTAATGTGTGAGTTATTCGAAACACAATTAATTATAATGAAAATATATCTAATGTTTTCTATAAATAAATATTTCAAATGCTAAATTTGATATGTATGCAAAGGAATTTTAACTAGTTCTCTTGTATTTATCACTTAAATTGATAGGAATGCAATAAATAATGTTTTTGGTATTTTTAAAAATTTGAGATGAAAATAAAAATGCAAAAAAAATCTATATAAGCAAGTTAAAATGGTTATACTGAGCTAGATGTATTGAAAGACAATATCCATAACTATCATTAGATAACTACTTTTTCTCATATCTAAAGCCTTTACGTTGTTTAAATGTTGTTTTCTATACTAGACGAAAATTTAAAAAGTGGGATTCATATGAATCAATATATATTATTTAAACTACACTTGATCTATAATAATACTGAATTTAACTTAATCTATGAATAAATTCAAAGAAAAACTAATAACAAAAACTATATTTTTCGGTTTTTTTAAATATGAAAATAAACTATTCTAGATTTAACCAAATGTATATGTTTCTATTATAAAATTCAAGATTCTAATCCCATAGATGGGATAAGCCTAAGACAAGAGAGTTTCAATATTTCAATCTCCAAATCTTGAAATCAATCAAAAGATAACTAATAGATAACATTTTAATTGGATTTTTCATAATTTTTTGATTAATACTAAAGAGAATATATTAAACCTAAGTTAATAATATAAATAAATATTCTTTATTTAGATCCAACCTATTTTTGTAATTAGAATGGGGCTGATCTAAACCTTGTGTTCTTATACCCTCAACAAACTACTCCATTTGAGCTCTTTAAGACTAGTTTTGTAGATTATGTATTCAGTTAGGGAGAAGAAGATACTTGATGTACTTTAAAGAGGGAAAAAAATATGATATGTGTCTCGTTCTAAGGGGAGTAAAAGGTTGGTTTGTGGCCCTTGTTATCTCTTTTGGATAGTTACATCAATAAACAATCCTCAAGGTTCTTATTACTAACAACATTCTTCTTTGGCCTTGGTTTCTCTCTCTGGATCACACTTGTAAAGTATACCAAGTAATCTCTTGAAAATATAGCTTTAGAAATTTATTTAGTATTTAATGAACATTTAATTTTTCTTAATAAAAGCCTCTAAGTGTTTCTAATACTAACTAGAGATCAAAATTGAAATATATGGCTTAGATTGAATTACTTGGCAGTGAACTAAAGTGCTAGTGATAATATTAATTAACTAGGCATGAAAATGAGGTGAAAATGTGCATGGGCTAAAAATAGACTGAAACCAATGCATGGAAAATAAAGAGTTAAGCTCAAAATGACCTAAATATAGAACCAATGGTTATTACATGTGGCACTTATGCGACCTCTTTGGTGGGATAAAATATTCTTAAACAAGCTCACAAGAAGGCTTCAATATTTTAAATTTCATCCTTGAGAAAGGGAAGGGTAAGGGCAGATTTATAGGGTTGACGATGCTCCAGATGGGTCATTTCCGATTGTGGAGATCCATCCATTTGGGCAGTGTGAAGTTGGTGAGTTCAAGATACATAGCCCATTAGAGGCGGGATTAGGAATTTAAAGGATTAGGGTGAATAAGGGTTGTATAGGATTATTAAATGGGTGGGTTGAGGGTGGAATTTATTAAATAAAGGCCATGGAGAGGTGAAAACATTGAATGGTGGCCTAGAAAGGATAAAATTAGAGATTTATGAACATGGAATAAATATAATTAACAAAACAAGATTAGGATAATTGATGAGGAGTAATGATAGGTGGGATATATTTAATTTAGGAGGGAAAATATAAATTCAAAAACGAAGAGAAGAATGTATGTAGGAAAAAGGAGACAGAGAGTGAGCATAGGATGACAGGTAGTGATATCTAAAATTAGTGTCTATATTTTCCCATTTTTGTTGAGCAAGCCATGAGAGAAAAAATAGAAAGGATGAATAGATGATTGATGAGGTGTTCCCCCTCAAACTAGGGTTGATGACACGAAATGAAGTCAATCATGAGTTTAAGAGAAATAGATGAAGAAGGAAAGGGTGAAAAGGATGTGAAAATGAAAAGGATGAGATAAGATGTCCCAGATAAAGATAAAAAAACTAAAAGGTAAATAAAAATGGTGGTGATTTTAGAACCCCTTCGGTGGGGAACAAAGTATGGCCTCAATAGAGATGACATAAATTTCCTATGGACCTGTGAGTCAGCAAAAAAACTAAAAAATGGAGAGAGTGAAAATGGATTTAGAAGTCGTACGAGAAATGGATCAACGGAAGACATTTAGTATGCATAAACAAATGTGAAAAATGGTTAAGACAAGGGTTGTGAAAAAAAGGAAAGGGGTTGGGAAAAGGTGAATGCGATGTTCTACTGATACGAGGAATTAGAAAGACGTATCTAGGATGGGATGAAAAAGAGGTAAAATAATGGTGACCCAAGAGGGAACACAAAAGGCACCATAAAGGCAAGGTGATGCAAAATAAATATGCGATAGATAAAAAAGTATGGGTGGGATGGAATAAGGATGTGATATGAAGACCACCTAACGAAAAAGTGGAAGAAAATATTATTTGAAAGGGAGGGTCGAAAATAGCCAAGAGTAAGATTGATAAAAAAAATTCAGGGTCTGGTTAACGGTGACCAGGAAGGGTTGGCAGTCACTAAGGGTAAAGTAATGGCGACCCAATGGGGTTTGCGTTCGCTAGGGTCAGTGTGTTATGTAATCCCCTTGGTTATCCAACTATGCTCATTTGCATGATGTGAAGTGATGATCGATAGCTTTTAGATGAAAATAAAAAGTTATATTTTGAGATAAATGAAGGACGTAGGAGTAGCAAGTGCTAGAGGACCTGGAGGAAGGTAAATTCCTAAACCCTAATTTTTTGTAAGAATTTTTGTTTTTTTGTTTAATTTTTTACATTTTTTCAAATTTTGGGGTCGGAGTTGGGGGCGATCATTGGAGATTGGATATGGTTTTCATTGACTGGGACTAAAGGTACGTTGACCTATGTTTAGAGGTGTCGACCCAACCTAGGTTGGTGTTGACCAGGGATGGAATATTTGATTTTTGATTTTTGGATGATGAGGAATCTAATGTTTTCGTGTTTGATTGGTTTTACACACCTGAGATAACTTTTCTTTATGAGACAAATTACCTACCTTGTATGATAAAACTAGAGGTGATGTTGTAGATGTTGAGAGGGACCACTTAGCTGTAGTCAGATGGGGTAGATTTAGACATCACCAATGGATTCGATGAGATGTTGGGCTTATGGTTGCACTAGTGAATAGATGGGATGTGTAGACAATTACATTTTGGTTAAAGAAAGGTGAGATGACAATCACACTAGCGGATGTATATCACATCCTGATGCTGCCTATATAGGGGAGCCCATACAACCTATCACAACAAAGAGAAGATTGGGGGTGTTGAAATGACTATTTAGAGCCAATGCCCCACATATTATCTTCTCATTATGGGAATTTCAAATGGAAACCCGATATGAGTGGTGTGTGGATACGAGTCAATTGATATGCTTAGGGATGATGGTGATTTTGAGTTATGCACTACAAGATTCATTGGGTGATATGTTCACATGGACACTGGGAGGTGTAGTCACAGATATTATTGATCATAGGAAAATAATTTCATTTGGCACAACATTGTTGACAAAATTATATCATTAGTTATACCTGTACACCAAGAGGAGGATGACAGTGATGGATGTGGGGTTCCTTTTCTATTGTTGGGTTTACGAACATATTACAATAATGAGGCCACTAGGGATACCATCGGTAATTGGTGACCACATTGAGCTAGATGTGGGATTTTTGAGATGGTAATCTGACCAGGATCACGGTGACAAGAGGGAGAGAGCAAAAGAGTGGTATAAAGATAGAATGATAGGGCTAGAGATAGAGCAGGTTAGATGGAATCCATACCGCGATTATCTTGCGTGGCTTGGGGTGGATGTGGAGCTGATGGGGGATGAGACGGAATATATCAGTGTAGGGGAGGAGGAATGAGATGATAGAGACAATCTAGTTTGATTTATTCTAGTGGCATTTGGGGGTGGTAGAGATAGTTCCTTGAGAGCCTATCAAATATGGGCGAGATGAATCAGAGAGGGACCTTGCTTGTCTTGATATGGCTGATCCATTGGAGGAGGTCAGAGAACCATGACATGAAGATGATGATGTCAAGCTTGGAGCTATATTTACATATTGGATGACGACCATATGGGTATCTCAGATGGTGACCAAGGGGGATGAGAGTGGTGATGAGGAGGAGAAGGTGTCTGCGGAGGAGGATGCAGCTCCTAGAGGTAAGGAGGGTGGTGATGGAGGGGTGTTGTAGAGATAACACAATTTCATATAGAGCATGATATAGACCATGAAAAGAGAGACACGAAATGCCAAGAGCAAGAGGTGGCACGTCAAGAGGCCATAATCCTATGCCAGGAGAGGGACTAGGCCATTTAGTAGAGGGATCGATACAAGAGATAATGAGAGGCTTATAGAGAGATATTTTGATATCTCACACCCTTTTTAGCAGCGGAGTCAAAAATGCTATACCAAAAACATTATAGGGAGCAGGGAAAATGACACCTCCAAATATTGTGCCCCTTGATCTATATAGAGCACTGACGTCTGAGGTGTAATATTATCAGTGGATTGTAACTTCTAGTATGCCACAAACATTGATATATGTAAGATATCCAGCTTCGTAGTGGGGATCAGGTAGCACATTACCATTTAGGAGTATAGTGAGCATGGCACATCCATAACAAGATGTGTGTTATGATGGGGGTGATGAGGACTAGGAATTGATTCAGGTGCCTACCCTACGGGGCAAGGCTTAAGACTCTCAGATGTAGATTTTATTGATTTTGATGATGTATATTCTTTGAGACAGGACCCCTAGCAGTTTGTGACTTGAGGTATTAATGTACTTATATGATGACGATGATATATATATATATATTCATGATTCATCATGTGTTATGTGTATGATTTTATAGTTTTGTTGATGCTATGATATATGTAGATGTGGATGTTTGATTATGATGTTATGGATTAGATGTAGATGTTATGGATTATGGTTTAAATATTACATGTGAATGGATTATGAATGAATCAGATATATATTTTTGATTATGTCAGCGTGGATTTAATTATGATTTTTTTTAGAATAGGATATGAATATGATGTAATGTGTTATGATGAAAATATACATGAATGAAAATGTGATTTTGACATGGATAAATGGTTGTTATACATGATGAAATAATGCACAAAATTATGTGATTGAGAAAAAATATTTATAAATATGGATAATATGGCATGATTAATGTTATGCTTAAAAGTATACACATAAGTATGGATAAAATTGTTAGATTAGGAAGAATGTGGTATGAACTCATCATTAGCAAAAGCAAGGATGAAAATTCAATAAAAGATGATGAAGAGGAGATAAAAGAAACTTGACTGAATAGTAAGGAGCACAAAAATAAATGATATTGTGAACCAGATTAGATGTAAACAAGAAAAGGAGACAATCAAGGAAATTCACTTGTAGCGAATAGCAGGGAGTAACACATAACCATAAATAGTTAGTAATCCCAAGGATGACGAGGAAAAATATGGAAATTAGAACTATAAACTTAATTTTGACACAACATAAGAGGTTTGGATGTAACTCATACATGAAAATATAGGTTCTCCTTAAGTGGGTGTTCCTAGATCTATGCCCTAGATATAAGCAATAAGACACAAACTGGTTAGTGCGGGAAGTTTGCTATGGATGGGAAAGATGATCAATGCAGGAAGCTTTCTTAGGATGCTTTCTTTTGAATTTTATGCTTTTTTTCAAATAGATAGAAGGTTGATCAATGCAGGAAGCCTTCGCTTCCATGATATGAGATGATAGCCATCCTTCGAGGGAGTGGTCTACATTTTAATTTAATGCTTGTTGAATTTTGAATTTTGCTTTTATAAATGGCACGGTGTGTGATATTTGTCCTTCGAGGGATCAGTCTATACTTTTGAAATTTTTATGCTTTCCTGAACTAGTGCTCTTCGAGGGAGCAGTCTATTTTATTTTGGATAAAATAAATCATAAGATGAGCATCCATGGAAATTTTAATTTTGATGCTAGTTAGGTAGACCACTTAGGAGGGGATAAAATAATGTAAAAGAGACACCCATGGAACTTTAGTGTAGTTCCAATAGGTTAGTAACAAGGTGATAGATAAAATGATCATGAAGTTCTCACCAAGAAGGAAGAACCCATCCAAAAGGAATATCCTCTAAGAAGATCCATGTTACCCATATTCAATGTCATAGATAGGAAAGTGATGGTAGACCACATAATTTCATATCATTAGGATGAAGGATGGAAGGGGATAATGATGCATGGATGGCCACTAATATAACTAAGGTTATGTTGCTAGGTATGTTAATAGTAGAAAGACCACAAGTGTCATGCATTAAGATATTGTGTTTCTAGTTTACTGTAAAGGGAAGCCAAACGATAGGCTCCAAACCCATACTTATGCTTGATAATATAAGGTCCAATCCAGTTGGGAGAAATTTTTTTGTGTTGACTCCTTTCTAGAGTAGTGATGTTTTGACTGTCTTTAAGGACAAGGTCACCGATGTTAAAGTCATGTTCCTTGAGATTTGTTTTGTTATCATGTTTAATGCACTCTTAATAGATATGAGGATGTTCAAGATAAAGGAGGAAATATTTGTCTAACAACTCAAGCTATATTACACGCTCTTCACAATAATCTTCATTAGAGACAAAGTCATGAAGAGAAACACTCAAGGATGGAATTTTGACTTCAAGAGGAATAACATCCCTGGAGCCGTAAACAAGATAAAATGGATTAACACATGTAGAGGAGTGGATGTTAGTCCTATAAGCCCAAAGAGTGAAGGGAATATGAAGATTCCAATTACAACCATATTTATCAATGGTCTTGGAAATGATTTTACGAAGAGTTTTTTTAGTGGTTTCATCATGACCATTAGCTTGAGGATATTATGGAGATGAGAAGATAAAATTAATATTCAATGAGTCATAAAGCTTCTTGAGATCTCTATTTTTGAAGGAATTTCCATTATCTAAGATGATATTGTGGGGAACACTCAAGCGACAAATGATGTGTTGGTAGATGAATTTAATAATCTGATTAGCTTTGGTTAATGTGAGTGGAATTGCTTCTACCCATTTGGTAAAGTACATAGTATAAATGATGATAAAATGATGGAATTGAGAGAAATGCAGATGGATGAGGCCAATGAAGTCTATTCCCCATTTTGAGAAAGGCTAAAGGTCCTTATCCAACTTTAAGGATTGACTAGGAATGAAAATTATATTAGAATACTGCTGGCACTTGATGCATTTCCTAACATATTCATAACACTTGATTAAGAGAGTGCATATAATAACCCATGTCAAGGATCCAATTGGCGATAACCAAACCGATAAAATGGCCACCACAGATATCTTCGTGGACTTCTTGGATAACGTGGTTGGATTCATGAGATTTAAGGTAATGAAACAAGATGCCATCGAACCCATGCTTATAAAGGATGTCGTTAAAGATGACATAAAGATTAGTAAGTTGAATAAAATACCTCCTACCAGTTTGTATAACTTGGAGGGGATGATGGATTGAGAAAGATAGTGAAAGATTTGAGAATACTAAATATTACAAGAATTAATATAACCCTTGGTTGATATGAAGAATCTCATGAACGTGAGATGGTTGATTGAGACATTGAATAACAATAAAAACATTAGATTCCTAAGTTTTCCTTTTGATGAGAGATGTGAGAGATGGCATAGTTTCCATGAAACAGTTAGATGATCGAGGGACAGTTTTAATGGTGAAAAAATTCAATGCTTCGAGGAGAAATTTGACGATGTCCTTATAATTTATAAGGATGTCATTTTACATTGAGATATACCTTCGAATTGATTGATTATAAGTTGAGAGTCCCTGTAGATGTTAAGCAATTGGATACCAAGTAATAATGTAGTTTCAAGGCCCTAGAAAAGGGATTCATAAACATGTCAAGGATGTAATTGGCTACAACCAAACCGCTAAAATGGCCACCAAAGATACCATCGTGGACTTTTTAGATAACGTGATTAGATTCATGAGATTTAAGGTAACGAATAAAGATTCCATCAAACCTATGCTTATAAATGATTCCACCAAGGATGACATATTGATTAGAAAGTTGAAGAAAATGCCTCCTACCATTTTGTATAAGTTGGAGGGGATGATGGATTGAGAAAGATAGTCAAAGATTTTAGAATACTAAAGATTGCGAGCATTAATATAACCTTGGTTGATATGAATAAGTTCAAGAACATGATATGGTTGATCGAGACATTAAATAAAAACAAAAATATTTGATTCCTAATTTTTCCATGGGATGAGAGATGTGAGAGATGCTATAGTGTTTGTCGAGGGAAATAGTTACATGATCGAGGGACAGTTTGAATGGTGAAAAAAATGAATGCTTCGAGGATAAATTCAACAATGTCCTTATAATTTCGAAGGATGTCATTTTACATTGATAGATACATTTGAATTGATTGATTATATGTTGAGAGTCCCTGTAGATGTTAAGGAATTGGATACCAACTAAGAATTCAGTTTCAAGGCCCTGGATGATTGATTAATACACAACCATATTTTAGTGCATTCAAAATCAAGATTATCGCTGAAAGGAATAGGAGTGTCCCAAGGAGGAATGATAATGACGCTATTTCCTCCCCCTTAGTGAAAATTAGAGCCATCAAATAAGAGTGTAATTATAAGAGGAGAAAACTCTTAGTCAATGATGTTGATAGATTCATTAGAAAATTTCCCATGAGGAAAATGATTATCAGGAAGAGGGGATTCAGCTAATTGATATGTGATAGCTTGGCCCTTAATTAATTTTTGAGAGATGAACTCGAGGTCAAATTATGTCATGAGCATGATCCATACAAGTGATACAATCATTAAGATAAGGCTTGGAATACATGGTTTTGAGAAGATGAAAGCTAGTGACAACATAGGTCTTATGATGAAGAATATGATGAAGTTTAGAAGTAGTGATGAAATGAGGAAAACAATACTTTTCAATAGCGGCGAAGCAAGTTTCATAGTCATGAATGGTACGGTTAATGTGATATACAACATGATTCATGCCTTGATCATCGCAATGGGCTAATATGGTTTTGAGAGTATTATCAAAGGAAGAGACACGGAGATAGAAATTCCACCCATTGCATTGAGGCGTAAAAATAGGTGGGGATAGGACATATTGATTGAGATCATCAAAGTATTTTTGGAAGTTATCATCGAAGTGGAAATTAATGTCTTTAAGAAGAAGGTAGTGAAATGGTTAACAATTATCAGAGAGTTACGAGATGAAGTGTCGAATGAATTAAATTCAACCTTGATGACTACAAAGATGATTTAAGTTAGATGGAGGAATCTCGAGGATATATTTGATTTTTTTGGGGTTAAATTCAATATCTCTAATGGAAATTATAAAGCCAAGAAGTTTAATAGTAACCACTTTGAACACACACTTGGCTAGATTGAGACAGACGAAGAAAAATATAATAATCTCAAAAATGACTACAAAGATGGAAATATGGTCATGGGGATGCTAGGATTTTCCCAAAAGGCCATCAACATATTCCTCTAATGTCTTATGGATGAGATGATGAAAGATGTAAGTCATGGCTCGCTGATAGGTGGCTCTGACCAAAATAAAGGGCATAACACAATAATAGAAATTACCCCAAGGAGTGATGAAAGAGGTTTTATGTTGGTTTTTTTTTGTGCGAATGAGAATTTGATTGTATGCAAAAAAACCATCCATAAGAGAAAGCATCTCATGTCTTGTGGTAAGGTCTACAAGTTGATCAATATTGGGAAGAGGAACATCTTTAGGACAATCGAGGTTTAAATATCAAAAGTCAATGAAAATGTAAAGCATTTCCGGAGGCCTTAAAAATAGGTGGGGATAGGACATATTGATTGAGATCATCAAAGTATTTTTGGAAGTTATCATCGAAGTGGAAATTAATGTCTTTAAGAAGAAGGTAGTGAAATGGTTAACAATTATCAGAGAGTTACGAGATGAAGTGTCGAATGAATTAAATTCAACCTTGATGACTACAAAGATGATTTAAGTTAGAAAGAGGAATCTCGAGGATATATTTGATTTTTTCAGGGTCAAATTCAATATCTCTAATGGAAATGATAAAGCCAAGAAGTTTACTAGTAACCACTCTAAACACACACTTGGCTAAATTGAGACAGAGGAAGAAAAATATAAGAATCTAAAAAAGGACTTCAAAGATGGAAAGATGGTTATGGGGATGCTTGGATTTTCCCAAAAGGTCATCAACTTTATGTTTTCATACCACTTTCACGGAAAAAATCATAAAAAATAAAACATTACTCAAAAAAATACAAAATAAAATCCATCCCAAGATAGATAGTGGCATATAACTTCTCACCAAAGGAAAAATATATATATCAATTTTTGGTCATCCAAATTGTGGGCAAACGGACTATAATCTTATCGGCGTTTTTAAATAAAAAACCAAGTCATTGAATTTTGAGTGTTTAATATAGCTAATATTGTCCATTTTTTACAAAAATTAGTATTTTAGAAACTAGATTCTAGATTCTACGATTCATATTACTATAATTTTGTCTAATTTTGAGTGTATGTATTGCTAATAATCCCTACAAGTTGATATTATGTTGTTATTTGCAATATGATGTCCACGGATGACCCTATATTTGTCCATCAACTTCCTGCACTTACCCTTAAGTTAGTGGAAATAAAATGTTGTAGTTCCTCTTTGACATGGAGGGAAACTCGAGGGTGCATGCGGTGAAGCTTATGCTTAACCGGCTTACCATTAGGAAAGGTGACAGCGTTATGGAAAAAATGGAGGAATTAAGTCTCGGCATGTTGGTGTATGACCATGTAAATTCTTATCTATGGAGTGAAAGGAAAGTGGTAAAATATCCAAGCTCCCATGGATCAAGCGATTTACTCACTTTAAGGATGTGGGCCTCTTGCGGAGTCCCTATGTTGATGTTAATGGTAGATTCATTGAGAAGGGTAGATGTGTCAAGCGGTAAGGACTTATGAAGATAGGAATCTTATTTCCCCATGTGAGAAAGGATGGATTTGTCATTGGTGCATTGAGGAACTTCAATGGTAGGGTAATATTCCTCTATCATTTCAAAAAAATTAAGAGGGAGGAACCTATATTCGCAGTCATACTGATAAGTGATGGGCCCCAAGGTAATGGTGGAGATTTCAAAAAATCTTGAGTTGATAAACACAATATCATTGGTTTTCATAACTATTTTGGATTGATAAGATCAAGGATTGATGTCCGTGAGAGCTAAAGATGGTGGAAGAGGGTTTGCAAATCGTTCCTTAACACCTAAACAAAATTTTTAATGGGGTTTGTGAGATTGATCAATAATAAGGTTATAGATTCCTTGTTTGTAACTCCCCATTGCAAATCCTTTCTAGGTGCAATGATGAATAGAAGTGTACGAAAATTATTTCTTGTAAAGAAAATTGAAGCCGTTGGTATATGGTTTGGTGTTTAGTTGAGTGTCAATGTGTGAAGAAAGGAAATCAATGTCACCATTTATGAGGTTGGTGAGAAGATGAGGTGGATCAAAAATAAATATTTTCCCAACACTAGGATGATAAATTTGTGATTTATTAGGTCTACTGATTCGATGAAGGGTGGGAAGGTCATTAAGCATGAGAAGACGATACTCCCTCAGTGAGAGACGATCCATTACTTTTTTAAGGAGTTGTCATTAGGATGATTGTATGAAGATACAGATGAAATAGTGGATGCCTCAAAATAGCCTTTCATGGGAATGAGAACATCATTAGGATGATAAGTTATGTGACATGATTTGAATGGAGGAGTGTTTGCAAGGATATTTAAAAAATTTCCTTTTTGTTCATACCTTATGCATCGATGGAGTGTGGAAGGAGCACAATGCATGACGCGGATCCATGGGAATCCAAAGAGGCTATTATATTTAAACTCCCCTTATATGATGTAGAAAATGTCATGGAGGATTTTTTCACCAACACAGATGGGAAGAATAAATTTACTCAAAGAGGGGGAAACAACATCGTTGAATGTGCCAAAGACCTGGGTGATTAGGAGAAAAAAGAGTAAGGGAGCTTGAGTTGATCAAAAGTGTGAGAGGAGATGATATTTATGATATCTCCATTTTCAATCATAGAACAATGAATGAAAGTTTCATTAATGTGCATAGTGATGAAGAGGGTAAGGTCATGTTCTTTGGGTGATATATCAAGGATTTTAGTGTCATTGAAAAATATGGAGGCTGAAGCCAAAAGTGATCCAACAAGAGATGCAAATGGATGAGCCTCATCACTAGGAGTAGGAATATGCTTAACAACTTCCATGAGAGATTTATTATGGTCTGGAGAGCTTTTGATGAGCTCATAGAGTAACATCTTAACTCGGGCTTGACATAGTTGTTTCATAACACTTTGTTCAATAGCAGCAATGTGAGGTGTAGCTAAGATAGACACTTTGAAATTAGATGAAGAGGGAGGTTGATTAAAATATTTGGAAGGAGGGTGACAACCACCTTCAACTTGTATTGAGTGTTTGGTTAGAATTCATGGGGATGAGAACGATTTGTGATCCAAAAAATATTGATGAAGAGTAAAGGACCTTCCTTATGAAAGGTTGAGGTTGGAGGAGGGATGGCCATATAAGTTTTAGATAAATGAGGGGATATAGATATCTATGTGGATGAAGGTTGGGATGGAGAGGTAAGATTGTTAGATGGGAGATGGTAATCCCCTTTAAGAATGTCATCTTCATTTATGGGATTATGGATAACTACTAGGAGTTCTCTACAATGTTTGATATCATGTCCTGGTGCATAAAGGTTACACAAATAGGTTAGATTCGAACGATGAATATCTTATGGAATTTGGTTCAAAATGATTGATAGATAGAAAGGTGATTGTAGATGCATGAAGTAATCATTTAAATATTATTGTGTAAGAACAAATGGGGGTGGTTGGAGAAGAGGTTATAGATGAAGTGGTATTAAGTATGACACATGAAGGAAAGGATGATTTTCTTTGAGGTTGTTGTAGACACTAAAATTAGGTCACACTCCCCTTTGGTCCCTCAAAAAATAAGCACCCTTCATCACATTCACCTAACCATGGCCCCCTTCACCCCACTAATATTAATTTAATTAAATTAATTCATTATCCTCACGATATTTATTATTTAAATCTCCTAATTTAAATAATATCCACACACGCACCTTACCTAGACACCTCATCAAGCTAACTCAACCTAAGACTTGTTCTTAGTAAATTACCATAACTAACTAGGACTTACCCAAACCCTAAAAATAATGCATACATTCCCTCTAACAACATTTCCGCATGCTTAACAAGAGGCTTCCAATTTAATCCGTGGGATAATGACACGAGACCCAAGAAAATCAGAAGGATCTCCCTAGTTTAGTAAACCTAGGAAATCCCACCTAAAACGACGCCGGTTAGCCTTAACCATCACCGATTAAGCCAGAACCACTGTTGGTCACCTTTTAACCCCCAAAAGAACATTATTTTGGAGGTTGGAAAACATTGGAACATTCATGAGAGATATCACATCTTCTAAGAATGAATTTCAGTGAGAACACGCATGCATGGAAGGAGATCAAGCATTTTCTCCTACGCAATCATCCAGCGCTCACCCCAGCAAGGATTCAATCAAACCAAGCAGAGAGGAATGCACATGCATCCCATGTAGAATCTCTCCTACGATTGGTGACCACTTACAGTCTTCAACCTCTTACCACCACCTCCAACCCTCATTCACAGATGTCCAAGACCAGAATCTAAGTACGTAAAATGATATACTTCTCTATTTCATTTCATTTTGTTATTATATTATCACCTATTGTTTACCCAGCCACCCATTGATCTCCTTTAACACTCCCCCTCCATATACCCATTAAAACCCTACCAAATCCCATCCAAACCACATAATACCCCATTCTGACCAACCATATTCCTTTATGCAATCACAAAGGAGACTTAAAACTCATTTTGTGGCATTCCCAGTATTCCACAATAACCAGCATTGAACATTCTTAACCACCATCGGTCACCCTCAACCGTCGTCGGTCAGCCTTAACCGGAATCGATTTTATATTTTCCAATAAAACCCATAACAGTGGCCTATCCACCTAATTCAACATCACCCTCATTCACCTGTGACCTACCTGAGACCTTTTTCAGACCTGTAGAGACCCAGAACCAGTTGTTTGACCTTCGGATCTTGTTTTAAATTATCTTGTTAGATTAGATCTATCTTGTTGTATTTTTGATGAGATACCCAAATCATTTCAATTACGATACGATTCACTTTATTTACAACATTAATTGTTTTAAATAGTGGACTGATAGCCATCTAGGAAGTATCACACTTCCCAGATCTAGCACACACTAGGAAGTTCACTGCGCATATTGTTTAACTCTTTCTGGTTGTCATGTGTTCCATTTCAGGAAGCTCTCACGATCAGCTGTTGATTGAGAAGTTACAAGTGTGCAACAACCCATCCACCAACATTTCAACAAGTATTCCTCCTATGCCCATTATCCTATCTATTTCTTAAACATTCAAAGAAACCTACAAGAATCAGGTCAAACATTTTGGCACGCCCAGTGGAACCCATCTGGGGTTACTTGTATTTCATTCATTCCTAGGAAAAGTTGTGTGTTTTTTTCCCTTCTGAAAAGCATACACACTTATTTTCTTCCTTGGTAACTGTACGATGGAAAAGTGACAAGTGAGCATAGGAATCTACAAGTACCCTTTCCTTGTACACAACTTCCTGAGGTCGTATTGAGACAACTGGTGAATGTTGAATGTGAATGGATATGTATAAGCTAATCGGGTAATACTAAATCCTCAATACACAATAATGGAATCTGTGAATCTAAGGCGAAGAAGGCCCTCCTAACCTGGATTGGTGTAATGGCTCATTTAGATATAATGGCTTCTCAAAGGCTCTAATCGATGTTGAGCTCTGCCGAGATACTATTTCTTGGTTGTTGGATACGTGGGAAGTGACCTATGGGAGCTTTGTATATATCTCCAGACAAGGTCATGAAAGTAGTGGTAGGTGGTTTAGTGGATTATGTGGTTAGCTATGGGTGGTTTTCTAGTCTATCCCAGAAAATATTGGATTGATTGGCTTCTATGTTTAATACGGAAAACTGTGCTATAATATCTAGCAGGAGTGGTGAAGATCTAAACACTAGCGTTCACAAGTTGGTGTCAATACCTGATTGATTTGTAGGCCCGTTGGGTTGTGGTACTTGAGGATCATAACCATGAGTGTGTGGTTTTTGTGGACCTGTTATGGTCATGTGAAGAATCAGTCTCTTTTTCCGACTATCCAGTAATCGTATGCCTTTTCAACTTCTATGTTTAGAACTAGAAGTTGTATGATTTTCTCGGAGTACCTAACAGGTGTTCTGGAAACTTGGATACATAAGCTAGTGTCTATATCGAGGAGGTCTCCTGCGTTAGGTTGTAGAACCAAAGGATTACAACCAAAAAAAATTTCTCATTCGAACCCTTGCACAGTCATTAAGGTGTTTTATCAAGGAAATCTATAGTTTGGATGGTTTGACCAGAATGTGTAAGCTTTATCGTCTTCAATATTCAATCCTCTTAATTTCTCACTAATTACTTGTAAGTTTGTTGTTGCTCGAAAGACATGTATCCTAAGGTCTAGATCTATATCAGCTAAATTCGTGGGTAAATTTGGTTGAGGTATTATAGGTTCAAATATATATTCTCTAGGCTCTCTAGGTCCTGTGATTGTCATACAAAATGATTCAACTTTTAACTAACATTTAATAAACTGATTACAAAAGAGGTATTTACACTATGTAAGCATCCTGCTATTTTTGTTTTTTTCAATGACGTATTTCAATGAAATTGAAGAGCAACTACTCTAGTATATTTATAAAATGGACAACTAATCTAGAAACAGAAAGAAAACAAACAAAGTAGCCTGGTATGGCTATTTACCTGTGAAATTGTGATTTTATCCTAAATATCTAAGCAACTAAACATATTAATTTGAAAGGCTCTCGATCCTATCTCAGAAGTGAGGAATGAATCACATTTTCAAAGAAACTATCAATCCCCATAGCTTCTCTGATGATATCGAGAGAAAACTTTTAACTGAAATGAAATAATTCACTACTCTATTTGATATGTTTGTAATTAGAACTTTGATAGCTCAAACCTGGCGTTTATAGAATAGTGGTAAACCCAGTTGTGTGTGATCTCATCCCCTCAGTGTGATATCCTCATCCCTTCGTGTCCTCGTGAATCCAGAAAGTGTGTATATGATAGTATCAACAGAAGATAGCAATCGAAAAATGGCAGCTTTGGATATAGATTGAATACAATGTGGGTAGGAGAGGGATAGCACAAGTGAACAGAGCTTGACTATGCAATTCCTAGTGGGATTTATTGTGGGAATACAACACAAGTGTACTAAGAGTTTCAGAAATTATCCTTGTGACAAAACAAAACCTGCAACTTTAATAGATTCTAGTCTAGAAATGAAGCTATTTTATGTTAAACTGGCTGTATGCAGTAGCAATGGAATAAGACTTGAAACAAGAAGATGATATGACCTCTAAAATGCCAACAATGGAAGAAAAACATGAAACTAACAAAATTCTAAGCAAGGAATTGAAAAATTGAACAAGAGAATTGAGAGGATGATGGGCCATTTGCTTGAAAACAAGTTGGTTATTTATAACCAATGCATTTACCAGAGGGTAACTTCCACTTGATCTCTTTTACTATAAACAAAGGAAAAACACTATTCCCATGGAGCAGAAAACATTAATGAAGGCCAAAGTTGATGAAGAAAGCATGTAAATTTGAAGATTTACATTTGACGTGATCATCGAAGGAATCTAGAAAATGCGAACAAAACCGCCACCCTACGCAGGACGGCAGTTATGGGACCGTCACCCTATCTTGGGCGGTGGTCACGGGACCTCCGCCCAGGCAGGGCAGCGGTTCCGTCACTGAAGACAAAAATGCAAGAAAAATTTGGGAAAAGGGGGAAACAAGGCATGCAGAGGCTAAGCGGGGCATGTGGGATATAAGCGTATACATGGTGAGCCTTTCTAGATTCCGAACGCCTTTCAAGGAGATCTGTGTCATCATTGGGGCATGTCTAACATCATTCTGGTGGTGCAATACCCTACAATTTTGGGTACATACATATTGCCCCCTCAGAGAAGCAGTTTATCCATGAAGAGGCATAAAAAAATGGATCTGAGTATGGCGGCCCCGAAATGGGGAGTTAGGAGTTATAATTGGCACGTCTGTGTGCTGGAAATTTGCCATCCAAGATCCCGCTACCTGTAAAAAATGAAAGAGGGGACTCAAGTACAGATAGATAAAATAAATTGAGAAATAAGGCTGAATTGATATGAAAATAGAACTTACCATCTACGCGGGGTTTAGAACTTACCTCCGATGGTGTTCTGACCCTGCGGAACACATTCAAAATCAAATTAAGAGGGCTATATATATAAAACGAAGTCATTTTACTATTCATTTGCGCGGATTGATTTCATATATTTTGAGCTCTGGGACCCACGGTGATGGTTTTCAACAAGAGTATAGTCAAAACATTCATTTTGAGATAGTGATCACGCCTTCGAGAGTGGAACATCGACGCATGAAGTCTCAGGTTATTTTTTCTCAATTTATCATTTCTAAACCTAAAATGTAAAAATGATGAAATCTTTCCCTTGGGAGGATCATTTTTTAAAATGTTAGTTTTAAATGTGTCTTTAAGGGGGGGACATCCATAGGGTAGGTTTCTTTTTTCATTGAAAAGGTGTTTTTGCTTGTTTTTAAGCATTTTTTCGGGCTTATGACCTATTCAGTTTTGCGGGATAGGACCTCTGCCCTGTACAAAGTTGTGGTTATAGGACCACCGCCTTAGAAGGCAGCGGTTACGAAATTGCTGCTCTGCATAGGGTGGCAGTCCGTGACAGAGGACAAAAGGAATGCAAATTTTAACTTGTTTTTGCATGTGTAAAACTTTTATGTGTTTTTACTAGTTTTTTCAACTAGATTTCAGTACTAACTCACTTCTTTTTGTGTTTTTGGGTGTATGCAGAAGGAGGAGTACTTTAGATGGAGCTGGGAGACGAAGTGTGATTGGTTCTCGACAGTGTTGGTGGCACTCTCCCAGGTAGAGCGGGATACTCTCTAGAAGGTTGGTATATGGAGGATTGCACAGGTTCCTCATGTTGCACCTGCCAGTCACATATTGTGTGACTTGTTCTCATATTGGGATGTGGATTGGAACACCTTCCAATTTCCAGGAGTTAGGGGTGAGTGGTCTATCACCCTGGAGGATGTTTATTGTATACTGGGGGTTCCGATCCTTGGGCAGTGGCTGTCTCTTCAAAAGTTGTATCTAGATCAGAGGTGGTTTAGTGGGCCACCTATATGGGAGATGTAGTCAAAGAAGAGCATGAGGATTCACTCTATTATTGAGTCAGACATTCCCTTGCTTTGCAAGGCCATCATGGGCATCCTTTCATCTAGACTGATTGGGGACAAGGGAGGGGACACCCTCTTATATTGTTGGGCCCCTATTACTGCACAGATTGAGGGCCATGGACGTGTCTACTCTTGGGGAGCAGATATCCTTGGGACTACTTACCACGACTTATACAGGGTAGTCCATTTACAGGGGCAGCCACTGAGCAACCTGAATCTTGTCATAAGTTGGGTGTATGAGCATATTATCCCATATGGGAGAGGCATAGAGATGGAGGATCCTGGGGCCGTTAGGGTAATGAGGTGGACGGTCATGACAATTCTTAGAGCACCCCACTAGCAAGTGGCTTCCCTGACTACTGCAGACATGGAGGCCACTCCTTATCAGGCCATGGCAGGGGTATGGGGAGAGGAGACCGTCACTTTGATTGCCTGTCACACCACTAGCCAGTTGATAGACAGGGTGGGGAAGTTGGAGATACACCCCTTTGAAAGAGTTCCACAACAATTTGGCCTCCCCTATAACGGCATGCTCCCTCTGGTGATGCCAGTGTATAGATCTATCCGTGAGGCTCGGGGAGGTCCTAGAGGCCGAGGTTTGACTATTGTTATGCCTGGCACTCCTATTGAAACTAGGAGGGTGGTACCTACACAAGGGAGAAATGATGCTCCTCAGGCACCCCTACTTCAGATTATTGCCGGTCCCGCTCATAGCAGTGGTGAGCCCATTGATGTGGACTCCAAGTTTGAGGAGTTAACTAGGGGAGAGACCGAAGAGGAGACAGAGGACATGGAGATTAGTGAGACGGGTGGTGGGGGGGATGACAGTGATATTTAGTGGCATGATACCCAGGAGATCCTGTAGGTCGAGAGGGCAAAGCGAAGCACAGAGAGGGTGACTCTAGTTTCAGAGGAGTTACTCTCTCGGGACCCAGGTGGAGATGGCAAATTTGTTGTAGGCCATCACATTTCCCCAGATGAGGGAGAGGGGCACCAGTCAGTGGCGGCATCAGTGACAAGCGCGGATCCTAGAGATCCTTCCTAGAGTCTTGGCAATCCTAGTGAGTTGTCACTCTTCTCTTAACATTTGTTTTAGTTAGACTCGTCTTAGTTTGTTATTTCTTTTTGTTTTTTTTATTCTTGGTTCTATCATTGATTGTTTTATAACTTGTTTTCTCTTTTGTTTGTAGGTACTACTGATGAGATGCGAGACTTGATTTGACAAGTGTGTACTGATACCTTGCTTCTCCCCTTAGAGAAGACTCGTGTTGAGCTTTCCATGGATGTGGGGGAGCCCTCAGTAGTCGGTAGGCATACTGATGTGTTTTCCTCTATCTGGCATGCGGCAAAGATCATGACTTCTCTCCATGCCGAGTTAGCTAGATACAGGATAGTTGAGTGCTTGATGAGGAGGAGCCATTCTCATAGTGAGATGGTAGCTACCAGGCATGACCGCGAGCCCTCAGTGCATTCGAAACGCCAGCGTAGCTGGAGTCCTAGGTGTGGCCGTGCACCTTCTGAGGGATCCCATAGGGATTGAGAGACTATTTTTGTAGCATTTTTCCAGATATCTATATTGGTGCTTTTATATTTTCTGGGCTCATTAAGCGTTTTGACCATGCCTAGTGCATGATGGCATTATATACGAAACCTGATTTGTATATATATATGTATATATATATATCTCTTTGGATCTAGACTCTTGGCATCTTGAACTTTGTGACTCATTTCTAAATGTGTATTTAGATGTTTTTAGAATATTGTTTTCATGTTTTCAGAATGTATGCAATGGATAACAAATGATAGTAGATAAAATATTTTGCGCTGTATGATTTTATAGTGCTGATATGAGATGATACTAACATATGGTAATACTAAAATTTTAAACTCTTTGGGCAATGTTTGAAATTTCTTCTTATGTTGGAAAAATGTGATGAATTCATAGAGATTAAGAGATGAACTTGCCCCAATCCCAAATCCATGCAACTTATTGAGACGCGAGGGCTCAACACTAAGAGTGAGGAAGGGCACAAGTTGTATGAGTTTTATTGAATGGAAAGATGAGAGACAGACAAACCAGTAACAGAAACCAAGTTTGGACCTACACACCTACCCTACTTAGAACTACTACCATGCTTAGAAGGCCACTTACTTTTCAGTTTATCTAGACTTAGATTCATAAATGGAAACTTGGTTGACAAAATCTAGTTTTGAGGATCTGATCTCTTTGGAATTTGGATATTTTGATATTTTGATTTCTATTACTAGAGGTAAATTTATGTTTTTAGCATACCAAGATTTTATTAGTTTGTGTGACTATACCCCCACACCCTGCCTCACGCTACTGGTAAGAAGCATGGGTTTTTCACCAAAGGTAGGATATAGCGAGTAAGGGCACTTCTTTCCTTTCCCGACCTCACACCACCAGTAAGAGATGTGGGCTTATCACTGAAGGTTTATGGGGCAAAGAAGTGTGTAAAATAAAATATTTTGTTTTCTTGGTGGTTTTGATTCTATTTGATCTTTCTATGACTTTGGGATATCCTTTCATTCTAAGAGACTTAAGAGGGATAGATGTGACACCAAGAATCTTCTAGAATATACCATACACAAGGAAAACTTCACCTAGTAGAAAGAAAGAGCAAAGCCAAGTATGCAAGCCTTGGTATGGTTTTCATCAATGTTTGTCTATCAAACTTGATGAGAAGATTTGAAAATAGTTGGTGATGCTCGAAGAGATGTGTTTTGAATTCTTTTGCCAATATTTTTAGAAATTGTAATAGATTGTTTTAAGAGTAAGCTCCTGGGCTACCAATTTTACGAAATGGACAAAATGAAGCAGCTAAAAGACTAATGCAATGTTGGTAGCTATAATGTACAAGTAATGACCTTGATGTTTTATGCATAAAACAGCTTAAGATGCAAGGAATGAACAGTTTCACTAAATTCCTCACCTTCTAGTGTCCACAAAAGATATGCATCGTTTCCGTAGTCCTTCATGACTCGGCATGGGACCAACCATTTGGGCCGAAACTTTCTTCCTTCACCGGTTTTCTTATCGATATGGCTATCTAGTCTTAGAACTAAATCTCCTTCATATATTTCTCACTCATAGACCTTTTTGTTATACTGCCGGCACATCCGGTTAGCATAGGCTCTCTACCGCTATTTGGTGTTTAACCTGGCCTCATCAAGGATTTCTAGTTGAGAGAGGTGTGCCTCCCTGTAAGCTTCTTAGTCCAGAATCCCTTGTAATGAGATGCGGAGACTGGGTATTTCAACCTCAAGTGGGAGAACTACTTTTGATCCGAATACCAATGAGAAAGGAGTTGCTCTTGTTGGTTTTCTTATTGAGGTTCGATGGGCCCACAAGACCGGATATAGTTTTAAATGCCAATCTTATTTGTTCTCCTTGACTATTTTGAGGAGAATAGCTTTTAATGTTTTTTTTGTCGCTTCAACCTGTCCATTGGCTTGAGGGTAGTAAACAGAGGGTGTGTGATGATTTATCTTGAACCTGCTACATAACTCATGGACTTCGTTGTTTTTAAAGGAAGAGCCGTTATCTGAAATAATGACTTGTGGGACACCATACCTATAGATAATTTGGTTCAGAATGAATTTGGTAATTACTGAACCTGGTACGGTGGTGAGAAGCATGGCCTCCACCCATTTGGTAAAATATTTTGTGGCTGTAATTATAAAATTATGGCCATCAGTTGATGAGGGAGAGAATTTCCCTATCAAGTCTAGACCCCACATGGAGAAGGGCCACGGAGTCGCTATTGGTTGCAGGGATTATGCTGGCATGTGAATATTGTGAGAGAATTCTTGGCATTTGTGGCACTTACGTACAATTTTCACTGCGTCATGCTTGAGAGTGGGCAAAAAATAGCCCATCCAATGTATCTTGCGAGTGGTCACGTGACCACCGAAGTGACCTCCACATATCCCACTGTGGGATTCATGAAGAATCTTCGTGGATTCTTCTATGTCGACGCATCTTAGAAGCATGCCGTCAAAGGCTCTATGATAGAGTACCTGGTCTAAAATAACATATTTAGTGGTAATAATGTGTAACCACCTTCTTTGTTGTGACGTGGCACCTTCTGGATATGTATGGTGCATGATAAAATTGATGATATCAGTATACCAGGGACATGTAGAGATGGGGGGCCTAGTTTCGACGAAGTATACACACTCATCGAGAAAGTCTAGATTTACCAACTCACCTCCATCTAGTGGATTGTAAGATAACCAGTCTGCAATGATTTGTCCCTTAATGGATTTTTGGTTCATGAAGGTTAACTCAAATTCTCCCATTAAGGTTACGAAATGGCCAACCTTTTTAGATAAAGATCCTTGTGTGAGGAATTTTCATAAATGGTCTGTTTTTACAATGAACGTTGTTTCCTAGTTTAACATATAATGTCTCAAACATTTTGTTGCAAAAATTATGGCAAGGAATTATCTCTCTTCCTGTGTGTAACATGTTTCATAATCGAGCAACGTTCGATTAATGAAATAGACCACACATTCTTGTTTATCATTGTCTTCTTCAGCTAGCATGCAGGCTAGCCAAACATGAGTGGCTTTTGAATATAGGATCAAAGGGTGGTCTAGTTTAGGAGGCATTAGCGTGGGTGGAGACAAAAACAAGTGTTTACCTCTTCGAAGGCCTCGTTTTATTCTTAAGTTCAATTAATGCTATAATATTTCTTCAATAGATTGTTGATTGGATGAATGGTAAAACTAAAATTTGGGATGAACCTTAGGATTGCACCTAGTTTCCCAAGAAATGACCTAATTCTAGACTCGTTTGATGGTGGGATCATTTCAAGAATAGCTCGTATTTTGGCTGGATCAACATCAATCCCCCGTGAAGATATAATGTAGACTAGAAGTTTTCCTCCTATTACACCGAACACGCACTTCTCTAGGTCTAATGTGACACCATATTTGATTAGTCATGAGAGGATGATACGGAGCACTTCTGGATGATCACAATGTTTCTTGGCTTTGGCCAACAAGTCATCCACATAGGATTCCATGATTTTATGGATAAGATCATGGAATATAAAATCCATTGCCCACTGATATGTAGCGTCGGTGTTCTTAAGACCAAATGGCATGATAGCGTAACAATAAGTTCCCCAGGGTGTTATAAATGTGGTTTTGGCTTGATCCTGTTCAGATATTTTAATCTGATTGTACCCTAAGAATCCATCCATGAGAGACAGCAGTTCAAATTCATCTATTGCATCAACGATGACATCAATGGATGGTAATGGGAAGTCATTCTTAGGACAACCTTTGTTAATATCCTAAAAATCTATGCAAATGCATATCTTCCCATTCTTTTTTAGGACGGGAATGATATTAGATACCAGTTGTGAATAGTCAACAGGTTTGATGAATCCTACTTGGAGAAGTTTTACTACTTCCTCTTTTACAATGAGAGCCACTTTTGGCTTCATTGGTCTTGACTTCTATTTAATTGGCTTCGCATCTGGTTTGGTGACAAGATTATGCACTGCGACATGTGGTGTAATGCCCATCATTTCTTTATAGTTAAATGCAAAAGACTTTTGATGTTATTTAAGGATTTGGGTGTGTATTTCTATCTCCTCTGGAGTCAACGAGGATCCTAACTTCAAAATTCTTGGTTCTTCCTCCATTCCAATGTTTATGTCAATGGTTTCTTTTATCAAAGAAGTGTTACCTTCTTCAAATTTAGGTGGGGCTGGAGGTAATTCCAAGATTTTTCCATTTTCTATCTCGTAGATATCGAGAACCTTCTGTGGAGGAGACTCTACTATGGGATTTCCAAAATAGGAAGAGGCATGTGGTATTAGGGAAAGATCAACCATACGGCGAGCAAGGTGTAGCTCCACATAGGTGTTTAGATATTCAAGAGTGACTCTATCATCGTCAAATTGATCGATGATAGAAAAATCATCCTCAGCTTCTCCATGAGTCAGGAGTGAGTTTATTGGTATTTTACCCACTAATGGCTTGGTACGGAGTGATACTGTGATATTTGTATCCTCCAACTCGCTGTTTGGGGTGAAACAGGAAGCTGAGGTTACTATTGAGTCTACGAGAAGGTTATACTCTCGTGGGACTGGTTCAATTGATATGAAGTTGAATCCCTAGCTTAGATCTAACACGGCTATTTTGTATAGTTATAAATGTTCAGCCCTAGTTTCATATACCTCAGAGACTTGGATTGCAACTAGTTGTGAGTCTCCTAGTGCTCTAGTGTCATTGACACCCATTCTTTTGGCTAGGATGAGGCCAAGGAGGAGAGCTTTGTACTCAGTTCCATTGTTTGTACATTAAAAGTTTAATTTAAAGGTGAAAGGTAGGATCTTTCCCTCAATTTAAGTAAAGATCACCCCCACCCCAGCTCCAAAGTGACATCTAGCTCCATCAAAGTGGAGAGTCTAATATTTTTTTGGAAAAATTGAAATTGGGATATTTTTCGTATCTAATTCTTTTGCTTCAGTTACCTCTACCATAAAAACTTTTTCTGATGGAAGAGAAGTGATTCCTAGGGTGTGTCCCATACCCATGGAATCAAATGGTAGGAGAATAGGTAAGTCTTTCTCTAGCAACTTGACAATGTTTTTGGTAGCCCCTAGTGATACCGCTTTTATAGCATTGGTCTCACTTTTGAGTACTAGAAAGTCCTCAGCTGGAGTTGAAATTTCCAACTCAGTGGTGGGTATCATCTTTTCTTTTGGTTGTGAATTAGTTGGTTTGACAAGATGACTTGTTGGGAGCTCAAACTCGGAGTGAATACCTGGTCTTTTCTTCAAATCAGCTAGATGTATATCGAAGGGTTTTGGGTCACCTTGTGCCATAAATATTTTCCCTATGTGTAGAAATATTATTTCTTGGAATAATGTGGAAGGGATTACCTTCATGCGGTGTATCCATGGCTGACCAAGGATCATATTATAATTGGTTTCCTGATCTATAATATTAAACTTGGTGAGGACTGTCTTGGGTCCTAAAGTGACCAGTAAACTATGGTTCCAATCGAAGTAGCTTTGAGGCTATCATAAACTCTTAACGTATTTCATGTCGTGGAACAGTTTGTATCTCCATATCCTAGCTTTTGAAGGAAACTAAAGGGGACTATGTTGAATACTTCCCCATCGTCAACCATTGCACGTTTAACATATTTATTGTAGACCCAAACTTGTAAATGTAGAGATGGGTCACCTCTTCATGTAATTTCAGCGTCTGTTGGCATTTTTCTTATATCGAATATAAACTCAGTATCCCTATCCGGCTGTCCCGAAGGATAAATGTCAAAATCCACTTGGTTTACTTGCATTTATGGAGGAGGATTGATGTTGATTAAATGGCCAAGGCCTAACGCTTCTAAGAGGGCAGCTCTATGGGCAGGAGAGTTCTTTAACAAATCCAAGAAGGATATGTGCGAGAAGGTTTTAGTTAAATCATTAATTAGATCATATGCACCTATAGGCTTTACCAATGTTTGTTGAGTGTTTTCAGGCTCTAATGAATAACTTGGAGTTGATTGAAAAGAATAATCCCATGTTCTTTTTATGGTTCCTACGGGTAGCTCGGCGTCTAACTCCATTAAACCAACTATCTTAGTTTGAGGTTGAATTCCTAATTGGGGTGCGACTGGTGGTTTTAATGAAGTTGAAGCTTCATGATCATTGTTTCCTATCATGCCACCCTTATTTGTTCTGTTAGGATCTAACCTATTATTAGAATGGTTTAGGAGTGGGTCATTGAAGATCTTGAGGGATACATTTTGAGGAGAAACTACCCCTACATAAGCGTTTGATGTGGGTACCATGGAATTTGCTAAAAACATATCTATAAAGAGTTGTTTTTTATCTTCTGGCAAACGCTGAATGAATTTATTGTATTCACAATAAGTCCTAGTAGTGTGGCCTTGAATTTTGTGGAAGCCACAATATAGATTGGGATTATAGTTTCGAGGCTATTGATTTAAAACCTGTTGTGGCTTGAAATTCTGATAAGGTTGCTGGTTGTTAGAGTTAAAATTATGAGGTTGTTGCCTTTGGTTTTGACTCTGATATCTAGTTGGGTTTCGATTTGGACTTTTTGTTTGGACTTGTCGTTATTGTTGTTGTTGTCATGGTGGACGATTAAAATCTACCACATTGATTGTTGGAGTAAATTTGTTATTTCACTAATTATTAACATGTGGCGAAATGTTTACAATGTTTTCCCTTTTAGCTTGGTTAGTTACTCCATCTGTTGTAACCCCGTAGTTCTTGTTAAGGTTCTTAGGTCCTTGATTAGTGGTCCCAGCATTAGGATAGGCCACGGTGTTTTGATTGGGAGTGATTAATTTCCCATTTGTCCCATATGTCTTATGACCACTATCAATCCCTGTTTGGTCAATTTAGAGAGCACTCTCGAGTACTTCATCATAAGTTCTTAGTGGGAACTTTTGGACTTCTTCCCTTATCTCTCTATTGAGTGAATTAAGGAATAAATCGCATAGTTCCATTTGATCCATATTTGGAGCAGTCGCTGACGAGTAGAGAACTGTACGCCATATTTGGATAAAATGAGCGGTGGATTCATTATGTTCTTGTTTGATATGTAAGAACTCTTTGATTCCTGTTCTTAACAATTTGTTCATGTCGAAATCTTTGATGAATTCTGACTTAAGTTGTTTAAATGAGCGTATCAAAGCTTTAGGTATTCTGTAATACCAATCAAGGGAAATACCTTCTACGGTCTTAGGGAATATTTTAGCGACAACCCCCTCCTAGGGGAGTAACTCCCGTATGGCTATGGCATAGTCCTTAATGTGTGCGTTTGGGTCCCCTTCCCCTTTGTATTTGGGAAAATCAGGAAGAGGTCTTGGAAGCATAACGCTTTGTATGGTGAATTCTAAGGGTTCTTTTAAATATTCTGAATAAGTCCCTATTGCATAGGCCTCAACCATCGACGGGGCTTGCTGAGGGGGTTGAGGTGAAATGGGTTGTTGATATGGCATAGCATATGTGTTTGTAGTGACATAAGGGAATCCCTGTGGTTGAAAAAATATCCCGGGAGAAGAGAACATGTCTCCTTGTGGTGATTTTGAATAGATGTTTAAATAAGGAGGAGCATTGTTCTAGTACGGGTTGTTTGGTGCCAAGCCAGGTGGTGTCATGTTTTCGACTAGAGTGGTGTTTGAAAACATTGTCCTGGTTGGCGTTTGCTGTGCATAATTATAAGGATTTTGAGGAGGCATGCCTAATGTGCTTGTTCCTATAAGGAGGTCGACCTGAATGGGCTAATGTAGAGGGTTTGGGATTCCTACTTGCCCAAAATATGAATTTTGGTTTGTTTGATCAAGTTCCAGCCCTCTAACCTTATCAGCTAAGGCTGAAATGATCTCCATCAGTGAAGATGTAGTGCTTTTCCTTAACGGTGTTTGTTGTATAGCTTCAGGTTGTAAGGGGGTATGATACCTTACTATGAATTGGTCATTACCCTGCCAAGCTTCACCAAGGGTATTTCCCATGGGTTGAGTTATGGGGGTGTTCTCCTGGAATAGGGAATCAAACTGTATTTGTAAACTCCCTATAGGTGGATACATATTTTGGAAGCATTGTTCAATTTTAGGGAAGCATGTAAAGTACTTCTCATCTAAAAAGGGGAGTGGGTCTTATTGTCTACTAATTTTTGGTTTGAACAAAACCTGATGAGATGAAGTGGATTCTCCAATAAACATCATATTGTTAGAGCCTGATGGCTCTGGTTGTTGTGCTTGTGTAAACTGATCAAACTCATCAATTTGGAATGAAGAACTAGAACTAGTTCTATGAGGGGGAGTTTGAGATGATAAGTAATTACTTGAATATTTATCAGCACATGCAGAAAGCAAGGGCGATGGTTGTCTATTTGTTTGACTATAGTTTACTTTGAGGCCTGAGAGAAGTCTGCCATATGCATCGTATCTCGACATATACAAGGGGTATATGAATACCCGCAGAATAATGGGAAAGAGTGAAGGTGGATGAGAGAAATGAAAAATAATAAAAGGAAGAACTTTTTTTTCATGTCAGGTTCACCAATTTTGCACGATGGAAAAGTGACAAGCAAGCATGGGAATCTACAAGTACCCTTTCCTCATACCTGACTTCCCAAGGTCGCGTCGAGACAACTGGTGAATTTTGAATGTGGATGGATATGTATAAGCTAATCGGGTAATCTTAAATCCTCAATACGTAATAATGGAGTCTGCAAATCTAAGGCGAAGAAGGCCCTCCTAACCTGGATTGGTATAATGGCTCATTAGGAGGCTCCAATCGATGTCGAGCTCTGCCAAGATCGTATTTCTTGGTTACTGGATACGTGGGAAGTGACCTGTGGGAGCTTCGTATATATCTCCAGACAAAGTCATGAAAGTAGTGGTAGGTGGTTTAGTGGATTATGTGGTTAGGTATGGGTGGTTTTATAGTCTAGTCTAGAAAATATTGGATTGATTGGCTTCTATATTTAATATGGGGAAATGTGCTATAATATCTGGCGGGAGTGGTGAAGATCTAAACACTAGCATTCGCAATCCGGTGTCAATACTTGACTGATTTGTAGGCCCGTTGGGTTGTGGGACTTGGGGATCACAACTGTGAGTGCGTGGTTGTTGTGGACCTATTACGGTCATGTGAAGAATCAGTCCCTTCTTCTGACTATCTAGTAATCATATGACTTTTCATCTTCTACGTTTAGAACTAGAAGTTGTATGATTTTCTTAGAGTACCTAACAGGGGTTTTGGCAATTTGAATACGTAAGCTAGTGTCTATATCAATGAGGAGGTCTCCTGCATTAGGATGCGAAACCAAAGGATCAAAACCAAATGTTTGTTCTCATTCAAACCCTTGCACAAACATTCAAGTGTTTTATCAAGGCAATATATAGTTTGGATGGTTTGACCAGAATGTGTAAGATTTTTCATTTTCAATATTCAATCCTCTTAGTTGCTCACTAATTGCTTGTAAGTTTGTTGTTGCTCGAAAGACATGTATCCTAAGGTCATGATCTATATCAGCTAAATTCGTGGGTAAATTTGGTTGAGGTACTATAGGTTCAAATATATATTCCCTAGGCTTTCTAGGTCCTGTGATTGTCATATAAAATGATTCAACTTTTAACTAACATTTAATAAACTGATTACAAAAGAGGTATTTACACTATGCAAGCATCCTACTATTTTTTTTTTCAATGACGTATTTCAATGAAATTGAAGAGAAACTACTCTAGTATATTTATAAAATGGACAACTAATCTAGAAACAGAAAGAAAAAAAACAAAGTAGCCTGGTATGGCTATTTCCCTGTGCAATTGTGATTTTATCCTAAATATCTAAGCAACTAAACATTATAATTTGAAAGGCTCTCGATCCTACCTCAGAAGTGAGGAATGAATCACAGCTTTGCAAAAACTATCAAACCCCACAGCTTCCTTGATGATATCGAGAGTGAACTTTTAACTAAAATGAAATAATTCACTACTCTATTTGATATGTTTGTAATTAAAAATTTGATAGCTTAAACCTGGCATTTACAAAATAGTGGTAAACCCAGTTGTGTGTGATTTCATCCCCTCAGTGTGATCTCCTCATTCCTTCGTGTCCTCGTGAATCCAGAAAGTGTGTATATGATAGTATCAACAGAAGATAGGAATCGAACAATGACATCTTTGGATATAGAACGAATACAATGCGAGTAGGAGAGGGATAACACAAGTGAACATAGCTTGACTATGTAATTCCTAGTGGGATTTATTGTGGGAATACAACACAAGTGTACCAAGATTTTCAGAAATTATCCTTGTGACAAAAAAAACCTGTAACTTTAATCGATTCTCATCTAGAAATGAAGTTATTCTATGTTAAACTGGTTGTATGCAGCAGCAATGGAATAAGACTTAAAACAAGAAGATGATATGACCTCTAAAATGCCAACAATGGAAGCAAAACATGAAACTAACAGAATTCTAAGCAAGGAATTGAAAAAATGAACAAGGGAATTGAGACGATGAGGGGCCATTTGCTTGAAAACAAGCTGGATATTTATAACCAATGCATTTACCAGAGGGTAACTCCCATTTAATCTCTTTTACTATAAACAAAGGAAAAACACTATTCCTAGGGAGCAAAAAACATTAATGCAAGCCTAAGTTGTTGAAGAAAGCATGTAAATTTGAAGATTTACGTTTGATGCAATTGTCGGAGGAATCTGGAAAATGTAAAGAAAACCATCGCCCTGTGCATGGCGATGGTTACGGGACTGCCGCCTTATCGTGGGTGGTGGTCACGGGACCGCCACCCAGGCAGGGTGACAGTTCCTGTTATCACCGAATCACAACACCCTTATGTTTATACAAGTGCATATAATTGAACTCATGGTGTGATAGGATAACATGGGTACTATCTCCAAGTTGTGGGACTTGCTACTTGAGATAGACCTCCAGAGGAAGCTGGTTCTTGCTCCTAAACTACCTGCCACAATCTACTCTAATGCAGGATAAGCTAACTGTTCTAGTCTAAATTTCCAAGGGACCAGGGAGAGAGAATGCATAAAATGAAAGCCTACACTAAAGCGGTGATACACCAGAAAAGGAGGGTGTGAGAGTAGTCTCCAAATGTGTGAAATACAGAGGCAAAGTGCACACTAGAAAAGGTGATGACAGTTCACCATAATCTAGCAAAATGCATTCACAACAATATTCCAAGCATACACAATGATAATGAATCCCTGCAAGAACATAATAAATAGACACAATATTCTTATAGAGAGATCAAAGGGGCAAGAAGAATGCAAGAAAACACAGTAGGGGAAGATACATCCACAAACTGGTATTTTATTGCTTCATGATATGCACAGTTCAATCTATTACAAGATAAGGGCCTGGATCACCATGCAAGGAGTCCACTACAAGGGCCTGTAGCACACTGGCTTCACAAATCAATTTTGGCAGAGCTTTGCTACCCAAAAACTCTCTTCTTTACAATGAGCCCAACACTCCAATTTATAGAAAAAATGAGAAGGAGAAGAGAAGGGAAAATGGAAATCCCGAAATCTGTCCTTCAACCACCTGTAAGAGACATTAAATTGAGTGAAATGATTGTATATTACTTGCAAAAGGCTCCCCATACTGTCCCATGTGCTGCAACAGAGAAAAAATGATGACCATGCCTCTTAATTGCACTCCCAACTACCAAATAAAACACTGTTCTGAACCCGGCCACGTTTTCTTAAAAATCTCAATCAATTTTGGATCAAATATAGAATTTCTTGAATTCTGTGCATTGGGCTCGGAACCACGATTCCAACGGTACCAATTTTGTGTGATTTCGTTGAGAAATGAAAAAGTTATGGCCTTCTGAGTGCGGGCAGCTATTTTGGGCCTGGCAGGTGTTTTCTGTCATTTGACGGGAATGAGCATTAACTGACTGGAGCCGAATATATTTATCTTATTTAAATATATCTACCCTCATCAAAAATAATAAATCGTGCTCATTCCAGAAAGTCCAATTTTGTGAAAATCGGAGCTCGGAGTCAAAAGTTATGGCCGTTTGAAGTTTCTCAGGTGAAACGTTGACTTTTCTTCTCTGCCTTCGGCCGCTTCGGCTTTTCGTGTCCCTCGCGTCCCTTTGTCCCACTTGTCCCAAATGCTGAAGTTCCCTATTTCGGCCGAACCGGCCGGTTCGTGTACTCTCGTCCCAACTGTCCCGGACTGTTTGGGACAAATTTTCCCGATTCGCCCGGTTCGGCCGTTCGCGCCCTTTGTCCCGACTGTCCCGGACTTTAAGTTCTCATTTCGGCCGAACTGGCCGGTTCACGTACTCTCGTCCCAACTGTCCCGGACTGTTTGGGACAAATTTTCCCGATTTTCCCGGTTCAGATTTCCGCGTCCCGCGCGTCCCTTTGTCCCAAATGCTGCGCGGACTGCCTGGCGGCCTTTCGGCCGGTTCGCGCCCAGATGTCCCTCATGTCCCGACTATTGCGAGGACTAGGACTTAGCCATTTTTCATGATTTTTTCTGGCCTGAGCTTGTTTTTGAAATTTTTCTTACCTTTCCTCAGAACTTTCTCTCTTCTACTTGGACAGGGGAGTTAGAAAAATATGAGGGGACCCTAGAAACATGACTTTTCGCCCTAAATCAATATAATTGCTTGGGACTAAAGAATTTGATGCATGTTATCAAAATTTACCTCGGCCCGGGTGAATTTTGGATAACAGTTCCATCACTGAAGACAAAAATGGAAGAAAAGGGGGGGAAAGGGGAAAACAAGGCATACGGAGGCTGAGTGAGGCATGCGGGATACAAGCATATACATGGCAAGCCTTTCTATATTCCAAATTCCTTGCAAGGATATTTGTGCCATCATTGGGGCGTGTCTAACATCATTCTGACGGTGCAGTACCCTACAATTTCGGGTACGTACAGTAAACCACCTTTTATTTCTATTTTCTCTAAAGGAAACTTTTCTTTTGGTGTGATTAAAGAGAACCATTTCTTCGTGTTTTCTACATTGTAGTGAAAGAGCATCCCTCTTCCTCTTTATCTTATTGTGTCATCCAACTTCACACTTCGATTTGGGCTTAAAAACAAGGGCATTCCATTTTTATTTATCACATTAGCTCACATTAATTGAGGGAAACCTATATGCTGGAAGTCATGACTAGCTGATGGTTGAAAAACGAACCATAGAAAGCACATCTCTTTCTCTCTCTGAGTCTTGCCAAATTGCACAAATTCAAAACAAACACATATTCTTAAACAACATCTTTCCTGGGAACGCCTGTCAATGATTGCACTGATCTGAGGATTGAAAGGTACTCCCCAGTTCGCTTCTCTGTCGATTCGTACTTCAGAGCGAAATCTGCCCCCACCATAACATACCTAAAACGTCACCTTCTAGATCTCGTTCTTCATAGGAAGCCATCCTCACCAAAAAATTCTATTTCACAGTTCATCTGTCAGTCCTTAAATAGCATAACCTAAACAAACATAATAGGAAAGGAACTCCTAGGATCACATTTTTTTTAATGTTTTTGCTTGGCTTTCATTTTTAGGTGAGAGATCCCATTCGTCATTCTTCTTGTTCACCCTTGCACGCTCCTCATCACATCTAGTGTATTCTGGCTTCACCTGAGTGTGCCTGGACAATATTATCATCATTCTCGGAATTATGGGTCTGATTCCACATCAAATTTTAATTCACAACCACTATTCTTTCATCACTGTTTTAATTTCACAGTAAACGGTGTCGGTCCAGCGACCATTGTTGGTTACCCTCTAACCACCGTTAGTTATACCCAACTGGTGTTGGTTCTAGGTCCTTTTGTTAACCTACCCAAAAGGATATTTTATTCATCTTCTTCAACATTTTACATTCCCTGTCACTTCCATCATTCCCATTGACGTTGTAAACATCATCAGATTTGGCATACCTATCTGATTTGACCTTCTACGTGGTTTTTCACTCATTGGCCATTTTCTACAGTGACCGGCAGTGGTTACCCCTAACCAGCTTCAGTTTTCCCTAACCAGAATCGGTTAGCCTGTTTAACTTTCCACTTAACATTTTGTACTGAATCCACTTTTTGCTGTCAAATTCACATGTTCCTGTTGTTTTTCTGTACATTTACAAAGAAGTGGCCCTACCTGAGTAGTACTAGTTCACATGGTGCTGACCTAAAAACAAGCAAGCGCACTCGTATTTGATGCCACTCGTCAAGCACTCCCACCTAGTCCTTCACCACCTTCCATTTTATCACTAGCCATGGAGCCTATACAACCTATCTCTATCACTACAGGGGATGAGGAGTTCACATGACTCCTTGACCAAAATCCTGCCACTTTTTAGTTTTACCTTTCCCACTCGTCCAGTCGAGATGCCTCAGGTATGTTGATATACAACATGCCCGTATCTATCCCTTGACTCTCGCTTCGACTCCTACATTGGCCCCATCTGGCTCTGTATTGCCTACATATACTTTACCCCTAGTCGTTTCACAGGTTGGTCCTATACCCACTATGACTGTCACATCTTCCACCTCCGTGGCACCCACCACATCCACCACACCCTTGACAACTACCCAAAATGTAACCTCATCTTCCCCTAATCTCTCACACATACCTGTAGCTACACTACCACCTCCAATGTCGGTGACCCCTACCCCTTTTTAGAATGTGGTACTTTCCATTCCACAATCATTAGTTATCATTGCCACTAGGGTTACCATGACCCTTCCACCTCCATATACATACTATCAGCCGCCTCTCGTTTCATCTATTATTCACTCCAGCTACATACCCCCTATTTCACTACCTTCTTCTCAATCAACCTACATGGAAACACCATACACTGGAGTGCCACCGCTGTTATATGCCCAAAATGAACCCTCTCACGCTACAGGAGGCACCCAACCATCCCAACCCACCAACGACCTAATAAAATTAATGATGGACAACATGCAGACATTGGAGGCATCAGTTTTCAGCTCTCACAACACTCTCACCTACAACGAGATTTGTAATGAGCCTATCCACCCTTCCATTATTATTCATCCATATCCCATGCATTGGGAGATGCCTAAATTCAACTGCTTCAATAGCAAAGAAGACCCACAACAAAATTACGGTCGTTCAAACATGGGTGCTACGTAATCGCTCATGATGATGATTTTCTCTTAAGAACCTTTCCCATGTCTCTGACTGGACCTGTGTTAGATTGGTATAGTGGGTTACCTAGACACTCTATATTCTCATTCAATCAGGTAGCCCAAGCCTTCTTGGATCACTTCTCCATCAATATCATCAAGAAGGTTACCATGACTAACCTATATTCCACACGTCAATATGAAGATGAATCTATCGCAGATTTTGTCACTCACTGGCGTAGCCTGATCAACCAACTCACCTTCCACCTGCCACCAAAACATAACTCATCAAGATATTCACATGGGATTTTGCTAGGCATATCTCACTGACCTTGCAAGTCCAAACGTTCCAAACATTTGATGAAGCATTCACTATGGCATGAAAGTTAGAAATTTGGGCCATCGAAGAAGAAGATCTAATTACGTAATAAGAATTCGGCATTCAAGTCGAATGATGCCTCTTCTTCTTCCAAACCACAAAACAATTATTCTAACACCAAGGGCACTACTAACACAGTGGTACTCAAGGCCAGCCCAGCTCACTCTTCAAATCAGGCCACTCCCTCATCTAATCTCTCACCCATCTAGATGTTTCAATTCTGATGAGAACAATGGAAGTATACCCCAATTGGGGAACCTTACTCTTCTGTCTAAGAAAAACTTATTAAAGCTAAATCCATCACCCTTCCACCTATAAAACCACACACTAGTTTTGACCCTACTCGCCCCATGCCTCCATGGTATAAAGAACATGACTTCTATAACTACCATCGCATAAAATGTCATAGTGATTGCAATTGCATCACTGTCAAAAATATCGTCCAAGAAATGCTCGAGAAAGGTGAGTTAATCGCGGATAACCCTAACACCACCCCACCAATAAAGACCTACACATCTTCAAGAAACCATTTCCCAATCATGCCCCTTTGTCTGATCAAACCGGTGAGACCTCAACTCATGATACCCATACCCGTGAGGTGCATGCTATTTTTAGTGATGCACCTATTGCTTCCTAATTACCCCACATTCCTTCCATAAAAGAAATTCTATCCCAAAGTCCTCCTTCCACACCATAACCAACCTCCCCTATTCCTTAACCCAAAGAGGAACACCTTTCACCTCCTTCCTCACCTATGGAGGATCCTTTCGCTAACATCGTGATCATTTCACCCTTAGCTTCTCCACTTAGGGAATTCAATGCCCAAGGTACTTCTTCAAACCATAGAGGAGCACCTATTACCTTCTCCACCGATAGGAAGAGCAGCCGTTATCTCCTCAACCTACATAGAGGAGTACCCGTCACCTCCTCCACCTATCACATACCCAATTGAGATACCCTTACATCTTTGTGAGTAGTCTCCATCAGCCATCTGAGCTCCTACAGATTTATTTTTCGGATCTCTTACCCACGGAAGCTAAAGTGATTTAGTTCCCTGTCTCTAAGACAAACTTTATGAAAAGTTTCCATTAAGTCCTTATCCATCTCACCTATAGCTGTGATCATTCTCATGCTCATCCAATCAATTAGATTATGTGGATCGAGCATTATTATGGGGGAACCTTCTACTTTCGGCCTCAACACAGATGTAAATGTCGCTTGCTAATACTTCCACTATCTATCCAAAAATATTATGACCAATCAAACCAGACCAATGGAACCAGACACAACCACCTCTATCCAAAATTCTTCCACGACTCTTAGCATAGCGCAATACACGCCCCTACCCATAACCTCAACATACATCTAAATCCAAACCGACACCTACATCATCTTCTTAAACTAAACCTAGTACCACCTTAGGGGACACCCTAACCACCTGCCTTACACATCCACCTATCAAATTGGATTTAGCTATATCCTCCAAATTCAACACCAAACCTACCCCAGCACCTAAGTAGAAAAAACAAGCTCATAGAACTCATACCCCCAGTTGTGCCAATACCACCTACATCAACTTACCCTTTTTCGTTCATGTGTTAGGACCTCAACATCCCAATACGGTCAAGAGACCTCTGCCTTTCAATAAAAAAAGCACAAAACATCTCATTCCTTCCTAGGAAAACTCACCAGCCTACCCAGGCGTCTGACACGACTTATACCCTACACCTGCAGTATCATTTACCACCCATACCTCTGATACCTTCCACAACTTCTTCACTACCCAATACACTTCAGTCTTTATCCTGTCGCACCCCCTGCATGACCTACATCATATAATTTCACAACACCTCCATTGTCCCCATGGGTAACTCACCCTCTTCCCCCATCTGCCTTTCCTTCTAGATCTTGTACACCCATATCACCTTTACCTAAGAAGGTGCAACCCAAAATCAAAACTCCGCTACCCCACAATAAAGTAGTCCAAACAACCAGACACCCTACTACCGGTTCATCTACCACACCCCTACCTAAACAAACTCAGCTAACACTCAAGACCGCTCTAGCACCCAAAATCATAGCTCGACCCACTCCCCCTCCTATAAGGACCGTTCCTCAACAATAACCTACACCTACACCTAAACCCACTTTCACTTCTCAATGTGATCCACTAGCAGGGTCCTATGCCAAAATTTTAACCAACCTCCTTGAGACTTCTGTCATCACATTACCTCCACTCAGACCTCATGACCCCCACAAACCCAAGCCAAAGGGGTTTGACCACACCAAAATTTTTGCCTACCATCGTATGCAGGGCCATGATGTAGAAAATTACAAGGCTTTGAAAAACTATTCTTATCCACTTGTGCCCTCTTGAATAAAACTTCGATGACGATGACCTTCTCGATGAGGACCCCATTTTTCCGTCACCTATTCCTATAGTTTATTACCTCAGTACATACTCAAAAACGAAGACCTCCACCCCTACGAGTCTTACAACAATCCCCAAAAGTTGAAATTAACATGTCTCACATCAGAGAACTCGCCAAACCTCCACTCAGATGTTAGTGTTCTCAACTCATCTCACAAGGTTCCTTCCCGCCACTTAGATTTTGCCCTTCGTGTTGTTTATACATTCCATGGCTCACCTACCTTACCTAGTTCCCCACCTCATATCAGCATGATCCATGTTGCTACCCATGCTCAGAAGGACAAAGGAAAAGAAAAGGTAACAGACCCACCAACTATTATCCCATACCCAACATACCATTTGTACCCACACCTAAAATCACTATCCACGGCCCCACATATCCTATTTCTAATGGGGTTACACATCGCACCATGCTCAAACAGCTGCACCAATCCCTCCTCAAAATATATCTTATATGACCTCATTGAAACTTCAGAATCCCATCGTCAAGTTTCTCATAGAGGTTCTTTAATCTATCGAAGTTTTACCCAATGATCATGCACTCGTGGCATCCATTATTACCCCCCACCATGTAGCCTCACTCACCAAAATTACCACCTTCACCTGCACCTTCACCTACTCAGCCAAGTAGCCTCCCTTAGCTTCTCAGATTAAGAGATCGCACCACACTAAATCCATGACCCAGATCCAAGTCTCTTCATATCTATCCACATTGATGATATACGCGTACGACATGTTATGATTGATGGGTGCGCTAGCATTAATATCATTTCAACTCATGAATTCACTCAAATGTGCATACCTTACAATTACATGCGTAAACATCCGGTCATGTTGCATTCATTCAATGATGCTATCACCTCTACACTAAGCACTATCATATTCCATGTTTGCATTGGCTCCCGCACTATTCTAAAATTATTTTGCAATTTTTGGAGGGGGAATTTCAATATAACTTGTTTCTTGGCAGACCTTAGATTCATGTTATGGGTTATGTTCCTTCCACTTTGCATCATTATGTAAAGTTTTAGCATGAAGGACATACCTATACTATCCCAGTTGATCCATCACCTTTTGAAACATGCAACATGCTTTTCCAACCCAATGTTGTTCTCATACCTATTAAGCCATCTACCTCGACATGACCACTATAGATTCACCTACACCTCCACTTACTAGTACAGTCGCTACCTCAACCGCACATACCTCCTTCATTCTAACTGCTACCATAACCTCCATAGTTGACCCATCAGCTTCCTAATCTGTTAACTCCACCTCCGCATCAACCACCGATACATCATCCATTTTAGCTACATACATACCAACCACTGATCCCTTGGAAGGTGTTTTTCAATGCCTCACTCTATGGCAATACCACCTATATAGTTTAAACACATTCCTTACTCCAAAAGAGTACAAGAAGACTTCATCAACACCCTCGCTATGATCATCACATAGGAGAACACCTCATTTATGGTCCTCCTCATCTTTGTACAAGTCTCACCTTTGGGGGACTCGATACTTCAACTTACACACTTGAACCACCAAACCACAAACCCATCCATTTTCCGTTAATTTACAATCTCTCACCAATCAGTCGTTTTTCCCACACCTTCCTACACCAAAGTGCATGGAAGGGTTTTGGTTTTGGTTTTTATGAGGAAGGATTCCATACCTTTATTTCACGTACCACCCACAAACATAATGAGCATAGTGGTATCGGCTTTTCCAAACCACCTACCAGAATAGGCCACATTGAACTCATCAAGGATAGAAACCCTTCTCCACCTTCTTTACCTGCTCCAGCTTCATCACCACCTTCACCAACGGAGTCAATGGATCTAGAATCTATCCCTCCTAACTTTTTTTTTTCATAAACACCATCTCCTTGGGGCCTCTAACATATCAACACGATGGCGAGGCTCCGTCCTGTGGTCCCTTCCTGGATCATGAAAAGATCGATGATGATACACCTTTAATTAAAGTTGTTCACTATCAGGATGATGAATCTATACCCACCTACCTTGCTACAGAAGAATCATAAATTCAATGGTTGTTACCCTTCTGAGACACAAACCATGTTGAATGAATCGACTATTGAGCTCAACATTCATACTCAGGATCACCTATCCATTTCACCGATCTGTCAATCTTTAGATGTTGATTAACAGGAAGCCATTACTTCTTTTCTCAAAAACCATAACCACGTTTTCTCTTGGTCTTCATGATGACATGCTTGGTATTGACCCCACTATAGTGGTCCACAATATCATGACCATTCCTGACGCTAAACCCATAAAACAAAAGTTAAGCGAAAATCCACCCTCGCATTGCTCTTCTAGTCAAAGAACTTCAGTGCCTTCTTTCAGTATCCTTGATCTTACCCATTGATTGATCCTCATTACGATTTCTAACATTTGTCCCTGTCACTAAGGTGACAAGGGGAGTCCGCATTTGCATGGACTTTTATGACCTCAACCTAGCTTTCCCAAAATATGACTTCCGTCTGCTTGGTATTGACCAGCTGGTTGACCTTACCACTGGTCATCAGATCGATATCACTCATTGCTTCCCCCAGAGGATCAACACAAGACCACTGTTGATCACCCCTTGTGAGACCTTCTACTATCGAGTCATGCCTTTTGGCCTTAAAAACGCTAGTGCCACATATCAAGACGACTATGACTTACATCTTCCATGAAATCATCGGTCATATATTGGAAGATTACGTAGACGATCTCTTGGCCAAGTCATGAACACCATTTTGAACACCTTGCCGTTCACAAAAACCATTTTTGACCACCTCATTAAATATTACGTCCATCTTCAGCCTAAGAAGTGTGTCTTCATGGTTGACTATGAAAGATCCTAGTATTGATCATTTCCCTATGTGGTATAGAAGTTGGTCCTACTAATATCGTAAGGCCATTCTCGAACTTCCTCCTCCCACTAACATTTGATAAATTTTTAGCCTGCAAGGTAAGTTGTAGTCTATTTGCCATTTCATTGCACAATTATCTGCATCGGTGCAAACCATTCCATGGTCTGCTCAAGAAGGATGTCTCCTTTAAATGGGATGATGACCTCCACAAATATTTTGAGGCCTTAAAACAATAACTTCATCCAACCACCCGTACTGATTCCATTCTAAATACGATCAAACTTTCTACCTATACATCTCAGCTACCGATCATTCCTTGCGGGCCAAGCTTGCTCATCGTGATGAACAACACATAGAGTAGGTAGTTTATCATAGAATTCTGTGACCCTTTTGGAGTATGAAAGCCGATACACCCCATCCCGAAATTTTTTGACTTAGCTTCTGCCTGGTCGTTGACCAATAAACTCCTCCATTGACCTACTCAACCGCAAAACCTCTTTTGTGACCAAAACCTACCCCGTACACTTCATGTATGCCAACCTTACCAAAATCAACATGCCGCACACTGGCTTATGCTTTTGGCCAACCTTGACCTTGAATTCATCCATCAAAATTCCATCAAAGTACCAGCTATCACCAACCAATTGGCCGATGCACCTATTTCTGGGGATCAACCCTTTAACTTTGACTTACCAGATGAGTCTATTACTGCCCTTTCCCTGGAAAAACCCGCTTACCAAATGACACTATTCTTGTGGCACATATCAGCAGACTATGAATTACATCTTCCATGACATCATGCATCGTATATTGGAATATTACATAGACAATCTCTTGGCCAAGTCTAAACGCCACTCTGAACACCTTGTCGTCCTCAAAAACATTTTTGACCGCTTCATTAAATATTGTGTCCACCTTTAGCCTAATAAGTGTGTCTTCGCAATCCTCTTAGGAAAGCTCTTGGGATTTATCATTTCCCTACATGGTATAGAATTTGACCCTGCTAAAGTTAAATCCATTCTTGAAATGCCTCTGCCCACTAACCTTCGACAACTCCGTAGCCGATAAGGGAAGTTACAGTCTATTCGCCATTTCATTTCACAATTATCTGATTGGTGCCAACCATTCCATCATCTGCTTAAGAAGGATGTCTCCTTTAAGTGGGATGATGACTGCCACAAATCTTGTGAGGCCTTAAAACAATACCTTCTCCAACCACCCGTACTCATTCCACCTAAATATGATCAGCCTTTCTACTATACATCTCAGCTACCAATCATTCCTTGGGGGCCATGCTCGTTTATCGTGATGAACCTTCATCAACACAGAGAGTGGGCAGTTTATTATATAAGTCGTACTCTTTTGGACTATGAAACCTGATACACCCATCCCGAAAAACTTTGCTTAGCCTTAGTTTTCGTTACCACTCATCTCCACGAAAGATGAGAAAATATGTGAGTTCATCAATCATCACATCATTTTTCACTTTGGTGTTCCTCATCGCCTCATCACTAATAACAAAAAACAATTTAAAAACAAAACATTGCGGAAGCTTTACAACGCCTTCAACATTCAACTAAGTTTCTCATCACCTTATTACCCACACAAACCAATAGCCAAGCCGAATCCACCAACAAAACCCTAAACAAAATTCTCATGAAAGTGGTTAATGATACTGGACAGGATTGGCATACGCACATTTCTTTTTCCCTGTGGGCATATTGAACTAGTATTCGCACTTCCACTACCGCCACAACCCTTTTTCTCTAGTCTACGGTATAGAGGCTGTTCTACCTCTCGAATTTCAGATTCCCTCACTCTGCATTTCTCTCCATGACATGCTTAATGATGATGAATTTCACCAGGACCATTTAGCAAAACTTGAGTTATTAGATGAATGTCATCTTAATGCTCTTGATCACCTTCAAGTTTACCAAAAACGTATTAAATGTGCCTACAACAAACATGCCTATGAACGAACCTTCCAAGTCGATGACCTTGTCCTGAAAGAAAATCAACATGTAACCAAAGTAGAAAAAATTAAATGGTGGAAAATTTTCTCCTAATTGGCTTGGACCATACATCATGACTCATACTTATGGATCAGGTGCTTATCATTTATCTTCACTCGATGGTAAACCCGAACCTAAGCCCCTTAATGCCCTGCATATTTGACCATTCTACTATTGACCTATAGTCCTACCTTACCTTTTTCCTCTATCCATTCTCGTCCCTTGAGCACTATCCACTCCATACACATCACCAAGGATTTAACAAGAATCATGTGAGTACCCGTAATTTGTTATCTTCTCTTGAATATGTGTACCATAGTGCTACACATAGCATGATCCTCATGGATACTTTTTATCTACCTTTAGATGAGATCCCATGGTCGTTTCACCCTGCTTCTCGAACAAGAATCTTATTCTTCACTTTGGTCCTGTCCATGATTTCAAATCCCTCACATGGGATCCAACTCCTTGAGTCAAACTTCTAATATAAAAGATGACTCCCTCAAAAGGACATCTTCCTCTTGAAAATTACTGCTATAAATAGACTGCTCCCTCGAAGGAAAACTATGTAAAGCTTTCTAAAAAAAAAATGAGAGTAATTGAAGCTTCCTGCATTGATCAGCTTCACGAAGGCCTCAAGGAGTTAAATTTCCGCAAACCCATATAGACTTCCCACATCGATCAGCCTATCTCAAATATCAAGTCAAAACAACACACTTTTTAGTCATGGACTTGCCCATTGTGACCTCGGATCTCTTGCCTCAAGAGCCTGCTACCTCATATAATATCAAGAATTAACCACCTTTTACCATTCTCACCATTCCCACTCCCACTTCCTACTACCTCAAGGGACCTCTTGGAACTATGACATTTGGTGATCATGTGACTACTTTTTACCATAGAACAATCGATCATGCAATGTATTTAGGGTCTTATGTTCATCACCTCCTCTAAGGTATGATCTATTCAGTATGATCCTCACCAATCAGGTGGTTTTATTCCCCCATCTTATCTTTTGTCCATCTTTATTTACGTTTTGATTACCTTATACAAGAGTTGGTCCTCAACGTTTAATTTTGGGGTAATCTCCTTCTTTCGCCACAATTGACCCCACCTACATAAAATTACCTATAATCCACCCACACCTAACAAACCTAAACCCACAACATGTATAGAACCTACTAACTCATTTTCATACCTCATCATATTCTTCCCTAGCTCATGGGAGAACTACATTGGCCTGAGGTCCCTTTTTTCCAGGACTATGTAGGTAGCACTCCGAGGGCATGGGGCCCTTGGAGGTTAGCTCAGCCATTCTTTACCCTAACCACTTCATCTTTGTACCCTACCCCTACCTCCTTTTTTGCCTTACCCAACCTTCACCCTGATCATTTACCCCACCCCACCTTTACCCAAACCATTTCCTTCACCTTCTTGACCTCATCATTTACTACCTCCCTTTTTCCTTCTTTGGGGACTCATTACTTTACCCCTCCCTTGGCCTTACCCATGCTGCGACCTAGATATTTGGACCTAGACCATTGCTAGTGATCTTTGACCTTAGGTGTTCGCTATAACTTGCGGTATTGTTCCCTGTGTTGTTGACCTAATGACCTTACCTAGCCAATTACTGTGACTGTTTATCCTGACCCTAACCTTTGGTGTACCGGAACATACCTAAACGTCCCTGCACCTAACCTACGTCATGTTTCCTGACCATATCCTATACCTTGGATACCGGACTCACTTTAACCTTGTTTGGATACACCCATTGACCTTAGATGATGTAGAGTTTGACTGCTCTTCAGCTCGGTAGCTTGCTACAGTTTGTACATGTGTGTGTGTTTGAATGTTGCTACCTTTGACCCTGACCCACTACCTAGCTTAACCCAGTCGACCTTGCTCCTTTTTCTCTTGTTAACCACCTTCCTTTTCCTCACATTTACCTTGTATCAAATGCCTCACCGATTCTTCCTTCTCCTCATCAGTTCCTGGTTTGAGGGGGATCACCTTCACCCACACATGGGGTAACCACATCTTATTTTTGTTAGCGTCACTTACCAATACAAGATACACAACAAAAAGGGGAAAAATATAAACACTAAAATTAGGTCACACTCCCCTTTGGTCCCTGAAAAAATAAACACCCTTCATCACATTCACCTAGCCATGGCCCCCTTCACCCCACTAATATTAATTTAATTACTTTAATTAAATTAATTAATTATCCTCACCATATTTATTATTTAAATCTCCTAATTTAAAAAATATCCACACATGCACCTTACCTAGATACCTCATCAAGCTAACTGAACCTAAGACCTATTCTTAGTAAGTTACCATAACTAACTAAGACTTACCCAAAACCTAAAAATCAATGCCTACATTCCCTCTAACCACATTGCCACATGCTTAACAAGAAGCTTCTAGTTTAATCTGTGGGATAATGACACAAGACCCGAGAAAATTAGAAGGATCTCCCTAGTTTAGTAAACCTAGGAAATCTCTCCTTGACCGACACTGGTTAGCCTTAACCATCACCGGTTAAGCCGGAACCGCCGTCGGTCACCTTTTAACCCCAAAAATAACCTTATTTTTGAGGTTAGCAAACATTGGAACATTCCTGAGAGATATCGCATCTTCTGAGAATGAATTTCAGTAAGAGCACACAAGCAAGGAAGGAGATCAAGCATTTTCTCCTGCTCAATCATCCAGCACTCACCCTAGCAAGGATTTGATCCAACCAAGTAGAGAGGAATGCACATGCAGCCCATGCAGAATCTCTCCTATGATTGGTGACCACTTGCAGCCTTTAACCTCTTACCACCACCTTCAACCCTCATTCATAGACATCCAGGACCAAAATCCAAGTAAGTAAAATGTTATACTTCTCTGGTTCATTTCATTTCATTGTTATATTATCACCTATTGTTTACCCAGCCACCCATTGATCTCATTCAACACTTCCCCTCCATATACCCATTAAAACCCTACCAAATCTCATCCAAGCAACCTAATACCCCATTACGACCAACCACAGTCCTTTGTATAATCACAAAGGAGACTTAAAACTCATTTTGTGGGATTCCCAGTATTCCATAATAACCAGCATTAGTCATTCTTAACCATCAACGGTCACCCTCAACCATCGTCGGTTACCCTCAACCGGCATCAATTTCTGTATTTGCCCATACAACCCAGAACAGTGACATATCCACCTGATTCAACATCACCCTCATTCACTTGTGGCCTACCTAAGACCTCTGTCAGACTTGTAAGGACACAGAACTAGTTGTTTGACCTTCGGATCTTGTTTTAACTTGGCCTGTTAGATTAGATCTTTCTTATTGTATTTTTGATGAGATACCCAAATCATTTCAATTACAATAGGATTCACTTTATTAACCGCATTCAATTTTTTTAAACAGTGGACTGATAGTCATCTAGGAAGTATCACACTTCCTAGATCTAGCACACGCTAGGCAGTTCACTACACATATTGTTTAACTCTTTCTGGTGGTCTTGTGTTCCATTTTAGGTAGTTCTCATGATCAGCTGTGGATTAAGAAGTTACACGCGCATAACAACTCATCAACCAACATTTCAGCAGGTATTCCTCCTACGCACATTACCCTATCTGTTTCGTCAACATTCAAAAAAACATCCAAGAATCAGGTAAAACAGTTATTTCATGGGGGCCTTTGATTCTATCTTAGTCTTAAGAGAAGGGGAAAATGGTTGTGTTTTAGTTTCAATTTTGATTGGTGGTTTATATTGTTAGGATTTGAATTTGAATATGGAGGATGTAGATTATTTGGAAAGGATGTTGGGTTTGGTAGAATATTCAAATTTAGTTGAATTATTGATGATGAGGGTTTTAGATGAAGGGGTTGGCCTTAAGATGGAAGGATATACTCCTGAGAGTGATGATTTAATATTAAGTTACTTAGTAGGGTTATCTTTGGGAGAAGGATGCACCAAATTTTTATGTGGATGTATAAGGAAATTTTGAATAGGCACACCATGTTTTTAAGACTTTGGTTGCAAGGATTTACCCTTGGTGGGAATGATATCAACTTGAACTAGGGAATCTGTGGTAATATAACTAGGTAACATGAGTTGTGATGTAGAGGTGGTTATTGAATGAGGAAGTTGATTTTGCATGATGTTTTTGACAATATCTAAACGGGTGGTAGATTATTTATGTTTAGGATTCATTTTTGTAGGTGTAATTGATGTTACATATGTGATGAAAGTTTCATTTGTAGATTTATTGATTATGTGTGTTTGCATGGTGGATGATTCAAGAGGTAATATGGTTGTGGACGTAAGTTCAAATGTTAATTTAGGTGTAGTCGTAGTAGTAGATGTGTTTGGGATAAAAATAAGTGTACAGGTGTGAGGTGAAGACGTTAAAGTAGGGGTTGAGGTAGTTATATGTGAAGGAGGAGATACAATTGATGAGGATGTAGATGATATAGATGGAGGAATAAGTATGGTCAATTTTAATGGTGATGTTGAGATTATGGGGAAGAATCTGAAATATGGGTAGATGAAATGGGTAACGAGGTGATTGGTGTAGGTGATTGTGTTGGAGTTTGGTCTATAATATTAATTCTATGGGAATTAGTTGGTTGTGATGTAGAAGGTGGAGTTTTATTATTGGGTGATTTATTTGAAAGATATTATTTGAAAATGTCTAGGGTTTGATTAGTTGGTGCATTAGGGTTGTCCACTTTGATATCGCCAGAGTCTATGAGTTTTTGGAGAAGGTATTTGAAGTTGCAACACTTCTCAATGTCATGGCCATGGACTTGATTATATTTGTAGAAATGTTCCTCATGATACCATGGTCGTTTAGGTCATGATTCATCATAGTTTCTTATGCGAGGAAGTTGAATGATATTGACCACCATTAACTTGTCCAATATTGAACTATACAACTCCCTAACAGGGGTATCGTGAGGAACTGGTATAGGATCTCTTTCTAGAGGCTCCGTGTGAGAAGCACATGCAGAATAAGACATAACCATGATAGAATTAGTAGAATTTTCAGACTTGTCACCATGAGTGGAAGATTTAGTTAAGTTGGTTTTGGGTTGGATTTATAAAATCTTAATATTTCCTTACTCAAGTGAACAAAATTCAATTTTCCAAGCTATGGTGAATGCCTCATCAAATGTTTGGAAGGATTGAATTTGAAGAGTTGAGGAGATGTGGATGAATAAGACCATGACAAAAATTCAATTAATTAAATCTATGGAAGTTAAAATGATAGTTGGTTGTTGATGTCATGCCATCGTGGAAGTGAAAATCATAGTTGGTTGATGATTCCATGCCATCATGTGATGGATTCGTCGTCATACTATCAAATGGTGTAGAGGTCTATGATAGTAATTTTATGCACTCAATTGATCGAAAAGTGTTCAAGGACTAATTTCATAAGTTGAGTGAATGAAAATAATTAGTGTTATGGGATGCTTTTTTACTAATCTAATGTGGGACTTGATAATGACATGGGAATTGTGTGAAGCATAAGATCTTGATCGTGGGCGATAAGGTAACATTCATGTATAAAAGCGCGAAGGTATTGTTGTGGGACCTCCTTGTTATTAAACTTGGAGAATTTCAATAATTCTCAATAAGGAGGATAATGCTTCATAGGGATGAATGGATTGATATGTTATTACGGATTTGTTCATATGAAAATGTAGTTTTGGATCCCAAGGTAGCGGCTTCAATATTAATCATTCTACTTAATAATGCTTGCAAGGGATCATTAGATGGATGGGGGTGAGATGTTGAAGGATGAGATTGTGATGTATGTGAGGTAAATAGGTTATGTTATAGATAATTTTGGTATGTTTAATGATGTTTTGTTTTTAGTGGAAGCATTTGATAGGGGGGATATAATTGAGGGGTTACGATTGGATGGGTTGACAAAAATTTTGTTGTTGAGGAATGGGGATGTGATAAGATTTGTTACATTGAGGTGGTAGTTGAGATATGGGAACATTTTATTGGTGTTCTATGGGGTGATTTGGGATGTAACTAATTGGTGGCTGGGATACTTGAGTTGGTTTAAGGGGAAGTATGTAGTGATAAGAACCTTGAAGAGGAAGTTGATGGGTTTACATTGAATTAGATGGATGAGGTTGTGAGGTGATTACATTGGCATGGACATGTGAAGTGGGGCTAAGGGGTATATTTGTGTGATGATGTTCAAATATAAGAGGAAGTAAGTGAGATTCTTGAGATTATTGGATAGGGGCGCAAGTGATCGTGGTAGATGATGAGGTGATGGGGATAGAGGAAGAGATAGTAGTGTTGATGTGAGGTAAATTAGGAGGGATGGGGATGAATAATTGAGTAGTTTTGTGATTATGAAAGATGGAGGAAGAAGGTTGATTAGGATCAAGCCCATGTTACGCCCTAACAAGTTCACTCATGGCTCTAGGAAACAAAATGAAAATCTGTGTTGTAAGAACTTGGGTAGATTCATGTAAAGGGATAGTTAAGAAAGTTGTTTGAGATGAGCCCTAACATCATTTATTCTAACCCTAAGGTGTGCCATAAATTTTATGAATAGGGGATGGTGGAAATGGTCCCCTCCTAGCCTCCTCGGGCTCTAAGAAGGTCAAAACTAGAAGAATTTATTCTCGTGGTGTGGATGTGGGTGGCACTCCTACTACCTATTCTGGCAGTGGTTCTCCTTTTTCTCCTTATCCTTGCATCAGTTTCCTTTTCACACCCTCCCCTAGTGGCGATAGGATTATCCTATGCCATGTGTGAGGTGGTGGCTCCACATGGGATTTTAATATTCATGCATTGGGTGACATCGTTGGTATTTCCTCTAACTATGTGGCTGTTGGGAAGGATGGCCCTACACCAAACATGAATCAATATCTATTGAATTTTCCCCTAAAGTGGTATTTTGTGGGCAGTAGAGGTAGAACCCCTACTAATCACACCTCATACTTCCTAGGATATTCTCAGAATAATGGCTCGGTTTACGACTGTTCATTCAGAGATGGTTTATAGGGAAGGAGGTCCCCCATGACCCCTCCTAACAATACCCCTACATCACCTTTAGATATTAAATCATTGAATTTGAGTGCTACTACTAGGAGCACTCACGTATAGATTCAGTAGTCTATGGCCCAATCTACTAGTCCTATATGAATTAATATCCAAATATTAGATCTCGATCCTTGCCGGAAGGTTAGATCTATATCTCTTTGGAAAAGGAAATTTTATTGTCTTGTTTTCTTCAATATATGATAAAGACACCATAGCGGACACCTACTTTTAACCCACTCACATAATTATTCTCTTGTAAACCTTTTTAGATTAGGATACCTCATTTATCTCTGCAATTTTGGATCTGTGATTGTTTGATTTCCATTTGTAATTTTTTTGGGAAATATTATTCATATTGATTCCTAAACCATTGACTTCACCCATTCAACCTATGTCAGATATCTTCTTGAACTGGACACCTCTTAAAACCTTCCGACATAAAATGAACTTAAAGTGTAAAACATAACATGGTCTCATCCATTAGACTATGAAGGTTTAACTTTCAGATGTAGAAGGTGTTTCTCCTTAGGTTACACTATTACAAAATGTGGGATGACAAAGCATAAAAATAAGAGAAAAAATTGGTGGCCTCTTACAACATTTTGTTTTTGATGCCAAGGAAGATTTAGATTCAAATGTTGTGGCCGAATCAATCCCGGAAACTTCTCTTTCCGAAATTCTTATTGGTGGCAACAAGGAGAATACAATAGATGTAATTCATACAAACACTATTGTTTTACCAAATGGATGTAAAATGGCTAAGGAAAATATCCCTCCTTTTCCTATGGAAAAAATCACATATTTTTCTGATAATTACTAATGAGGTCATTCTTCCTATTGAGGAGGTTTCAGAAGGTTGGAAAATGGTGAAAAAAGGAACAAATCCATTCTCAATAATAGTATTTCTCCAACATATTTGTCTCTTTCGCTACTAGTTAGCTATCTATTTTTGTTTTTTTGGTATGTCATTATTTTTATCTGGGCTTTCAGGTCTTCTGTAATCATGGGTAGGATTCCAGTGGGTTTTTTTTACCCTTAATAAAAAATAACTTGGGTAGATTCAGGATTAGAATGGTAAGCATAGATTTTTTGTAAAGGAGGTCCATTTATAGGGACGTTGATGGTCATGTGAAGGATATATTCATGGAAGGAAAATATATTAACATCTATAAGCTCTTATAATTCCGCACACCCACGAGGAATGAGAGGATGCCCAAAAGTGTTGATAGAGGTGGTAAGGTGTTGTTTGTCTACATCGTATAAATTAATGATAAAGAAATGGGTTGGTTTCAATATGATTTTTTAATTGGTTCAATTGAGTTTCTTGAAGAAGGGGCATGGAAATGATGGGTTGAGTAACTATGGAAGAGGTTACCAAAGGAATGGAAGTAAGAATGGAAAGTGCAGAAGTTTGTTAGATGGAAGCAGTAATGGAAATAGGAATGTTGTTTGATGTCATGTTTTGTTTCCATTTATTTTTCTTGTGATCTTGTAATAACTAGCATGAAACAAATAATAAAAAAACTATGCTAATTATTTATTAGATCAAGTGGAGTCACTCAAAAATATTTCGATTATCTTGATAATTAAAGATTGTGAAAATAAATGAAAAATGGCCTTTAAGGGAACCTATAAAATGATAATATATGGATCATTTCAAGTAGTTTTTGTTGGATTCCTTAATATACCTAAAGGTACACAATGCACAAATTTGTGATGTATATACTAGTAAGGGGATTGGTATTGGGGTCTACTCCCTCACTTTATAGTCACACAATGATAAGGGAGATAGGTGCTTAGTCAATATAACATTAGAGAAAAAATTTGTAACGCAACCAGAACACCTCGATGGCTTTCCTATTGAGTGATAAAATCCAAATAGTTCCACCTGGTAAGAGATGTTTATACATGTAAATTAGTTTGTGTTCATAAGTGTGTGATAAATTGTATCAAATGAGTTAAAAACCCTAGTTAAATTAGATTTATAAGAAAGTATGAGGGGTTTTTTAATATCCAAAATGAAATGTGTATATTTGATGAGAACATCAGACAAGAGATACAATGCGATAAAAGAAAGAGATGGGGAATAAAAAACAAGGAATACATGGATAATGCTTTTCCTTTTTATCTGAAATTTTAATTTTTAAGTAAGCAAGCAAAGGCCAATTCAAGCAACGTGATCTAACACACCCAGGAAATTAAGAAATGTTATCCAAAACATGCTCCTTTCTGAGAGGTTAGTAGAAAATAGAAGAAATAAGATGAAGAAATGAAAGATAAATAACAAGACTAGCCAAGAAAAGGTGGTCCCATCAGGTGTGCCAAAATGTTGAACCAAATTTTTTCATTCCTTATTAGATTAGTGAATAAGTACTAAAATAAAATAAGTAAATCCAAATATTCAAGGGTTTTAAGGAACCTGAAAATAGGATGAAGATGAATATGGGCACAAATGAAAGGCCATCCTCTGCAACGAACTAAATGACCTGTAAATCAAATCAACTCAACCTGAAAATGGATTAGTAGATAAAATGGGTGCTTTTCCTGAAAAATTTAGTCCCAAGAAGTTAAAACTTCTTAGGACGGATGCTAACCCAAGTTTTGATAAAGATAAATGAAATCATATATTGATAAATTGGATGTAGGAAAAATCAAAAACTATAAAAAAATTTTGAAATAATATAGATCTAATATAATTGGACACAAAATAAATGTAACTTGGGTGGGGTTGACAACGTCCCGCCACTACAAAGGGCTTGTCGATGATAACCGAGGAAATATGAGATGAAACAACGATGTAAAATGTAAATCAGAAGGCTCCAGAGGAATATTTGGAATTGATGATGCATTGAGATAACTAAAAATAACTTGCACAACCTTTGAAAAATATCTAACACAAAGGATTCAAGAAAATTATAAGTCTAAGGATGAACACTAAAAAATAGATCTATTTTATCCACGGTGACTAGGGACTGACATAATGGATCTAAGATGAAAACAAGGAAAAGTGATAACATCTGAGATTTTTTTCTATGAAAATTGAAAACATATTACTGGGAAATTGAATGACATGAAAGGCAACAAAACGGAGGTTGGGTCGATGGTGACCGGATAGGGTCAATGATAACTAGGACTAATCTAAGCTTAGATAGAAATGGATGGACTGAAGTGAAGATATGTAGACAGAAGGCTGCGAAGGTTAAGGTGGAAATCTTGATAATATGTGAACCTACACAAGATATTAATATAGATAATAATATTACAATAAAGAAGTAAAGTATGCGAAGTGTGAAACAAATCTCCCCATATCGCCAAGGTTGAAGCACAAGATCTCGAAGAGGACTTTAAGATGGTTTTGACAACAACAAAACACTTAATAATGAAGAGAATATTACAAGAGGTCTTTAAGATTCCAAAATTACATCCTTGAGAAAGGGAGGGGTAGGGGTAGCTTTATCGGAGTCGACGACGATCCATATGGGTCATCGTTGATTACGGGGATGTATCTATTTAGGCAGTGGGAAGGTGATGAGCTAGCAAGACACTGAGCCCATTAGAGGTGGGATTACGACTTTGAAGGATTAGGGGAAATTAGGGTTGCATAGGATGAGTAAATGGGTAGGTGGAGCGGTGAAATTTATTAAATAAAGACTAATAAGAGGCCAAAAACATTAAATGGTGGCATAGAAAGGATAAAATGAGACGTTTAAGAAGAGGGAATAAAAGTAATTAAAAAAATATATATTATGAATGATTAAGTTGATGAGGAATAATGATAGGTTGGATAAATTGAATTAAAGAGGGAAAATAGAAATAAAAAAGGAAAAATAGATATGTATGTAAAGAAAAATATGACAGAGAGCGAAACGTGGGGTGAAGGGTAGCAATACCAAAAATTGGTGTCTACACTGCCACAGTAGAGGGATAGATCCACCATAGAAATTGTTTAATCCACCATATATTGTACCATCATAGGTAACCTCAAAATGGGTCACACAAGATATAAAAAAGAGGAAAAATCATTTTGAGAGGGTTTGGAAGAGATGAAAAGGGATCGAAAAGGTGTATGAGGGGACAAATAGGTGTTGGAAGGAGGTTTTGTGAGAAATTCTTTTACATATTTTTGTGTTTTCTGAATCATCATCACTCACCACCACCATTAGGTATTTTAATCTTGTACCAAGTCAAACAAGGTGTCTTCGACACATTCATGCTAAAGTATTACTGAAGAAACAAGATTTCAAAATTTCAAAAAGGCAAAATTATTACAAATCAATGTATTAACAATTTTAAACCCTTTAATAACTCAACTTGTAGGTATTATTAGTTCATGTAGATGATAACGACACAAATTAAGTCTTATTGTAAAATTATAACATTGAATAATAGAAATATGGCAATTATGTTTGGGAAAAAAATCATCAAATACTCTAGAGAGCTTGATTATGACACTTATCAAAAATGAAATTTGATTGAAGAGTGGTTATGAAGAATTTATTGATAATCCTCCTCTTAAATTGTATTCCAATAGGATGAATCCTAGATATTTATGTTCTTGTGCAAGGTAAAAGACAAGAAAAATGCTACTAATGGGTAAAACAAAGGAATAATGTTTGGGGCTATAGAAAAAGTGAAGAATTTTTTCTTTAAATGAAGGATAGTGATGGAAATGAAGACAAATCACTTCATGAAAAAAAATCCATTCAAAAAGTACATTTTTGATGTTTTTTGTAGGGGAAAATATAGGCCCCTTGACATGCTTCCTTTAAATTATTTGAAGAGGAGAGGTTATTATACCTCACAAGAAATTGTGTGTAGGTTTTCCAATATAGTTGTATCTTTGTTATACAAAAGTTCATCATAAAGGGGACTTTCAGAATTCATGAAGATATATATGTCTATTATTAGAGGTCTTTACAACATGAAGAATGAGTAGTGTTAGTTTTCACATGGGGTTTACTTAGTAGAAGTATGGTAGAGAAAGTTCATTTAAAGGGTATTAAATAATACCTTTAATGATAGTTTTTACATCTATTTATTTTAATTAATACTTACCACCATCCCGTTATATTATTAAAATTAAAAAACCCCTATTTTTTTTCCATGTACCTTACTTACCAAAATTTCCATTAGAATTTTATTTATCACTTTTATTGCTACCATAATATATCAAACATAAAATTTTCCCATTGAATTATTATTTTTCTTAATAATCAATTTCTTTAGAAATAGAGGTTAAAGCTATGCAATACCTAACTAACAATTTACATTAATGTTAAGCTTTAATCATTTATCAACAATTCTTTAAATAACTAAAATGGTGAAATACTATCATTTGCCTCGAAAAGCATATTCAATCCTAGTTCTCTACCATCTTATTATTTATTGGTTTAGAATATCCTAATAGATATTTCTTTATTTAGTAAGAGATTATAGTTTTAATTTTATAACCACACTCCTATTGCAATTTTACAGGTATTTAGTATTAGAAAACTAGTGTTCAAATGTTTTAGTTTTATTTTTAAGAACATTTCCTCTCCTCTGGCCCACTTCTCTAACATACCCCCAATACCTAATTGAAAATTTTTAATAAATTAAAGGCTTTCACCACTAATGGTTATATATATATACTTTTAATTTATAAAATTTGATTTCCTCCTTACAAATTCATGTGCTAGGATATTTCCTAGCCAATGAACCCCCTACCATTAGTTTTCGATCATTACATTTTCTAAAAGATTCTAAGAGGTGGAGATAGTATTTAAGTGAGTCATTAACATCAAATATATGTTTATAATATAGCTTAAATCGAAAATATCCATCCATGGAAACTCAAGATTGCAACTTAATGTAACTGGTCTTTTTTGTAGGATATTACCCAGTGGAAATAGTTTAAGTCTAATACATATGCTAGAGAAATATTTAAGAGGGAAACTAAGGGAAAAATAGCCAATTCATTGATCAATTTGGGTCTTTTAGACCTCAAATAAAACTTAGTGGATTTGTTGGAGACATGATTGAAGTATGGGATACACTAAGATACTTGTTTGATCCAAAGACGCATTATGCCAAAGTAGTGTTAAAGAACCGAATATTTGATTTTAAAATGTTAGAAGGTGAAAGTATTAGAAATCGTGTGTTAACAATTGTAAGTCTTTAATCATTGAAATTGTAAGTGTTGAAGTACATACATATGAGAATGAAGCAAAATTTAATTACTTAAAGCATTAACACATATTACTAGAAACTTGGAATTTATGTTTTTGAACCTACCATCACAAACTCTAGAGAACATGGTCATGGAACTTCTCCACGAATAAATTTGATTAAAGACTAATAATCAAGACTTGGTAGACACTCTTGCTCATGTATTCTAATACAAGAGGGAGAATTCTAGAGGATTAAGTTCTACTGAATGCAATTCAAAAGAAAATGCTACCATGTAAAATAAGGGCGTAATGCTTGGGACTATAGATAAAGTGACTATAAACTTTGCTTAAATAGATTTGTAGTGCCCACTTCCCTTCAACACATTTGATATTGATTATGATGTTGTTGATTATACTTAAGGACATTATTGTATCTTTTGATTTGGTATGATGTTAGATGTTAGAAATCATGGACTATTGTTGATGTTGATTCATATATGATGCGTTTGGATTATTGGAGACATTTTTATATTGATGTTGATATGCTATGACATGGTTAGATGTGTGTGTGTGTGTGTGTGTGTGTGTGTGTGTGTGTGTGTGTGTGTGTGTGTGTGTGTGTGTGTGTGTGTGTGTTTGTGTGTGTGTGTGTGTCTTTTGGTTTGTGAGTATTTCTAAATTTAATTTTTCTTTGAGTTTTTGAAATCAAATTTGCCTTGTGACTCACCTTTTTGTTAGTGTTAGTTAAGATGTTGTTTTTAGTAATTAAACTAGTTTAATTATTTTGAAGCTTGTTATGATCCTTAGGGGGATAAATGGCCCTTTGAATATACCTTATCTTTTTCCCTTTCCATGTTTTATATTAAATTGCATGTGCAATGGGCCACCCATAACCCAAAATTCGAATTAGGGTCTTGAGCCATGTGCATAAGGGATGTGAGGAAGGAATAACTTACTTCCCACTCCTTAAAACACTCCCCCACCCATGTCTATTACTTTAGGAGTCATAATTAGACCCCTAGACATGATAAATTATTTAAAATAGGGGTTGGTGGTGAACTCACACTTGAATAAGAATTTAAAAAGATGAAGTGGCATCCTACATGGATCCACCTCATCCTACTCTCCCTCTTCTACTTATTCGAATTATTTGGCTTGTTTGGCGTCACTTGATTTTGGGGACTCCATTTTGGGTTATTTCATTTTTGTTTTGTGCTCTTGGAGTTTTGGAGAGCTTGGGATTTTGATGCTGGAGGAATTGTTGGAGGTTGTGGACTCTTTGAAGCTCGATGTCGGATTTTGGATCAAGCTCTATCATGGAGAGGTAGAAGCTTGAATCTCTTAAAATGTATCTTTGTTTTTTATATCATGCATATGTGAATGCTTTGAATGTTTTGGTATGTTTGTTGGGTGATTGGGTAGATGGCCTAAGTATGGTGTAGGAGAAGACTATGGGGATCTTTGTGGGGAGGCATAACAATTATTTTGTGGAGGGAGTTTGGGATTAGATTCCACCTTGGAAAAGAAATAGCTTGCATTTCTTACTTTTTGGGGAGGAATAAGAGAATGGGAGGTATAAGAGGTACCTGGGGGAGGCATAAGAGTATGTATGGATTTGAGATGGATATATTGGAAGGTTTTAAGGTGGACACCCATTTCCCATTGGGAGGCATAAGCAGCTTCCCCCATAGATCTTTCTCTTTTGGTCTTTGTATGATGATGCCTTGTGTTTTTGTTATTGTCCTTCTTGGGACTGTTTGGTATTATTTTTGGATTGTGTTTTGAATGTGAAAATTGTTATGTGATGTGGAATCTTGTCTTATTTCCATTTTTTGAATACATTTCTCATTGCATTGTGGTTGGGGCTTGGGGGCCAATAAGGAGTGGGGATTCCCCCCTTCATTGGAATTCTTGGTTGGGTGGAGAGCATTGCCTCTCCCCCTTTCTTGTTGTGATCAAAATGAAACGTAGAAGAGTTATTTTGTTGCTGTTCTATAGCTGTGTTTGAAGACAAATTCCACAATCCTCTTTGGGGTTCCTCATTGCAAATTTTTCCCACTCTAAGTGGATGATTTGTAATATTAATTGTAGTAAAAAGACTTCTTTGTATTCAGTTATGAAAGTTGTATTTGATTTGTGGAAAAAGAAAGATAAGGTTATATATTCTGTAAGTTGTTTTTTATGAATGAAAAAGGAAGTTGTAAGAGAATTTTTGGAGTTCAATAGAAGTTGGTTTATTTACCACAAATGGTATGGTATTCATTTAAAATCTGTGTTTGAAATACAATGTGCAATCTCTTTTTGAATGTTAATATATGTATGAAGAAATATTGCAGTCTTTGTATTTTGAAAAACACGTATTGAAATGAAATAGATTCACATTCTGTTTTGCACGCATTGAATGAAGTAGTTAAATCATTGTGAATTAATATGGATGGAACTTAAATATTTAAAGTATGACAAAGGAAGTAGTCTAAACTCTATTTTTGAAATACGTTGATCTCTTTTTGGATTCACTGTAAACCTGCTAAATTAAAATTAGAAAATATATAGAGCACCCATGAAACAATGAAAGGCATTTACAAAAAATTAATACAAGTTAAGAAATATTTAAAACACATCTTAATCAGATGTTTTGTTCAAATAAATTTTGACAGAACTCCTTTAATCGAGCAAATGACAGAAAACACATTTTTAGGCAAGTAAGAAATGAAATACTTTGAAATCATTAACTAAGACCAATTAATCATTGAAATTCATCCAATCTCTATTGAGTGCAACTCTCCATGTCTGTTTTGACATGTTGAAGAAGAAGGATTGGCGAATTTAATCAAAATTAGATTTTTTTTTATAAAAATGCTATGTTCATATTTTTATAACAGAAATACATCTCCTTAAAATTTACCATAAAAAGTTTATCAAAATTAAAATTTTAAAGTTGTTTTGTAAGGAGCAGGTCGAGACCTTTCCAAAAAGTCCTCGTTTGTCAAAAACTAAGTTCCCAATCAAAAGTTATGGCCTTCTAAAGTTTTACTTCATTTTGGCCTAAAAATAGTGTCAAATTTAATTGGTTATAATATTCGCTGGCAGACCATGGGCTAAAATTTACCTTTTTCGTTTATTTCCCAAAAAGCACAAAATTTATGAAGTCTCCTACTGCTCTGCTTTCCCAAACCTTCTTTTTTGGACAAAACAAAAATATTCTAAGTTCGGAAAGTAATTTTGCGAAAAAATTCTCTGTGGCCCCGCATCCCCGCCTTTCGTTTTGGGAAAAACACTTCCGCGGGTGGTCAGGCCCGCATCCTTAAACTTAACCTTTTTGAAAATTTGGCAAAATTCCTAAGTTTCCTCCATAGCCCCACCACCCCATAGCCAATGTGGCTCTGCCACGTGGCATCACGAGGCATCGATGGAGGCGCGGATCATTTTTAACCTAAACGCTTTCAAAAATTTATTTTGGCAATATTTCTTAAGTTGTTCCACTGGCCCGTCGACCTGTATCCAATGGTTGTGTGACACGTGGCATCATGAGGTCTCGGCATGGGCGCAGAAGAATTTTGAAACTTACGCTTCAAAAGTCAAAATATCCTAAATCTCCCCAACAGCCCGCCAACCCACATCCAATGAGGGTATGACATGTGGCATCGTGAGGCATTAACAGAGGCGTGGGTGGTTTTTAACCTTTGCACCTTTTAATCACTAAAGTCTAAATTTTAAAGTCTTCCCCGTCGCTCCGCTTCCCTGCTTGGAAATTGCAACTGACACGTGGCGTCTCTGCATGTTGGCGGAGGAGCGGGTTATGTTGAACCTTTTTTCCCCTTTCAAAAATTTTAAGTCAAAAATTCCATTTTTTCTCTGACGACCCGCTTCCCCGCGTTGGCTTAGAACGTGCCACGTGTCCCTTGTGGCCCGCGGCATAAATTTAATTTCGGCGCGAAGCCCCGCCGCAAACTGGTGGGTGCGCGGGTGTAAGGTGCACTTTTTGTCCCAAAGCGCCAAGAATCCAAATTTTCTCCCCAAACCCGAAGGCCCGCCTTTGGGAAAAATTTCCTCCCAAGGCCTGTCGGCCCATAACTTGAAAAATATAAGGAGTTAAAGGGACATTTTTATATCGTTGGAAAGGGGAAGAAATTTCCTATCTAATGGAAGTGTTTTTAGGAATTGTTAAGGGTGTAAATTATAATTATACTACCTTGTTAGTTTAAAAGCTTTGTTACCGGAGTAACTTTTAAGGGAATCACTTTATATGGTAAGGGAATGTTTTTATACCCCTTCTGACTATGAAATTTGTTTGTTGTGTGGAACTTGTAAAATTAAATACCTTGGGTATTTAATTTGTTGTGGACTTCATTTAAAAATAAATTATTCTAATTTTTATAACTGAACCTAGGTTGTTCTGGGGTCTCGAGTGGAAGTTTTTAGCGGGCGTTACAAGAGTGCAAGATATGAAAATGAAGAAACACACTATATCGATAACATCATTCATGAATCATATTTTAAGATATTTCAAAATCAATATTAAAAAATAATACTAAATTCTTATTCATTAAAAACATATATAATACTAATTGATTAAATACAAGTAAAATATATAAATAACAAGAAGTACTAAAAAAAAATAAGAATATTATTTTAAACTCCTTCAATAAAAGGGATTTCTTCTCCGATCAAAGTTAAGTATAATTGTCATGATCCATTATTAAAATCCTGTGATTAAAATATTTCAATAATAAAAGTCTGAACTAGAAACGAATATAAAGTTATATGCTGGAGCAAAATACATATAATACTAATAATAAATGTTGCATAGAAAACAATAAAGTAAATAAACTTCAAGTATTCAGACTTGCACCGTAGTAACCGAACAGTCAAAACAATGAGTTGGAAATCCTTCAGGCATAACGCTGCCGTTCCACTTCTTAACCGCCCACCGATCAGTCCCTAAGCCAGGCTGAAACAGATAATAAACAAGGCTTTTCTTCATGCCGTTATTAAATGGGCATACGAAAAGAGAATCGCGCCACACAGTAGCACACCCGTTATTATTGAGGACCCGAGGAAGCTCAGCAACTATAGTGGAACGGTTGTGCACCAGATCGAATTTTTTAATATTTCCCATAGCGAACAAATATATCCGCCCAAAAGCAGCCACACAATTGCGAACACTTTCAGCACCGGAGAGTGTGTATATGCTCGTCCATATTCCTGTTTTGGTATCATAGACTTGGGCGTTTATTTTACCGAAAGTTATCACAAAAAACTTGCCGTCGAGAAAAGCAGCCATGTTATTATAATTTACCCATAGGCAAGGGTCCCCAGGATTAAGTTTGTGGGGATTCATATCAGGAATATCGCTCCACTTGTCCTCTTCCACACTGTAAACAAATGCTTCTCGGAGGGCATAATAATGTGAATTAATAACAGAATGACCCCCGGCAATTTAGACGAGTCCTTCAGGGGATAGCGCGCAGCCGAAGAAGCATCGATAGCCAGGGACGTCTTTTCCCAGCTTCCATTTGCGAATCACAAAATCAAATATCAAAACCTTGGATTTGTAGCTGTATCTGTCAAAGAGCCCCATCACAACCAGTTTTACCTGTGATTTAACATACAGACATTGATAATTGTATGTATACTGTAGTCTAAAACGGGCAGGGATGGAAGGCAGCCTTTCCCGCCAGTTGCCGCGAGGGTAGTAAATTACTGCCCCGAAATATCCTTTCTTTCCCGCATATATCTTAAGGGAAGCGATTCCCTCCACGCACTGATTGCCCAGCCGCAGGGGCTCTTGATAGAAGTGGGCACTGCTCAGGAGAGCGTTCCACCTTTTGCAGACATCACGAAGTCGTTTGTGTTATTGGTATGGAATCCTTACCAGACATTTTATCGCTATATCTTCTGGAAGACCCGGAATTATTTCCATTGCCGCGCACTGCACTGCACAACACAAATTCTTTCACTAATTTCCTCGCTAAAACGAAAACTCAAACTCCTTTTACCCCTCGTTTTTCTAATGAGAGGCTTGCTATGTAAATATGAAAGCTATGTAAATGGACATAAAATATATACAGCTTTTTTAAAAATAATGTCCGCCCTTTCTAAAAATAATCGCCCCACCGATAATGTATTTAGTCACGTTCTAAATAGAAACGTGTTTATTTAATGCATAAATTACGAGAAAACAAAAATATCAAATTCCTAAAATAAACAAGATTTTTTAATTAATTACAAACTAGCACTTTTAAAACCAAGAATGATGGGCTGAAACAAACAAAAAAGCGTTCATTCATTTTTTTCCTTTTTTAAAAAAATTATGTTTTTCCATACGAGGTGACATGACTGCACCAATAGGGAAGTCAAGGATTCTATTTTGAATGGAATAGGGGATATGAATTGAATTACTGTTATTTTTTTTATATATTGAAACAAAGCTTACAAAATTGGGTATCCAAAAAAAGATGCAACAGAAGGAAACATAGTCTAAAACCAGCAATCGCATGTGAGTAATGCGATGTGAACGTCGAAGGGAATTTGGCATGCGAATATTTGGAAATGAGAACAAAGTATGGTGCGAAAAGAAGAAAGGGAATAAACAAATGATGTTTAAATAATTAAATATTAAGTAAGACATTTACAAGTAATGGAGAATACAATTGTGACACGTAAACAGTTGAAGAGGAGGGTAGACTGAGAATGTGGGAAAGAAGAGAGGAATGGTAATATAAAAGGGTGGGGAAGGGAAATGTGGAGGTGTTTATGAGTGGGAAAAGGTTTAGAGAATGTAGGCGTGATTACTTGTTATTGCAAGATTGCAATATCGCGTGAAATGAATGATGGAAATGCCAAAGGGGATCTTTAGATGAAACAAAATTATATCAAGAGAGACAATGGGAGAGGAAGAGGGGCGTACAGTAAGGTTTTTGAGGGTGGAGAATTGTAAGGGAAGCGAAAGGGAAATGAGGGAGGCAATGCAAAACTATACCTTCCAAGAGCCATTTGATATGATTGTAGGAAATAGTTGATTCATGGAATGTACGATGTGAACGCTGAAAGACATCTAGAGAAGAAGTGAAATTGGATGAAGAATTACAATGGGAGGGGAAGAGGGATGTCGAAAAAAAGCGTTTGAGGCTGGAGAAGTGTATGGGAAAGGAAAGGGATCAAAGAGGAAACATTGGAATATATTCTCTAAGAATTGTAGGACATGATTGTCATTTGTAATAAAGGGGAATCTCATGTTGTAGAAGATGTAGATGAAATAGTCGCTACATATATGTCAGAAAGCAGACCACAACAATCAATTGTTATAGAACTTAGTAGGACCCATTTATAGTCACGAATTCAATTAGTTATAAGAAGTAGAAGAATGGACATCTGTCAATAGTTGACACCTTCCAATGATTGGTCATTCGAGTCTAAGGAATATCAAGGATTTCAATTGCATGCCTGACACTTTTTTTACAGGTCATATTGTTCCACACCAAATATTATTTGCTTTGTGTGTTCGACTCAAATGTGTGATGTCCCACACCTATCGCCCAACTTAGATTATTCATACCCAAATAATATCTACTATGTGCTCCACTTTATGCACTATTGTGATCAGAGTTTTATGCACTATTGTGATCAGAGTTTAGGGCACAAAACAAACAAATTTGGAACATTCTCACAAAATAGGGCAAAGCAATGAGTTTGCGAACAATTTCAAGGCACAATAATGGAGATAGGACTTTATATCATCCTTTCAAAAGGCAAAAACATCCCAGAAAATGCAGACCAAAGGGAAAACCATGGAAAAAATGTGGAAGATAAAAATGGACACCAACATCCGCTCCTGCTCAGGAATGGGCACTCCCAGTGAGTGCCACAAGAACAAAAGTAGACCAAGTTCCAAAAGAATCCATTGGGTAAAGGAGTCATGAATCAAATATAACAAAAACCAGCTGAGAAACCAATAAAAATGGCTTCCATAAACCAAGGCAAATCACACACCGACAAAACACCAAAAACAGAGCAAAAAACCAGACACTATACACTGCATAAGTGATATCCACCTTGATTCAAACAAATCAAGGGAAATTTCCAAATGTATTTTATGTTGGATATGACCATGCCAAGAGGTTTTGATATGTTTTCATCAACTCTAAATATACCTCTTTTTCTTCTTTCTTTAGTTTGTAAAGAATCCATTTTCTCTGAAGCTCCTCCATTGTGTTTAGGTCAAATTATTTAACATTTTTTAAGGTTAAATCATAGACCAAATTCCCAGAAAAAATAAAATAGTTAGGATCTTTGTTTTCAACACTTTCATACTCTCTGAAATCCACAAAATCACAAAGTTGTTAAGATTGGCATCTGCTTGCAAAACTTCATAAGATGCATTGCTTGGGTCTACAATCAAGTACAACATCTTCTTCTCTCCATATAATTTCACCAAGTCACCTTCAATGGGGATAGTGGCATAAGACATGTCCATTTTCACACTACCACTAACACCTGCTACCTATTTTCTTGACAACAACATCCCCCACTTGGCAGGGCAGTCAACAATCACTACATCAAGTTTTAAGTTCCTTCCAGGATAAGATGCAAGTTGCAAAACCAGATCTTTCACACATCCCACCACTAGCATGTCTCTAGAGTCCATGATAGAGCACTTCCCATATGCTGTTGTTACTTTGATACCTAATTCATTCATGACCTCAAGAGGCATGACATTACACAAATCTCCAGAATCAAACATACAGTTATGTAACAACTTGTCTTTGATAACCAAGGTAGTGAAGAATGCATCCACATTCAGCTAGGATTTAACCAAAGAAGTTCCTAAATAAACCTTTGGTGGTTCCCTCAGCTCTTCCAACACTTGTGGCTTTTCCAACTCTGCAACAGTAAGGGGAATCTCAACCTTGTTTACATCTCTGCCTTGTATGATCTCTTCCTCTTTGAATCCTAAATATTCAAAAGCCCTCTTCTTGTGCTCAGGGATCCTAAGAAGCTCAACAATTGGGATAGGAATTTTTATTTGACTCAAAACCTGGGCAATGTCATATGGAACGAATTTGGGTAAAGTAGCACTAGGAGAAATATTGGCAAATTCATCAGATGGAATGAGATTCATTTCAGTTTGGGCATGGGGAGGAACACAAGTTTTGCTTGGGGAAAAAAGCTCTCTCCCAAATGCATTTTTCTTTCGGCTTTCTTTGGTAAGCAATGGAAATTTTGACTTGTCTTGTGGCCCCTTGGCAACTTTACTTCTAGTATTGTGCTCCTTTTCTTGGGCAACTACAACATTAATTAATAGTTTCCTATCTTCCTCTAAAGGAACTCCTCCATCATACTTTTCAATCATTAATGCCCTCAAGTATTCAAAATCATGAGTCAAAAATTCAAAAGATTGTACAGTTTCTACTTCTAAAGTATGAGAGGAAGGAAGAAGAGGTACCTGGTGGATGCAATCCCAAAAAACGTCAGCATTTCTATCACTTACTACCTCAGTTGAAGTTACTTTCCTTGGTGAACTTGCAGGGATATCCATCATGCAAGCATCATCATCAATTTCACCATGTAACGCCCGCTAAAATATCCCACTTAAGACCCATTAACAACCTAGGTTTTGTGATGCCCACTAAAAACAACCCACTTGAGACCCAAGGACAACCTAGGATTAGTTAGGAAAATTATGGAATAATTTTTTTTGTTTAAAAGAGTCTATAACCAGGTTACAAGACAACAGTTGTCACTAACAAGTTCTAGATCAATTCTAATCCACTATAGTTTACTTTTCTTTTATTAACAATTATTAGAGGTCACAAGGCCAAAAAATTAGGGTTAGAGGGTGATTCCTCACAATACCCACTCTCTAACATGATTTAAATATTCGACCTTAATTTTTTCACAATTAACACATTAAAAATTTCCCTAAATCATTCTCATTGTATAGAAAATTTCCTCACCTTTCCAATGATATAAATAAGTCCTCCTAACTCCTCATATTTCTCAAGTTATGGGCCGATGGGCCTTAGGGTGAAAATTTTCCCCACAAGCGGGCCTGCGGGCCCAGGGGAGAAAATTTGCCCCAGGGGCGGGTCTGCGGGCCATGGGACGAGAAATATTTAAAAAGCCCCTCTACCAAATTTAAAAAGGGATCCGCCCCTCTGCCAACACCTCGTGGTACCATATGGCAGCCTCTGATTGGCTGTGGGCCGGTAGGGCAGCGCGGAAAATTTGGAAAATTTTCCCAAAAATTTTCCAAAGCGCTAAGGGAGAAAAAATTAGGAAAAAATTCCCAAAAAAATTCAGGCCCACGGGTCCGCCAAGGAAATTTTTCCTAATTTTTTTTTTACAGTTACAATTATTATTATTATTATTATTATTATTATTATTTGATGCCAAATGAAGAAAAACTTCAAAAGGCAATAAATTTTGATAGAGAACTTAGTTTTGGGAAAACGAGGACTTTTTGGGAAGCTCTCAATGTCCTCTTTACACATGAATCATTAAATTTTGATTTTGATAAAGTTTAAGGAGTCAATTTCAAGAAAATGATCTGCATAATTTTACAGTGCAAACTAGTAAATTTTAACTTATAAGATTTGTTCAATTTGATCTTCTTCCTCTCTCAACATGTCAAATAGACATGGAGAATTGTTCTTAGGTGGATTTAAGAAGGATTTTAAGATTCAATTTGTCTGATTGATTTGCAATTTGAAAATTTACATCTATTGACAACAAAATGACTGTAAGAGGGTTGAGCCCATTTTTTGCTAAGTTTTCTAAGAAGTTCCTTAAGTATTTTTTTCCAATTGGATTCATTTAGTGCATACTAATTCAATTTAATCATTTAGTTTGTTATTTCATTATTGCAGGTTCGAACTGTGCATTTTTGGATAAAGTATTTTCCAATTTGAAAATACAAAACAAAGATCAAATTTTTGAAGGATCTATTCACCATTTTCATCTTCCAAGTATTAGGATTCATTCCAATTCTAATCTAAAACATTTATTTGATTCAATTCAACTATTTAAAATCTAGAATACATCTATGATTTCCAATTTTCACATATCTCAAAAGACAGAGTATTAAACTTCCTTCATATGTGTTTATTTATTTCAAACAAAGATTACAACTCACATTTAGATGATTAAATTCAATACAATGATGCAATTTGATGAAGGTTATGAAATCCTTTATTGATTCCAAAAGACAACTTTACAACCTCCATCTTTCTTTCCTCAATTTCATCATACAAGACACAATTTCTTGCTTTCAAAAGAACAGAACAGAGTATGTCTTTTCACATTTCAATATACACTTTCATAACCAATACAATATATTTCCATTACAAAACATATACAAGTTCATCCACTTCAAGTGGGAAAGGCTACAATAAGATTTAATTTCACAAGGGATAGTGAAACTATATTTTCTCATCTCTAGAACAGCAACATGAGCATTTCTCATTCTTTCAAATTGTGATCACAACAAGAGTAGGGGAAAGGAAAAACTCTCCACCCAACCAAGACATCCAATGAAGAGGAGAAGCCATCCTTCTTCATTGGCCCTTGAGCCCCAACCACAATGCAATAAAAGATGTGATCCAACTCATGGCAACAACATGCTTCCACAAACACACAAGAAACATTTTCACAATAAAAAAAATAGTCCAAAATAGAATGTAATTTGCAACTACATTAAAGCATGACAAACATTACGGAGGCTTCTTCAAGCAAGCCAAAGGAGTAAGAAACTATGGGTGATTCTTCTTATGCCTCGCAAAAGGGGAAATGGGCATCACCACCTAAATTACAAACCACCAAAATATAGTATAACAAATCCCTGACATTCCTTATGCCTCCCCCAAGTATCCCTTATTCCTCACATTTCCTTACGCCTCCCCAACCTCTTATGGCACCCCATAACGAGTAAATAAATGGAATTTATTTCTTTGTAAGGTGGAACCCAAATCCCAACTCCCTCCACCCTTATACCTCCCTAAAACACACTTGTGCCTCCCACATAATAAACCCCATAGTCTTCTCCTACACCATTCCTAGGTGATCTACCCAACAGCCCACAAACATTCCAAAACAATGACACATTAACATTTACATTCATAAAAGAAGAGCATTTAAAGATCCAAGCTCTTACCTCTCCATAATGGAGTTTCCCAAGTTCCAAATAGCAGTTGTTTCCAAGAAAACAATCCAAAAATTCACCAACAACAAGCATGCAACAATCTTCAAGCTTCTCTAAAAGCGAGAGCTCCCAAAATAACAAGGAATTTACCCAAGAATGAAGTCTCCAAAGATGAGCAACCCAAAACAAGGCAAGGAATTCAAATTTATAGAAGAGGGAAGGGAAGAGGATGAGGTGGATCCATGTAGGATGCCACATCACACATCCTCAACCCCAACCCCAAAATTCACCTTCATTCTCCAATGCATAACAAATAGGTGGGTGGATAATATGACAGTTTACTTACATACTCAAATCCAACCCACACCCCAAAGGACTGAAATTAAACCATGTAAGAAAAGTGCAATTAAAACTTACAATTTGACTTACACAAATGCATTATAAAATTCTAAAATCAACCCTCCAACCATAGGTATGGTTGGTAAATGAATTTAAGAGGTATGAGACAAGTTTAACTTGTCCCACAAACCTCCAAAATCAGCCTTTAAGGACAAATTCGAATTTCCAAGAAGATGAAGTGTTTCACACTCAAAATTTAACTTACACATCTCTTACAACACTTTAATTCAAGGCCAACAACTCTATTAATTATTTTCTTATGACATATTTTAATTAATTAACTTAACAACATGATTACTCACAATATTACACACCATTTAATGAATAATGAAAGGGTCAATGTACCACAAAATAAACACATGCAAACATAAATAAATGAACCAATAAATAAATACACCTAACCCCTTGGTCACATTTACAGGATATCCCCCCCATGGGAATCCCTAACAATAAAGCACACACACATGAATAATACAAGTTGTCATGGTGACCTTGTTGAATTCAATAGAATTCCAATGTGATTGGTCTCTAATCCCCCGATGTTTGTTGTGATATTTTTAACCTAGATAATACAAATACCCCTTCAACCTCGTGGCCATATCAGAACATCCAAATGACTATAATATAATTTCAAAATCATCAATATATATATGAATCATAGGAAAATCTATACAATCAACAATATCACTTACAATTTCATCAACAACTATATAATCATCAATTTTAAATTCAATTTTCTCGGTCTACTTCAATATATCCAAATAGCACATGTCCTAAAAACATCCATATATATATATATAAACTTGTCCAACAGCATGTCAACATCTATATTAAATGTCTCTAACAATCATCATGCATCATATATGAATTAGAGTCAACAATAATCCCTGATCTGACATCTAACACCATACTAAATCAAAACTATAACAATGTCCATGATATAGTCAACAGTGTCATGATCAATATCAAAAGGTGTCAAATCGAAGCAGGCACTACACATCATCTGCTGCTTCTTCAACTTCTTTCTCTTGAACACATGGAGCATGAGGCATAAAACACCTATCACAACAGTCAATCATGTTTGCTTCCTCAATAGCAACAACTATGGCATTTAGAGGATCAAGCATAGCTCTATTCTCATGAGGCATAGGTTGTCTATTTTCAGATCCAGTAGGCCCTTTACCTCTGTCATCTAACCTTTGTTCACCCCTAGGATGATTACCAAATCTATCACGATTTTTTTCCTTTTATTGACCTTGTGAACTCTGCCTAATTTCCTTCTCTTCTCGGGCTAATTTGTAAGAAATTTCTTGAATAACCACATCCAAATTCTTCACAAATTCTTCCAAATCAAAAACCTTACATGCTTGAGTTTTTTCTTGGTTTATCATCTTAACACCATCTCTCTTGGGAGGGTTCCCAACTACCTTGATATTATTTTCAATCTGCAATGCCATGGTAAATGCCTACCTCAAAGTTGCAGGGTTCTTGTCTCTTAAATAATATGCAGCCTTCTTGTCAAATGTGTCTAAATATTTTATTAAACATGACTCATCACATGGCCTCATATTCACAAGCAATCTCCTCAAAAAAAAATTGAATCTTGTGTTAAAATCATGGACTGTTTCATTGGGATTCTTTTTAATATTTTAAAACACTGAGAAAATAAATATAGGATCTGTTTTGTCACCATATTGTAATCTAAATGCATTGTTCATTTCATTCCATGAGTCAATGGAATTGTCTGGCAAAGCTTTATACCAATCTCTAGCATCCTCTTCTAAAGTATGGATGAACAATTTTATGTATACATCCTCAAACTCTATGTCAAAATCTTTCATCATATTAATGAAAAGTTTTAAGTGCTGGTCCCCTGTTATAGCATTGTTATCTTGGAATTTTGGCAGTCTATTTCTAACATCCTGGGGAACTACATTTGGATAACCAGTCATGCTTCTAATATTTATAGGACCAAAGGTATTGAAAAAAAATGCAGGCCTAGGTGGGGGATGGGCCATGTTGTTTTGAGGAGGTGACCTTGGAGGGGAGACAAATTGATAAGGGGTAGAGGGTCTTCGAAACACAACAGTATAACTTTCAAAATGGATATCCCCTAAAGGCCTTATTTATTGGAAAACCCTATCAACTTGTGTAAAGACAGGGGCAGAATGAAAAGCTAACTTTTCAAAATCAAATGAAGGACCCTCTCCACTTGGAGAATTCAATTCCACAAAGAGGTTGCTTGATTCAAAAGCACTTGAATGGTAGTCTTTAATAATAATTTGATCACTTTCATCAATGGAGATCCCTTTTCTTTTCTGTTGATCTCTAAAAAATCTCCAGTCTTTTCTTCCTTCTGACTTTATTTTTAACATCTTTGGAAGTAATGTCCTAGTGGGATCCCTGGCAAAGAAATATCTTCTTCCTTCTAGCTTTGCAAAGATTAGTAACAAATCTCACTTGACAGAGGTTAAGACACTAGTGCTTATAAAAATCAAATCAACATGGAGTCACCACTAAGGATTTCCACCTTAGTTGTGCAAATGCACTAAAAATATGATTTGTCAAATGTCTGTCAACAACAGAAACTGGAAATGGAAATGTCTAGGTTTTCTTTACCTAGATTTATCAATGAAATCTAGTGCATTAGGTGTGGAAACTGGAACAATTGCACACAACACTTGCAAATTTGAATACTTCTTATAGGCCTGAACATAAGATAATGTTTGAAAAAATGTATTATCACTTTGAGCATATAAGAAGTGTTTACCAGGGTCTGAATATTAACTGCAACCAATATGTCCCCAGCAACGGTGACAGAATGGTGGTTGTATCCAAATTTATTCTCCCTTGAAAGTTGAGCAGTATCATAGAGATGTCATGAAGCCTAGGAGCAGATAGATCATGTTGTGTGTCATTGTGTAGCCAGGGATGTGATCTTAATGGTCCTTTGTGACTTAAATTGTGGAGAAATGGATAGCACCTTGAAAGAGGAAGTTGATCTCCTCCTCACTACTTCAGGTTGTGCCTTTCAACCATGGTGAGAGGACCCTTTTGTAACCTTTGTTTGGTGAAGGAGATGGAGATATCCTTCTATTGTGTAAATGATATGAAAAAGGCCTTGGGAAGGTATGATCAATGCCCCATGATTCAAACTCAATAGATTTGTCACTTATAAATGATGGAGACACCTTCAAAACAAGGCTGAGGTTAGTAGAGACATTGTGAAATCCTGACTTCTCCACATACTTTTGTAAATGGACTTAGTTTTGTTGTTGATACATAGGGAAAAACTGGGGTAGTACAAGTGGGATTATTTTTTTGAATGAATTTTGGGTGGGAGATTAGACAAGACAAACTAAGGTTTTCCAGATTATTTTAGGACTTTAGCAAAACTCGAAAAAATTCAACAGTAGAAGGCTTCAAAATGGTCAAAACAATCCTTCAACCAAGAGGTGTGCATCAACGGAAGCCCAGATCTACACTTTTCCACACAATCTTTTATAATCTATCACAAAATCTTTAGTTAGAAGAATCAATGAAGCATTTTGAAATATTTGCTTTGTCATACCTAAGGTGCCCCCAAAGGTTTAAAAACAATCTCTATTATCAAAGGAAGGTAAAGTGAATTTAAATTTATTTATCTCTTGATTAGAAGAAGGCTCTTCTAACATTAAGATTGGAAATATGACTAAACTATCACAAGAACAAGATCATGTATAACTAAGAGATATTTTAAACACAAGAATGCAATAGGAACAAGAAACACAAATTGAAAGCATTCTGAAGTGTAAGCATATATAAATTTTACCCAGAGACAACACAAATAAATTCAAAAATGCTCAGATTCATCAACAAGGGAATGTTTCAGGAACAATCTCAGAGCTCATTAGTGTCTATACACTTGTAACCAACCTAAAATGATGCAAATCTAATACAGAGACAAATTAACTCTTTTTCTTAGGTGGTCTCTTAGAGAATGGGCTATTTCCCAAATTTTCCTGTGAAAATTTAAGTTTCTCCAACCCCTTTGCATAACAAACTCAATAAATTTATAGTATTTGATCTACAACACCCCTTTTCCCCCAAAAATAAAAACATTTATAACTCATTGACTATTACACTTTGATCATGATTCCCAGAATCAGATCTGCAAAAATTTGTCAGGTGTTTCAGAGGGAAAATCTCTTCAAAAGATTCCAACATTCAATTCCTTTTCTTGATAAATCTATCTTCACCTCATGTGCCAATTAATTCCTCCTTCAATTTGTCAAATCTTCTATCTTACTTGCCAAGGGAAGGAAAAATAGAAAATCAGATCAATCCTGAGAGTCAAATCACGTCTTAATGATAAAAAAAAACATTTTTAAATCTTCCCCCCAAATCAAGACATCCAATTAACTCTCCTTTGATCTGGCGTATAGGAGACACAACAGATAATGAAAAAACCAAGAAAAATCACGATTCTAGGAGCTTTGTAGCAAAAATGGTGAAAATCTGATATAGATGTACAATTACCGTTGATCTCCTTTCCCACTTTGAATTTGCACCATCCACATGGGAGATCCAAGATAAAATGGGCATTAGGGTGTGCCTTTTCCCTTTTATAACCTTTTGGAAAATTTACAATTTTTTTTTTTGCTCCGCCCATCAACCTTTGAGATCCGGCCTTAACACTTGGCAAAATATGATTGGAAATGGGCCTGGGAGCACATTTTGATATTCTATGACTTTTGGGAAAATGGAAAATTTTAATAATTTTCTCCACCCTCCCACCATTGAAAATTGGTTCTGCCATGTGGCACCACATGGGCTCCAACAAAGTCACGGTTTTATTCTGCACATTTCACCTCTTTTTAAAAGAAGGAAATTTTTTCACTTTTCCTCCGCCGCTCTGCTCTCCTGCTTTGACCTTACCACATGTTTTCATTTTCTTCATTGTGGAGCAGCGCTCTCATTTTGTTTTTTAACATTATTTTTGACTAAAGGAAATTTTTCAACATTTCCCCCGAACACCCACATTTTCACTTTGAATTTTCTAAGTAAGCCTTACTTGTTTCTTGGCGGGGATGTGCTCCACTTGTGAAATTTTATCCCCTTTTTGCAAAATGGAAATTGTTACAACTTTTCTTTGAAATCCTGTATCTCCGCCATTGAATTTTCAAATCGAGTTCTGACTATTCACCTTCGGGCCAGTGGGTCACTTTGATGATTTTTAACTTTTGACAATAAGAGGTAAAAATAATTTTTCCTCTGACGGGCTGCGTCGTCACCCTTATATTCTTTCATTCTGCCACTTGTCCTCTTCTGATTTACTACGGGCTTGCGCTTCAATTTTAGGCTTTAATCCCTTCTACAAAAATAAAGCCAAAAATCACAAAAACTTTTGGCTATCTATTTCCCGGCCTGCCACATGTCCTTCTCTAATTTGCTGTAGGACTTAGGCATTTTTTTTCTAAATATTATAACATTTTACCAAAATTCCTTAAGGCACAAAAATACCCACCCTTCCACAATCACTCAGCATGTGACATGTGTACATCTTCAGGGACCTGTGGGGTTACATGAGAAATTTGAACTTTTTGCCAAAATCACAAAAATGTTAAGTTGTTTGAAAAAAACCGCTGCTCCTCATCCAATCAAAAGAAACCACATATTAGAAGATGTTGAAACTATAATTTGATGGGTAAATGATGCCTGTCTAATCGTCAAAAAACATAGATTTTACTAGCGATGGCCAAATTTGATTTTTTTTTTCACGGATGAAGAATTTTTCAAACAAAGGACAAATGAACATGACTTCAAGCAATTTTTGACCATGGAAAAGGATTTTTGAAGGCATATGAGAAAAAATTGATTGATTTCAAGCATCCATGATCAGGAAAAGACAGAGAAATGACAGAGCCCACTGATTTGAGAGGTTTAGGGCATAAAATGACAAAATTTGGAACATTCGCACATAACAGGGAAAAGTAATGAGTTTGTGAACAATTTCAAAGCACAATAATTTAGATAGAACTTTATATCATCCTTTCAAAAGGAAAATATGTCCTAGAAAATGTAGGCCAAAGGAAAAACCATGGCAAAAATGTGGAAGATAAAAATGGAAACCAAGAGGCGTTACAATCTCAGTCAAAAAACCTTTACCCTTAATAGAAAAAGAAATTGGGTAGATTTAGGATTGGAATGGTAAGCGTAGATTTGTTACAAAGGAGTTCCATCAATGGGGAGTTTGGTGCTCTTGCGAAGGATATAGTCATAGATGGAACCCAAATTAGCATCGAGAATCTCCTATAATTCCACACACCCATGAGGAATGAGAGGAGGCCATAAAGTGTTGATATAGGTGGCAGAAGGTGTTGTTGGTCTAGATGGGACAAAATGATTATAAAGAAAGTGTTTTTTTTCAACATGAGTGTTTGATTGGTTCAATTGAGTTTCTTAAAGAGGGGGAATAGAAATGATGGGTTGAGTAGTAGTGGAAGAGGTGACCAAAGGAATGGTAGTAATAATGAAAAGTGCAAAAGTTTGTTAGATGGAAATAGGAATGGTATTTGATGTCATGTTTTTTTTTATCTGTTTTTCTTGGGATCTTATAATAAATGGCATGAAACAAATAATTAAAAAAAAAACTATGTTGACTTTTTATTAGATTAAGCAAGTCACACAACAAAGTTTTGATCATTTTGATTATTAGAGATGTGAAAATAAATGAAAAATGGGCTTGAATGAAACCTAGGAAATGACAATCTATGGATGGTTTCATGTAGTTTTTGTTGGATTCCTCGATATACCTGAATGTACGTGATGCATAAATCTATGATGTATATTGGTAAGGAGATTGGTATTAGGGCCTACACCCTCACTTCATGGTCCCACATCAATAAGGAAGTACGTGCTTAGCCAGTATACCAGTAGACAAAAAAATTGTAATGCGCTTAGAACACCATGATGGTTTTCCTATTGGGTTATGAAATCCCAATAGTTTCACTTGGTAAGAGATGTCTAGATGTGTAAATTGGTTTTTGTGCTCAAATGTGTGTCATAAAGTGTATGCAACGAGTTAAACCCCCTAGTTAAACTAGATTTCTAAGCAAGTATGAGGGGTTCATTTTAGATCCAAAATGAAATGTGTAGATTTGATAAGACCATCAGAAAAGAGATGCAATGCGATAAAATAAAGATATGGAGAATAAAAAACAAGAAATACCTGGATAACACTTTTCCTTTTTATTTGAAGTTTTAATATTTAAGTAAATAATAAAAATCCATCCCAAGAAATGTGATCCAACACACCCAAGCAAGTAACCAACACTATCCAACACACACTCCTTCCTGCGAGGTTAGTATAAATTGGAAGAAAGAAGATGAAAAAATGAAAGACAAATAACAAGAATTGCCAAGAATAGGTTGTCCCACCAGGCATGCCAAAATATCCAAATTTCCTCGTTCCTACTTAGATTAGTGAACTATTAATAAAGAAAATAAGTAACTCCAAATATGCAAGGGTTTAAGGAACCTCAAAATAGGATGGTGATGAATACGAGATCAAATGAAAGGTCCTCCTCCGCAATGAACTTAATGACCTCCAAATCAAATAAACTCAACATGAAAATGGATTAGTAGATAGATGGGTGGGTTTCCTGACAAAGTTAGTCCCGAGGAGTGAAAAATTCCTAGGATGGATGTCAACCCATGTTTTGATAAAGATAAATGAAACCAGATATTGATAAATTGGATGTAGCAAAATCAAAACTATAACAAAAACTGAAATGATAGATATAAGATAAAAATGTACATATATGATCTAAATGGACACAAAATAAATGTAACATGGGTGGTTCAATGACATCTTGAGCTACAAAGGGACAGTTGATGGTGACCAGGTAAAGATGAGTTGAAATAATGATGTAAATGCAAATTAGAAGGCTCTGGAGAAGGATTTGGAACTGATGATGCATTGAGATAACAGAAAAGAACCTATAAGATCTTTGGAACAAGATCTAACAGAAAATATGCATGAAAATTAGAAATCCAAGGATGAATGCTAAAAAGACATATTTGGTCGATGGTAACCAGGTTAGGTAAGCAATGACTGGGGACTGGCATAATAGATTTGAGATGACTAAGATGCATAGTGACATGATCTAAGAGATGGGTTGCTGTGAAAACAAAAAAGAGATGAATAGGAAACTTAATGACAGGAAAGGAAAAAAAATGGAGGTTGGGTCGATGGTAACCTGATAAGGTAAACGACGTCTAAGACTGATCTAAGCTTGGATGGAAATGGATGGGATGAAATGAATATCTTTAGACATAAGGATGTGAAAGATGAGGTGGAGTTCTTGATAATAGGTGAACCTGCACAAGAAATTAATATTGATGATAATATTATAGTAAAGAAGTGAAGTATGCAAATCTAAAAGAAATCTTCCCATATCTCCAAGGTTGAAGCACAAGATCACCAAGAGGACTCCAAGATGGATGTGACAACAAAAATAATAATCAAGAATTAAGATAAGATTGCAAGAGGGCTTAAAGATTCCAAAATTACATCCTTGAGAAAGGGATGGGTAAGAGCAGGTTTATAGGGTCGATGGTGACCCAAATTGCTCACTGTCGGTTAAGGGGATTTGTCTATTTAGGTGGTGGGAAGGTGGTGAGCTCAAGACACTGAGCCCATTAGAGGTGGGATTAGGAATTTGAAGGATTAGGGTGAATTAGGGTTACATAGGATGATTAAATGGGTATGTGGAGGGTGGAATTTATTAAATAAAGGCCATGTGAAGAGGTGAAAACATTAAATGATGACCTAATAAGGATAAAATGATCTATTTAAGAAGAGGGAATAAATTTAATTAAACAAACAATATTAGAGATGATTAATTGATGAGGAATAATGATAGGTGGGATAAATTGAATTTAGGAGGGAAAATAGAAATTCGAAAGGGAAGAGAAGTATGCATGTAGGAAAAATACAATAGAGAGAAAATGCGAGGTGAAGGGTAGCGATACCAAAAATTGGTGTCTACACTACCAAGATAGGGGATATATCCACCATAGAAATTGTGTAACCACCATTATTGTACCATCATAGGTAACCAAAATGGGTCAACAAGATATAACGAAGAGGAACAATCATTTTGAGAGGGTTTGGAAAGGATGAAAAGGGATGAAAAGGGGTATGAGGGGACAAATAGGTGTTGGAAGGTGGTTTTGAGAATTTCTAACCATATTTTTGTGTTTTTTGAATCATCATCATTGTCATCATCACCATTGGGTATTTTAATCTTGTGCCATGTCAAACAAGGTGTCTTAGACACATCATGCTAAAGTATTACTGAAGCAACAAGATTTCAAAATTTCAAAAGGTTAAAGTATTACAAATCATGTATTAAATTTTTTAAGCCTTTAATGACTCAACTTGTAGGTATTGTAGTTCATGTAGATGATAATGATGCAAAGTAAGTCTTATTGTAAACTTCTAACACTCACTAATAACAATATGGCATTTATGTTTGGGAAACACTCATAAAATATTCTAGAGAGCTTGATTATGACACTTATCAAAAATTAAATCTGATTAAAGAGTGGTGATGAAGAATTTCTTGATAATCCTCCTTTTAAATTGTATTCCAAGAGGATGAATCCTAGATAATTATTTTCTTGTGCAAGGTAAAAGACAAGAAAATGCTACTAATGTGTAAAACAATGGAATATTGTTTGGGACTATAGAAAAAGGCTTGAAAACTTTCTTTAAAAGAGGGATAGTGAAGTAATTGAAGAAAATCACTTCATGAAAAAAATTCATTCACAAAGTAACTTTTTGATGTTTTTTCTAGAGGAAATATAGACCCCTTCACATACATCCTTCTAACTATTGAAGATGAGAGGTTATTGATACCTCACAAGAAATTGTGTGTAGTTTTTTCAATATAGTTGTATCTTTGTTATACAAAAGTTCATCATAAAGGGGACTTTCAGAATTCATGAAGATATATATGTCTATTATTAGAGGTCTTTACAACATGAAGAATGAGTAGTGTTAGTTTTCACATGGGGTTTAGTTAGTATAAGTATGGTAGAGCAATTTCATTTGAAGGGTATTAAAGAATACATTTAATGATAGTTTTTACATCTATTTATTCAATTAATACTTACCACCTCCTGTTATATTATTAAAATTAAAATACCCCCAAAATTTCTATGTACCTTACTTATTTCCATGTACCTTATTTACCAAATTTTCCATTATAATTTTATTCACCCCTTTATTGCTACCATAATATATCAAACATAAAATTTTCCCATTGAATTATTATTTTCTTAATACTCCTTTGCTTCAGAAAAATAGGTTGAAGCTATTCAATACCTACTAACAATTACATTAATGTTAAGCTTTAATCATTTATCAATAGTTCTTTAAATAACTAAAATGGTGAAATACTATCATTTGTCTAGAAAAGCATATTCAATCCTAGTTTTCTACCATCATATTATTTATTGGTTTAGAATATGCTAATTGATATTTCTTTATTCAGTAAGAGATTATAATTTAATTTTATGACCACACTCCTATTGCAATTTTAATGTATTTAGTATTAAAAACTAGTGTTCAAATGTTTTAGTTTTATTTTTAAAAACTTCCTCTCCTCTGGCCCACCTCTCTAACATACCCCAAAACCTAATTCAAAATTTTAATAAATTAAACCCTTTCACCCCCTAATGGTTATTGATATATATTGATTTCTAATTTATCAAATTTAATTTCCTCCTTACAAATTCATGTGCTAGGATATTTCCTAGCCAATGAACCCCCTACCATTAGTTTTCGATCATTACATTTTCTAAAAGATTCTAAGAGGTGGAGATAGTGTTTCAGTGAGTCATTAACATCAAATATATGTTTATAATATAGCTTAAATAGAAAATATCCATCCACGGTGACTCAAGTTACAACTTTATGTAATTGGATTATTTTTTGGTAGGATATTACCTAATGGAAATGGTTTAAGTCTAATACATATGCTAGAGAAATATGTAAGTGGGAAACTAAGGACAATATAGCCAATTCATTGATCAATTTGGGTCTTTTAGACCTCAAAAAAAACTTAGTGGATTTGTTGGAGACATGATTGAAGTATGAGATACAGTAGGATACTTATTTGATCCAAATACACATTAAGCTGAAGTAGTCTTAAAGAAGTGAACATTTGATTTTAAAATGTGAGAAAGTGAAAGTATTAGAAATCGTGCGTTAACAATTTTAAGTCTTTAATCATTGAACTTGTAAGTGTTGAAGTACATACATATGAATGAAGAAAAAAGTAATTACTTAAAGCATTAAAACATATGACTAGAAACATGGAATTTATGTTTTTGAACCTACCATCATAAACTCTATAGAACATGGTCATGGAACTTCTCCACGAATAAATTTGATTAAAGACTAATAATCAAGACTTGGTAGAAACTCATGCTTATGTATTCTAATACAAGATGGAGAATTGTAGAGGATTTGTAGTGCCCACTTCCCTTTGAAACCTTTTTGATACAGATCATGACATTATTGATAGTATCATGGACATTATTATAGTTTTGATTTAGTATGATGATTAGATGTTAGATCATGGATTATTGCTTACTCTGATTCATATATGATGCATAATGATTATTAGAGACATTTTATATATTGATGTTGATATAATATCTGACATGGTTACATTATAAATATTGTTCAAACATGTGATATTTGGATATTTTGAGTAGACCTAGAAAATAAATTTAATTAAAATTGATGATGATATAGTTGTTGATGAAATTTTAAGTGAAATTGTTGATTGGCTTGATGATTGTTGTGATTCACATATATATTGATGACTTTGGAATTATATTATATTCATTTGGATGTTCTGATGTGGCCACGAGGCTGAAAGAGTTATTTTTGTTTTGGAGGTTAAAATATCACAACACACATCAGGGGATTGGGGACCAACCACTTTGGAATTCTAGATGAATTCAACAAGGTCACCATGGCAACTGTATTTGTTTTTGTGTGTTTTTTTGTGTTAGGGATTCCCATGGGGGGGATCACCTTTAAATGTGACCAAGGGATTTTATGTATTTTTCTTTTATTTGGTTCCTTTGTTAATGTTTGCATATGTTTATTTTGTGGTGCATTGACTCCTTTTATTATTTATTAAATGGTGTGTAATATTTTGAGTAATCATGTTGTTAAGTTAATTAATTAAAATATGTCATAAGAAAGTAATTAATAGAGTTGTTGGCCTTGAATTAAAATGTTGTAAGAAATGTGTAAGTAATGTGTAAGAGATATGTAAGTTGATTTTGGAGTAAGAAACACTTCATCTTCTTTGAAATTCAAATTTGTCCTTGGAGGATGATTTTGGAGGCTTGTGGGACAAGTTAAACTTGTCCCATGCCTCTTAAATTTGTATACCAACCTTACCTATGGTTGGAGAGTTAAATTTAGACTTTCTTTATGCATTTTTGTAAGTCATGTTGATTGTTTTATTGCACTTTTCTTACAAGTTTTAAGTTCAGTCCTTTAGGGTGTGGGTTTGATTTGAGTGTGTAAGTAAAACTGTCATATTATTCACCTACTTATTGATTATGCATTAGAGAATGAAGTTGACTTTTGTGTTGGGGTTGAGGATGTGTGATGTGGCATCCTACATGGATCCACCTCATCCTCTTCTCTTCCCTCTTCTATTTATTGGAATTCCTTAGCTTGTTTTTGGGTTGCTCCACTTTTATCACTTCATTTTGGGAGACTTATTTTGAGGTTTTGGAGAGCTCTTAATTTTGGAGAAGATTGGAGATTGTTGCATGCTTGTATATTGTTGATCTCTTGGACTATTTTGCATTGGAAAGATTGATGTTTTGAACTTGGAACAAAATACATCATGGAGAGGTAAGAGTTTGGCTCTTAGGAAATGCTTTTCTTTTCCCTTTTATGAATATGTAAATGCTTATATGTTTGTTATTTTTTGTGGGATCTTGGGTAGATGGCCTAGGAAAGGTGTAGGAGAAGGTTATGGGGTTTATTTTGTGGGAGGCATAAGTGTTTTTAGGGAGGTATAAGTGTGCAGGGAGTTGGGATTTGGCTTCCACCTTCCAAAGAAATAGCTTGCATTTCTTTACTCGTTATGGGGTGCCACAAGAGGTTGGGTAGGAATAAGTAAATGTGAAGAATAAGGGGTACTTGGGGGAGCCATAAGGGCATCTTAGGGATTTGAAATTTATATATTATGGTTGTTTGTTCTTTGGTGGTGATACCCATTTCCCCTTTGGGAGGCATAAGTAGCATCCCCCATAGTTTCTTGCTCCTTTGGCTTGCATGAAGAAGCCTGAGTTTTGTTTTTTGTCTTTCAGGTGGTTGTAAAACTACTGTTTTGTTTTGGACTGTGTTTTAATATGAAATGTGCATGTTGAAAGATTTCCTTTGTGTTGTGGAATCATGTTATTTCCATGTGTTGAAACACATTTCTTATTGCATATGGTTGGGGCTTGGGGGCCAATGAAGAAGGATGGATTCTCCTTTCATTGGATGTCTTGGTTGGGTGGAGAGTGTTTCCTTTCCCCTACCTTTGTTGTGATCAAAATTGAAATAAATGGAGGATCTTCATGTTGTTGTTCTGGAGAAAAGGAAAAGATAGTTTTGATAGTCCCTTGTGAGAGTTCTATTTGTAAAACCTTTTTCCCACTAGAAGTGGATGACAATGTAATATATTTTGTGATGGAAAGATGTTTTGTATTGGCTATGAAATTTATAATTCAAAATGTGAAAGAGATGCACTTTGTTTTCTATTTTTGAATGAAAGAAAAGAAAGATTTGTATTATGTCCTTGGGAATGAAATGAAAGAAGAAGTTGTAAAGGTATCTTTTTGAATCAATAAAAGATTGTATTAATTTACTCAAATGGAATTATTAGGTATTGAAATATGATTGTTGAATGTATTTTGAAATCTCTATTTGGAAAGTTGAAAAGTGAAATAGGGATGAAGAAAATACATTACTCTGTTCTTTTGAAAATGATGATTTGGAAATCAGAACTGTATCTTTTGGATTTTTGCACATTTTGATTTAAATCAACTTAGTATGTTAGATTCATTTGGAATGAATTCATGGTTTAAGCTTAGTAAATGCAAATAGATCAATTTGAATTTGAAGTTGTAGAGCTCTGTTAGAAAACTTATCAAACTGGTAATTATTTTATTCAAAATGCATAGAACGACCCCTATAATAATGAACAATAAAATGAAACATTGAATTGAAATTAATATGATTAAGGCACCCCCAAAAAACTAAACCACTTAAGAAATGGTTAAGGATCCTTTCAAATCGAACAAAGGCAAAACTACAGTCGTTTCGCTGTCAAAATTGAGAAATTTTGAATTGATCTTCAATCAACAAAATTATACCTTGAAATCCATCCTAAATTCCTCTAAGAGAAACCCTCTATGTCTATTTTGCATGTTGAGAAAGGAGGGAGGTCGAATTGAACAAAATTTTATAAGTCGAATGTTACCAATTTTCATTTTATAAGCCTGCAGAGTGTTTTCTCAAAATTGACCCTTAAAAATTTATCCAAATTAAATTCTTAAGGTTTCTGTGCAAAGAGGATGTCGAGATATTTCTGAAAAGTCCTTGTTTTCTAAAAATGAAGTTCCCTATCAAAATTTATGGCCTTCTAAAGTTTGCAGAAGAGGAAAATCCCCTTGCGCACCCGTCTTGCATGCCCATGAGAAACTGAGTCTCTTTCGCACCCTCTTGTATGCCTGGGAGAGAATGACGCACCTATCTTGTGCACACCCAGGAGAAAAAGGAGTCTCATGAGCACCCGTCTTGTGTGCCCGGGAGAAAATGGAGTCTCTTCCACACCCATCTTGCACGCCCAGGAGAAAAAGAGTTTCTCCCATGCCTCTCTTCCATGATAAAAAAAAAAGTTTCCTTCCGTGCCTCTCTTCTGCACCTGGGGAAATTTCTTCCACGTGCCCGACAAGAAGATAATCTATCTGTACTAAGGATGAATTTCTCTCTCTTGGTGTTTTGTAGGATGTTTTGATAACTGTTGTAATGGCACTCCACTTCAGTTAGAGCTTATGCTCATCACTTGTGCAATGGAGGTCTGGATCAAGATTTTCAGCTCGGGCATGTTTATGCAACCTTGTGAGAGATGAAAGGTGTCCGTTTTGGTCAAACAAATTTTACTAGCTTTTCAGTCTTTAGTTGAACCTCTTTCAGAAATCTTGTGTTTCGGCTAGTTAGTCTAGATTACCAAAGTAATAAGTTCACCTTTGTGAGAAGAATGCTCAAACCAAACATGAATCTTGTAGATTGTTAAGGCAGGTCTTGAAAAACATTTTTGGTAAATGCATAACCTTAAGGGATTGTAAACCGTGGAGTGTATCCAAATGTGACTGTGTATTGTGGTTGAGTTGTTTCATGGTGCCTTGTCAAAGAGTAAAGTGAATTTTCCTTGATGGGTGTTAGTTGTTTCCATGTTGTCCATAAGGTCATCGTTGAGTCAAGTTGTTTGAAGAGTTAGTCGTAACCTTTGTGACCACCTGTTGCATCATTTTGTACATCAAACAAGTCAAAAAAATATATCCTGTACTTTTCTATGTTGGTCTTTATGTCATGAATTAGTGGGTGTTACACTTGGTATCAGAGCCGTGGGTTCAAAATCTTGGACCCTTGGGCACACTAGAAAACTTGAGACATGAACTATAAACCTAGCACACTTTTAAATCTAGAAAACAACCTTGTTTGAAAATTGAATATATATATATATATATATATATAGTGTAATATTTCTTCACACGTATATATATATATATATATATATGTATATATATATATATATACACACATGTGAAGAAATATTACATTACTTTGTTCATTTGAACTATCAGAATTAAAATAATAAGTTTTTTGAATTGGTGTACTTGCTTAGCGGCATTTTGTCTAAACCCGGGTAACTAAGAAGGTCAGATTAAATTGATTTTTGTGAACTTCTAGTGTAGTGGAAACTTGGTTCCCCTTTGAAAATGTGTTGTTTTACAAGTCCTAAATCTTGATTTAATTATATGATGCGTTAAGCCCTTTTGAGATCCTTCCTTATTGAAGTTGTTGGAATGATAAGTTGTATGGTGTGATTCTTGTGGTTGGACAATAGTGGTTGTGTTCTGGGGTCGGGAAGAGTTAATTAGAAGTTGTTTAGAGCTTCCTTCCTTCGGTGGTTAGGAAAGATGGTTTGGTTGTCAGTTTTCCATTTTGTTACCCGTATGGGAGAGTGGACATTAAGTCTGGGTGTCGTTTAGGACCCAATCCTACGTATGTGTCCTTGGAACTGACCTCGAGGCAGAGTACCCCTATTGGCGGCCATGAAGGGCTGCGGAGTGAATGTGGTGTTAAATTTTGTGTTTTACATTCGTAATCTTGTGTTATTTTATCAAAGACCAGCATCTTATTTTATGATTGATTTGAGAAGCTCTGAGGCTCTTTTTATTTATTTTTTTGCAAGAATTTTCAGACTTTGCAATGCGGCTACTTAGCCACTTTCCTTGATTGTCGAAATTTCTTGGATTTTATTTTGATTAGTGACTCGGAGCTCATTATGTTTTTGGATACTTAGCTAAATGTTACGTGGTTCCTTCTTGCATGATGATGAGCTGGTTCTATGCTTTTTGTATTGTGACATTTCATCGTATGGGGGTACACCTTGGTGTCTTGAATGTCTTCTTAGGTTCTTAAAGTTATGCCTTGGTTTTGGATGCATAGAACCTTGAGGGTGTCTAGGATCTTAGGGTGACTTTTTTCGTTGCTCGACCTCGCTAGATAGAGAGCTCGTTGTGTTGTGTGTTCTAGTTGGCAGTCTGTTAGTGGTGGTGGTGATTCTCTTACAATCTGGTAAGAGCTTGAACCTTGTCAGAGTAGAGGTGTTTTATTGTGTGTTGATGAATTATGTTAGGATTGGATTGCTTTTGGCTGGCTCTGGATGTTAGTGGAAAAGTGTGTGTCTAGTAGTGGCTTCTTTTCGATGGCATGCTAAGTTTTATCAGGATTTCCTTATTTCATTATATAAAGTAGTGACTTGAGGATTGTATGCATCTTGGTAATTATGGTTAGAATTAATCCCATTCGAGTATTGTGTGTGTAAATTAAGTTTGTTTGGTTGCCCTCTTGACCTATAAATAAGTCTACCCTTTCCTTAAACTTTTTAAGTTACTATGAATAACACTCTATGACCTATTAATTTTGAATTACGTGGAGACACTTATGGATGCCTTGAGTCTTTTGGACCATGCCACTAGTGATGTTAGTGTAATTATACCTTGATGAATTAATCTCAATGGTATTTTATAATGGGATTCTTCTTGCGAAACTGTAACTCTTGGTCGTAAAGCCATGCTAAATAGATAGTTGATTGGTTGCTTACAATTGATGCTTTCTAGTGAGTATGTGGTGTTCTTATAGTTAAAATCTTTCCTTGTCATTTTTATTGTGTGGTTGGTGGTATCCTATGGTAATATGGGTGTAGATTTGAAAACTTTCCTTGTCTCATAATGTGAGTAAAAGTGTTTTCGCCAAAACAACAAACATTGTTAAACCCTAGTAGATCAGTAAAAGTAATTATGCTTCCTTAATGGGTCTTCCTTGTAACTTCTTTTGAGAACTTGTAGAAACCCACTAGGAATGTTTTATGATACTTGTAATTAGTGGAAAAATCTTGAAATATTGTTTTGATCCATGTTGGTTGATTGTTTCCTAGTTCTTACAAATTAATAATGTGTTTTCTATGTTGAATGTCCCTTGTTTCCTTAGAATTAAAAATGTGGTGTGTTGATTTACCTCTCTCTCCCATAAAATTAATAGTGTGATATGTTTACCCTTCCTTCTCATTAAATTTTGTTGACAAATTGACTCACCCAAACATCATAAAACTATAATTGAGGAGATTTGGCCTTGAAGCTTAACAAATAAACTGGAACATAGAAAGAGAAAATGGTCCTTGCTTTAACTTGGTAGATTAATAGAAGAAATAAAAACCATGTAGAAGAACAGAAAGGGAAAAAAACTTTGTCCATCTACCTCCCCTAGGAGTAAAGAAAATACTTTTTCTCTTTTACGCCTTTACAGAACGGCGAGATATCATGCCCCCTTAGTGGTCCTTATAACACAAACTTGTGATGTCATAATAGGAGGAAGTTTAATTAAGAAAAATCGTAAAGGAATGTGCTTAGAAAATGAAACTACCACTTTTGACTTAATTAATTGAGTTATAAAATAAGTAAGATTTATGTGTATTGAGTGCAATGTATAGTTGAACCTGTAGTTCTGTCGCCTACCCGAAATTGTGAAACACCTAGTGGATAGTAATGTGTTCTAGTTGCTTAGTACTTTCTTGTTCATAGATATATGTGCCTTTCTTTGTGAGATTTTTGGGTCATCATACCCTTATCATCCCGTAGCTCGACGAGTGTGAGTTGTGGTCTTTTGGTTTGAGACTTATCTCTTGTTTGAGAAGCAACCTCCTTGCGTGTTGTCTTGTCCTTGGAGACCTAAGTTATTGTAATTTTAAGGAAACATATGTTAAGGATATGACATAACTTTGGGAAGTCTTCTTTTCTTCTTGTTCTTCTTGAGACACTTTGTTGTTGTTGCCTCTCTTGTCATTGGGAAGGAAAGTACAAGATGTTTTCATAAGCTGTTACTCACTTTTGATACGATGCACCCTTGGATTGTAGTCTGACCCCATGTTACTTGTTCTTCTCCCTAGAGACCTTGAGTGCTCTCTGGTGTTATGATGTATGCTTGTGCTCTCTTTGTGGTTATTCCGAGCTTGATCAGGAAATAAGATAAATGAATCCCATTGTGTTATTGAGAATGGTACTTCTTGTATTGTTATGTTAGTCGGTAGGGGAGATATATATATTTTTATTTTGCTAACTGGTTGACATCTCTAGATTTGGTTGGTGTGGTGTGTTTGATTCTTAAAACAAAAGTGTAAAAATCAGACTATAGGAAACCTTGTGGTCATGAAATTGCTTAATATTACCATAAAAATTTGATTGTACCCTCTCGAGTTATAGAAGTGTTTTCCATAAATAGTTCCTCAATTGTAAATGCTTTGCTGATTTAGGTGTCCTTCCTTGTTGATTAACCTCATCTTGTGTGACCTCAAATTGTGGGAACTTGAGTAAACATGTCTCTCGTACAAAATTTTGGCCTTGGTTGATTCTGCTAGCCTTTCCTAAACAACAAACTATGAAAGCATAATTTAACCCTAGTGGAAACCTTAATTTTTGTTACTGTAGTATGTTGTTTCCTTTCGAAACTATGTGGTCTTTATCAACTCATGGAATTCTCCTTATTATTCCTCTACTTGGTGGTTACTCTTAAGACTCTTTAGAACTCTTCATGTTATATTGCTATGTGTTGTATCTAGGTTGATAGTGTAAAGTTACTCTCTATATTTAAATGTTCGTAGCCTTGCATGCAGAAAGTTTAGAACTCATCCCTTACAATCTCCCTTCTTCTTTCTGAATTGCATTGGACCAAACTTGGGATTCTGTGGACCCACACTTGTTTGAAGCAAGAAATCCCATAATGGGAGTGATCCTTTTTCTATTGCATTTTTTCCTATCTCTCTTTCCTATGAATTCCATAAGGAATTCGAGTCTAAGGGGAGGGGGCTGTAGTACCCACTTCCATTTAAAACCTTTTGATACTGATCATGAAACTGTTGACTGTATCATGGACATTATTATAGTTTTGATTTAGTATGATGATTAGATGTTAGAGCATGGATTATTGCTGACTCTGATTCATATATGATGCATGATGATTATTAGAGACATTTTATATATTGATGTTGATATACTATCTGACATGGTTACATTATAAATATTGTTTAGACATGTGATATTTGGATATTTTGAGTAGATCTAGAAAATGAAAATTGAATTAAAATTGATGATGATATAGTTGTTGATGAAATTTTAAGTGACACTGTTGATTGGCTTGATGATTGTTGTGATTCACATATATATTGATGACTTTGGAAGTATATTATATTCATTTGGATGTTCTGATGCAGCCACGAGGCCGAAGGAGGTATTTGTGTTTTGCAGGTTAAAATATCACAACACACATCGGGGGATTGGGGACCAACCACTTTGGAATTCTAGATGAATTGAACAAGGTCACCATGGCAACTGTATTTGTTTGTTTGTGTTTTTTTGTGTTAGGGATTCCCATGTGGGGTCACCTTTAAATGTGACCAAGAGATTTTATGTATTTTTCTTTTATTTGGTTCCTTTGTTAATGTTTGCATATGTTTATTTTGTGGTGCATTGACCCCTTTCATTATTTATTAAATGGTGTGTAATATTGTGAGTAATCATGTTGTTAAGTTAATTAATTAAAATATGTCATTAGAAAGTAATTAATGGAGTTGTTGGTCTTGAATTAAAATGTTGTAAGTAATGTGTAAGAGATATGTAAGTTGATTTTGGAGTAAGAAACACTTCATCTTCTTTGAAATTCGAATTTGTCCTTGGAGGCTGATTTTGGAGGCTTGTGGGACAAGTTAAACTTGTACCATGACTCTTAAATTTGTATACCAACCTTACCTATGGTTGGAGAGTTAAATTTAGACTTTCTTTATGCATTTTTGTAAGTCATGTTGATTGTTTTATTGCACTTTTCTTACATGTTTTAATTTCAGTCCTTTGGGGTGTGGGTTTGATTTGAGTGTGTAAGTAAAACTGTCATATTATTCACCTACTTATTGATTATGCATTGGAGAATGAAGTTGAATTTTGTGTTGGGGTTGAGGATGTGTGATGTGGCATCCTACATGGATCCACCTCATCCTCTTCTCTTCCCTCTTCTATTTATTGGAATTCCTTAGCTTGTTTTTGGGTTGCTCCACTTTTATCACTTCATTTTGGGAGAATTATTTTGGGGTTTTGGAGAGCTCTTTCTTTTGGAGAAGACTGGAGATTGTTTCATGCTTGTAGATTGTTGATCTCTTGGACTATTTTGCATTGGAAAGCTTGATGTTTTGAACTTGGAACAAACTCCATCATGGAGAGGTAAGAGCTTGGCTCTTGGAAATGCTCTTCTTTTCCCTTTTATGAATATGTAAATGCTTGTATGTTTGTTATTGTTTGTGGGATGTTGGGTAGATGGCCTAGGAATGGTGTAGGAGAAGGCTATGGGGTTTATTTTGTGGGAGGCATAAGTGTTTTTGGGGAGGTATAAGTGTGGAGGGAGTTGGGATTTGGGTTCCACCTTACAAAGAAATAGCTTGCATTTCTTTACTCGTTATGGGGTGCCATAAGAGGTTGGGGAGGCATAAGGAAATGTGAGGAATAAGGGGTACTTGGGGGAGGCATAAGGGCATGTCAAGGATTTGAAATGTTATATTTTGGCGGTTTGTTCTCAGGTGGTGATACCCATTTCCCCTTTGGGAGGCATAAGTAGCATCCCCCATAGTTTCTTGCTCCTTTGGCTTGCATGAAGAAGCCTGAGTTTTGTTTGTTGTCTTTCAAGTGGTTGTAAAACTTTTTTGTTTTGGACTATGTTTTAATATGAAATGTGCATGTTGAAAGATTTCCTTTGTGTTGTGGAAGCCTGTTGTTGCCATGTGTTGAAACACATTTCTTATTGCATTGTGGTTGGGGCTCGGGGGCCAATGAAGAAGGATGGATTATCCTTTCATTGGATGTCTTGGTTGGGTGGAGAGTGTTTCCTTTCCCCTGCCTTTGTTGTGATCAAATTGAAATAAATGGAGGATCTTCATGTTGTTGTTTTGGAGCAAAGGAAAAGACAGTTTTGACAGTCCCTTGTGAGAGTTCTATTTGTAAAACCTTTTTCCCACTAGAAGTGGATGAAAATGTAATATATTTTGTGATGGAAATATGTTTTGTATTGGCTATGAAAGTTATAATTTGAAATGTGAAAGAGATGCACTCTGTTTTCTATTTTTGAATGAAAGAAAAGAAAGATTTGTATTCTGTCCTTGGGAATGAAATGAAAGAAGAAGTTGTAAAGGTATATCTTTTTGAATCAATAAAATATTGTATTACTTTACTCAAATGGCATTATTAGGTATTGAAATATGATTGTTGAATGTATTTTGAAATCTCTGTTTGGAAAGTTGAAAAGTGAAATATGGATGAAGAAAATACATTACTCTGTTCTTTTGAAAAGTATGATTTGGAAATCAGAACTGTATCTTTTGGATTTTTGCACATTTTGATTTAAATCAACTTAGTATGTTAGATCTTTTGGAATGAATTCATGGTTTAAGCTTAGTAAATGCAAATAGATCAATTCGAATTTGAAGTTGTAGAGCTCTGTTAGATAACTTATCAAACTGGTAATTATTTTATTCAAAATGCACAGAACGACCCCTGCAACAATGAAAAATAAAATGAAACATTGAATTGAAATTAATATGATTAAGGTGCCCCCAAACAAACTAAACCACTTAAGAAATGGTTAAGGATCCTTTCAAATCGAACAAAGGCAAAACTGCAGTCGTTTCGCTGTCAAAATTGAGAAATTTCGAATTGATCTTCAATCAACAAAATTATACCTTGAAATCCATCCTAAATTCCTCTAAGAGAAACCCTCTATGTCTGTTTGGCATGTTGAGAAAGGAGGGAGGTCGAATTGAACAAAATTTTATAAGTCAAATGTTACCAATTTTCATTTTATAAGCCTGCAGAGTGTTTTCTCAAAATTGACCCTTAAAAATTTATCCAAATTAAATTCTTAAGGTTTCTGTGTAAAGAGGACATCAAGATATTTTTGAAAATTCCTCGTTTTCCAAAAATAGAGTTCCCTATCAAAATTTATGGCCTTCTGAAGTTCGCAGAAGAGGAAAATCCCCTTGCACGCCCGTCTTGCGCACCCATGAGAAACCATGAGTCTCTTCCACTCCCATCTTGCACACCCAGGAGAGAATGAGTCTCTTCCATGCCTGTCTTGCATGATTGGGAGAAAAAGAGTCTCTTCCGCACCTGTCTTGCGTGCCTAGGAGAAAATTTATCTCTGCGCCTCTCTTTTCCGAGCCCAGAAGAAAAGTTTCCTTCCCTACCTCTCTTCCATGCCCAAGGAAATTTCTTCCACGCACCCCGTAAGAATATAATCTATCTATGCTAAGGATTATTTTCTCTCTCTTTGTGTTTTGTAGGATGTTTTGATAACTTTTGTAACGGTACTCCACTTAAGTTAGAGCTTATGCTCATCGCTTGTGCAATGGAGGTCCAGATCAAGATTTTCAGCTCAGGCATGTTTATGCAACCTTGTGAGAGATGAAAGGTGTCCCTTTTGGTCAAACAAATTTTGTTAGCTTTGTCAGTATTTAGTTGAACCTCTTTTCAGAAATCTTGTGTTTCAGCTAGTTAGTCTAGATTACCAAAGTAATAAGTTCACCTTTGTGAGAAGAATGCTCGAACCAAACATGAATCTTGTAGATTGTTAAGGCAGGTCTTGAAAAACATTTTTGGTAAATGCATAACCTTAAGGGATTGTAAACCATGGAGTGTATCCAACTGTGACTATGTATTGTGGTTGAGTTGTTTCATGGTGCCTTTTCAAAGAGTAAAGTGAACTATCCTTGATGGGTGTTAGTTGTTTCCGTGTTGTCCATAAGGTCATCATTGAGTCAAGTTGTTTGAAGAGTTAGTCGTAACCTTTGTGACCACTTGTTGCATTGTTCTTTACATCAAACAAGTCAAAAAAAATTTATCCTGTACTTTGCTATGTTGGTCTTTGTGTCGTGAATTAGTGGGTGTTATATGATTAAGTTATAGTGCAAGAAATTGAAAATAAAATGCTACTATGTAAAATAAGGGTACAATGCTTGGGATTATAGATATAGTGACTAAAAACTTTACTTAAATAGAGTGTAAGAGATGAAAATGAAGAAGCACACTTCATTGATAACATCATTGATGAATCACATTTTAAGATATTTCAAAATCAATATTCAAAACTAATTCTAAATTCTTGTTACATCGAAGGTGTTCCCCCTATGGGAAAGGCCCTTGCGGATGTTTCTACGACTGTGTTAAATTTGACGGTTTGACGACCGTCTAGATGTTTGTTCTTTTTTTGCCTATTTTGGCTTTTCTCTACTATTTTTAATAATTTTGTTTTTAATAATTACCAAATTTGGATTTTATTTTTAGTGCATGCATGATCTACGTCTAAGAAGATAAGTGCACTTAAGATAGTATTATTATCCTTGAGTTGTTAGAGATAAAAAAAGATAATCAGTGAGCATATTTAGAGCTCAAAAAAGTTATAAAACATAGAGAGATCACACACAATAATTCCATGTGATCTGCTAAATGCACATAATTCCATTTTTTGCCAATGCATTCAGTTAGCAATCCCTGATTGGTTATGATAGGCTTGTATGCTTGCAACCTTATTTTTTATTATGATGGTTTGATCTCTGTTTCTCTGGATGCATGCATATATTATTTAATCCTTTGCTAACTAAATTTGTTCAGGGTCTAATTCTCATATAAGAGTGAGAATGTTTGCAAGCCTATTGTAATATTTTTCTTGCAACTTATCATAGGATCTAATGTGATATCATTTTTGTGATTTTTATTTTTTAATTGAAGCTGGTTGTTTTAAAACAATCATCAAACATATTTATTTGCAAATCCTTGGAGACTGGAATTCACGTCTCTTATATTGGGATACACTCTACTTAAAGATCATCTACAAATTGTTTGAAAAAAATTCTAATAAAATCTTTATCTTTCGAATTCACCCTCTACTATAATGGTAAGACTATCACCAATTTGTTTGACAAAATTTCTATATAATATTTTTTATTTAATTTAGAGAAGTCGATTCAAAGTCTGGACATATAATTTTTTGCAAGGACATACTTTTTATTGAAAAAGGCTGCTATATGCATGCAGGATACCACATAAATATCGCATTAAATAGCATCTAGGCAAGATATTTAGACTCTGCATCCCTATATAGTGAACGCCAATACAGATGTCAATGGTAAATTTGCTAATTTTTATTTGATAGATTAGCTCAGTTTGGATATATTGTGGTATTTTGTCAAACAATTCACATTCTTTACAAAATGGTTCCATATTTTACATACATGTCTATAAAAGAGGTGTTTTCAACATCCACAATTGATTATTATTTTTTTATGATTTTAATACCTTATTCCAAAGCTCCCAATTTGGCAAAAAGTTGCAGATTTTAACTTTCATCTCCAAGGCTTTATCAATAATATTATTGTATGCATACTCTACAATATAACATTCTAGGACACCATATTTAGTTGAGGCATGTGGCCAGATAATTTTTTTGCCTCCAATTATTTTTTAAAGGATCTCCATACCCTGTTCCAAAGCTTGTGTGGATGGAATTTATGACACTGGGTAAATTTTCAATATGTTGCAATATTCTATAACTTTAGTTTCATATGTGATGAATTTTTATAATTAATTTGTTCTCTCCATGTTTCACATGGATACATTGTCAAATTTGAGTTTTTTTAAGTATGTGGTTGGCAATCTACAAAATAAGCCCATGGCCAGAGAATAAACATTTAGTTGATAATATCCAGAGCTAGGAAGACATTAATAATTAGCTGCTCAGTATTATTCCTAATATAGATGGTCATAAAGTAAGTCTTCTCCTCAATTGCAAAATTAAACAACACTAATATATTTGCAGGGAAATATTGATTATGATGCAAAACTTATATTGATTTTGAAATTGCTAGAAGCAGGGGTTCTATTTACAACTCTTTGTAGATTTTTGTAGGTTTTCCATCAATGTTTGTCCTCTATTGCATGCTCTGGATCGGGGATCCCATTTTGGAATTTGGCTTAACACCTATCCATACACATTTTTCAAATAGTTCACATCTTTTGTGTGCTTATATTTGGTGCATATCCATCACACATTTTCTCCACTAAGTACATTTGTGTCTTGAATGTGTGCTTCTACATTTTCAACATATTCATCAAAAATAGTTCAGGAAATTGGCATTCTCATTATTAGGAAATCATTGTAGAAGTTATCCCCATTTAATTTTAAATGATTCATCACCTAGAAGTGGGTAAACCAAGTTGGATAATGTATTCCACTATCCTCTAGTCACAGTCATATACTTTCATTGCATCTATCCATTCAAATTCCTACAAATATAATAAAATTCACATTTACATTTGCAGGCCATATGAAAGCAACTCTGAGAGATCTCAACCACATTTTCACACTTTGGACATAGCTCCCATGGTTCCACCTCTTACACATCATCATTTTTAAGTGCTTCTTTCCTCATCATATTGTCACACTCGTAATTATCCAAAATATTTTTGAAATCCTTGGTCCATTTAGATGTCAGCAATCACTCGCAATCATATAAATAAAGAGATACCAATTTTTGAAAGCCTCCATCCAGTTAGATGTGGCAGAGTAGTTTCTTGCATAATTTATAGAAGATGGAGACTGATGTGTTTTCCTTTGTTGAATAGATATCTGTGAAAAAATTCTAGAAAATAGCTTGTTCTGCATTAGAATTTCACAATTCTTGGTTGTTCTTACTTTATCATCACGTAACCAATAACACCAAAATGGGGGCTTTAAAATGGAGGAGGAATAGTATTGGTGTATCCATTCAAACTCAACACCACATCATCTTTTCCGTTGCTATAAGGTTTTAATAAGAGATGGTTAATTGCACACCTCATTATTTCTTGCAATTACTCAAAGATTAAAACTGAAAATGGTGCCTACAAAATGCAACAAGAAAAAAACATTGCACTTGGGTTCAAACTTAGTACCTTTGGAATTTCCTCATTCGTAATTTTAACTCCTTTAAGCATAAATCGCACTTAAATGAATAATAAAAAACAAGGTTGAGATCTAAACCCCACATGACATCAACTGCACTTGGGACCTATACAAGCACAACTACAAACCATGGCATGTTTTACGCACTACCGTAGACACAAGACATGCTACAAATGTTAGTTCTAACTTTGAGGTCGAATGCAGTATTCAACACGAACCATTGCAAGAATGACAGGTTTTCACACAAGTTTGTCTGGGAAACAAAGGGGACATGTACACATTTCCCAAGGCTCAAAAGCTTGTGAAGTTTATTAGATACAACAATGACTAAAGCATAGTTTTTGTAGTTGCATTTACAAATGAGCTATCTTTCTATATGTGTATAGAGCACAAACAATTATTCTAGAGGAAGTCCACCAGTTGCCTCCTTGGTGCTATTTAATAATTCTTCAACTAAGCCGCTACCATTACAACATAAAATTTACTTGATAGTCTACAAATTTTTAATTAATGGGTCATAGCCAATTAGTAGGCTCACTCCCAATTTTTTGGTGGTAACATGGTATGGAATCTATGGATAAATGCCAATGGTGAATGACATTAGGAAAGGTAGCTCTCTGAGGGCCCAATATAAAACAGAAATTATCAACTAAAACAAGATAAAGAACTTACCATCTTGTGTGACAAGGGGATAATCCCTCCAACCCATTACATATTCCAATACCCCCTATTTCGAGAGGGAATCAAAGACAATTTCTAATTAAAAGGGCTTGGGGATTAACTATCCACAAGTCCTAGGGACTTACTTTGCATAGAGCAACTGTCGACATTGATACCACTGAAAGGAAAGGTCTGACATTTACAAATTTCTCCAGAGTTCTCTTGCTTGTGAATCTGCACATTTCCCCTCATTTTTGATTCAAAAGATACTCAAACATGACACACGTAGTAACACTTGGAGCAAGAAGAAAGGAGGAGTCAAGACTACTATCACTCAACCAAAACAACCCATTGTAAATACTTCCCTCTACTTTAATAGCACCTCCAATACTACTTTACTCAACACTTCTTGTATCCAAAGTGGCAGTGTCGTTCAAGGGGTATCAAATGTATTCATGTTTAGTTCAAATGAAATTCGCCACAACAGACTACTACCCATGATATAAAATTTGCAAATGTACGGAGGCCTACATGTATTCATGTTTAATTCAGATCTCATGATATAAGATTTGCAAATGTATATGTATGAATTTGTAACAAATTTGAAATGTGCACATAGATCCTTTCAATGTAATGTTTCATCTATATTCTTACACTACCACTATCAATCAAACCGCGTATCAACATGTATCGACAGTAAAAAAAAAGTTTTTCCAACAAAGAAGCAACCAAACAACTGATGCAACCACCATCTCAAACACGCTGCAACACTAACACAATTTCCCCCAAATAATTCCAAACCACATCAAGTACAAAATTAATTAACTATCCAAAGCGGTATCAATTGTATTCATGTTTAGTGCCAAAACAATTGCCCACAAAAGGCTACCACTATAGAACCTTTAAATGTAATGCTTCATCTGTATTCCTACACTTACAAAATCAATTACGCCTCTTATCAACATCAACTACAAAAGTAATAGCTATCCCTCTAAATCAAAAACATATATTGTTCTGTGTTCACGTTGCATTGTACACATGCGATTGCTAGTTCATTAAAAACATATATAATATTAATTAATTAAATACAAGTAAAATATATAAATAACAAGAAGGTACTAAAAATAAGAATATTATTTTAAACTCATTCAATTAAAGGGATTTCTTCGGTGATCAAAGTTTAGTATAATTGTCACGATCCATTAGGAAAATCCTTTAATTTGTAATTAAAATATTTCAATAATAGAAGTCTGAACTAGAAACAAATATAAAGTTATATGTTCGAACACTATATTTATTGTGAGAACAAAATACATATAATACTAATAATAAATGATGCATAGAAAACAAGAAAGTAAATAAATTTGAAGTATTCAGACTTGCACCGTAGTAACCGAACAGTCAAAACAATGAGCTGGAAATCCTGCAGGCGTAACGCCGGCGTTCCACTTCTTAACCGCCCACCGATCAGCCCCTAAGCCAGGCTGAAACAGATAATAAACAAGGCTTTTTTTCATGCCGTCATTAAATGGGCATACGAAAAGAGAATCGTGCCACACAGTAGCACACCCATTATTATTGAGGACCTGAGGAAGCTCAGCAACTATAGTGGAGCGGTTGTGCACGAGATCGAATTCTTTGATATTACCCATATCGAACAAATATATCCGCCCAAAAGCAGCCACACAATTGCGAACACTTTCAGCACCGGAGAGTGTGTATATGCTCGTCCATATTCCTGTTTTGGTATCATAGACTTGGGCGTTTATTTTACCGAAAGTTATCACAAAAAACTTGCCGTCGAGAAAAGCAGCCATGTTATTATAATTTTCCCATAGGCGAGGGTCCTCAGGATTCATATCAGGAATATCGCTCCACTTGTCCTCTTCCACACTGTAAACAAATGCTTCTCGGAGGGCATAATAATGTGAATTAATAACGGAACGACCCCCGGCAATATAGACGAGTCCTTCAGGGGATAGCGCGCAGCCGAAGAAGCGTCGATAGCCAGGGATGTCTTTTCCCAGCTTCCATTTGCGAATCAAAAAATCAAATATCAAAACCTTGGATTTGTAGCTGTATCTGTCAACGAGCCCCATCACAACCAGTTTTACCTGTGACTTAACATACAGACATTGATAACTGTATGTATACTGTAGTCTAAAACGGGCAGGGATGGAAGGCAGCCTTTCCCACCAGTTGCCGCGAGGGTGGTAAATTACCGCCCCGAAATATCTTTTCTTTCCCGCATATTTCTTAAGGGAAGCGATCCCCTCCACGCACTGATTGCCCAGCCGCAGGCGCTGTTGATAGAAGTGGGCACTTCTCAGGAGAGCGTTCCACCTTTTGCAGACATCACGAAGTCGTTTGTGGAATTGGTATGGAACCCTTACCAGACATTTTATCGCTATATCTTCTGGAAGACCCGGAATTATTTCCATTGCCGCGCACTGCACTGCACAACACAAATTCTTTCACTAATTTCCTCCTCGCTAAAACGAAAACGAAAACTCCTTTTCCCTCCTTGTTTTTTAATTGACGAGGCTTGCTCTATCTATATATATCTCAAAGCTATGTAAATGGACATAAAATATATACAGCTTTTCTAAAAATAATGTCCGCCCTGTCTAAAAATAATCACCCCACCGATAATGTATTTAGTCACGTTCTAAATAGAAATGTGTTTATTTAATGCATAAATTACGAGAAAATTAAAATATCAAATTCCTAAAATAAACAAGTTTTTTTAATTAATTACAAACTATCACTTTTAAAACCAAGAACGAATGTACTGAAACAAAAAACTAAAAAAAAAAAAAAAAAAAACCGTTCATTCTCTCACACACACACACACACATATATATATATTTAAATTATTTTTTTAATATGTGGTGCACGGAAGTCGAGGATTCTATTTTGAATGGAATAGGGGATATGAATTGAAACATTGTTTTATATATATATATATACATTGAAACAAAGTTTATAAAATGGGGTATCCAAAAAAAAGATGTAAGAGAAGAGCACATAGTCTAAAAATACGAGTAATTTTATAAATATCAATTAAATTTGTTAAATAGAAAATTATATAGAAATTGAATATCCGAAGCAAATACCAGATAACCAATTTATTCTTTCGAAATTAAATTGGGACCATGACTCATCCTCTCCGTAACTTGGCGCTGAACTTAATTTGATCCAACTCATGGGCAACATCCTTGATCATCTTATTCGAAGCAAATCCCAGATAACCAATTTATTCTTTTGGAACTATATTGTTACCACGACTTATCTAGCTAATTTGGAGCTGCAACTTAATTTAATCCAACTGGTGGGCAAGGTCCTTTTTCATCTTGGTCAATACATGTATTTCAGAAAGAAGAGGAGCAATCTAGAAAAATATATCAGAGTAAAGCTTTGAAATTATAGTTACCACGAATATTAGAGCTAGAAAATACTGCTGAAAATCTAATTTTTCAAATATTCAATAAAATGAAATATCTAAGAGAATCAACAATAACATCATTTTTCAATCCGAATCCAAATAAAGCTTCTCTCCAATCCAGATGACTATCAAGCACAATTGTTAAAGCTTTAAAAACATCATACCATTGCATTTTAGCAAAGGAACAACTCCGAAATAAATATTTTTTGTTTTCATTGAGCTGATAAAATGGACATTTAGATAGGCATATATTTTAATCTTTCTCCAACTGGCAGCTTGCAATGTAATATTTGAAATATTGTTATGGAATTTACATGTAATTATGCACATGCACTCCACTTAGATCTTTGACTTGTTTTAACTAGCTAATACATCAAAAAGGTACATTCAAATGCCAAAGTGGATATAGACATATGAAATAAATAAATTTGAATGAAAAATAGTGTTTTGAATAGTAAACTTGAGTGAGTGGGAAGAGACATTTGTAATTGTATCTAGTGGATATAAAATATAAACCTATTGTAAACCAACAAGAATGAAATATTCTAAATAAATAATATTACCAAAGAACTTTGGACTACAAAATATATTATTCGATATGAAAGCATACTAAAATATTAACAAACTGAAAATACTAACTATTCTAAAATCAATTTATCCAACTAAGAGCCATGTTGCAAGGAAATGGAAAATAGGTCATAGTGTAATTTATTTTATTTACTTTGTTGTAGGTAATAGTTTGTTTGCAACAATAATAAAGGTGATATACAAGAGTGATTATTTCTCCAATTTCATTGGCTTAGAATTTAATGATTCACATCGATAAGTTTTGTTATATTTTCTAAATATGATATTTTCAATGAAAATTCAATGGCTTCATTTTCGTCTTGAAGAGATTTACCTCACATAATATAAATTATGATAATAATTCAAACCACATGTGTACACTGATGTCACACATAATCATCTAGAATCAAATAGCCAACATTTGATTTGAGGCTACACATCATAGATTGGATTCTATATACCCAAGTGTCTGGAACATGACATTATATTATTGTTGTTTTAACCCATATAAATAAAAAAACTATGATTGGGTCTATATGATTGATGAGGTAAAATGGTAAATATCCTACCTCCTTCGTTCCTCTTCTTATACTACCAATTTGAAGTTTCATCAATGAAGACCAAATAATTAAGGTCTCTATCATAGATGTGCACTTTCTAACATTGAAAATTTTAGTTATATAACTAACATTAACAATTGCATATTGCCATTTTAATGTCATACAACCCCTTTGACATCAAAAGGAAATTTAAAAAATTACAAAAATCTACAATCAAAATTCAAATACATTCTTCCATGAATCAATTTACCATGTAATTATAATGTCAACTTAATTGATATTTGGATTATACTATTATGGTTTCTTGTAGTTTTTATATCATCTAAGACATCCCTTCAAAAAGAAAAAAATTCAATAAAATTAATTGAAAACATTGACCATTCCTTCAACAACAAAAAATCTAACACACGCCTAATTTCAACAACCATCATAAATTTTAAGTCTTCCTAATTTAACATTTATTTCAATAAATTTGGACATATTCTAGTCCAAGAAGCTAAAAAATATAGCTCTCATTGGAATCCAATATTACTAATTTTGGATTGAAAAAAGTTAAATATTGGTATTTATTACACTTCAAAATCACAGATATTGGAATTCAAAAATTAAAATATTGGAATCCAAAAATTGAAATATTGGAATCTAATAATAGCCTTATGTAACTTAGTGGTCACTAGTCTTATTTAACTTAGTGGTCACTAGCCTTATGTAACTAAGCGACCACTGGCCTTATGTAACTTATCAAAATTGAAATCCAAAAATAGAAAAACTAGAATCCAATAATAGAGAAATTTGAATATTGGAATCTAAAAATTAAAATATTAGAAACCATTATACCTTAATTTGGGTGAAATCATTTAAAATGCCCACATTTTCATTAATAAAATGTCTTAACGTCTACTAGCCTTATGTAGCTTAGCGGTCGCTAGCCTTATGTATCTTAGCGACCGCTAGCCTTATGTAATTTAGCTAGCCTTATCTAACTTAGCGAATAAAGGCCTTATATAGTGCCTCGTTGCTATTTACCTTGCTGAGCTGGCGGATGGGTGACATATCATGTCACTCCTTAAATTTCTGTAATCTCCTTTGGTTGGCGTGGGGTTGAAGGCTTCTTTTTTTTTATTGTTTTCCTGGCAAGTGGGGGGTGCCGTGAAGAAGTATCTGTCTTTGTGCAGCCGCTACAGGGCAGAGAAGTCAAAACATATCCCAGAAAATCCGTGGTTTCCAGTGAGAGTGTGGTGTGACAGCTGCAGGGTGATCCCAAGGCACCGCCGGTGTTGATCCTGATGTTCTAGATGCACGCAACCTCAACCACGTTCTGTTGTTGCAAAATCCCGTAGCTGTTTTGAGCGCTTCCAATGTGCAGGTTGTCCACTATGTTGTTATCTGTTCAGTTCGACTGCATCCTCAGACTCGAGTTATCCTTCAAAGTATTTGTTTTTCTGTATCGACTGGGTGGCAGTGAGTTTGTTTTGCGGCTTCGGCCACGTGCTCTTTATTACCCGTCGAGCCTGTTGTGTGCTCTGTTTGTTGGTCGTGGATTTTCTGAGTTGTTTGGATTGGTGGTCGAGTTGTATGTTAAGGCCATGTGGTGGCAGGTTGATCCGCATGCAATATCTGTTGAGTTGTATATATAAATCGACCAATCCATTAAGGCCGAGCCGTTTCTGAGTCATGGGTTGGCCTGTGGACTAGTTTGTTCCCACCGCCCTTTGTGTCTGAATCTTCCTAATGTTTTACGCAAAATTTACAATGATATTTTGCACTGGAGGTGTTCTCCCTATGAGAATACCCCTATCGGAAAACGAGACAGTGATCTCCTTAAGCACGTGCCAAAGAGGATGCAAACTCAGGTGAAATTTGCACTGTTCACAGTTGTGGGGTTTTGGGTCCTGGAGGAAACTGTTGGCCTCAAATGGCTGGTATGGTCCCTGTTCCTGATGACGAGAGGGTGAAGAATAGTGTGGGAGCCAAACAATGGAGCAGATCGGTTATGGAGCAGGACACTAATCGTCTCACTCTCGCCTACTTCGCCATTTCAGGCCTCGACATCCTCAATGCACATCTGTTGCTATGTTATTTTCTGTTAAGTGTCGAATGCACCCTCAAATTCGAGATTCTCCTACCAGATATTTTTTATCAAAATCGATTAAGTGACAGTGTGGCTGTTACCAGGAGACCCGATGAAATTTATTGTTAAAGAAATTCTCTTGTAGAGATCTTACTTGCTGTTTCGATGTAACTCATGGAAGAGAACCTCATAGAGGCGTGGATCTGTTCATATCAGAATATTCATGAAGCACATTTTGCTTTGAAATTATATGAGCATCTTCAAACGAGTCACTATGTTGGCAGGCATAAAGGGTGCTGTTGGAATTATCACACCTTACAAGCTACAGCTGTGCTGTTTGCACCGAGAGCTTGATGCTGTCCCCAGATCTGATGAAGGAAAAAGGTTGGTGATTTAGTTGGATATGCGGGGAATCCTATGGGTTCATACACTGAGGAGCAGATTCTTCCTGCAAGTTTTGTTGTACCAGTGCCATCTACCATTTATCCTATTGTGGGTGCTGCAATTATGCTGAAGGGTATGACTGCTCAGTTTCTTCTTCGGCGTTGCTTTAAGGTGGAGCCCAGGCATACAATTCTTGTGCACGCTGCAGCTGGAGAAGTAGGATTTTTGTTGTCAATGGGGGTTATGCCCTTGGTGCCACTGTCATTGGTACTGTACCGACCAAGGAGAAGGCCGCACAAGCAATTGAAGATGGATGCCATCATCCCATTATCTATACCAGGAAGATTTTGTAGATTGTGTTAAGAAATTACAAAAGGACAAGGTGTGCAGGTCGTTTTTGATTCTGAGGACAAGGACACATTCCAGGGATCTTTGGAGTGCTTGGTTTCTAGAGGTTACATGGTGAGATTTGGTCAGTCATCAGGTGCAATTGATCGTGTTCCTTTGTCAGCCCTTGCCCCAAGATCATTGTTTTTGACACAGCCTTCCATGATGCAATACACTGCAACTCGAGAAGAGCTCCTGGAAACTGTAGGAGAATTATTTGTAAATGTTGCATCTGGTGTTCTTAAAGTCCGTGTGACAAAGACATACCCACTGGCAGAAGCTGCAAAGGCTCATGCCGACCTCGAGGGTAGGAAGACAAGCGGTTCAATAGTTTTGATTTTTTTTTCCTGATATCTAGCTGATGTGGAAAAACGTAGATCCAGGAGCGTGATGTTATCATTATGTCTCGTGTCCGAGCTTCAAATCATGGGGTTGGTTTGTAGCTGTTTTTCACTGCGTGGTTGTGGCGCTAGCTCGAGCTCGCAAAGCACTTTGGGTTAAAGGCAAGCAACGTCATTGAAACAATCATATGCATGGAGATGGCGTTTTAAACCAGGCATGTTAAATCTACTCCTTGTAATAGTTTTCTACCTTCTTTCAGTATCTTGAAATGAATTTTCTTTCCTCTTGAATGGCGCCTAGACTAGATGTTTTCGTGGTTGTTTATATCACTGCCTGATTGTGTGGTTGTTCCTTTAAATCTTATTCCAATTTCGCTGATTTTGCTTGGAATGTTCCTTCCTCTCTTATAGCTTACTCTATTTCATATTTGTCTAAATGGGTTACTGCAATATTGAGTGATGCAGTCTAGTTCGTAGGGAAGGAAACATTATTGAGTTTTGTTTGCTTATATGACTTTCTTTTAAAAAGAATTCTGTGATGGTAATTATAATTGAAGGTTACTAAATAGAAGGTTAAGCCTACATACCTCTTTTGGTTGAATAAATACGCATTTCCTGTTTAGGGCTCTCCTGTTTTGCTAAAAGGTACATTAATAGTGACGTTGTGTCTGAAACTTGTTTAAGCCTATGGGCATTCCTTACTTTATGTTTGATTAGAAAATGGCATTTGGGGTTTGTTTTAGAACTGTACATGGTTGACTGTTGTACCTAGTCTAGATGAGGGATAACCTGGCATCTATTTTGGCCTCCACGTGTTGAGAGAATTACTATACCTAATTCTTGATGTAAACTCTTGTATGATTAAAGCAAGGGGAAACATTGTAAGTTTAACTGAATGAAATCTCTACAATTTTTATTAAGGGTCGCAAGCAAGCTATTACTAGCTAGACTGAAACAAAAGTTGTAGGTGAATCCATGGTACTGGACTCGTGAACTCGTTTCCTGTTAGATGACAGCTGATTTCAGTGATAATATCATAGGTGGCTGTTATATTTATCTGTTTGATATTTGCTAAGACTTTTCCTCGATAAGCCCACATGGATCGGGTAAAATTTTCCATCTTCTATACCTTTGGCAAGGAGTTCATAGAACTTCTAGCCCTGACCGCACTGCGTAACCTTCCTGATAGCTATGTGCGTTGGTTCTTGGTTTGTGCTTGTACTCGTGGTAAGGTCTTTTGAGTCTGGGGCATCGTTGGTGTTTTGCCCTCTGCGTATCGAATCCCTTTGTTTTCGAACTCGAATACCTTATACTTCAAACTTGGTTACTAAAAGGTCCCATTTTGTGGCCTTGTTAGGGAAATCAATTTTTATTTTAATGTTTATTGACATTGTCTGAATTATATAAAAATTATTAACGACTTTTGGGTTTAGTCTTCCCTTATATTATGTAGAGAAGTTGACGATTAGGATAGGGTTTGTTGGTAGAATAATGGCCCTTTCTGTGTCTCTTTCGTACGCTTTTGGAAAAGTGGATTTGTTTTGGTTAACTAGTACTACGTTTTAAGAAATCCGATAAGGAGGTAGTGGTAAACTCCTTGGTTAAAACCAAAACTATAGTTGTGTTCTTTTAAGGGCATCGAACCCATATTACTTTGAAGCCCCCCTGGAAGAATTGGATAACGTCATTTTTGCTTCGCGCCTACGATCATAATTAGTACGCTTTGTCTTCTCTTGGACCCCTTTAGTTGGATGGAGTAAATTTTGGATTCCTATCACGTAACCCATAGCATTACATGAAGGAGATATCAACACTCTTGACTTTCTTGTTCCCAACCCATAAGGTCTTGCCTTGATTTATGTAATTTTGTTCTTACTAGTATTTGGACTTTCTCCTTGTTGGATGATTTAGTTTTCTCTCTCATGAGATTAATATTGGAGTTGTGAGTTGTGTTTTAATCCATTTCTGAATTTAGAATATTCCTTTCTTGATATTGTTAATTGTTAGCTTACTATTGCATTGTGTAGCCTTAACATGCTCAGTTCTTGCGAACTGACTTTAGTTAATATTTGTGCAGATGGATTATGCGAGTAGACTAGAAGAAAAGAGTGTAAAAGTTTCATCTGTACCATTATGAAGTTCCTTGTAAAAATGTCCAATGTGTTGTAAATTGTGTAACATTGCTTGTAAAGAGAGTTGATATGACCTCTTGCCTTGTATTGTTTGGTAATGGTGAAATAAAGTGTCTTGTTCTTGTGTAGTTAAGCTTGAAATTATCCTTGTGAGAAATGGCTTTCAATCTTTACATTGATATGAGTATTGTAAAACTTTGATCTTGAGAATAAATTGTTAAGTTAAATCTTTCTAAGACTTAGCGACAATATTTTATAAGTAAAGTAAAATGAGTCGGTTAACCCTTAATGAAGCTAAACAAAAATAATAATTTTATATTCAACAAATAAATGTAAAGGTGATCTATTTGAAATCAAATACTTCCATGAGTGATCAAAATGAAAACATCCTTTGTGAAGTAAACATTTATAAATTGATATCCCTAGCTAAACTAGCGAACACTATTCCTTTTGGATGAACTCTTAAACAAACTTAAGGGAAAACAATGGTCATTTCTGGAAGATATTAAGATTTAGTAAGTAGGAGAAGACTTTAAGTGAACTACTCTTCAGTGTATAAGAAATTAACTCAGTTGGTGAGATGAGTTTGTGCGAACCATATATTGATTCCTTCTGAAAACTTAAGTCATGAGCTAAAGGGTGTCTTACCAAAATAAATAAACCCTAACCATTTCTTACTGTGGCTTGCCCTAGCCGTGAGTGTGTCATGTGGATTGGACTTTCATGTTGTCTTGTCAAAAGAAAAATAAATTGTCTTTGATAAGTGTGAACGTTTCCGTGCTGACCTTGTGGTCTTCCCCGTAACAAATGATTCCAAGTGTTGGTTGTAACCTTGTGACGACATGTTGTGTCGTGTTGAGTCAAAGCAAGTCAAAAAAAAAAAAAAAAAGTTATCCTGTATTTCACTGCGTTGTTTTTGTGTTGGTATTTTTGGTGCGCTACATTTTGGTATCAGAGCGTAGGTTCATGCTCTCGAACCTATGGGCCAGATTGGTGTTGTATGGTGATGTTGCATGGTGGTGGTGGTGTTACATGATGATACTGCATGATGATGATGATGTTGCATGATGATGATTTATATTGGAAGAGTAATGTGCTTTAAGCGTGATGTGATTATTGTCGTAATTGTGATATTGTGAACGCACGTGATGTGTATGTCACTCAGTGCGTATTTGTCATCATGTTGATGTGTTGGGGATGAGAGTATTCTCTCTCCTTCTTGTGGATTCTAGGAAGAATTCACGTGTAAATTATTGTTTGTGATGTGTGAAAAGAATTCTAATGTGGATGACGTAGTGTTGGAGCATTGTGGCATATTGTGATATGTGGGTGTATCAATGTGTTGTATGACTAGTTGATGTTAAAAGAAACGAGTTGTATCATGATGTTTTTACCATGTTCTGAAGAAATGTGTGTACTACCTTGTTATGAAGTAATTATTGTTATGTTGTGATGTTATTATGTTCATCGTATATATGAGTTGTGTAATATGTAATGCTTCATGTCGTGAATTAGGGTCATACGGTGAGTGTATGAACCCTATCGTATTGTGATTGCACTTTGGGTGCAGAATGTGGTAAAGTGATGTATTGCGCCCTGTGAATGTATAATTGTGATCTACCCCGTATACCTACCATACGTGAGACGTTATGGTAGCTATGTGTGTACCACCATGGTGTTAGTGATGTAGTTACATGTTATGTTGTGAGCCTTACACTAACCGACCCTGAGGGAGATCGGTAGAAGTGTATGTTGAGAGTGAGGAATGGTGTACCATGGGTCAATAACTCGAGTCAAAACTCGGTTTAGTAGATTACATGTGACTCTTTCCTCTCTCCCTATGTGGTTGTATGTATGCAACCCTAGTGTATCTATGACTATGTTTAGCCTTGTCGAAGGGTGGCGGGATTGATATATATATTTTACGAGCTGAGGCTCGATGTTCCGAGTGCCAGCAACTCGTTGAGTACCCCTTTGGTGGCCAGATAAGGCCACACAGTTATCGTAATGTGACATTATTATAAGTTGATTTTATTCGTAAATTGAGCTTTTATTTTATTTTCGCAAGGACCAGCATATTTTCTTGATTGCAATGCTTTACAATTTTGGGCATTTCCTTGGTTTGTGGCACTAACATGGGGATTTGATACTAACTTTGGCCATTTGGTCATTTATTTTAGCTTGATTTGGGGTCTTCTTTTAAATTGGGAATTTTTACCGCCTTGCCCAAGGCTTGTACTTTTCCACTTGGCACTTTGACTGGATTGTTGTGTTGGTTCTAATGTCGTGATGTGTGGAATAGGGTCATGGGATGCACCATGGATTGGTTGGACCTATGGACCCGCTTCGTTGTATGGGGGTACGCCCCAAGGGGTACATATGACTAGCGGGTTATGGAGAACTACGCGTCATTATGTCACTTGGGTTAGGAGTGTCCAAACTCTGTGTGTCTTTGACCATGGGGACAACCGGCCTCCTTGAGGGAGGCAAAAGAGTTTGAGGGAGGCATAAGAGTTTGAGGGAGGCATAAGAGACTTGAGGGAGGCATAAGAGTTTGAGGGAGGCATAAGAGACTTGAGGGAGGCATAAGAGTTTGAGGGAGGCATAAGAGACTTGAGGGAGGCATAAGAGTTTGAGGGAGGCTTATGATATTTGTCTGTATGGTTGATGTTTCAGGATATATGTTGAGTTATTGTGATGTTTGGTAGTGGTCTTTTGATGTATGTGTTACTCATGTCAGATGGTTATGTGTTGTGATGTTGTGGACATGTCATTGATTCCCTTGTGGACACTATGTACCTGTAGCATGGTTTGTTGTTATGTGAGTCTTTCATTGATGCAAATTGAGGAAATGTCTGGTGGATTGTAGTACTCTTCTGTTTGAGTATTTGGTATGTCAGTCATTGATGTGTGATGAGTACCTATGTTATGTGGAGTGTGCCTATTCTATTCCGTAATTGTGTAACCTTTAGTGGAATAATACAATCATGAAGTATATACTTGTGTGCTTGTGAATCTGTAGTGTCTTGTGACCCTGATAGGGTGTTGTGGTAGCAGTTCATGTTGGGCACCCACAATAAAGAATAAACCAAAACTCTTCAATGATAAAATTTTAAAAGGAATTAAACTAAGAATAATGTTAACGGAAAGAGACTAATGAAAATAACAAACAAGAAAGAACTGCCAATCTTCACAGAACATTTAAAGTTAAAATTTCTACCAAATGTTCCTAAGGCTACCTAGTGACCCTGCTTTAATTAACTAAAATTTAAACCATAAAGTGTACTTCTCCCCTGCATGTTGTTGGTAACGTGCTTTTTCTTTTCCTCTGTGTTATGTCGCATCGAGGACGATGCTTTCTTAAGGGGAGGAGAATGTAGTGCCTCGTTGCTATTTACCTTGCTGAGCTGGCGGATGGGTGACATATCATGTCACTCCTTAAATTTCTGTAATCTCCTTTGGTTGGCGTGGGGTTGAAGGCTTCTTTTTTTTATTGTTTTCCTGGCAAGTGGGGGGTGCCGTGAAGAAGTATCTGTCTTTGTGCAGCCGCTACAGGGCAGAGAAGTCAAAACATATCCCAGAAAATCTGTGGTTTCCAGTGAGAGTGAGGTGTGACAGCTGCAGGGTGATCCCAAGGCACCGCCGGTGTTGATCCTAATGTTCTAGATGCACGCAACCTCAACCACGTTCTGTTGTTGCAAAATCCCGTAGCTGTTTTGAGCGCTTCCAATGTGCAGGTTGTCCACTATGTTGTTATCTGTTCAGTTCGACTGCATCCTCAGACTCGAGTTATCCTTCAAAGTATTTGTTTTTCTGTATCATGTTCTGGACTGGGTGGCAGTGAGTTTGTTTTGCGGCTTCGGCCACGTGCTCTTTATTACCCGTCGAGCCTGTTGTGTGCTCTGTTTGTTGGTCGTGGATTTTCCGAGTTGTTTGGATTGGTGGTCGAGTTGTATGTTAAGGCCATGTGGTGGCAGGTTGATCCGCATGCAATATCTGTTGAGTTGTATATATAAATCGACCAATCCATTAAGGCCGAGCCGTTTCTGAGTCATGGGTTGGCCTGTGGACTAGTTTGTTCCCACCGCCCTTTGTGTCTGAATCTTCCTAATGTTTTACGCAAAATTTACAATGATATTTTGCACTGGAGGTGTTCTCCCTATGAGAATACCCCTATCAGAAAACGAGACAGTGATCTCCTTAAGCACGTGCCAAAGAGGATGCAAACTCAGGTGAAATTTGCACTGTTCACAGTTGTGGGGTTTTGGGTCCTGGAGGAAACTGTTGGCCTCAAATGGCTGGTATGGTCCCTGTTCCTGATGACGAGAGGGTGAAGAATAGTGTGGGAGCCGAACAATGGAGCAGATCGGTTATGGAGCAGGACACTAATCGTCTCACTCTCGCCTACTTCGCCATTTTAGGCCTCGACATCCTCAATGCACATCTGTTGCTATGTTATTTTCTGTTAAGTGTCGAATGCACCCTCAAATTCGAGATTCTCCTACCAGATAGTTTTTATCAAAATCGATTAAGTGACAGTGTGTGTTACCAGGAGACCCGATGAAAATTGTTACAGAAATTCTTTGTTGGGACCTTACTTGCTATTTCGATGTAACTCATGGAAGAGAACCTCATAGAGGCGTGGATCTGTTCATATCAGAATATTCATGAAGCACTTTTTGCTTTGAAATTATATGAGCATCTTCAAACGAGTCACTATGTTGGCAGGCTTAAAGGGTGCTGTTGGAATTATCACACCTTACAAGCTACAGCTGTGCTGTTTGCACCGAGAGCTTGATGCTGTCCCCAGGTCTGATGAAGGAAAAAAGGTTGGTGATTTAGTTGGATATGCGGGAGTCCTATGGGTTCATACACTGAGGAGCAGATTCTTCCTGCAAGTTTTGTTGTACCAGTGCCATCTACCTTTTATCCTATTGTGGGTGCTGCAATTATGCTGAAGGGTATGACTGCTCAGTTTCTTCTTCGGCGTTGCTTTAAGGTGGAGCCCAGGCATACAATTCTTGTGCACGCTGCAGCTGGAGAAGTAGGATTTTTGTTGTCAATGGGGGTTATGCCCTTGGTGCCACTGTCATTGGTACTGTACCGACCAAGGAGAAGGCCGCACAAGCAATCGGAGATGGATGCCATCATCCCATTATCTATAACCAGGAAGATTTTGTAGATTGTGTTAAGAAATTACAAAAGGACAAGGTGTGCAGGTCGTTTTTGATTCTGAGGACAAGGACACATTCCAGGGATCTTTGGAGTGCTTGGTTTCTAGAGGTTACATGGTGAGATTTGGTCAGTCATCAGGTGCAATTTGATCGTGTTCCTTTGTCAGCCCTTGCCCCAAGATCATTGTTTTTGGACGCAGCCTTCCATGATGCAATACACTGCAACTCGAGAAGAGCTCCTGGAAACTGTAGGAGAATTATTTGCAAATGTTGCATCTGGTGTTCTTAAAGTCCGTGTGACAAAGACATACCCACTGGCAGAAGCTGCAAAGGCTCATGCCGACCTCGAGGGTAGGAAGACAAGCGGTTCAATAGTTTTGATTTTTTCCTGATATCTAGCTGATGTGGAAAAACGTAGATCCAGGAGCGTGATGTTATCATTATGTCTCGTGTCCGAGCTTCAAATCATGGGGTTGGATTGTAGCTGTTTTTCACTGCGTGGTTGTGGCGCTAGCTCGAGCTCGCAAAGCATTTTGGGTTAAAGGCAAGCAACGTCATTGAAACAATCATATGCATGGAGATGGCGTTTTAAACCAGGCATGTTAAATCTACTCTCTGTAATAGTTATCTACCTTCTTTCAGTATCTTGAAATGAATTTTCTTTCCTCCTGAATGGCGCCTAGACTAGATGTTTTCGTGGTTGTTTATATCACTGCCTGATTGTGTGGTTGTTCCCTTAAATCTTATTCCAATTTCGCTGATTTTTCTTGGAATGTTCCTTCCTCTCTTATAGCTTACTCTATTTCATATTTGTCTAAATGGGTTACTGCGATATTGAGTGATGCGGTCTAGTTCGTAGGGAAGGAAACATTATTGAATTTTGTTTGCTTATATGACTTTCTTTTAAAAAAGAAATTCTGTGATGGAAATTATAATTGAAGGTTACTAAATAGAAGGTTAAGCCTACATACCTCTTTTGGTTGAATAAATACGCATTTCCTGTTTAGGGCTCTCTTGTTTTGCTAAAAGGTACATTAATAGCGACGTTGTGTTCTGAAACTTGTTTAAGCCTATGGGCATTCCTTACTTTATGTTTGATTAGAAAATGGCATTTGGGGTTTGTTTTAGAACTGTACATGGTTGACTGTTGTACCTAGTCTAGATGAGGGATAACCTGGCATCTATTTTGGCCTCCACGTGTTGAGAGTATTACTATACCTAATTCTTGATGTAAACTCTTGTATGATTAAAGCAAGGGGAAACATTGTAAGTTTAACTGAATGAAATCTCTACAATTTTTATTAAGGGTCGCAAGAAAGCTATCACTAGCTAGACTGAAACAAAAGTTGTAGGTGAATCCATGGTACTGGACTCGTGAATTCGTTTCCTGTAAGATGACAGCTGATTTCAGTGATAATTTCATAGGTGGCTGTTATATTTATCTATTTGAGGTTTGCTAAGACTTTTCCTTGATAAGCCCACATGGATCGGGTAAAATTTTCCATCTTCTATACCTTTGGCAAGGAGTTCATAGAACTTCTAGGCCTGATTGCACTGCGTAACCTTCCTGATAGTTATGTGCGTTGGTTCTTGGTTTGTGCTTGTACTCGTGGTAAGGTCTTTTGAGTCTGGGACATCGTTGGTGTTTTTCCCTCTACGTATCGAATCCCTTTGTTTTCGAACTCGAATACCTTATACTTCAATCTTGGTTACAAAAAGGTCCCATTTTGTGGCCTTGTTAGGGAAATCAATTTTTATTTTAATGTTTATTGACATTGTCTGAATTATATAAAAATTATTAACGAATTTTGGGTTTAGTCTTCCCTTATATTATAATAGAGAAGTTGACGATTAGGATAGGGTTTGTTGGTAGAATAATGGCCCTTTCTGTGTCTCTTTCGTACGCTTTTGGAAAAGTGGTTTTGTTTTGGTTAACTAGTACTACGTTTTAAGAAATCCGATAAGGAGGTAGTGGTAAACTCCTTGGTTAAAACCAAAACTATAGTTGTGTTCTTTTAAGGGCATCGAACCCATATTACTTTGAAGCCCCCCTGGAAGAATTGGATAATGTCATCTTTTGCTTCGCGCCTACGATCATAATTAGTACGCTTTGTCTTCTCTTGGACCCCTTTAGTTGGATGGAGTAAATTTTGGATTCCTATCACGTAACCCATAGGATTACATGAAGGAGATATCAACACTCTTGGACTTTCTTGTTCCCAACCCATAAGGTCTTGCCTTGATTTATGTAATTTTGTTCTTACTAGTATTTGGACTTTCTCCTTGTTGGATGATTTAGTTTTCTCTCTCATGAGATTAATATTGGAGTTGTGAGTTGTGTTTTAATCCATTTCTGAAATTAGAATATTCCTTTCTTGATATTGTTAATTGTTAGCTTACTATTGCATTGTGTAGCCTTAACATGCTCAGTTCTTGCGAACTGACTTTAGTTAATATTTGTGCAGATGGATTATGCGAGTAGACTAGAAGAAAAGAGTGTAAAAGTTTCATCTGTACCATTATGAAGTTCCTTGTAAAAATGTCCAATGTGTTGTAAATTGTGTAACATTGCTTGTAAAGAGAGTTGATATGACCTCTTGCCTTGTATTGTTTGGTAATGGTGAAATAAAGTGTCTTGTTCTTGTGTAGTTAAGCTTGAAATTATCCTTGTGAGAAATGGCATTCAATCTTTACATTGATATGAGTATTGTAAAACTTTGATCTTGAGAATAAATTATTAAGTTAAATCTTTCTAAGACTTAGCGACAATATTTTATAAGTAAAGTAAAATGAGTCGGTTAACCCTTAAAGAAGCTAAACAAAAATAATAATTTTATATTCAACAAATAAATGTAAAGGTGATCTATTTGAAATCAAATACTTCCATGAGTGATCAAAATGAAAACATCCTTTGTGAAGTAAACATTTATAAATTGATACCCCTAGCTAAACTAGCGAACACTATCCCTTTTGGATGAACTCTTAAACAAGCTTAAGGGAAAACAATGGTCATTTCCTGGAAGATAATAAGATTTAGCAAGTAGGAGGAGACTTTAAGTGAACTACTCTTCAGTGTATAAGAAATTAACTCAGTTGGTGAGATGAGTTTGTGTGAACTATATATTGATTCCTTCTGAAAACTTAAGTCATGAGCTAAAGGGTGTCTTACCAAAATAAATAAACCCTAACCATTTCTTACTGTGGCTTGCCCTAGCCGTGAGTGTGTCATGTGGATTGGACTTTCATGTTGTCTTGTCAAAAGAAAAATAAATTGTCTTTGATAAGTGTGAACGTTTCCGTGCTGACCTTGTGGTCTTCCCCGTAACAAATGATTCCAAGTGTTGGTTGTAACCTTGTGACGGCATGTTGTGTCGTGTTGAGTCAAAGCAAGTCAAAAAAAAAGTTATCCTGTATTTCACTGTGTTGTTCTTGTGTTGGTAATTTACGTCTAATAACAACAATATTGGAGTCCAATAGTACTACTAATGGAATCCAGTAATAGTAAAAATGGAATCCAATAGTAACAGAAATGGAATCCATTATACACAACTAAATTGATAAATTTCTACCAAATTTTGTAATATTGGAGTCTAGATTCACTCGAATATATCGATGTTTATTAAAATAATCATTATTTTGGTAAAATCAAAAGTAGCATATCTTCTCCTTTTCACATTAACTTCTTTTATCTATTAATGTCATAAATGAATCCTTGATGTCTTTGTATACTTTATTTAAGTGCATCATTCTAATGTGATTGATTCTTGTATAATTTCCAAATGGAGAAGATTCATACCAAGCTCTTAGAAGGCTACCACACATATGATGAATGTGAAATTGAATAGCCCCAGGAGCATCTGACTCACACTACACAAGTATACCGAGTTCACCACTTTATCCACAAATTTTAAAAATGAGAGCACATCTAGTCATAGAGGTTCAGAGAAATCTGGAAAAATCCTCTGCGCAACAAGAAGTAAGAAGGACATAACCCTACTCAACAAGATGACGAATCCAAAGAAGATGATGATGATTTAGGGTTACATATATAAAAAAATGTAATAAGAGGAGAATAATAGATTAACTAATAAATTTTTTACATATTAAGCGGTTACTGACCTGTCTTGCAGTTATTTACCTGACTATCGTTTCCCTCCCTGTCTTCATACACCTTTGCATTGTATGATAACATTCGTTTAGAATTTTCTACATTATCACTCTCCAACAAATCCTTTCTTCTTCTACCCCATGGTTGGGTAATTATGATAGGAGATATATCAAGTGTGGAGTAATCTTTAATTTTTTTGGTATCCCTTTTTGTTTTCAGATAACCCCATCAAAAAATTGGCAATATGTGGTGTATCGTGCTTTTAGAAATTTGAATTATTAGTTTACTTAGCTAATTTATCTAGCTATAAAATTTAAAACTTTATCTAAAGTGGTGGACGCAACCAAAGGCTTTTCATGCCCTAGGCAACTTAGGCAGTTGCCTAGGGCCCTAAATAGGGAGGGGCGGTTAATGTTTTTAAAAAAATATCAAATTTCAGCCTTAGGGACAGGTCGGCCGTCGGCTTTAACAGTTTGAATTTTAACCGGTGCAAATATATAATTATATATTGGTATATAAACACTGAACTGGAACAGGCAATGGCAGATGTCAGACAGAGACTGCAGTGGGAAAGGATAAAGTTGAGCGATGGAATAGGATAGTGACTAGTCTGATAATCGATAGATCATAGGATTTAAATCAGGGATTCAAATTTTAGGATTCAAGGTTCAGCGGCCAGCCTTCAAGGCTTCAGGAAATTGGAATTGCTAATAATTATTTTTCTTTTCCTTTGCGGGCCACGGCTGTCACTGTGTCAGGATGCACAAATTATAATTCATTCACTGAATCGCCAAAGGAAGAAAAAGTTTTTGTAAGAGAACTTGAATAGAATACGTATGAATCATGATCTGGTACTAGGTACATGTTTTTTTTTATATGCATTGCACAAATTGAAATTCTCCTAGTCCTGGGACCTATTTGTTTAATTACGTTTTTAGATTAAGGTGTCATTTTGAGGTAAATTATTCAGTTACAGTACTCTTAGGAAAAATCAAGAATAGATATTTTGTCATTTTGACATTATTATTGAGTGTGTGTACTGAGTACTCCCTGAAAACTTGGAAGGTTGAAACGGAAATTGAACTAATGGCCGACCTTCACCTGAGATTTTCCTGTTACATGTTGTTTTAGTTTGGGTTATTTGTTTGGAAACTAGATTGAATGCAAGCATGAGTATTCAAAAAAGGGATCAAACAATCTAGATGTTTTTTGATGAGTATGACTCAAATTACAAGGTCTTATGGTAATTTTCAAGGAAGTAGGAATGAATCTTAATTTGATTAAATAGGTGAAACTAGATTAAATAGCCTTTCTATTCTGACAATTGAACACGAAATCGCTACAACAATAAATTATGATGACAACATTGATAGTTTTGCTATGGAAAAGGCAAGAAAAAAGAATATATAGCTTTAATTGAATGTGTTAAAAGTTATACTATAATTGTTTTAAAAAACATGCACAGGGGGGTGTCTAGTCCAGAAGGGGGGGTGGGAGGCGGGGTCGTAATCTCTGAGTACTTCCTATGACGCTTTGAAACCTTAATTCGGCCTTCGACGCAACCCATGTCTATTGTTTATCACGTTTGGTTCCTTATATGGAATCCACACAAAATCTATACAAAACTTTTCATGAATTATTATGGGAAAACCCCACCACCAAAAACTCTTTCATAAAGTTAACCAGCAGAACCATTGTCTTCTCGAGTTAGCTAGTGCTATAGGGATTATTGAGATGCACCAGTAGTGGTCTGTCCTATGTGCTAAGAAGGTTGATCGAGTCATTAAAAGGAAAGAAGATTGGAAAGTTATTATCGATCAACTCATTACTGAAGATTCGCCCCACATAAATGCTACTTGGAAAGGACTAGGATTTGCTAACATTCTCACTCTCACTGTTCGAGTTAAAATTATTGGCTCATTCATTATTAGAATCATATCAAAAGTGTGGGAAAAAGTAAATCCTTGGCTAATGTGGAATGGGAAAATTTTATGTGATGAACTCTTTTTCAACCATCATTCTATATGTTGGTCTCCCATAATCCATTTCTAGAAACATTATCTTGCATATGTATTTTGGATCCAAGTGCTCAAGCTCTCTAGGTAGGGGATATGAACATTGCAAGAATTTTTTCTGTGAAAAATGTAATTAGATACAATGAAATGTCATCAAATCAAAATTTAGACGAGCTCAATGGTATAAATTATCCATTGATCTCCCATATTTCTTAAGGGAAGTGATTACCTCCTCATACTAATTGTCGAGCCGCAGACACTGTTGATAGAAGTGGGAACTTCTCAGGAAAAGGTTCAAGCTTTAGTAAACATCTTTAATTCATTTGTAGATTTCGAATGGAACCCTTACTATTTTATCGCTATATCTTCCGAAATACCCGGAATTATTTCCATTACAGTGCACTCACACCAAAAATTCTCTCACTTTCCTTCTCGTTAAAATGAAAACAAAAACATATTTTCCCTCCTTGTTTTTTATGACGATGCTTGTTATAACGCTCGAGGATTTTCAGGGATATATATGCACATATACGGCCGGGAAAACTATCTATTCTAAAAATAAAGCCCCCTTCTAAATTGATTTTCTGAAAACAAGAGCGAAAATGTTGCAAAGTACTGCCGGAGTTGAAATGACAATGTATGGTACCAAAGATGAATTGATAACATTGAAGACGTGAATGTTACATTTTATGAAACACTAAAAAATGACAAGTGATTGTGACCATATGTTAATTGATGTAAGGACTCAAAAATACATGTGCAGTACTCAAAGTTTTGAAAAATGATAAATGCTTCATGTAAGGATAAAATTAGATTGTTAAAAAATTCCTGAAAAAATATGTGCGAAGAAATGAAACTAATACTGGTTATGTCAAAGATTTCTAACTGTGTGAGCACAATGCGTGAGCTAGAAGACTCTTTTCAAATTGAAAATGGGTGTGTGGAGATGACTGATTCTAGGAGAGTGATTTCTGATATGTGCCAAGACCAAGGGGGAAGCAGAAATCGGACTTGGGATGAGGTTGTGACGAATAACACTCTGTCAAGGGCTGCCAGAAGAAAGGAGTCTAGCTCTCTCCCATTCTTGGGTGAATGGAATCCCTACTTTGACAGTTACTTACGAGATACTGATTAATGCCAACAAAAGTTATGGGACAAGCCTTTTTGGATATTTTTCTTGTTTCAGGCCAAAAAATGATCAGGTTAGGGAATGGGCCAAAAGAAAATGAAGGATTGAGGGCTATCTGGAGGTTATTTCCATGGCCAATGAAGAATTTTTATTCATCTTTGGTTTAGAGATAGGTTAGTGGAGGTTCCACAGGAGGGCCATTTTTCTTTGGTAAAACTGTTACCAATCTATGTCGGTGTAAGCCATGGGCTTATTTTGAATTTTTAGTCTCTTGCAGGCCAGTTTGGGTGTGCCTGCCTGCACTCCCCATTGAGTTTTGTGATCAAGAGGTGCTTCTACGGATTGGTAAATCCTGTGGTCATTTTATCTCTTTTGATCCTACAACTATGGCTAGAACCAGAATGGTGAGTACAAGATTTTGTGTTAGTGTGGGCCAAGAGAAACCCCTCCCTCAATCTATTTGCCTAAACTCTTCTGTTGGAACTCGGGTTTAGAAAATTGTTTATGAAGGATCCTTTGTCTTTTTCTCAAAATGCAACTCGATGGGCTATGGCATGGCTGCATGCAAGAAAAATATCCCGAAATGGAAGATTAAAGCTTCTTAGATTAAACCCGCTTCAGGGCAAGTGGAGAAGCGACTTGGGGATTCTGTCGCACTGGAACTACATACTGTGATTCTGGATTCTAAGCGGATTAAATCTGCTAAAACCTTGCTTGATAAACCCGAGATGCCGTATGTTCTACATGGAGGCGCTGTTTTGGATGGAGGATAGGGGAGTCTTGATAATGTTTCATTACTGGGACATTCGAGGGATTTCAATGATCTCTTTCAGAATAGTTCAGAGGATTTTGACTCAGATGATTACTCGATAGATCTTGCGATCGATTGTAAGGAAGATCCAGACGAAGACAATGATTTTTTCCCTCCTCTGCCAATGGACGCTTTAGATCTGGCTGGGAACACAACCTTAGATAGAACGGAGCATGCAGGACCCAGGTCGAGGGATGTAAAATTTGTTCAGATAGATGTTAAGTTGGACGTTTTGGTGTAGGAAGACGTGGTGTCAAAGGGTGAGGTGCAACATCAGTTAGAGGTAAGAGAGGAATGACTTGTTGTAAATAGTGCTCTGCTAACTCATGACTCAAGTAGGACGGTTGATTTGGTCACGTAGGAGGAGTTCGAGGATTCCTTTGAAGAAAAATGATGTAAGTGGGTTATCGAACACCTCTTGAAAGATAATCTAGAAGTCATTTTACCTATTGAATTTTTTTCTAAAGATCATATTGATCCCGACTCCATTAAGGTACTTAAATTCTGGGAGGGAGAGTGTTATAAAGAGTATGTATTTTCGACATATGGTGGTGGTGGGAAATATTGATTTTATGATGTGTCGAACATGGTGAGATCTAGAAGAGATAGATGCGAGACGCTTTCTTCCTCTCTTTCTCGAGGCTGATTTCCCTCTCTATTGCAGTAGTATTGTCATGCCCTTATTGTCTTCTCTGTACAAGACTTCTGCTATGCTTTTTTTGGTTTTTTGTGTTGTTGGACAATTGTGCCTTTGTGTGTTCTTCCTTGAGCTTGTATCACTTTATCTGGGTATTGACCTTTTTTGTGTACCTTCTGGGTAGAATCCCAGTAAAAATAAATGTTACCCTTAATTAAAATTATTGGTTATGTAAAAAACTTTGAATGCAAACTTACTTTCTCATATATTAATTGCAATGTTTAATGATGTTGGTCAATGGAATCAAAAAAAAAAAATTCAAATCCCTATACCCTTGTGGATGTGGGAAAGAAATGATCATACCTCGAATGTTGGTTCAATTCTCAAAGCCCTTCATCAACAGTTCAGACATAAAAAAAATAGGCCTCGCCTAGAAATATCTGTAAATAAGAAAATTTGAAATTTCCCTTTATTTTTTTCTACACACAACCGTCCAATAATCACACCTATTAGGGTCTATGTTTTCATCAGAATGAATTATAAGTTGGATTTCAAAGAAATCTTTTTTACCAAGAAATGATTCCTCCTTCAAGATTTTGTTTTTAGTAAAACCTGATTCCACCTCTAATTGAGGTAGCAACACCTGTGATGTCTGACATGAAGCCGACCCCAGCAAACCTAACACAATGGGGAAAACATGAGTCTCAACCAGTAGTTAAATCTCCTCTACAAAATTTTATCACACCTCACAATTCAAAATCATAGCCACCTCCAGATCATACTCCGCGGAATCTGTTGATGAAGTATATGAAACATTCCCCAAACAACCAGTAGGATGGGTTGGCACTCCTTCCAACACAAATTTTTTTTCCTTCACTTTCTGTTTGACTTTCTTATAATCATAAGCAAGTTGACCCAAGGAAAAACATTTCCTGCACTTGAAGGGAAATGCTTCATAGTCAAAAGGTTGAGTCCATATTCTATCTAAAATTTTGAGTTCAATGGAAGCAGGTAGATCAAAAGAGGTGTTTAGATACACCAGAATATGAAAATAAGTAGTATGGGTGTAAATTTCAATTTTAGAATCTATGGAAAAACACCTTCCCAAAGCATTACCAATGGATATCAAGCTCTCCTCCCTAGAAAGCTGCAGCGGTAGATGAGGTAATCGAACCTATTGATGCGTAATAACAACAGCCCTGATTTTTTGAAACTCGATGGGTTGAGATAGTTAGTGTGATTGTATAACATGGAGCTTTTCCAAAGTGTGGGACTTTTCAATCGAGAAAGCTCTCCGAATGAAGGCCAGTTCCTATTCCTCTATTCTGATACACACATTCAAATTATAGAGGATTTACTCCAGAATCTACTCTAACTTTCAAAGGATAGAGTGTTAGGAAGATGCAATAAATAAACCTAAACTAAAGAGGTGATACACCAAATGAATGCTGAATAAATTACTTTTCCATTAAACACAAACCATTAAAATGTAATACAACCATGCACAAATAACCAATATTACAATGAGAGATCAGATGAAAGTAATGAACACAAGAGAGGGTTGAAAATCATCCAAAGACATGTATTATCACTCCAAAAATTTGATACAGTACACTACAATGGCAAAGAGGAAAAAAATGTATTATGGCTTGAAGGCGAGGTTTTAACTCCACAAACTCACTTGGAGACAAGAGAAGAAGGGAGGGCACAAAGAAAAATTATCCAACATTAGGAAAATTCCCTTCCTTAAAATATATATGAAGAATGAGAGAAGAAAGAGAGAAGAAAGAGAGAAGAATTCGAATTCATGCCTCGACCACCCTAGAATGCATTGAATTTACCTGCAACAATGATGGGTGCCATTGCAAAACCCATACCTCCATGCACTATTCCTTTTTGGGAAAGAAAGGAAGCCCATGCCTCATTATTTTGGTAGGTGAGAAACTTGGAACACCCTCTAAAAACGGCGAATTGTATTTGTGTAGCAGACGCTGTGAGATTTCCAAAAATTTCTTTCTTATGTAAATCCGAGCTCCCAGTCAAACGTTATGGCCATCTGAAGATTGGGGTGTCATTATGCATTAATGGAGAGTTCTTGATCTTCTTCTTTCAGAGTCCGAAATGCATGAAAATTCTGAAATCTAGAAAATTCAGACTTTCAGACATTTCCATTTCGGAGATTGGGTTACTGTTCATTCACGAATTCTGCTTGAGAGTTCCGAAACTTCGAAACTCCGAAGTTTGAAATTTCAGACATTTAGAATTCGGTATTTCAGATATTTTGTTGTGTTTTTATGTTTCAGGGTTCCAAACTTTCGAAACTCCGAACCCCAAAACCCTGAAACCCCAAAGTTTAAAATTTCAGACTTTAAAAGTTTCAAAACTTTTTGGTTTCAGAACTTTTTACCTTCATGCTCACCGAGATCTCCGAAAATATGAAGTCTTAAAGTCTAAAACTTTCGAAAATATGAACCCAAAAACCCCGAAGTCTGAAATTTCAGACTTTCGGAGTTTCAAAAGTTTTTGGTTTCAGAACTTTTTACCTTTGCACTCACTGAGATCTCCAAAACTCCGAAGTCTAAAATTTTGAATTTTGGAATTTCAGACTTCTAGATTTCAGATATTTTTTCTCACCTTTTTCATTTTTCTCGGTGAAAAATCCAAAACTCTGAAACCTAAAAGTCTTAATTTTCAGACTTTCAGACTTTTAGAATTGTAGAACTTTTTCTTTCAGAGTTTTTGTCACTGTTGATCGCTCAAAAACTGCCGAGAGTTCCGAAACGTGAAACTCTGAAAGTCCGAAGTATTAATTTTCAGACTTTTGTAGTTATGGAATTTTTCCTCTTTTGGAATTTTTCCTCTTTCGAAATTTTTCCTTTTCTCCAAAACCCGAAAGTCTAAAATTTCATACTTTTAGACTTTAGGATTTCAGATATTTTGTCATATTTTTGTGTCTTACCATCAAAAATATAAAAAGCTCCATCTCTGAAGTCTAAAATTTCTTACTTTCGGGGCTTCTTCTTTTCCCGAAATCTCTGCAACTTGCTTGAGTCTGTGCAACCTTTTAGACCAACCTCGAAATACAAGATCCCATGACTCCATGAACCCATTAATTTTTCCTGTGTGCAAGGTCGTTTTGTCCAATTTTTCCTAAGGGGAAAAATTGGATAACAAAACCCACATAGGATTGACATTAAATGTTTTAGTGATTGGATTAAAAGATAGAAATAATGGTTTCATTAGCAAGTGATGATTTTGTAGTTCCCATAACTTGGAGAAGATAACATCTCTATCTTTAACAACATTAAAAAACACAATAAATAAACCTCTAACACTAGGAGAAAATTTCAATTTACCTTCCATGAGTGGTTTGCAATTCAACGAAATCCAAGAGTGACGAAGTTGTTGCCTAGCCAAATTCCATTGAAATGGGATATCAATCCCTAGCTCAAGAAATATTTTTCAGCATATAACACAGTCTCCCATAACAGAAGGAGGGGTTTTGGAATCCTTAAGTGGTCTTGTAGTCTAGGTATTTTAAATAGGGGTCACCGTCGCCACATTAAAAAATGAGTGCTTCTTAATAAGGGCTTGTTGGAGATGTTCCCCCACAAACCCCACCTTTGAACCTGCATTGTATGACACTGGAGCCAAAGGGAAGAACCTATTGACAATTTTTCACTCGTGCAAATGGGAAACTCGAAACTTCGTTTCATATGGAGAGGATTTATGTGATGAACCTAACTAAGGGAAAAGGTATAAGTTCAATGTCACTTCAAGAGTTTTAGAATTCCCATCTCCTGCTTAGTTAGTCTTTACAAATGATCTCTATCATGATTAGGCACTAGATCTCTCAGGAAATAGTGCAGGATTTTGACACAAATGGGAAAGCTAGGTAAGGAGAAGAGGGAGAAGCCAAAGCTTGTAGAGGGGCAACCCACTTCATGATGTTTTCAGTTTATGATTTACAAATGATTTATGAAACACATATTTGTAGCTATGTGTGTTGTTACAGAATGCAACACCTCACATATGTTTCCATTCCATGTTCATCTTCAGCAAGGAAACAAAGAATTCCCAAAGGACAAATGCATAGCCTTAATGAATTCAGGAATCACAATACATGTGGGATATTCCATCCCATAGCAGAAAATATATTTACAAATTGCAGTTGGAGGAGTTCATTATTGAGTTACAGGTATTTTGAATTTCATTATCTCTTATGATTAATTGCTATTAGTTATGTGATTGAGTTGTTTAGTTCATTATATAATCAATAGATGCCATAAAAACTGAATGTAGAAAGAAGTGTACAACTCAATTATAGAAAATAATGTCATTTATTCATGATGAAATCATATGTTTCCCACAGAAGACGTGGGTTTTAACTTAGGTCTATTGAAGTAAAAGATGCATGTACGCAAAGCTAAAATGAAAAGAATATAGAGAAAACCCATCATTTCCTTTTAGAACTTTTCTTGGTCTTCATCATCTCGAGTTGCATCTTATTCATCTTCATCTTCTACATTATCTCCAGCCTCCGAAAGCCACATCACTATACCTGAGAAAAGAAAGAAAATTGTTGTCAATTATTGAGCTCCAGGTTTAATCTATATTCTTGTTCTCTTAGTTTCATGCAAATGAATATTTTGAAATCAAGTACACATAAGATACATCTACAATGAACAGGAAAAGAGAAGTGCAGAATCATATCATTCAAAATAACATGTATGGTTCTCAGACTCTATATAGACAAGAAGAAGAAGAAGAAAAGTCACTATCGAATATAAGAGAGGATGAAAGTCTATTATTTTGTAGCTATTTTACCTATGTGTGTAGGTACATGTAACAGGTGAAGGAAGAAATTTTTTTTTCATGATTTAAATTTAGAACTAACAAGTACAGTTTGCATTAGTAAAATGATCAAGTCACAAAGTACAAGTTTTCAAAGCCTTTATCACTCAATTAAGAGTGTCAAGTACAACTTTGTTCACAACATGCAAGTACAATGTTAATAGGAGAAAAAAAAATTAATGTACACTTTTCAGAGCATTATTCCTTATAGAGTAAGGCTCACTCAATATAAAACAAATAATGAACCAATCAAGACAGATTTATAGTCTATGACAAAGGCTAGAAAGATTTTCATCTTAGAATGGAAGTAAATCAAGGAAAACTATGAAAATTAGAAATGAACAATAGAGCTCATCTTCTTATCAAGTAAGAAATAAGATAGAATTTCTTAGCATGATCATACTCTAAAATAATGATCTAGGATCAACATGTTTTAGATGGAAAATAAAGCTACAAAACAGAATGCTACCTAGCACAAAGAAGGATTCATCAATGCCTAGGAAAGAAGTTTGCAATTTGAGACTATCCCGGAGGCATGATATGGAAGAAGGTACAACTTTACAATACATTACAAAGAATGATATCCAAGAAAGATACTGAAAAAATAGATTATAGTTGCAATACTTTCTCAACTGATAATACATTTAAGAGAACTTCATCAAGCTTCAAGTGGTCATTCCAGATTACAGAAAATCATATTTGCAACTACAGTTTCCTGAATAAGAGCCACAATTTCAACAAAGCTATTTGTGGAAGCTCAATAAGAAGTGTACCAATCCAGAGATTCGGAACCAAATCAATGGTGTATTACAACCACTTTAGAAGAAATTTTGATTACACCTTTTGCATTTATAAAGGAATCATTTTAAAGGCTAAGCACAAGAAAACACAAATTACAAGCGATAAAACAGAGATAAATATATGCAGGTTACAAGTGTTGGCACTTATCATATGAAGTTTACAGAAGGTTGAAGAAAATGATCCAAGGTCAACGATAAAACTTCAATAGTAAAATAAATTTATGCATATTTCTTCTCAAATCATAGCAAGAACAGAACTTCTCAGTACCAACAAAGTAAGATATAACTCAATTCATTTGAAGTAGGAAATGAAGTTTCTAGAAGATCAAAAACATCTTAAGTAAAAGTCACCAGATGGATGGTACTGGAGTTCAAGACAGGTTTGTAAATATCTTAAATACTATTCTTGAATGAAAATAATGCATTATAAACAAGTTTAGAAGTTCAAATTTGCGAAGGCTTCATGCATTTGTACAAGACACTAGTACTATGCAGGATTTTTTAAGTGAAGGTTAATATGTAAGAGTTTAAGAATAGATACAGAGTGAGTACATTAAAGAAATTTTTTGATTTATCAGTTTAAGAGCATTAATAATATACATATTCTTTTAAGTTTCCTCAGATATGATTTTCATGAAGCTACATAAGGTACAAAATACCTTGTTTTACAATTTAAAACTACAAGGTACAACATACCTTAAATTTTAAATGAAATAATCCCGTAGAATTCACAGATCAGTGTTATTAGTGGAAGAAGGAATGAATATGTAGTTACAAAATTTCAAATATGAGTCAAAGACATAACATAAATTACATAGCCAATACATGAAATTTGACCAAGCTCATGGAAATTTTTAGTTGAAGTATTTGCAACTCATTTCATAGAAGAAAAGCATCAAGATCAAAAAGAGACTACCTCAAGTGTTATCACCATTCCAGAAATGAAAAATATAGGAATAAAGCCTCACTGATAAGATGTAAGCCTTCGATCTAGATGCAGTCAAAGTACAACATGGCATCCGTTTCCAAACAAGAGTTCAAATTTAAAAATTCCAGCAACTCAACAAGCATATTTATGTAAAAATAAAGAGATCAAATTTTTTTCAGGAAAGCATACTACAACTATGAGGAGTTCCAGTATTTACAATTCTACAATAAAGTTTCAACTCTTTATTTAGATAGGCACTACATTATGCAAATTTTCTAGGAATGAAGTAATAGATAAAGTTTATTACAATTTTCCTAGGCCATGAATACTTTCAGAATTAAAACAATAGGTTCAGCTAACACTACAGGAAGCTCAAGTATTCAAAATTTTCCATAGCTCGAAAACCTAGTATGAAGAATTTCTCAATATTTTACAAAAGTTTCAGTCAAGGAACGACAACACAGAATCATCAGAATAATGCAAACTCAGTTTGGGTACGAATGGGACAGTTAAATGATGTAGTAAAAGAATGGATATCTGTTAATCGAGTTCAGATTCAATGTAACAAAGATACAAATCAAAGGAAAGAGCAAAGAAACAGGTTTAGAGATAAAATACAAGTACCCAACAACTAATTTCACCTTCTGAAGACAACAGAAGAAACGCTCAAAGTTTTCTTTCAACCAAGCACAATATAAAGTTCAAATCATTTTATGGCAAGCAGAGTTTGAATCTTTTTTTCTACGAATACCCACTACAGAATATTTACAGATCTACGTGTTTTAAAGTAAAATAAGAGAACCCAAGTCTCCAAAACACTTTGAAATTACGAAACAGAAGGAAAAATGGCACGAGTTCAGGTACCCAGATAAGTTTTATTCTTTTTTCGAAATATTTTTCCACATTAGTTCAATGCATAACAAGGTGTTGCATATATAATCAAGATGGAAAAGAACTTACCATTTTCAACACAAATCATCAAAACCCTTGAAATTTGTTCCCAGGAACAAAAAACCCAGAAGCATTTTCGAAACTCAAATGAGTTTGCAGAAGTAAGAAACAAGAAAATCACGAATTTTAAAAGTTTTCCGTATTACATCAAAGGAAAGAATCAAATGAATGTGCATGAATGCAAAACAAGGTACAGAGTTTTACCTTTTTGAATATGAGCATGACATATCGAAGCGTCACAAATCAAGGTATGAATGCACACGAAGCAAATACCAGAGCCTAAAGCTTAGTTTAACGATTTCTAGGATAACCACAGTGAAGCCCAAATGACAGCAAAATGGCAGAAAACATAATACTCACACACACAACTTCACAGGGCCTACCAGAATTGAGCTTAGAGACCAGATAATGGCGGTCACGAAGAAAATTCTCCAGCGCTTCACCCTCAAAATCAACATTGTGAAATGAGAAAAAGTTTAGGGTTCTAGTTGTTTTACTTGACTAACCAAGCCACCTTTTCACTTAACTCACCGAGTGAGTTGAGATCAACGATGTATATATAAATTGTACTGAAAACAAGGGTCACCAATGCAAACCACCAATCAACCAAAAAGTTTACAGAACCCAACTAGGGTTAATGAAAGTACCAATGTGGAATTGCACAAGAAAACCCTAACTCAATCAAAGTTAGCAACAATTACCAACATAATCGAAGGGTCGGTCCATCGTGAGGAGGGGACACAATGATTTAAGAAAAATCATGCTCAAAACTATAGTCCACGGGCCACATTATTACCAAGACCAATCATCATGCCACGGTTGCAGAGAGACCAAATCATATGTCAAATACCAAGCTACGTACTTCTGAGTCATCATCACAATGCAATTCCATGAAAAGATCAGGCCATGTAAGTATAAGGTTTCAACATTATAAAAAAAATCATGCATTGATTAAATGGTTGGGTATTTTAGCCTTAATCATTAAAAGGTGGTCAAACAAGATTAAGGTATTTGACCTTAATACTAAACATTATTCACAACAATAATTAAAACAGGCCAAATATAGTATGCCATGATCAATCCAAAGATGTTGAGTTTTTTTAAACCAAAATATATGCCAATGTAGTTCCAAAAGTGAAGAAGGCAAAATTTTTATTTTTCACTCGAAGAGAATGTGTTTTTCATATCATTCACTAGATGACAAAACATAGATGAGGACAAATTTGTATCATACTCCCTGGTTACCTTAATTTTTCAAGAAAATATCTTGTTACTTGCAAAAGAGTTGTCACATCAGAACTGCAAGAAGATAAAAGAATGCACTTTACAAGGATTACTTGCACAGGAAGCAAAGGGTAAAGATAACAATTAATTATTCATCCTAATTAGTACCCTATTTTCTTCAAATAGTGACCATGGTATTCATACAGGAGTCAAATCAGTTTGAATTGGTTATAATAACCTTGCATTTTTATTTTTAGTCCTTTTATTATTAAAATCAATTTAAGGGTTATTAATATCATGCAAGCACTAGTTAGACTATAATTTATTTTTAGGGGGTTGGGTCAAAAATGTTTTCTATATATTATGTGCATTGGCAAAGTAAAAAGGGTAATATTTACATGAGGGATTTTATACTGAGATCTGAAGCTATTGGCTAGATTTTCCCTTGAATGAGAACCAATTTTTTTCTTTCCAGTACTTTGCACCGGTGTGTATTAATTTATTAACTCTTGTGAAATTGCAATCCCTAAATTAATTACCTTACCTTGCTGCAAATTTGGTGCTTTCTACATAATCTTAGTGTGCAAAAATATATAGTTTTGTTGTGATTTATCCCTCAATAGTAAGGTGTTTTCCTTAAGATCAAGTTGAAACCCATTGGATGGTGCTTCATTAATCTTCTCTCATTATATTGTGCATATTTATTAGTCAAATACCTCATCAATTTTTGTTTATCACCTCGTTTAAATTTAAGTAACAACCACCTTTTTACCCTTAAACCCCAAAATTAATCAATTTTAGGATATATCAATAAGGAACCGACCTTGTAATCCCAAAGATTCACCACAACATATGGATATCGACAGTCTTGAGGTGTTTCCATTTTATCTACAAAAGTGAGAGAAACACAAGCTTAGAACACCTGTCATCCCTCAATCATAGGGTGTACTTATAACAAATAACAGAACCTAGAGTAGAGTCAGTAATTTTTTTTACTAACAGGGGGAGTGTAACTCACATGTAAGACTTCGAGTAGTGCAGCGACCCCAATACCACCAGCAAAAGGTTCTCTGCCTCTCACAGTATTGACAGACGAGTAAATACAACCTGAACCACCGCCGCCATTGAGATAGAGGATGGATTTTAGACTCTGGCCACTACTACCATCAGAGACTTGTGCAGCTAGACACAAAGAGCCAACGCCGATGGAGAGAGAGCTAGGGTTAGGGTTAGGGAAAAAATTCAAGGGAGAGGTCATTAGAGGAGCCATCGGTTGAAAATAATTTTACTTAACAAAAATATGAAAAAACTAATTTCCCTGATGAAAATTTGCATCATCTAATTAAAGGTTAATGTAAAATTTATTTATATAGAAAAAAGATTTTTTTTTTTTAACTTATCATATCGATCCCCCAATTTGAGGTGTTTAAATACTAGCTCAAACAACGAATTTTTTTCATCAACAAGATGTTGACCATAATTGAGGTTTAATGAAAAATGAAATGTAAACCATTTCCACAATTTAAAATTCTCAAAAATGAGTCTAAGTGATGTCTAATAAATTATAGAGTGTACCTTTTCTAGATGCATGTTATCTCTCGAAATTGCACCCTGTAGAGAGATGGATGCAGGTTTTCTAAGCTTGCAGAATTGATCTCTCTCTTTCGTAGCTACAATGGAAACACCTCAGGTCTGTGGGTATACCTATTTTGAGGTGAGTCTCAGTTATCAAGGCCGAATCCTTATTGATATATCCTAAATTGGTTTCTGGGGTTAAAGGGAAAGATGACTGTAAAAGGTATTAAAACTGAGGTGATACACCAAATTTGTATGAAGGATTTGACTGAGTGTATGCACATATAACATGTGAAAGGATTATTGATGCACGAATCAATAGTTTTCTACAAAATACTAAGGGTAAACACTTTGGTGCATTGAGGGAAAAAGATCACAAAAGCACTGTTAAGTTTGACATACACATTAACATCATGTAGAAATTACTGAAATTTGCCGTAGGTTAAGATAATTAACCAGGGAATTTGCATTCACGATACTAATAGACACATGTACAAGAGTACAAATAATTGGAAAGGCAGAAAAAATTCACATTCAGAGGAAAAAACTGGCAAAAATTTATTCGGTACTCCTATATCATAAAAATTCCTCCTTTGTGCTTTGCAAAGGCACACAATATATAACAAAATAATTTTCACCCCCTTCCTAAAAATAGTCTAAGGATTGTACTCGCCCATGCATCCTATTTTTATCCTTTATTTAATAATAGATAAAGTAATAAAAATAGAACATGCAATTACAAATAGGCATTAATAGCCTTGATTATATTACAGTCAAACTAAAGTTGACTGTTCTATTTTTAAGAAAATAAAGGTGAATAATTTGCTAATAACAAGCTTTCTTGTTGGACAAGTCTATTTCCTTTGTGCATGTGAATTTGTCTTCTTGTCTGTTTTATCTTCTTGTGAAGCATGCAAAAAATTAACTCCATGTTTGTGAGTAAAATAATTGCAATACTTGCAATATTTGCAAAAATAACCATCCACACATCCATCTGATGGGGACCACCTCCATACTAATATTCTGATGTTGACATTCCTTATCTAAGTGGTAACGTGGGTGACATACTATAGATCATCTTCAACTTTCTTGATGGTGGGGACCACCTTTGCACTCTATTTGGTTTGGGCACCTTTGTGGACTTAGAAATTTATAAGGTCGACCACCTTTGCACATTGCACATGCCATACTATAGTCTTCACCATCTTTGATTAATACATGCATGGTATATTTGTCGGATTTTGCATATTAGATAATATATAGTTTAAATTTCACCATTTCGGTGATCATTGCTGGCATGATGGTGGTCGACCCCTTTGGCATTATTTGGAGCATATAGTTTTAAGACCTTAGAAAGGTCAAAAGGAAATTATTTATTTTTATTTGATTACGTGGGTTGGTCCCCTCTCCAATGTTGAATCGACCCTTGGCATGTTGGTTGGTGGTATTTTAACCCAACCCTAATTAGGGTGTTCTATGGGCTCGCCATGTATTTGCATTTTAACCCTGGTTGGCTTTGGTCTTTGATGAATACCATTGATCCCTGTCCTTGATGGACCTGCACCATTGATTCTAACCCTTGGTTAGGGTTTCTGACCTGACATTTAATGCAGTTGGTGGCATCTGACCATGGTTGTTTCCTTTGAAAACTGGAGATCGATCCTCATCCATCGATCTTGGCACATTGTATTCTAGACCGTTTGATCACTAACTTTGGATGAGTTAGGTTAACCCATGGTTTATCGGGTTAGTTAAAAGTCTGAGCTCCATCATTTTGGTCATTTTCCTTTTTTTCTCACAGAGAGTGGTGAAGCCCTGCAAAATTTGTTACAGACCGCCATTTTTGATTTGTTGAAGCTCAGATTTTGTTCTATTTGGTCTTCTGAGCCTTCGTGTACCTGTATATTTTCATCTCTGATCTGTTTAGAGCTTTACTTGGAAGATTGCGAGCGTATTTCTTGATACTGCTTGATTTGGTCACCATTTTTGTTTGATCTTGGCCATTTTTTATGAGCAAGATTCGAGTTCGGTTTTTATATTGGCTACCATCGTGAGTTCAAGATGTCAGTTTCTGTATTATTTCTATTGATGGCCACCACTTATGAACTTGAAGCTCGACTATGTATCATACTTTGGTCTATGTGAGCTCTTTAAAATGTCTGCCACTTTGGGAGTTTGAGCTCTTTGTCCCTATGATCTGTTTGGTTGTTCATTTGACTATTTTCGAGATTTGAACTGTGCAAGTGGTATCGTTGCGTAATGAAGATGGCAATTTATTGACCTCTGAACACGGTAACTGATTGTTGTTTCATCATTTCCACTTTTTCCTTCGAGAAATACTGATAACCGTTCTCTCTCTGCATTTTCTTGTGTTTTTATGGCTCGTCCATTGTCATTTCAAGTTGAAACACGTTGAACTTGATCTTCTTCCTCTAAACTTAATGATTCTTCGAGTTTATTCAGCTTCATTACCAATAAGTACTTATTCTTACTCCTATTTTGATACCCATTAATGGGTTTTTTACGATTAAATCCAGAATTTGTGCTTTCCAAGACATGTGTATTCATACATTTGGAGTTTATAGAAATTCCTCAACTCTATGTAGATAACCTCTGTAAAAGTTTTTTTTTAAATATTGCACTATAATTGCATTTTGGTTTTTTTTTTATATTTTCATAGTTTGGAAATTGATAAAATGAGCTTGGAAAGACTCTGTGATATTGTGCTTGCTATCATGTAACTCTGTATAACTTTGTATGAGCTCTTTTTCTTTTCATGGCTCCATTTGGGTATTGAAAGTTATGTGCTTCACGGTTTTCTGATCATCTTCATCCCTTTGAGCTTGATTTGAAATCCATTTGTGTGCATAATTTACTTCATATTCTATTTCGTTCAGGACTTGGTTCTGAGGTGTTTGTCACTTTTACTCTTTCTAGTAACTGGGCACCTTGATATTCATAATCCTTGATCTCGTGGGGATACTAGGTCTGCACTGTTATTTCTTAACCTATGTGATGACAACATTTCTCATGTATTTTTGGAAATATGTATTTCTAAAAAATTAACAGTTGGAAATAAATTGTGTGCACATTTCTTCTGTACTTATGTTTGGAAGACATTCTTTACAAGATGAAAAATTACTTTCCTTCTTGACTTACTTGATCATTGTTGACTCTTTTTATTACAAAACTGAAACTTTAATCTAATTTTAATGTGCAAAACAATCTATGAAATACCAGAATATTTCTTTGACTTGGATATGTATGAGTTTTCTGATTCAAAGTTCTTCTTGGTCAATCCTTGAGGCTTTTTTGGAACTTACTGTAGCAGTTTGTACACTTAATACTTGCTTCATTTATGAAAGTTGTACCTATGATGTAAAATTGCCTCTTTGGTTCACTGCAATCTTCTGAGAGTGCTTCTTACTTTGATTCTGAAGATGATTCCTCTCACTTTGTTGTAATACTGTAATCTTGTTTGTATCTCTGTACTGGATGATGATCTGATGCACAAATTATTTCTTCTACTCTGAAATTGATCTTTTCCTGTAGTATTTTGTATAGTAAGTACTTGTTGAGAAACTCAGAAAAAAATTGTATTTTTTAAAAGTTGTATTGAATTCCTTTCTGTCTTGAATATTCAGACATGAAGTATTTGATGATGTTGTATCATGCTTCTTTACTTGAGGGCTTCAAATGACACAGTTGTATTTTGATTCTTACTTTGTCAAAATGGATTATGTTTTGATCTCCTGTAACCTGTAGCTGCATTTATATTCTTGGACTCTGAAGTTGATTCTGTAACTAAATACTGAACTAGATTTATCAACTGTAATAGAAGTGTATTTTCAGATATTTTTTACTTAAGATGTCTTTGTACCTTGTAAGTGGCATTCTTAAATTGCAAGTAGTTATTCACCTATGTAATACCATTCTGAGGCGTAAGCCTTGATTTAGATGCTTTGTTGAAATAATTTAATCTTGTTTCTTTTACTTAGATAGTTTATTTCCTTGATAGTAGTATTTCTGACATGCTAGAAAATTTTAAATGTTGATTTTTCATGGCGAAGCCCTAGCAAAAATTTTACAGAATTCTTTCTTCCTTCCATTTCCAGCTGTAGTAATTGTATTTTCTGATTCAAAATACATAATGTAACACTTTTCTGTTGAAGAGGATTTGGTAATTGAAAACTGAAACATCATAACTATTTATCTTGATCACAACATGCTTTTATGATTTTCTGTATCACTTACTTGATTTACATAATTCTTTTAAAGCATGTAATAGTTGAAAAAAGCATGATGAAAACTTGTAAATGTCCATTTTACATGGCAAAGCCCTGTCAAAATTTTCCCAGAATCTTCTCTTCATTCTTTTTCAGCTGTAACCCTTTCTTTCCAGTTAACTTTAGCTTTTTGAAATCTGATATTTTTCTTTAGTTGCAAACTGAAAACTGCACTTCTATTTTCCAGTCTATTTTCTCTACTGTAACTTCTTCCATTTGCAGAATAGTTACTGAAACTTGAGTTACATTCTTCTTCCTTTCCGGCATGTACTTATGAGTTGTCTATTTCTTCTTAGCTGTAATCTGTAACTGCACACTTAAGAAACAGTTAGAAAAATACTTAGGATTTTTGGCCTCTCTTATGTCCATGGTTTTCTTTTCTTTTCTCTTTTTTCTTTTTGAGTGAGTATAACATATATGCAGTTTGATTTTCAAGTAAACTATATCTCCTGTTGTTAAGAGATTCATATGCATGAATTAAGACAATATAGGAATATAAATTGATCCTTGAGCTCATAACTGACAGTTCTATCTTTTTCTTCTTTTCAGGTACAGTGAATTCTACAACGAAGATGAAGAAGGAAAAAAAGATGGAAATGGATATGCTTCAACCAAAGAAGAAAACCCCTAAGGAAATGATGGGTTTACTCATACTCCTTTACTTTCTCTTTTGTGCATGTGTACCTCTTATATCAGTAGTTGTACTTTACTTTTTAGTTACATCCCATGGCTTGTGTGGGAAACATTTGAAAATTCCTTATGAATAAAACATTGAATTCTGAAAATGAGTTGTATATTTCTTTCTGCATTTCAGCTTTCTGTATGGATTGTATGATGAACTAAACAACTCAGTAATATAATTGAATGTCTTAATCATGAAGGAAAGAACATTAAAGAAAACCTAAAACATCCAGTAATGAAATCTGATTTCTACAATGTGCACTTATGTTTTTTGTTCTAAAACTTAGCATTTCACCTATTATGTAATTGAATGTCTTTGTCAAGACAACACAGTTGTCCTTCGGGGCCTTGTGTTCTTTTACTGAAGATAGTCATGAAATTTCAGACTATGTGATCTGTTACATTTTGTAACAACACACATAGCTATAGATTTCATGTAATCATTTCACTAAATCAGCAGTAACAACATTATCTTAAAAAATCTCCCCTAGCTTAGGTATAATTCACCAATACTATCCATCGTAATGATGTTTCGAGTTGCCAATTTTTGTACAAGTGCAAAAGTTGTCAACATTTCTGGAGATTCTGCGAGGAAAGCTGCCTGCTAGCCTATAGACTAGTATCTTGCTCTTGTCCATTGGGCATGGAGTCCAAACATCTAACCAAAGACTGTCTTTCCAAAGGTCCAACCCTTATAAAACAAACTAAAACTGGGAAAGGATATGGTAAACCAGATCATGTGCACGAATGCACTTATTGAAATGAAAAACAATGAAATGTGAAGAAAGTGCACTTACTGAAGGCAAATCCTACTCTAACAATCACTGTAAGATTTTTGATAACAATGTTTCATAAACATAACAGTCACAGGAAAGGGAAGTTCCTCTCCATTCAGCTTCGAAAGATGAAAATCATTGTGTTCTTTGTAAGATGAGATCATGTAAGGGCCACTCTATATTGTATAACACTATGTGTGTCTTCCTGGATTTGCACGATCAACATCCCACTTTAACACTGTAATGCCCACTTCCCTATGACACTTAGTTGATTATAATTTTGAGTTATGCAGACTTTTGGATATGGACATGACTTATACTTACGTTGATTAGCATGATGCTTTGTGACTAGATGCATTTAGGTTATGATTGGATTTTTTTTTTAGTATGATCTACACTGACTCATGAACAGACTATTGGATACTGATATTATTTTTATATGGATATATTGCATGTGTTCTAACATTGGATTTCTTCGCCATGTTAAATAGAATGTAGTTGTTGAATTTACATTACTATAACTTTGGATAATGATGAAATGTAGAATTAAGTTGTGATTTAAACCTTGGAATAATGGATAATTGAATTACGTATAGATATTAATAAATTTCATGCATATGATTATTTTGGACATTTTGACATGGCCGCAAGGCCGAAGGAGGTATTTTGCATTTTGCAGGAAACACAATGTGATCACAACCATGAGGGGGATTGGGAACCAAACACAATAGGATGTCGGGTGGTTACAACTTTTGGTCGTCAAGGCAACTAGTGAATTGTATTGTGTTACCTTTGTTCTTCTATGTGTTAAGAAAAAATTTCCATGACGGGGAAATTTTCTAATGTGACCAAGGGGGTAAAAATTTTATTTACATGTTTTAACTTACTTTAGTAGGTGATTTTATTTGTGATATCTTTTTAAAATTTCTTTTGCTAAGTATGTTTAGAATTAATTTAACACCTTGTTTTAAATTTTAAGTTTTGGGGGGAAAGTCTAGTGGATGTAATTAATTTTGATGGTTGGCTCCTTGAGCCTTGTGTTTCCTCATGTATTGAATGCTTGGTTTTGAGTGTTGACCAATCCAAATCCTTTGAATCTCGAATTTGAGATTTAGGACAATTTTGGGGGACTTGTGGGACAAGTTGAACTTGTCCCACACTTCCCAAAACCCCTTACCAACCATATATATGGGTTGGGAATCCAAAAAGGGGATTATTTATTGTTTTGGGATGGGAAATGTGACTTTGGAGTGCTCTTGTCTTCTTTTGCATTTATTTGTGCCTTAAGACACATGGGAAGGGATGGATGTGGAAGAGAGATGTCATTCAACCCAACCAACCATTTATTGTGTTTTGGGAGTTGAGTTGACTAAAGGGAGGTGGTCTTGAGGATGTGTGATGTGGCATCCTACAAGGAGCCACATCACCCTCACTCTTTCCTTTTGTCTATTTATAGAAACTTCCTCTCTTGTTGAGGGGGTTGGAGGTTTTTGTTGAGGAGTTCTTTTCTTTTATTTCTTTTGGGAGAGGAAAGAATTGGGAGAAAGAGAAAAGAAGGAGCTTGGACTTGCATGCTTGGATTGTTTTGGAGGGAGCTTGGACAAAGCTTCTTGGTTTAGGCTTCTCCAATGGAGAGGTAGGAAACCTTCTCCCTTTTTGCTTTCATATTGTTGTTGCTTCTATGCTAAATTTGTGGATAATGTATGTTTACTTTTGTGTATTGTGAAAAATGGATAGAATGCTTATTGTGTAGTGTAGGAGAGGTCTATGGGAAAACTCATGAGGGAGGCATAAGAGTAGAATAGGAAATTGTGGAGGGAGTTTGAGAGGGATGCCCATCTTGGGTAAGAATGTTCACATTCTTACCTTGTCCTTGAGGGAGCCATAAGAGGAGGGAGGCATAAGAGTATGGGAGAAAAAAGGGGTACTTGAGGGAGGCATAAGAGTCATAGGGGCTTGAGTTTTATTGTGGAGGGTTTGGATGGGCATCTCATCTCAATTGGGAGGGATAAGGAAAACTTTCCCATAGTTCCTTCTCTTGTTGGCTTGGATGAAAGCCTTGTTGTGAAATGGTTGGTGTTATTTGTGTGTCTCTTTGCTTCTTCTATTTTAGCTTTGAATGTTGTGATGAAATTGTATTGTGGAAGCAAGTATTGTTGCCTTGAGTTGGAGACCACCCTTCATTGTGTTGTGTTTGGGGCTCGGGGCTCAATGGAGGAGATTGCTTCTCTTCTCCATTGAGTTTTGGTTGGGAGGAGAGTGTTGCCTCTCCCCCTATCTTGGTTGTGATTTGAACTACTTGGAACTTGGAGCATGGATGAAGAACACCTTGGAGCTTGTGAAGACTCTTTCCATTTCCTTTATATACATTATTTTGATGTAAATTGGTATGAGAAAGAAAGTTGAATCATCTTGTCTTCTTTTCAAAAATAAAAATAAAGGACATTGTAATTTATAATTGCACCAAAAGTCACATGGTGGAATGCAAATTTTACTTGGAAGATGTTTACATTATTGAAAAGATTTTAAGGAAATAAAGGAATGATATGTACAAAAGGCTTGTGATAGTTTTGTGAGTATATTAAAATTTTGTTTGAGTACTTGGAAGTGATGTGTTGGAAAGGTTAAAAGAAATAGTGCATTATCCCTTCTTTTATACTTGATGGAAGGACTTAAGTTTTCAAATAGCTTTTAGTATGACAATGAAACATTGTAAGATCTAGTTCTTTTATGCTTTCTTCATTTATGAATCTAATACAAGAATCCATTACAAATTAATAAAGGGAATGAAATCAACCTATTTTGTAATCCCATACTATGTTATGAAATTGTGTAGAAGGAAATTGTAATGCAAGTCTATAAACTTATTAAATGTATTATCCAATATTCTCTTAATGTTTAATAAAGAAATTGATATTGTAAATAATATTCTTATTGGAACAATATTAAAAGCAATGGGTATACTAATATTAGATCATATTAGTACTAACGTGCTATTAATATTTCCTTATATATTACATAGTGTATTAGTATAAACTGCAACAAAGAAATGAAATAAATATGATTTACGTATGAACTATTTTTTTATTTTTTTTTCTATAGGGCAAGCAAACTGTTTTTTTTTTTCCTCCTTTCCTTGAGTATTCTGTCATGAAACAGATCCACCTCTGTGAGAGATCTTTGAAACGCATCTCATCGGGTTCCCCCGTAACACTCTCACTGTCCCTTAATCGATTTTGAAGATTTTTGTGTGCCTTCACTGTCCCTCCGCCGTTTTTGACAAAAACACTACGAAGGAGGACCCCATTTTGAAGTTGCATTCGATACTGGACAGCTAACAACAGGAATGACAGCCCACCTGTTTTTCCTTGTGCTCAAGCAAAATAGAAAAAAAAGAGAATAACTGCTAATATAAAAGAAAAATGATGATACGTTTCAGTAGATATGCCTGATAGATAACTTGATACACAAAGCACTGACTGTCACAGAGAATATTTAAATTGTTGCAGTGCTTGCAAAAATGACCTGAACAGAGAGCAACATAGTTTTAAAAGGCCGTGGGTTTAGGCACCCCCTCTTCCTGTCCCTCTACGCAGACATCACTGTGGATCCCTGCCAGATGCATACCTTGTAGCACCCAATGAAAGTGGAGGTAGCTCACCTGTTCACGCGCCCAGGACTTTTCTTTTGCCTCCTTGTAACATGTGCGACCAGGGGCGAGGAGAACAGGGAAAAATGCCTGATATTCTGGCTTGTGTCTTCATCTACTATCTCCATAGCACCATTTCAACTTCCTATCAGTGGCATGTGCGGCTAGGACAGTGCAAAATGGTGGGCTATCTATGACTGGCGTGATTTGCATAATCTAAGGAATTAAATGAAGGAGGCGACTGGTTGGTTGTTTGCAAGCATAAGGAGGAGCAATAAATGGGTTGTCAGGTGTTGGTGAGCTATCGACCGCCCCAACCACAACATTTAAACTCAAGTTTGAAATGCTATACTCGCCAAGGACTCTTGTCTCTTGGTTTCCTCTTTTGTTATATGTTTATCTGGATATATACTTAGGATTACTTAAGTATTATATACTACATAGTATAGTAGTAGTATGACACATAGCATATTTTCATATAATATTATACTAAATGTAAACATAGTGATTTGTATATCTAATACATAAAGTCATGCATTGTAAATAAAGAAAATTATGGCCAAGTAAACATCTTAATGTATAATTATTATACATATATATATATATATACATACATATATATATATATACATATATATATATATATATATATATTATAATGTATTAAATCGTGATATATGTAATATAAATGGATAATAAACCAAAAATAAAAATCGAGTAGAGATGTATTCATTTCATAACAAATTATACCTTACCCTAAGGATTAACATCCGGAGATGCCGTTATTCGATATTCATCCCTCAGACTTTCAACTCGAAGGATGACCCATTTCAACTTTAGTGAAACGTCGAACGAGATGAATTTAAATATCCTTAACCTTGAATCATCATCGTTCCCGAAGCATTACCGGGACTGTTTTAGTTCGAACCTGTATGCAAGCGCACCCATTTAAAAAAAAAAATTGTCGCATTTTCGGGTTGCATGGTTGTGGCGCGTCGTCGGCGTCGTGAGTGTGGCATCGTCTTTTTAGCAGCGTTACAAACACAATATCTCCTTCATTGAAGATTCAGAATTTGGTTTTCTTATCAAAAGTCTTCTTCATCTGTTTCTGATTCTTTTCCATATTTAAATGAGCTTGATCTCTTAGCTCTTGTAATTCCATTAACTCTGCATAACAAACTTGTGATGGTTCATTATCAAGCAGCTCCATTTGATGTAGCAAATCTAATGCAGGTAACTCAACTGAAATAGGCACTCTTGCTTATTTTCCATACACACGTTTGTATGGTGAATTGCCAACTGATATTTTGGGAGTGACTCTGTCAGCCCAAAGTGTTGAATTCAACATCAGATGCCAAGCCCTTTTATTATCTTTGAGTTTTCTTCTGATGATCCTTAAAATATTCTTGTTAGTACTTTTAGCCAAGCCATTACCTTGTAGGTAATAATTAGATGAATAACTTAAGTAAATTCCATGGTTGACAGCACAATCTATTATCTTTGCACCAATAAATGCACATGAGTACAGATTAAACCCTGATCTCTTTATGGATGCCTTTTCTTTCAATTTTTAGGTACAATGTAGCTACTGAATAACACAGATGAAAGATGGAGTTGAAACTGGAAACAAAGAAGACTAGAAGAAAACTCAAGGCAATGATGGGTTTCTTCTATACTCTTTTACTTTTAGATTTATGCACATGTATTTATTTTTTTTCTAGTTATTAGTTACATCACGTGGCTTGTGTGGGAAACATTAAATTTCTTCATGAATAAATGACATTAATTTCTGTAACTGTGTTGTACACTTATTTATGCATTCATCTTTATGACATGTATTGATTGTATAATGAAATAAATAACTCAATCACATAATTAAATGTATCTAAACATGCAAAAATAATGATTTTTGAGGTACCTGTAACTTAATAATGAACTCTCATTCATGTAACTACAACTTTTTTTGTTGTTCGTGAATATAACATTTCACCTAAACTAGGATTCACTCCTTCAAGGCAATGCATTAGTCCTTCGGGGATTCTATGTTTCGTTGCTGAAGATGAACATGGAATGGTAGTCTATGTGGGGTGTTACATTCTGTAACAACAAACCTAGTTGTAGATTACATGTAGTTAATAAATTGCTACAATTGAAAAATATAATAAAACAATATGACTTCCCCTATCTAGTTCCATTTCATCAATTCCTTCCATCGTAAACAAAGTTTCGAGTTGCCCATTTTTGCACGAGTGTGACAATTGTCAACAAGTACAAGCCCCAGGGGTCTCCATATATCTAATCTAATCTAATATGAACTAGGGGGGTTGCGGCCTCCCGTTCAGTCTTTGGAATAGAGAGGTGGGTCGCTAATGATATAGCTAGAGGGGAACTCCATCTTAACCCTCTTACACCCTTTAACTACTATGAATGGAAATAAAAAATGACCATTACAATTAGGACTAAAGGGTTGTACCAGTTCATAATGGGATTAGAACCTGATCCTTTTACAGATGCATAAAAAATTAAGTGGTATAATAATTGTTATGAATCATTTGGTATTTTGTGTCTTTCAGTGTCTTTGGAACTCCTCTTTCACATAGATTCAAAAGTGTCTTGATCGAATGAGGTGTGGAAAACCTTACTATCCTTGTTTGAAAAAGTTCACATTATGAAGGGCCATGAGATTTAAATAGAACTTATCAGCTTAATTCCTAGCAAATTTGATACCTTATAAGATTTTTTACTAATCCCAAGTCCTTACGATTGTAGTTAAATGAATTTGGAATAGAAAAAAATGATGAAAAACTTGTTCTTTCAGTGCTTGTCAAACCAAGTCCTGACTACTCTATCTTTAATTGTACCTCTTATGCTACTAAGAGGGATCTTAGAGAAAACTGGAAAATTCCATCCTTAGATGAATTTATTTCTGATTTGACTAAGGAGAAAAATAAGTTAATTCAAATGGGTACATTGAAGTCATCGAAACCTCAAGATCTCATTGCCTAGAGTAGAAAACAAAAATCCTCATTAGACAAAGAGTATAAACAGAGTAACAATGATTGAGAAAGAAATAAAGATCAACATTCTTCCACCTCTACACAAAACTCTGAAACTTTCTCTTCTAGTGATAAGTCTAAGAATGAAAGGATTAAATGTGGGTATTTTAAAGGAAGACATGATGAAATAAAATTTTAAAGAAGAAAATTTACCACCTCACAAGTATTCTTGAGAAGAACAAGATAGGTGAACCTTAGTCTTCCAAACAGTCTTCATCAACCAATGAATCATCCAATATAAATACCAATGGAAAAGGGAAAGAGAAAGCATTGACAAATGAGAAAAAAGGGAGAGCCCTAGCTGTAGTTGTACCACCACCTCCTACATGTGTTATTCATTATGGTTCTTCACACATGGATTTCACTTAATTATATCCATGTGACATGTCTACTATATTATTGGGGGCGAAAATTTCTTCATAGTTTTTTGGAAGTGGGTCTGTTGAAGTTGATGGAGGAAAATTCAATAATGTTCTAAGTATTCCTTCATTATCAACTAATCTCTTATATGTCTACCAGATTACTCACCTTAGTCAAGACATACAGGTTGAGTTCACTTCAGATTCAATCTATGTAAGAGAGCTACACAATGACACTATCATTTTGGTGGGTGTAGTCAATCATCAGACTCGGCTATATTACTTCTCTCACTTTGTTCCTCCTTTATATTCTTCACCATATTCACCTATACTTGATGAAACATTTGATCTTAAGAACATTTCTAAGGAGAACTTATCTTCTAGCTCAGATGAATACAATATTGATAGAGACCCACCTCCACTATATCCTTTTCACCTTCCATTTTTAGAGGAGTTTTTTTTATACAGCTACTTTTGGTCCACCTTAGATTTTTCAGGGAGTCGGAATCTTGATTCAGGACTCATCATAAATCAAGTAATCTTCTACTCAGTTACAAGACCCTCCACATTATTTCTTCACTTTTACACCAGATACACCATTCTTTCATGGAGTAGTTGGCACTTATACCTTGTATGAGGAGCATAGTTCCTTAGATAGGAACAACACCTTGGTTGGAAATCCATTCGACACTTGGTGGATACCGTAATTTTTCTATGGTGATCCATTCTTTACTGCATCTATTTCTAAGCCACACTTACTCTGAGAGGTTTCTTTTCAGGATACCGGATGACTACAAGTATTTGTAGCTTTGAGTGGGGCTTTCTAGGCCTACCTTCTATTCTTTATCTCTCTTTTGTGGGGGATTTTTTCCCACTAGGTTGTCTCCTTTTACTCTATTTGATGAGATATTGCATTGTTCTTGGATACCTCATCATTCCTTATTTCTAAGACCCACTTTCATTAGTCACTACCAACATAAGTTGTGCTTATAGAGGGGTGTTATTGTAGGATTTATTTTTCTGACTTGTTTTGTATTATCCTAATTAGGATATTCCACCTCACTTGGATTTTTCCTACACTTATGGGATATGCTTGCTTAGGTGTACACTTGAATACACTGTTCTAGGTGTTGGTCACCACTTGACTACACTATTCTAGGTGTTATTAACAACTTGACTACACCATTCTAGTTGTTGGTTACTACTATTCGAGGTGAATTTTTTCATGTTTCTAGGAGGAGGTTACACATTCACCTCCTATATGTACATCTCTTGCATTAATCTATTTGATTGTATTGAGTTAGAACTATTTTTGTCTTAATTATTGTAATTATCTCTCTTGTATTTTCATAATTTGTAGTCTTGTATGCTTACATTATTTTTTCTTGGAGAAATTCATGTCTCGCATCATTCACCTATGAAATATTTGATCCAGTAGACCTATGCCGCTTTTCTGATACTTGACATCATCGAACCTGATATAGTTTGAGAGGCACTAAGTCAAACATAGTTTAAAAAGGCCATGGATGATAAAAATCAATCTCTAATTCAGAATTGGATATTGGAACTCATCAATCTACATGTGAGAAATAAATCCAGTAGCTACAAATGTATTTTCAAAATAAAATACAAGGAATATTGATCTATCAACAAGTATAAAGCACGAATATTTTCAGGGGGATATACTCAGTAAGAATGAATTGACTACGAGGAGATATTTTAACCCACTATGAACATCAAAACCATCATATTTATTTGTGTACTAGAAGAAAAAAAAAGTATGCAAACTTCAATAGATGGACATAAAAGGTGCTTTCTTAAACATTGAACTTAAAGAAGAAGTATACATGACCTGAACAAAAGGATTTGTCAATGAGAAACATCCTAAAGTTCCATTTCATCGAATTAATTATATTTATGTACTTAAATAAGTATGTGGGGAATGGTAAATTAAAATAAAATATCACCTATTACAATATGGATTTTTTCCATAGCCCGTTAGATTCAAATCTATGTATCAAAAATTAGGAACAATGATTATAATTTTGGTTTTTTATGTGGATTATCTTGTGATCCTAGATAGTTTAGACAATCTCGTCAAAGATGTAATGAATGATATGAAGAAATACTTCAACATCAAAATTTTTTTGATACTTCATTATTGTCTTGTCTTAGAGATATGGTATAAGAATCATCACACATTAATCTAGCATATGAAAATTGCCAAGAAACTCCAAGAAAAGTACATGATCTCTAAGTGTAAACCTTTGAGCCAAGTCCAATAGAGAAAGGCTTGCAACTCTCTCAATTATGGGATTCACATCAAGTAGATGATAATCTCTACATGTAGCTTGTTAGGATTCTCATTTACTTGACTTATACCACAACAAGCATATATGTAGTTTTCAGCTATCTTTCGAGATTCATCTAAGATCCAAAGAAATGTCATTGGGTTGTAGTGAAGCATGTTTTGAGATATGTTTGGAGTACAATTGATTATGGTATGTAAATAAGAGGAATTATTGGTTCTTCTTGAAAGAATATACTTACAAAGACTATGTTGGATCTATTGATGATAGAAAACCAACTACATGATATGTTTTTCACCTCAGATCTGGACATATCTCATCGATTAGTAAAAAGTAAACAATTAATTCTCTTTCATCCATCGAGACTAAATAATGTTTTACACAAGGATTTGTGTGTAAAGTGATATGGTTATGTCACTTTCTAGGTAACATGGACATTACTGAAGAAAATACACCTATCATTCATTACGAAAATTAGGGTTTTGTGTAGCTTGGAAAGCATCCAATTTTCCACAAATGAACAAAGAACATCGAGATTGAATGTCATTACATTCAAGAACAAGTATTGAACTGTCAAATTAAATACCAGTACTACCCAAAAAAGTCTCATGTTTCAGATATACTCACCAATTCTCGTGGTGAGGTGAAATTTGAGTTGTTCTGGGGGTACATTTGTAAAAACAATGTAATAAGTTGTTATACCATGTCGGTTACACTCCACGTTTTTATTCAGTTCCTAAACCGACTTCACTCTAAGCATCTATTCATTGCATTTATAGTCCCAATTTTCAGTAAATTAGTATCCAATCTTTTGTTGTTCTCTCTTACTTACAGTAATTGATTCATGACTTTGACTTTTCTAAATTTTTATGATTGGATATTCGGAATTTATGTGTTGTTAAATTTGTGGACGTTAAATTATTAATATTGAGATTCTTTTTTAAATGAATTAATAAGTTATGGGCCCCAACCCATGTTGGTTCATAATTATTCAAATATTTTCGTAAGTCTTTTATGAGGCTCAAACCAATTTTAATAATATATATCAGCATCTAATATATTTATAATATAAATTCAGGAGACTTTATTATTTTAAATATTTGTTACCCTAAAATAAGTTAGTTACTACTAATTCATTCAAGGAAAAGAATTTCAAAGGACTTATACATGATGTAACGCCGCGAAAGAAATGACGCCATGCTCACGACGACGACGACGACGCCACAAACAATCAACCCGAAAATGCGACAATTTTTTTTTTTAAAATTAAGTTCCAGGGTGAGTCCGCACACAAGCTCGAACTACAACAGTCACGGTAAAGCTTTGAGATCAAAGAAGTTTAATTTAATCTCATTCGACGTTTCACAAAAGATAAAGAGGGTCGTCATTCGAGTTAATTAGACTAATGTCAGATAATATCGTAATAACAATATTTCTGAATGTTAACTCTAGAGTAAGATGCAATTTACTTTAAAGTGAAAACACTAACCACTCGATTTTTATTTTTGTTTAATTGTCGATTTATATTACGTTATCTCACGAATTCAATACATTATAATATATAAAATAACTATACATTAAGATGTATACTTGGCCCTAATTTACTTTATTCTATAGCATGACAGTATGTACTTAAATATACATAACACCATGTTTATAGTTAGTATAATTGTTATGTGGAAATTAAGTTATGTGTCCTACTACTATTATACTATGTAGTATATAATAATTAAACAAACCTAAGTAGCTGTCCGCGCGGGATAAACATATTGAAGGAAGGCAAAGGACACGAGTCTTTGACAAGTTTTAGCTTTTCAAAACTTTTTTTAGATTTTATTGTTGGGGCGGTGGGTGGCTCAGCCAACCTTTGACAAACATTAAAACTCCCTCCTACTCCTTGCGTACAAGTCATTCTCAGCCGGCCGCATCACTTCATTGAATTCTTTTTATTTTGCAAATCAATTAGATTGTTACCGTCGACCTACTGCGTGGATTTTGTCCTGGCCGCATAGCTTCATTTACTCCACTTAGATTTTGTAAATCTTATGCTCTGTTGGGTCTGCCTGCCCTGGTCAAGCGAACTATCGTGGAGGCTGTAGATGGAGCCACAGGCGAGGAGAGAGACGTGCAGACCATGCTTTTAGACCCAGGCCGCGTGGACAGAGGGTGGTTGAATACAAACATGTTACAGGCACTATTTTAGGTGGGATGACTGGTTTGTTTTCTATCCTGGACGTGAGGAGATCTAGTATGGTAAAAACGGAGTTACAGGCCAGAGGAGAGGCGGGATTACCTTCATATTCACTAAGTGTTGCGAGGTGTGCGTCCATGGCGGGGGTCCACAGTCCCACCTGCCACTGGAGTCGAACAGGTGAGCAGGCTGTCCAACTATGTTGTTATCTGTTTTGTAGCGAATGCATATTCAAAATTCAGACAGGTTGGGGGGGTCTATGGTCACGGCTGCACAGGAAGATGGTTGGATAGCAGGCCGACGTGGATAGGAGGAATCTGGTGGTGCCTCCAGCAGACAGGCTGCCCGACCATGCTATTAGTGGTTCAGTATCGAATACATCACCAAATTTGGAATTCTCCTTCACGGCATAAAAATATATATATCAAAATCGATTAGGGGACAGTGTGAGAATGTTACGGGGACCCGATGAAATTTAAAACATTGAATCTCTATGCGACCCTACCTGTTTTGATACACGGCCCGTGGAAAAAGGATCTCCTAGAGGTGGGTCTGTCACAGGTCAGAATGTTCAAGGAAAAGAAGAAACAATTTGCTTGCCTTTTGAATGGACACGCGAATACCGTGAGAGGCGCATAGATTAACCATACATTAGTATGTTTAATTTTATATTTTGTTAATATTATTTATGGGCCGTGGTTTACAATAATATACCTTATAATTATAAAGGGGATATTAATAGTATGTTGTGATTAGTAAAATCTAATAATAGTAAAACCATTAGTTTAAATAATACTTACATATGAAAAATATTTACAATATTGGTTTCCTTATTTAACATTGAGGAAATAAGGGTACTTGACTCATTAAGCTTAGTACTTTTGCATTAAGATCTCCTTCTACACAAATTAATAACATTGTATGGGATTTTCAAATAGGTTGATTTCATTTCCTTTATTAATTTGCAATAATTTTGTGATAAATTCATAAATGAAGAAAGAAAAAAAAACTTGATAGAGCTAGAGCTTAGATTTCTTATTTGGCATATTTAAAACTATCTAAAACTTAAGTCTTTTTATCCACAAAGCGAGAGATAATGCACTATATTTTTTCAACCTTCCCAATACATCACTTTCAAGTAACAAAACAAAAAATTTAATATATTTTCTTTTGTAATTTCTTTCCAACATTCCACAAAAAAATTCAATAACATTCCCAATAATATTTAGAGTAAGAATTACTAACAATTCAACAAACCAACATCCTCATATGAGGTTCTAAACCAAGTAAGAAGGAGAGTAATTAGATTGTCTTTCTTTCAACTTTTGATTCCATCTCCATTACAAGCTTACTAACGAAGTTAAAAAAAAACTACTTTCCTTCAACATTTTGTTACAACACTTTCTACTTCATGTGGAAACAAATTTACAATAATGGAAGCTAAAGAAAACAAAGCAATATTACATTTTTCCTCCACTCAAGGTGGGTAAATACATGGTGGTTTTACATTGTCAACAACAAGGTTCCAAAGCTCCAAATATCAACAAGGTGGCTCCTCCATAGTTTTCTTGATTCACAACAAAATAAGGGGAGAGGCAACGCTCTCCTCCCAACCAAGATACCCAATGGAGAAGAGAAGCCATCCTCTCCATTGGCCCCCGAGCCCCAACCACATCACAATGGGAGAGAATCCAACTCATGGCAACTACAAGCTTCCACATAACTAAACATAACATTTCACATGCATTCCATAATCCTTCAAAACAAGAGAATCAACAACATAACAAGAGGGAAAACAATCACAACAACAAGTCACAAGGCTTACCAAGAAATCCACAAGAGTAAGAAATATGGGGAGGCCACTTATGCCTCCCAATGGGAATGGGTGCCACCTAAAAGCCTCCAATGCAACACAATACCCCTAACAACTCTTATGCCTCCCTCAAGTACCCCTTATCCCTCCTTTCACTCTTATGCCTCCCTCAACTCTTATGACTCCCTCAAAGTAAGACAAGAAGAAATGCAAGCATTTTTCTTATAAGGTGGGCACCCAACCCAAACTCCCTCCTCAAGAACATGATCTCTTATGCCTCCCTCAATTAAACTCCCCATAGTCTCCTCTCACTCCCAACTTAGGCATTCTACCCATTCCCAACAAGCATTTCAAACAACAACATTCAACACAACATAAAAATACATTCATATGACAAAAGAAACATAATGCAAACAAAGGGGAAGCTCCTACCTTTCCATGGTAGAGTTTGCTCCAAGTATGAATTCTCAAATCCCTCCAAGGATCAAGCAAGCATCCGCAAGCTCCAACAAAGTTCTCACAAGTATCCACAAGCTCTAAAAATTCACAAGCTCCTTCCAAATCCTCTCCTCTCCAACACACACAAGACTAAAAATGAAACTTCCAACCCCCAAAACAAACAAGAGGATCAAATAAATAGAGAAAAGAGAGGGAGGGATGATGTGGCTCCAAGTAGGATGCCACCTCTTTTTCCCTCCACTCCACATCATTTGGTCAACATAAAATTCCAATGCACCATTAATAAGTGGTTGAAAGAAAAGCAAGCACCTTACACACTCCAACTAAGCCCACTCCCTCAAAGGACAAAATTAAATTTTGAAAGAAAGTGCAATTAATATTTTACCCTTTTATCCCCCCAAAACACCTAAAAGACCCTAAATTTGACCTTCCAACCCATAGGTAGGGTTGGCATGGGGTTTTAAGAGGTGTGGGACAAGTTTGACTTGTCCCACAAGCTTTGAAATTTGGCCTCTAAGGCAAAATTCGAGTTTCCCATGTGGGGTAGAGTGTGCTACACTCAAACTCAAACACACATCAATCCACACAAAATCTAAAGTAAATCAAGGTTAATAAATGGACTCTCTTAGGTCACATCTTTTAATTAGTTTAGGACAATTTTCAATTTAACTTAATTAACCCACTACAACCCATGGCTAACAAAGGGGTAAACTCCAATCCAAGAAATATGAATAATAACATAAGTAAAAATTTCACTTACTAAGAGCAACACATACTATCATAGTAAAAAGGGAAAAAAATTAAACAAAACAACACATGATCCCCAGGTCACAATTTTCCCTTTACCAGATAATTCTAACACACACACAATTACTTGTTGCCATGGTGACCTTAGCTGGATTCTTCTTGAATTCCGATGTGGTTGGTCTCCACTCCCCAGTATTGTTGTGAATATAATATACCTGCAGAGCAGAAAATACCTCCTTCGGCCTGTTGGCCGCATTAAAACATTCATGCCAAATATACAATATAATCTAAAATAAACAACACCTGATTTACTATCATCTATGCAAGTACGATATCACTAACACTTCCTAGAACATTTCTATTCCACATATCATTGGTATCAAAACGATCATCACATTAGTCCAATTATCAAGTTCTACTCAAAATGATTAAACATATCACATGTCATAATTAACGATAAATAACCCTGTCAAAAGTATACAAATACCGTCATCAGATGTCCACCAGTAAACCTTATGCATCATATAAAGATCAAAACAATAACAGTCCAATGTCTGTGATATCTACTAACATGCTAAGTCAAGAAGCCATAATAAATCCATAGTGAAGTAATCCGTCTCGAAAACAACAAAACAAAATGGTGTCGAAGGGAAGTGGGCACTACACATGACATAAAATTTGAGAAGATATACAAGTAGAGAAAGCTTAGAACCTTTTCCATAACCGGATAGGGCTCTTATGCGGTCTGACACGAAGAAACACCTTCGTGCCTACCTCAAAACTGTGATCTCCTATGCTGGTCTGCATACTTCTTCTGTCTATCCGCGCCTCCTGCAATCTCTGTCTGATCAAGTAACCCTGCTGCTCCATTAGTCCTATAATAATGCTGGCCCCAGGAGAAACCCTGTCCTCAATCCTATCCCAACTAAGAGGTGTCCCTGCACTCTCTACCATATAATGCCTGAAAAGGAGCCATGCCTATAGAACTCTGGAAAACTATTATTGTAGGCAAACTCCACCAAATACAGATACTCCTCCCATCTCGACTGATGATCCATCACGTACATCCTGAGCATATCCTCCAAAATCTTATTCACTCTCTCTGTCTTTCCATCTGTCTCAGGGTGATAAGCTGTGCTGAAATTAATCCTCATCCTGAGGGCATACTGCATGGTGGTCCAGAAATGGGAAGTGTACAAAGGGTCGCAGTCGCAAATGATCTTCCTCAGAATCCCATGTAATCTGACAATCTCATCAAGGTATACTTGTGCCACAGCACTTAATGTATAGGTCGTCTTTACTGGAGAAAAATTAGCTACCTTCGTCAATTTATCCACTGTGACCATGATGGCATCGTGATGGTAATCTCTCGACGTAGGTAAACCAACAATGAAGTCCATGAAATGGTGTCCCACTTCCACTCTGGTATGGCGTGAGGATAGAGAAGGCTAGCTGGATGCTGATGCTCGACCTTTCACCCTCTGGCACTCTAAACATAGCATGACACAAAGGTGAAGCTAATGTCTCTCCGAAGTCCTCTCCAAAAGTACAACTGGGCATCTCAGGGTGGTGGCGTGCATCTTTCTTCACCCCGGATGGGCTGAATAAGGTTGCACGATGAGCCTCTGTCAAAATTTCATGTCTCAAGCCTCCATCTCTAGGAACATATATCCGACCTCTGTGTCTGAGAAGGCATCTGCCTCTAATGAAAAATCCATCAAACTCCCCTCAAGGGGTCTCTAAGACTCAATCTCTGCTCTGGCTGCAAGGTAGAAACTATCCTGAGGAAGCTGCTTGCAAGATCCTACTCCGTAAATCTGTGCCCACTGAGGTGGCCATAGCCACATGTCTCAACTGCCTACTCAAGGCATCTGCAACCACATTCTCTTTGCCTTTCACATGCTCTATCTCCATGTCATACTCACAGAGTAAACTCCATCAACGCCGATGCTGACGAGCGTTGAGATTGGGCTGCGTGAAGAGGTGGTGGCGAAGACTCAAGTGATCAGTCCTGAGTGTAAATCTCCTCCGGCCAGAAGAAAATGTCTCCACCGCACTAAGGCATGTACTACTGCTGCAAGCTCAAGGTCATGGGTCAGAGATAATTGAGCTCATAATCCTTTGAGTTTGCAAGACTCAAAGGCAACTACTCCCTACCCTCCTGCATTAACACTCCTCCAATTCCTACCAAGGAAGCATCTGTGCAAACGTAGAACTCACCCTGGAGGATCTCAGATTCTGATAGGGGGTTGTGTTAGCAGTTCATGTTGGGCACCCAAACCTACCAAATAAGGAACAAACCAAACTCTTCAATGATGAAATTTTTAAAAAGAAATAAACTAAGACTAATGCTAATGGAAAGGAACTAATGAAATAACAAACAAGAGGGAATTGCCAATCTTCACAGAACCTTGAAAGTTAAAAAAATTTACCAAATGTTCCTAAGGCTACCTTGTGGCCATGTTTTAACTCGCACTAAAATTTTAAACCATAGGTGTAACTCTGTCCGTACTTCCTCCTTTACCTGTTCTTGGTTGCGAACAATTTTTTTTTCTGCTGTGTTATGTCGCATCGAGGACGATGCTTTCTTAAGGGGAGGAGAATGTAATGCCAAGTGGGGGGCAGTTGGCAGCCTGTCTCCTCTAGCAACTTTTCAACCACTTAGACCTGTCATCTTTTGTGACCAGCTCTGCTATTTTTTGACTTCCTCATGCCTTTGTCTGCCGCGTCTTGGGGGAAGGAAACCCCTGTTTTGGGGAGTCTTTAGTTTGGTTTTAGTTTGGTTTTTTGCCTGAGCATTCTTCCTGGCCGCGTGGGCTCCTCTGGAGACTGTTTCCTTGTGGAGGAGGGGTGTGGAGCTTCAAGCTAGTGAGGAAGGCGTGTTACCTCCACGTTTTTTGGGTGCTGCGAAGGGCATTCTTGTCGGGGATCCACAGCAACAGCCTGTAACAGCTTTTAATCAGGCAGCAGGCATGTTGCAGTATAGCCGAAGCCTCTGTGATTGCCTCCACTCACGGGTGGCTCCACACCTGGTGCGAATCCAAGTTTCCCCTTTTTGTGCTTTGGTATGCTTTCTTGTTCTTCTCTAATGTCCCTGTTGACACGCACTTGGAGGATGTTGCTAGGTTGTGGAGTCTGGGTGTGCTACCAGCTACTAGCGTAGTGAGGTAGGTGCGTTTACCTCCATTTTCTTGGGTGCTGCGAGGTGTGTTCTTGCTAGATCTCCACAGCAATAGCCTGCGACAGTAATTTAGCCAGGCAGCAGGCATGTTGCAGTATGGTTGAAGCCTTTTGAGCACTTCCAAACAAGCAATAATGTCCAGCTATGTTGTTTTCTGTTCAGTATCGAATGCATCCTCAAATTCGGGATTCTCCTTCAAGATATTTCTATCAAAATCGACTATGTGACAGTGAAGAGTGTTACCAGGAGACCTGATGAAATTTATTTGCAAAGATTCTATATTGAGACCTTACTTGTTTTACGATGTAACTCATGGAAGAGAATCTCATAGGCGTGGATCTGTTTCATATCAGAATATTCATGAAGCACAATTTACTTTGCAATTATATGAGCTTCTTCAACGAGTCACTAAGTTGGCAGGCATAAAGGTTTCTGTTGGAATTATCACACCTTTCAAGCTACAGCTGAAATGTTTGCACCGAGAGTTTGATGTTGTCCTCAAATCTGATGAAGGAAAAGGTTTATTTATCATTATGGTAGATGCCTTTCAGAGCCAGGAGCGTGATGTAATCATTATGTCTTGTGTCTGAGCTTCAAATCATGGGGTTGGCTTTGTAGCTGATATTCGCCGCATGAATGTGGCACTAGCACGAGCTCGCAGAGCACTTTGGGTTAAGGGAAAAGCAGTTGCATTGAAGCAATCTAGTGACTGGTCAGCCTTAATTGAGGATGCTAAGTCTAGGGACTGTTTTATGGATATGGAGTCTGTACCAAGAGAATTTTTTTTGGGTTATAAAGCCATCTTCTTTTGCTTCGTCTCAGACTAGGGCTGCTCCTAATTTGAGAGCACCAAGGTTAGGAGGTCCAAATCAGAAACAATCAGATGCATATGGAGATGGTGGAGGTGTTTGGATGAATGACGAAGGATCAAGTTCAATTGCCAAAAATGGGGCCTACAGAAGTTCTAGGGCTAATTTGGAGCGGTGTTTCGGAGGATTTTGGATCTACTTCTGAGAAACCCAGGGATGCATGGCAACAATCTTTGGGAAGAGGAGATAGGGTGTCGCCAGAAGATCAGCGAGGGAATGATAATCGGGTGTCAATGCGACCCGACCGAACTATGGGCAGAGATGCACATTTCGGACTATACAATTGATTTTATGAAGTCAAGAGCATGGCCGTTAACAGAGTTTGGACCTTCAGCAGGCTGAGGAAGAGAAGTTGCGTAGGTTGTGTTGCTGTTGCCCGAGCCCTGGTCGACGTGCTTGTTGGATTGGAAGAATTCTAATCAGGCATGTTAAATCTAACCCCTTGTAATAGTTTTCTACCTTCTTTCAGTATCTTGAAATGAATATTCTTTCCTCTTGAATGGCGCCTAGACAAAATGTTTTCGTGGTTGTTTATATCGCTGCCTGATTGTGTTGGTTGTTCCTTTAAATCTCGTTCCAATTTCGCTGGTTTTTCTTGGAATGTTCTTTTCCTCTCTTATAGCTTACTCTATTTCATATTTGTCTAAATGGGCTACTGCAATATTGAGTGATGCAGTCTAGTTCGTAGGGAAGGAAACATTATAGAGTTTCGTTTGCTTATATGACTCTCTTTTAAAAGAATTCTGTGATGGTATTTATAATTGAAGGCTTACTATATGGAAGGTTAAGCCTTCATATCTCTATTTGGTTGAATAAATACGTATTTCCTGTTTAGGGCTCTCCTGTTTTGCTAAAAGGTACATTAATAGTGACATTGTGTTCTAAAACTTGTTTAAGCCTGTGGGCATTCCTTACTTTTTGTTTAATTAGAAAATGGCATTAGGGTTTTGCTTTAGAACTGTACATGGTTGACTTTTGTACCCAGTTCTAGAGGATGAATAACCTGACATCTATTTTGGCCTCTACGTGTTGAGAGAATTACTATACCTACTTCCTGGTTCAAACTCTTGTTTGATTAAAGTAAGGGGGAAACATTGTAAGTTTAATTGAATGAAATCTCTACAATTTTTATTAAGGGTCGCGAGCAAGCTATTAATAGCTGGACTGAAACAAAAGTTGTAGGTGAATCCATGGTATTGGACTCGTGAACTCGTTTCCTGTTAGATGACAGCTGATTACAGTGATAATATAATAGGTGGCTATTATATTCATCTGTTTGATATTTGCTAGACATTTCCTTGATAAGCCCACATGGATCGGGTAAAATTTCCATCTTCTATACCATTGGCAAGGAGCTCATAGAACTTCTAGGCCTGACTGCACTGCGTAACCTTCCTGATGGATATGTGTGTTGGTTCTTATTTTTGTGCTTGCACTCGTGGTAAGGTCTTTTGAGTCTGGGGCATCGCTGGTGTATTACCCACCGTGTATCGAATCCCTTTGTTTTCGAACTCGAATATCTTATTCTTCAAACTTGGTTACTAAAAGTCCCATTTTGTGGCTTTGTTAAGGAAATCAATTTTTATTTTTATTTTAAAATACTTATTGACATTGTCGGAAATATATAAAAATTATTAACGACTTTTGGGTTTAGCCTTCCCTTATATTATGTAGAGAAGTTGACGATTAGGATAAGGTTTGTTGGTAGAATAATGGCCCTTTTTGTGTCTCATTTGTACGCTTTTGGAAGAGTGGATTTGTTTTGTTAACTAGTCCTACGTTTAAGAAATCCTATAAGAAGGTAGTGGTAAAACTCCTTGGTTAAAACTGAAACTATAGTTGTTTTTCTTTTAAGGGCGTCGAACCCTTATTACTATGAAGCCTCCCCCTGGGAGATTTGGATAACGTCGTTTTGTTTCACGCCTACGATCATAATTAGTATGTTTTGTCTTCTCTTGGACCTCTTTAGATGGATGGATTGAGTATTGGATTCCAATCACGTAATCCATAGGATTACATGAAGGAAATATCAACACTCTTGACTTTCTTGTTCCTAACCCATAAGGTCTTGCCTTGATTTATGTGATTTTGTTCTTACTGGTATTTTGACTTTCTCCTTGTTGGATGGTTTAGATTTCTTTCTCATGCGAATAATTTTGGAGTTGTGGGTTGTGTTTTAATCCATTTTTGAATTAGAACATTCCTTTCTTGATATTGTTAAATGTTAGCTTACTGTTGCAATGTGTAGCCTTAACATGCTCAGTTCTCGCGAACTGATTCTAGCTAGTATTTGTGCAGATGGATTATGCGAGTAGATTAAAGGAAAGAGTTGTAAAGGTTTCATCAGTGCAATTTATGAAGTTCCTTGTAAAAATGTCCAATGTGAGGTAAATTTTGTAATAGTGCTTGCAAAGGAGTTTAGAAGACCTCTTGCCTTGGGTTGTTCTGAAATTTCGTGATGATGTTGTCTTGTCCTTCTGTAGGTAAACTGGTAACTTACCTTTGTGAGAAATGGTATTCAATCTTTACATTGATATGAGTATTGTAAAACTTTGATCTTGAGAATAAATTGTCAAGTTAAATCTTTCTAAGACTGAGTGACAATATATTATAAGTAAAGTAAAATGGGTCGGTTAACCCTTAAAGAAGCTAAACAAAAATAATAATTTTATATTCAACAAATAAATGTAGAGGTGATCTATTTGAAATCAAATAATTCCATGAGTGATCAAAATGAAACCATCCTTTGTGAAGTAAAAATTTTATAACTTGATATCCCTAGCTACACTAGCGAACATTATCCTTTTTATGGTGAATTCTTAGAATGATCCTAAGGTGAAACAAATTGTTAGTTGATATAAGATAATAAGATTTAATAAGTAGGAGGAATCGGTTTCGAAACCACGCAATCTGTCTCTCAACCATTTGAAAGGTAAATTGTTTTCTTTTGTAAAAATCATCCAGTGAAGCCTAAGTAAAATATTTAATAATTTTCGATAAATCCTCAAGCTTCAATAAAAACCGGGTTAATAACTAATGAGTTCATAAAGATGAATTCAACTCGACCTTCTTCCTCTAACCTGTTTCCAAGGTGCTTGGTAATCTTTCTCTTGAGTATGTTGAAAGCGAATCCATATTGTAATAAGGTTATGAGCGAGTTTTAGTAGCATAAGTGAGGATAGATGGCCTTGTGGAATTAAATTACCTCCTTTATTAAATAATTGAATTAAACAAATAAATGTCATAATAGAGAAGATTTAAAGTTAATTACTCAGTGAAAAAGGAATAAACTTAGCTTGGTAAGATGAATTGTATGAATCATATCTTGAGTCTCCTTGAAAACGTAAGCTAAGAATTGCAAGATGTCTTATTAAAATAAATAACCCTCAAGAATATCTCATTGTGGTTGGCCCTAACTGTAAGTGTGTTTTGTGGTTGGACTTCTATGTTGTCATGTCTAAAAGAAAAGTAAATTGTCCTTGAAAGGTGTGAACGTTTCCGTGCTGCCTTTATGGCCATCCTTGTATCAAGTTGTTCACAGTGTTAGTTGTATCCTTGGTGACGACATGTTGCGTCATGTTATGTGTCAAGCAAGTCAAAAAAAAAAATTATCCTGTGTTGTTCGTGTGTGAATTAATGGGTCGTTACACTTGGTATCAGAGCATAGGTTCATGCTCTCGAACCTATGGGCCGGATTGGTGTTGTATGGTGATGTTACATGATGGTGATGGTGTTACATGATGTTGTTTCATGGAGATGATGATGTTGCATGATGATGATTTATATTGGAAGAATAATGTGCTTTAAGCGTGATGTGATCCATGTCGTAATTGTGATATTGTGAACGCACATGATGTGTATGTCACTTTGTGTGTGTTTGTGATCATGTTGATATGTTGGGGATGGGAGTATTCTCTCTCCTTCTTGTGGATTCTATGAAGAGTTCACGTGTGAATTATTGTTTGTGATGTGTGAAAAGAATTATAATGTGGATGACGTAGTGTTGGAGCATTGTGGCATATTGTGATATGTAGGTGTATCAATGTGTTGTATGACTAGATTGATGTTAAAAGAAATGAGTTGTATCATGATGTTTTTACCATGTTTTGAAGAAATGTGTGTACCACCTTGTTATGTAGCAATGGATGTTATGTTGAGATGTACTATGTTCATCGTATGTATGATTTGTGCAAATATGTAATGCTTCATGTTGTGATTTGGGGTCATACGGTGAGTGTATGAACCCTATCGTATGGTGATTGCACTTTGGGTGCAGAATGTGGTAAAGTGATGTGTTACACCCGGTGAATGTATGATTGTGATCTACCTTGTATATGTACCACCATTGTGTTAGTGATGTAGTTACATGTTATGTTGTGAACCTTACGCTAACCGACCCTGAGGGTAATCGGTAGAAGTGTATGTTGAGAGTGAGGAATGGTGTACCATGGGTCAAAAACTTGAGCCAAAATTCGGTTTAGTAGATAACAATGTGATTCTTTCCTCTCTCCCTATGTGGTTGTATGTATGCAACCTAAGTGCAACTATGACTATGTTTAGCCTTGTCGAAGTGGTGGCGGGATGATTCAGATGGAGGTGATGACAGTTGTATTATTGATATGTATTTTACGAGCTGAGGCTCGATGTTCCGAGTGCTAGCAACTCGTTGAGTACCCCTTTGGTGGCTAGATAAGGCCACACAGTTATCGTAATGTGACATTATTATAAGTTGATTTTATTCGTAAATTGAGCTTTTTACTTTATTTTGTAAGGACCAGCAACTTTTCTTGATTGCCATGCTTTACAATTTTGGGCATTTCCTTGGTTTGTGGCACTAACATGGGGATTTTGATACTAACTATGGCTATTTGGCCATTTATTTTGCTTGATTTTGGGTCTTCTTTTAAATTTGGAATTTTTACCGCCTTGCCCAAGGCTTGTACTTTGCCACTTGGCACTTTGATTGGATTGTTGTGCTGGTTCTATTGTCGTGATGTGTGGAATAGGGTCATGGGATGCACCATGGAATGGTTGGACCTATGGACCCGCTTCGTTGTATAGGGGTACGCCCCAAGGAGTTACAGATAACTAGCGGGTTGTTGAACCACGCGTTATTATGTCACTTGGGTTAGGAGTGTTCGAACTCTATGTGTCTTAGGCCATAGGGTCAACCGGCCTCCTTGAGGGAGGCATAAGAGTTTGAGGGAGGCATAAGAGACTTGAGGGAGGCATAAGAGTTTGAGGGAGGCATAAGAGACTTGAGGGAGGCATAAGAGTTTGAGGGAGGCATAAGAGACTTGAGGGAGGCATAAGAGTTTGAGGGAGGCATATGATATTTGTCTGTATGGTTGATGTTTCAGGATATATGTTGAGTTATTGTGATGTTTTGGTAGTGGTCTTTTGATGTATGTGTTACTCATGTCAGATGGATATGTGTTGTGATGTTGTGGATATGTCATTGATTCCCTTGTGGACACTATGTACCTGTAGCATTTGTTTGGTGTTATGGAATTTCTTTCATCGATGCAAATTGAGGAAATGTCTGGTGGATTGTAGTACTCTTTTGTTTAAGTATTTGGTATGTCAGTCATTGATGTGTGACGAGTACTATGTTATGTGGACTGTGCCTATTCTATTCCATATTTGAGTAACCTTTTGTGGTGTAATACAATCATGAAGTATATACTTGTGTGCTTGTGAATCTGTAGTTTCTTTTGAACCTGATAGGGTGTTGTGTTAGCAGTTCATGTTGGGCACCCACAATAAGGAATAAACCAAAACTCTTCAATGATGAAATTTTAAAAGAAATTAAACTAAGAATAATGCTAATGGAAAGGAACTAATGAAATAATAAATAAGAGGGAACTGCCAATCTTCACAGAACATTGAAAGTTAAAATTTCTACCAAATGTTCCTAAGGCTACCCTGTGGCCGTGCTTTAATCAACTAAAATTTTAAACCATAGGGTGTACTTTCTCCTTTACCTGTTCTTGTTGCGTACCATTTCTTTTCCTCTGTGTTATGTTGCATCGAGGACGATGCTTTCTTAAGGGGAGGAGAATGTAATGCCCCGTTGGGCATCGACTTCCGTTTCTGCCACCTTGCCCCTTTTGCTTTTCATTGAACGTTTATTTGAGCTCCCTTCGTTTATCACGGGTGACTTTGACCTTATCACACATCTTGGTATAGTTTCAATCCCATCTTTCACTTTTCTCGCCATCTCGTGGTGTCGTAAGTTCACTTTTGTTTCCGAGGGTCATTTCTAACCTTAGTGAGCTTATTGCTTTTGATCGGTGTAATGGTAATGACTTTTGTTGTTAACAGTTCTAATAGTTATTAAAACCTATTCAAGGCATTCGGGATTAACGTTTTTTGTCTTTTCCAGCCTTGGTTCGTGAAAATAGGGGAGAGAGGTTGGGTGGTGCGCACCTTTGAAGGTGAGGACTCGCAGTTTTATATTTTTAATTTGCTTGACCTACCCTCCACTGCCACCTTGGCCGACCAGGTCCATTCGCAGGTCTTGTTTGCACGTGGATGACTTTAGTCTCCTCCCAACCACCCAACCTGTTAGACTGTAATGACTGTCACATTTTTTGCTACCTTGCGTGAGAGAGATGGAGTCGGTGGAGGCCTATTTTTCTTCATGGATCTCTTTTTTCCTTTCATTTCAATGCGTTTGGTAGGATTATGGCAGTCTGGTTTGACGTAAATGATAGCTAGTGAAGTAGTTGTTTCCTTCCATTGTTTGTGACCTCCCTGGTGTTTTCTTTTGGTGCGTGGGCAGCACTTACCACTGGAACCCTCTCATGGGTTTTTCTTTTGGCAAGGCTGTTCCTTCCTTCTTGTATGGTGGGCTACAAATTTGGTCATGGTTCTTCTTTTTCAACAGTTGTCCACATGCTTTAGTCGCGTGGACTGCGAGGTGTTTTGTATCAGATCTTGCAGACTGTTCCCTGTCTGAAGAGGTGGCCATGGAAACCGCTGGATTTCATACTTTGTCTTCTTTTTCCTGTCTCTTGATTGCTTTTTTCCTCCCCAAGTTTTTCCTGTCAGGTGATCCAATCTTTCCTTCCTGACAGTGAGTTTTTTTCTGTTGCCCAGGAGAGGGCCTGTTAACACTGAAGTATTCCTTTGGTTTTTATTTGTTGTTTCCTGAGGCACCTTTTCTGTGTTGTGAGCGCTGTTCCTCATGCTATAGCTGCACAGCTACCAGTAGTGAAGTGTGTTTCCTCCATTTTCATTGGGTGCTGCGAGGTGTGTTCTTGTAGGGATCCACAGCAACAATGCAACAGTAGAATTAGCCAGGCGGCAGGCAGGTTGCAGTTTGGTTGAAGCCTTTTTGAGCGCTTCCAACAAGCAGGTTGTCCAACTATGTTGTTATCTGTTCAGTATCGATGCATCCTCAGATTCGGGTTTCTCCTTCAAGATATTTTTATCAAAATCGACTATGTGACAGTGAGAGTGTTACCAGGAGACCTGATGAAAATTATTGCAAAGATTCTCTATTGAGACCTTACTTGTTTTACGATGTAACTCATGGAAGAGAATCTCATAGGCGTGGATCTGTTTCATATCAGAATATTCATGAAGCACAATTTGCTTTGCAATTATATGAGCTTCTTCAACGAGTCACTAAGTTGGCAGGCATAAAGGTTTCTGTTGGAATTATCACACCTTACAAGCTACAGCTGAAATGTTTGCACCGAGAGTTTGATGTTGTCCTCAAATCTGATGAAGGAAAAGGTTTATATATCATTACGGTAGATGCCTTTCAGAGCCAGGAGCGTGATGTAATCATTATGTCTTGTGTCTGAGCTTCAAATCATGGGGTTGGCTTTGTAGCTGATATTCGCCGCATGAATGTGGCACTAGCACGAGCTCGCAGAGCACTTTGGGTTAAGGGCAAAGCAGCTGCATTGAAGCAATCTAGTGACTGGTCAGCCTTAATTGAGGATGCTAAGTCTAGGGACTGTTTTATGGATATGGAGTCTGTACCAAGAGATTTTTTTTGGTTATAAAGCCATCTTCTTTTGCTTCGTCTCAGACTAGGGCTGCTCCTAATATGAGAGCACCAAGGTTAGGAGGTCCAAATCAGAAACAATCAGATGCATATGGAGATGGTGGAGGTGTTTGGATGAATGACGAAGGATCAAGTTCAATTGCCAAAAATGGGGCCTACAGAAGTTCTAGGGCTAATTTGGAGCGGTGTTCGGAGGATTTTGGATCTACTTCTGAGAAACCCAGGGATGCATGGCAACAATCTTTGGGAAGAGGAGATAGGGTGTCGCCAGAAGATCCGAGGGAATGATAATCGGGTGTCAATGCGACCCGACCGAACTATGGGCAGAGATGCACATTTCGGACTATACAATTGATTTTATGAAGTCAAGAGCATGGCCGTTAACAGAGTTTGGACCTTCAGCAGGCTGAGGAAGAGAAGTTGCGCAGGTTGTGTTGCTGTTGCCCGAGCCCTGGTCGACGTGCTTGTTGGATTGGAAGAATTCTAATCAGGCATGTTAAATCTACTCCTTGTAATAGTTTTCTACCTTCTTTCAGTATCTTGAAATGAATATTCTTTCCTCTTGAATGGCGCCTAGACAAAATGTTTTCGTGGTTGTTTATATCGCTGCCTGATTGTGTTGGTTGTTCCTTTAAATCTCGTTCCAATTTCGCTGGTTTTGCTTGGAATGTTCTTTTCCTCTCTTATAGCTTACTCTATTTCATATTTGTCTAAATGGGCTACTGCAATATTGAGTGATGCAGTCTAGTTCGTAGGGAAGGAAACATTATAGAGTTTCGTTTGCTTATATGACTCTCTTTTAAAAGAATTCTGTGATGGTATTTATAATTGAAGGCTTACTATATGGAAGGTTAAGCCTTCATATCTCTATTTGGTTGAATAAATACGTATTTCCTGTTTAGGGCTCTCCTGTTTTGCTAAAAGGTACATTAATAGTGACATTGTGTTCTAAAACTTGTTTAAGCCTGTGGGCATTCCTTACTTTTTGTTTAATTAGAAAATGGCATTAGGGTTTTGCTTTAGAACTGTACATGGTTGACTTTTGTACCCAGTTCTAGAGGATGAATAACCTGACATCTATTTTGGCCTCTACGTGTTGAGAGAATTACTATACCTACTTCCTGGTTCAAACTCTTGTTTGATTAAAGTAAGGGGGAAACATTGTAAGTTTAATTGAATGAAATCTCTACAATTTTTATTAAGGGTCGCGAGCAAGCTATTAATAGCTGGACTGAAACAAAAGTTGTAGGTGAATCCATGGTATTGGACTCGTGAACTCGTTTCCTGTTAGATGACAGCTGATTACAGTGATAATATAATAGGTGGCTATTATATTCATCTGTTTGATATTTGCTAGACATTTCCTTGATAAGCCCACATGGATCGGGTAAAATTTCCATCTTCTATACCATTGGCAAGGAGCTCATAGAACTTCTAGGCCTGACTGCACTGCGTAACCTTCCTGATGGATATGTGTGTTGGTTCTTATTTTTGTGCTTGCACTCGTGGTAAGGTCTTTTGAGTCTGGGGCATCGCTGGTGTATTACCCACCGTGTATCGAATCCCTTTGTTTTCGAACTCGAATATCTTATTCTTCAAACTTGGTTACTAAAAGTCCCATTTTGTGGCTTTGTTAAGGAAATCAATTTTTATTTTTATTTTAAAATACTTATTGACATTGTCGGAAATATATAAAAATTATTAACGACTTTTGGGTTTAGCCTTCCCTTATATTATGTAGAGAAGTTGACGATTAGGATAAGGTTTGTTGGTAGAATAATGGCCCTTTTTGTGTCTCATTTGTACGCTTTTGGAAGAGTGGATTTGTTTTGTTAACTAGTCCTACGTTTAAGAAATCCTATAAGAAGGTAGTGGTAAAACTCCTTGGTTAAAACTGAAACTATAGTTGTTTTTCTTTTAAGGGCGTCGAACCCTTATTACTATGAAGCCTCCCCCTGGGAGATTTGGATAACGTCGTTTTGTTTCGCGCCTACGATCATAATTAGTATGTTTTGTCTTCTCTTGGACCTCTTTAGATGGATGGATTGAGTATTGGATTCCAATCACGTAATCCATAGGATTACATGAAGGAAATATCAACACTCTTGACTTTCTTGTTCCTAACCCATAAGGTCTTGCCTTGATTTATGTGATTTTGTTCTTACTGGTATTTTGACTTTCTCCTTGTTGGATGGTTTAGATTTCTTTCTCATGCGAATAATTTTGGAGTTGTGGGTTGTGTTTTAATCCATTTTTGAATTAGAACATTCCTTTCTTGATATTGTTAAATGTTAGCTTACTGTTGCAATGTGTAGCCTTAACATGCTCAGTTCTCGCGAACTGATTCTAGCTAGTATTTGTGCAGATGGATTATGCGAGTAGATTAAAGGAAAGAGTTGTAAAGGTTTCATCAGTGCAATTTATGAAGTTCCTTGTAAAAATGTCCAATGTGAGGTAAATTTTGTAATAGTGCTTGCAAAGGAGTTTAGAAGACCTCTTGCCTTGGGTTGTTCTGAAATTTCGTGATGATGTTGTCTTGTCCTTCTGTAGGTAAACTGGTAACTTACCTTTGTGAGAAATGGTATTCAATCTTTACATTGATATGAGTATTGTAAAACTTTGATCTTGAGAATAAATTGTCAAGTTAAATCTTTCTAAGACTGAGTGACAATATATTATAAGTAAAGTAAAATGGGTCGGTTAACCCTTAAAGAAGCTAAACAAAAATAATAATTTTATATTCAACAAATAAATGTAGAGGTGATCTATTTGAAATCAAATAATTCCATGAGTGATCAAAATGAAACCATCCTTTGTGAAGTAAAAATTTTATAACTTGATATCCCTAGCTACACTAGCGAACATTATCCTTTTTATGGTGAATTCTTAGAATGATCCTAAGGTGAAACAAATTGTTAGTTGATATAAGATAATAAGATTTAATAAGTAGGAGGAATCGGTTTCGAAACCACGCAATCTGTCTCTCAACCATTTGAAAGGTAAATTGTTTTCTTTTGTAAAAATCATCCAGTGAAGCCTAAGTAAAATATTTAATAATTTTCGATAAATCCTCAAGCTTCAATAAAAACCGGGTTAATAACTAATGAGGTCATAAAGATGAATTCAACTCGACCTTCTTCCTCTAACCATTTTTTTTTTAGGTGCTTGGTAATCTTTCTCTTGAGTATGTTGAAAGCGAATCCATATTGTAATAAGGTTATGAGCGAGTTTTAGTAGCATAAGTGAGGATAGATGGCCTTGTGGAATTAAATTACCTCATTTATTAAATAATTGAATTAAACAAATAAATGTCATAATAGAGAAGATTTAAAGTTAATTACTCAGTGAAAAAGGAATAAACTTAGCTTGGTAAGATGAATTGTATGAATCATATCTTGAGTCTCCTTGAAAACGTAAGCTAAGAATTGCAAGATGTCTTATTAAAATAAATAACCCTCAAGAATATCTCATTGTGGTTGGCCCTAACTGTAAGTGTGTTTTGTGGTTGGACTTCTATGTTGTCATGTCTAAAAGAAAAGTAAATTGTCCTTGAAAGGTGTGAACGTTTCCGTGCTGCCTTTATGGCCATCCTTGTATCAAGTTGTTCACAGTGTTAGTTGTATCCTTGGTGACGACATGTTGCGTCATGTTATGTGTCAAGCAAGTCAAAAAAAAATTTATCCTTATTTACTGTGTTGTTCGTGTGTGACACGTTCAAAGCACATATTATTTTGTGGTATAGTGGTATACACTTTGTGTGAACATTGCTCTACGGTCCAACCGTAACTCCACTTTTACGTGTCTAAATGGAACTGCTCTTTTCAGCATTAATAGGGTTTTCCACAAGAGTTATGATTCCTAGACGTAGAATTTCGAGAGCCATAAAGAAGAGATTAGGTTACGTTGAATTTCATGGCTCATTCACATGTTGATATGATTCAATCAGCAATTTACAATCAATCGTGATTCGTGATTCGTGTGTCTACCTGGAACTCCACTTATTGGCGTTAATAAGTGTTTTTCCACAAGAATTATGATTCACATTCAAAATTGAGCATGTCACATCCCTTCCTAAGGCCTTAAACCCGTCAGAAAAGGTTGGGTAAAATTTTGCATGTAAAAAAAAAAGGTAAAAATTATTTGACAATATACAAGTGCAATTTATTTTTAAAATAGTCAAAAGAAGGGCTATGGTGAAATATTGCATGTCAATATTTTGTGTGAAATATTTATATATTAAACACTGTCTTTGATTACTTTTACAAACAATGCATGACTCCTAGATATGTTAGACAAGGCGTGATACTTGAAATTACCAAAATTTTTAATATAATAAATATACTACTACCATAATACTATTAAGATCAAATCCCAAGTTTCTAGCAAGTTATAGAGGCCATCTCAACAAATACTTGAACACGTATATCTTAAAAAAGATTTAATATTACCATTAATGGTTTTGGCCTTTTCTTGGGATTCATTCATAAGTTTTATCTACCACTTTTTACTTGTTTCTAATTATTTATTGTAGGAGCCACCATGAGAGACATAGAACAAATCTATTTATCAACTTGAACAAAAATATTTGCATACTTGGGAACATGCACAACATGATTTGGAACAGATCCATCATGTACAATGGCCACTAGTTTATTTATGGGCTGAGATGGATATTTGAGGTTGGGGAAGAGCTTGGAGAAAAGTGTTGAACTGGTCTCAAAAAGTGACTTCAATTTGTAACTCGCAATGTAGGGTGTTGAGAAATCTCTATGGAATCCATGTTGGTGCCAAATGGCGGAATAAGCTTGCAATGGTCTTGATTTAGATCGCCTAGATCCATTGGATCTCAGTGTGTAGACAGGGCACGGGCCAAGATGATTGGATTTTCTGTATTTCTATGCAATGAGGAAGGATCTCGGGGAAAAGGTAGATGGGTCTTACATTCAGGAAAATAAAGGTTGAGTTACTTGAGCAACCTACCCATTATGACCCTTGCAAAGAAGAATCGAGCTAAGTGTCAAGTTGCTTCCTAATAAAAAGGTTGATTGGACATATTCGAAACGGTAGAATGCAGGGTAGAGGAGAGTACCTTATTTCATAGGAGGATAGGTAGAGATAATCTTCATCATCCATTCTCTCTATTTGTAGTTCAATAACAGTGATCGAGAGGCCAACAAGAATTTAATATTTACAATTGTGGTCAAGAAAATGATGCTCAACTCTATCTATAAGGAGTTGAGGAAGAGGATTGTGAACATATTTAGGGAGAGTTACTTTGGTTTTGTTTGCTTAATGCAGGAGTAGTCTAATTTGGTAAAACATCATTTCTGTGCAGTAGATCAGAAAGCATATTGTGCATGAGGTAAAACTCTTGGCTCTGAAATCTAACCATGAATATCCTTATGTATCTGTCACTGACATAATTAGTGTGGGTGTTTCAATGTATGGATGTCCATTTTCTTTAATTTATTTGGAAAATATCTTATTCAATGCATTTTACTAGGTAAAATTTACATGTGTTTTAATTTAAGTGGTTAAAATACGAATGGATTTTTTTATTGAAGTGGTAAGAATCCAAACACGTTTTAATTTTAGCACTAAACGATATGTGTCTTCTTGTCTCATTTCAATTGTTTGTTTATGTATTTATTTATTAAATTTATTTAAAACTTATTTTAGTTATGAAGATTTTTAGAAAATTATAATATTATAAATTTGGGCTTTCTTTACATCATAATTTGATTATTTTACCAGTTTAAATGCAACTTAATTTTACACCATTATGTTTGAGGGGTCAGTTTATTTGGATTACTAAATTTTCCATTTTTATTCAAGGTGCCAATCAATTGGCGACTTAAAAAAAATTCTCATTTAAAAAAATATTCTTAATTTTTATGATGTGTATAATTGATTTATTCTTCTCATGTGACATGTAAAATATTCATACTGCTTTTCATCATCGAAGGGTTGTCCTTCATGATAAAATTCAAACCAGCCCTTCAAATTTGATTCTTGATTCCCAGACATGGAGTTTGGTCGGCGATAGAATTTGGTTGGCAATTCTCCCGAATTGGATCAGCGATAGAACACACCATCTAAAATATATGCTGCGTGAAAATTGAGAGGCAGAAAATTTAGTTGGTGAAAATTTAGAAAGCCGCATAATTTATAAATAATCTTCTATAAATATATATAAAAATATTTAATTTATTTGTACTTTTCTAAAAAAAAACATAAAAATATATCTAATAAGTGTGCAGTACATATATATATATATATAAAACAAAGACATCAGTATGCCAGATTTTACTACAAAAGTCGGCCTTGTTCACACGTTGATTCATCCTCGCGCAAACATTGGTCGACAGTCAAACGGTGAATGTGTGTTATTTCACATCAGTACTGTCAAGAGTGGAATTTCATGGGTTTTCCGCAATTTACCGAAACATTATAATCAATTATTTGAATTATTAGTTGGACAACTAATCGCGTGTCGAATTGGAACTCCACTTTTCCACGTGAAATTTGAATGGGTGTTGTTTCTTGGAACGTGCCACAACAGTTCTGTAGTCATTACGTGTTCGACACCCATATATTTGAGATAGTCTACTGTTACATGGTGATGGGATATCTTTTTATTCACAATTACCGCTATTATGTAGTAGAAATTTTCAATTCCTGTGGTCGTGCTTTCGAGCCTTCCTCACGAATGTACAGATGATATGTTGGTACACAGAAATTTCATGCTGATATTATTATAGTGAGGCCTATAAGAAAAGTTTAATTAATTCTTGAGACAACTTATTTAAACAAGAAGAATATCGATGCAACCAAGTAGTTTCGCAACAAAAATTCTAATGTACATGTTGGTAGAATGTTGGAAAAGGTGTACCAATCGGGATGGATATCTATCGTTTGTATTTGGTGAAACAATGTAAATGTCTCATGAGGAAATCTATGTCTTTTCTCATTATCGCATTGCACAAGATGATATCTTGTTCAATCATTTTGTTAAACACTTCCCATTTATATATGTGTATAAGAGCATATAGACTTGGCTAAATATTTTCGCTTGCCATATATGTGTATAAGAGCATTTCGTACAAGTTTGTATATTGGAGGAAACTTAAATTCTCTATTGTTGATAAAACAGTGGATTTTTCATGGAAAGATATTTCTTTGAAGTGCATGTCTGTAGTAGCTCTGTTATTGATGCAAGAGTCAATTTTTCATGGAAAGGGATTTCTTTAAAGTACATGTCTGCAGTAATTGAAAATATTTAGAAGAGTTTCCAGGGCATGTGCATAGTAAGGAGAATGTGTATCACCTCCTTCAGCAATCCTTCTCTTCATTACGTTGTGATTCTAAAGCAGATGCCTTTTAAGCAGTCTTCATTGGCGGCAACACCTGATTTTTAATTTTTTTCTTTGACAGTAGATATTCAAAGTTTGCCTTACGATAAATATTCGACAGAACATTGTTATCCTATATCACCATGTCGCTCAATAGTTTTCCGAGATCCTCCTCATTTTTTATTGCAAACAGAACATGCCTAAGAATTATCCCGGTTTTTTAAAGCGAAATTTAAATGATGTAAATAAATTACAATAAATGCTATGACAACTTGTTTTCCTCAAATGTGTTGAAGGTTGCAATAACATCTAAATTTATAAACCAATCAAATTGAAGATCAACAAAAAATTTCAATTATTTTTTAAAAAATTGTGGAATTTTGTTAATTTGAAAAGTGTATATTTGTTTATGAAAAACAATAACAATATCTTATTGGCTGAAGAGTACAAATCGTAATAACTATTTAAACCAATGTGAAATCTATAGTATACTTGCCTATGGCAATACTAATAACTAGTGCAAGAGCATAATCTTGTGTCAAATTCATGATGTCTATGTGATTTTACGATAACAATTCATTAGTATTTTGAAATATATATTTATCAACCTCCTAGTCTACATTGATCGGAACCTACCTCGCTCCTTCGGCATTCAATGACATAAATGCATGATGTGGGAGCATAACTTGCGGAGACCATAACTTTTGATCCGACCGTTGGATCATCTTGAAATTTTATAGGGTGGTATATACTCATTAGTAATATGCTAGGTTCAATTATACATGTAAGGTTGCTGCCTTTTTGGCACATTTTTGGGTCCGGATTCCTTCATCTAATGGCCTAAAATTGGCTCTGAACGTTTTTTTTCAGTTTTCACTAGGTCTTAGAACTTTAATAACTTTTTTTGTGGTTAATATAATAAGTCAAAATTTCACGTGAGCCTTAATTTATGAAGGCATGTTTGGCACGAAAATTTTGGGGCCCATTCGAGTTGTTTTGCTAACAGGCAATTTTTGGCATTTTAGGGGTTTCTTGGCAATTTAGGGTTTTTTGGCCTTTTACGGTTTTTAGAGTAGACGTGAAATAAAAGGTGGATTGTAATGATGTAAAATATTAGTGTGGATTCCAGAATGATAAGAAAGCTATTTTGAAACTCTGGGTTTTTATTTGCAAAGTTGTTTATGTGTGTTTTGGAGGTATTTCAACGTCTTGTAGCTGGATTCACATCAATGCACCTTACATTACATTATTGACAGAGTTATTGAAATGAAGAAATAAATAACGCAAAAGTGTACCACACTTTCTTCAGTCCACTAAAGCTTCCAAGTTCTAAGTTCATTGTTATCACACCCACAAAAATTCACGAAGTTCAATGTAACCACAACTACAAGAATTTACAAAATCGATAGTAAAAATGTATGTTTAGCTCCAATTTTTTCAATACGAACTTACATCGGAGAGAAAAAAACTATTTCTCCAACCGCCAATAATCAAAACCCTAAAAACTGCAGATGCACATTTTTGGGAAGTTGTTTCGAAAAAATTCCCCACAAAATATATTTTTTCGTTTCAGTGGAAATATTTTAACGGTCAAGTGTTTTAGTCTAGCAGATTTGATATGGAATATTTGGTTACACTGTGGCGTATATGACATTAAACTTGTGTGTAGCCTTTCCTATGTGTATTGACAAACTACAAAAGTGCATTTTTTTCATTAACCTTGTATTGAAAAATTTAAATGATGTAAATAAATTATAATAAATACTCTGACAACCTTTTTTCCTCGAATGTGTTTAAGGTGTCCGTAACATCTAAATTTACAAACCAATCAAATTGAAGATAAATATTTTTTTACAATTATTTTGATAAAAATTGTGCAAGTTTGTTAATGTGAAAATTGTATATTTGTTTATGAAAATTAATATCAATAGATTATTCATTGAAAAGCATAAATAATAATAGTTGTTTAAGAACATGTGAAGCCTATAATATATTTGCCTTCGACAATACTAATAATAATATGAAATATAGGTGGTGCTTTAGTATCAATCTACTGACGATGACTATTATCTCGATAGAATATTCCACCCTACTTACATACATACTCCATAACACATACATAAAATAGATGAATATTTCTTATCGTGAACCCATAATGTGCAATGATCACCCAAAGAAAAATGGTTACCAAAATTTGGGTTGTATTTTTGGTTTAAATTTTACTTTTCCCCGCATGTAATGCTATTGCAGCATTACAATTGTAAGCTATTGATACATTACTGTTACAATGTCTAAAAATACAATGTCAAAATTCTATATCAACATATCCATGTTGAATATATAGTGGTATTTGAAACACATAATACTTTGAAATTCTAAATATATATAGAATGTAGGGTATATATGATTAGAACCAATGGAAGAAAAATGATCTTTGAAAAGAAAGAGAAAGTCAACTATTCTTAATATTTTTTTTGGTATTTTTTTTTTAGTGAATTGTTGTTTTCTCATTTTAATCTCTTTTTTTTTGGATGACTCGTAGTCTCATTTTTTTCTAGTTAGAAAAGTGTTGTGAACCATTTTTTTCAGATTTAAATTATGAGAATTTTATTGTTTTGTTTTTTATTTTGGGAATTATTTTATTTTATTCTTAATTTTAGAGAAATGTTGTTTGCATTTGCTTTATATTTAAATAAATAAATATTTAATTTTACAATTGCAATTTTGTTTACAATATCAGTCCATTTTCTGTTTTCTCATAAATTTCTTTAAATAATAAATATTATTTTCTCTATATATGTAGAAATAGATTTGTTAAAATGGAAAACTCTGGGAAACGCAAGGTTATATATCTTAGAGACTATTTATACAAGTATTCACTTGTTAAACATATTCAGATGCAACCGTCTTCAATTTACTTTAATATACTCATTCCTTGGCTGTGATTTCTAAATTTGATGTTTTTTTGGACAGTCATAAAAGAAAGTTTTGTTCTGTACTTGTCAAATTATGAAAGCTAACAAATTCTCGTCTATGCAATCCTTTGTCATTTTTACATCTTAATGATAAACCATTTTGAATTTTTAAGAAATTTGTTTCATTGGCTTTGCCATCAGTGCACATTTCTGTGATTTGTGAAAATTGTTCCTCCCATTTTATTCCTATTTCCCATTTTTAAGAGGTATGAATTTGATACTTTTTAAATGCAGCAACACATTCTTCACCTAAAAACCACAACATATCTATAAATATACAAAATCGTATAAGTATCTCGAAAATAAAATCGATCAATGGTTTGGACGCGCTGCTATCAAATCATGCCAATTTCAGAATTATAGAGTTATTTAAGGCCAGAAATAGTAAAAAACGCCATGAATGGTTTTCCATAATAAGAAAATCGGCAAAAAGAACTTATATTAATTTATAACAATTTGTATTACATATACGAAGGTAAAAGTAGAGAATTTGATAACAACATAGTTATAGTTTAAGGGCAAGAATATGTTGCTTCTTTACCTGTTTGTAGGGGGGACATGACCATCACAACAGTGCCCAGGACAAATGTTTTTGTTACAGTCATCAAGACGGCGGGGAGAATGCGAATTTATTTCACTGGATACAACAAAATCAAGATTACACTAAAATAACGATGATGATAAAATAAATAAAACAAAACGCGTGTAATTCACCTCCGTAATATAAACTTTTGTAGAACTGAAACCTTGCGAAGCTGCCATAGCAGAGAAGAAGATGAAAACTGCAAGGAAGAAAGCAAAGAACCCCATTTTAAGCATGTCTAACAAGTTACGATGTCTAGAAGTGATTAGGTTACGGATGTCTAACAAGTTTGCAGTATATATAGAAAGTATGCGAGTTTTTTACACAAAAATCGGCCTCGTTCACACGTTGATGTGATTCACTGTAGCGCGACAATTGCTCCACGGTCAAGCCGTAACTCCACTTTTCCGCGACAGGGTTAAATTTGACGGTCACCCCTACCAGTCAAGAATTTTTTTTGTGACGGTTTCTTAAATAATATTACCTTTCACATGAAGTTTAATTTTCATTATTGATTTTCATAATTTTCATGTAAATATTAAAATATTTAAGTTCATATAGTAACATTGTATTAAATAGAGATTTTATTGACAAATAAAATCTTATTTTATTTTCACTATATCCTAATTTATCTAAGAAACACTACTTTATCATAATATTTTAGATACATTAATATTATAACCTGTAATCATTTCATATTTTATACTCTTATTTAAAACTCTAAACAATTTTTTTTTTACCGATGTTGCCTTGTAGCATATGTTTTAATGGCGATTTTGAGTTAAAACACAAATTAAATACTTGAGCAAGCTTATATGCAACCGAGTTAACAAAGGATCATTAAAATTTAATGTTCCTGTGGTTAACTATACAAATATCAAACCTTACAGATTTTACAAAAACTTCGAACCATTTTGCTATAGGACGAGCCTAGGTGGGAAAACAAAAAAAAAAGTTAACGAAAAGAAAAGGTCACTGTTGCTAGGATCGAACCCGGGTCACACACATGACAAGCTTGTATATTACTTAACACTATTGTTTTGATTTAAGTTTTCTGATTGAAAATATTGTAATTTTTGCACATACAATTTAAATAACTGATTCAATTCATAAAAGGATGCAGACTTATGTAATTTAAAGGAGTGGTTTTATTTATAAGAAGTCCCATATTTATAATTTAATGTAAAATGATTTCAATACCCTTAATTTGGGCACTAAGAGATTAAATTTCCTTACCTCCGAATACTTTAGAGTTGTTCCACTAGATCATTGTGTTCTTTAGTTTCCTATACCATCATGTTACTCAACGAACGACAGCGTTAAATCCTACACATTTTAATTTTACTTGAATGTTCTAGGAGAAATCTGCATAACAAGTTTGAATGTTGCAAAATTACAAATGCTTACTGCAAATACATACCTGTATTTATCATATTTCATAGTTTATCCTAGATATAGTTTCTGATCTCCACAGTTTTGAAGCCTACTGCCAGAGCCGAAAGCAAGTGGTCGTTCAGAACAAGAGCTTCACCTTCACTTGTAGTGTTAGCTAATATCATGCCCAATCCCCATAAAGATTTCACTACAACACCTTTCTCCCAGTTTGTGCAGTGTCTCATCCCAACAAAAATTACTAGGAAGACCGAACTCATTGTCGCCTTCATTTTTTAAAATGTTTTGTCAACCTCAAACTTACAAAGGCTTACACTGAACAATTAGCTTTCTCAAGTCTTTCAACAACAGATATAGTGTTAAATAAATTTCATTTTCAGTTCCACGTTCTCTACATTTGCTGGGGGGAAATATATACCAAAGATTTAGTATTTAAAAATCAAGATAGTGTACCTCGTTTTTCCTTGATAGAGTTGAAATGTGGCATAATAAAGCAATGTATCTTCTTTCATGTCATCTCTATTACTTGTTTTCCAGGATATTGAAGAGTAATTGTACAGTTTGGACTCAGAGAGTTCAAAGTAGTTCAGATACAGCACCAGGAACCTTCATCATAAGCTAATTCACCAAGATTTTGAGCCTTTTCCGTTAAAGAGAGACCTAAATTTGACTATGAGAATGTCAGTTTGATCAGCCACGTGGTTTACAAACAAAGAATTAAAAAAGTGCAAAATTTGTGGATGATTTGGCATACACATTATTTACAGAAAAATAGCCCTGCATTACCGTAAAGCGTTCATATTTGCATTTTCAATTTAAGAAATTAGACTGGCAGGTATCTCCTCTGAAAATGAACCAAAAGGCAAATGTGTGTTTACAGAAATAGCGATGTATGATAACATCCTCCAAAACTCCAATGGATATCATAATATTTAGCTTGGAAAATCTTGCATTCCGGAAATGCCACTTAATTTTGTCATTACTTACATTATCAATTATGTGCCTGGACCCTAGTGGTGATCGAGGGGACCACATTGCTCACATTCCCAGCATTTGAACCCGAATTCCTTTCCGATAATGAATCTAGGATCTATCTCAGGACGAATCTTCATATTTCATAGTGTTCACTTTTGGGTATTGAATTTGAAAAGACACTGAAGTCCCGTCTCCATGACCCTGTAGACAGTACAAAATAAAGAAAGTTGAGAACAAAATCATTTTGTATCTTCTCCATCTATTATATTTATTGGCAAGCAGTAAATGTTTATTATAGATGTGCATGAAGTGTAATAAAATATACTACCTGCTAGTGAAACAGTAACTTGAAATAGTTACTACAGTCTAGAATATAGGTATAAGACTAACACAACTGATTTTTACCGACAAGTGACAAGCAAGAGTTGAATTCGATGCCATATGTCACGACTCGCAATGAATAAACCAACTAATTTTTTGACTTCATTTAAAATTAAAAATGACCAATTTTTTACTTTGAACGTCATATTGATGGTGTGTAAAAGAATTTTCCCATCCTTTGCCACATTCTAAGATAATTTTTGATTGTTTTTTATGGCTAAAAACTTGATTAACGTCTAAACGGGTGTCAAATTTAACCTCTGTTTCCACGTCAATGTGTGTTATTCCACATCAATAGTGACATCAGGCTCTTTCGCAATTTCAGGAATTACTAGGTATATTCAAGAACCGCTCACATGCACAAAATCTAAGCGCCCTCACCGATGACGTCAATGGGCATTTACTCCAGCTTTATGCACATGGCCATGAGATCCAAGCCCACTCGAACAATTTTTCCATGTGTCAATACATGATTATATAAATGCATATTGATGTGATAGTTTTGTGAGAAAATTTGGTAGAGCACTAAGTTCGCTTGAGCGTGCCCTGGTAGCAGTCCTAGCTGCTGAAAAGCGCATATGTACGCACCTAGGTTGCCCCCGAGAGCACTCAAAGCGTGATTTTTTTCTTCATGTATGCGTATCATCAGTCATTTACAATCATTTATTTCAATCAATCGCATTGTAATGCCCCAACTTCACCCCAATAAAGTTCAGGTCAAAATGACATACAAGTGTTCAAATTACGCGGATATATATATATATATATATATATATATATATATATATATATATATATATATATATATATATATATATATATATATATTAGTGCTATTAAGTTTTAGAAGTAGTTGGAGTTCCAACACAACGTGGCTGACGATTTGGTTGTGGTGACAACACGAGTCTTAATTTGTTCCCACAAAAATTTACGGTAGAATTGAATCTAGATCACCCTATCACAAATGGTAAGCAACACTGAACAGTGAATGTTGGTTACCCATGCTAAAGTGCTTTAACTAAAATTTATATAACTCATTATAGTTTAGTTATCTGATTTACTAACCAACCCTTATTTTAGTATAATTTTATTTTTTAAAATTATTTTTATAAGCCTTAGGGTGAGAAAGGGTCATGGGATTCTACTTTGTCCAACTATTTGAATCCCATGCTCACCCATATCCCATCTTTGCAATTATATGCATGGCAACTAGATATATGATTTAACTCCTTCCTACAAAGCACTATAATTAAAACATATCTAAAAAAGAGGGTAGTGTAAACTAAGACAAATAAGTAACTAAATATTCTACTCATCTCCTATTTATTTTTATTTCCTTCAAATGAAATAACTCCCAACGTTAAAGAGAAGAGGGTCTATTTTTAGCCATTAGATTGATTTGATTTTAGCCACATGATCTTAGGGTTTACCAGGGAGCCCTAATCCTCATCTAAATTAAATTTAATGATTACCTTTATTTTTTATATCATTTTCCCCGAAATACTTACCTTTTCCCCTCGCCTTTTTCTATTTTTCTCTTCTATGAACAGGGCCACCATGGGGAAGGTGTAGTGCCCCACATTCTATGTAATGAAATTGACAGGTGTAAAGCCTGACCCCACTGTCATTGTAAGCATACCTCTCCCCTCAAACTGTGCTCTCACCTCCCAAGAGTTTTCCTCCATTTTTTCCAGCTTCAACATAACATGGAGAATGACAATTCCTTAGCATCCTTTCTAACCTGTCTTTTCCTTGCATAAAAATACAACCAATATGTTAGAGGTCCAATGATGTTAATCAGCCTGAAACCCAAGTTAATGTTGTACTATAGCAGTGATTTGATAGTTCAGTGTATACTAGGCACCTAAAAACCACTTAAACAAAATGTTATAGTGAACCGTGCTAGGAAAATTTCTTCCAGTAGATGTCTTAATATCTCTTCATTTTATTGTGCATGAATTGATTGATTTGCATCTGTATTGTGTCTAAAGTGGGTCCAATGTCCCTGTGAGGATCTTCTACTGCCGTTGGTTTGTTTATTGTATTTAGAAGATAAGAAGAAGATTGAGGATTAACAGGAACATATTATCTAGCTATTGTTTTTGTCTCTTTTTCTTATGTGTTCCCATGTTGCGTGCACTACAACCTTTGCAACATCATTCTCATGGAAAATGAAGGATACCAGTTCATTTTTCCTTCTCTGTTTTTTTATTTCGAGTAGTTGTTGTATCTATTAAGACATTGGAGGTGCCCTTCCTGTATCCCACGTATGCCTTGTAAGATTTGTCTCTTTCACTCATCCTCTTCGTGTTGCCCTTATTTTTCCCATACTTAGCTCTATGTAGAGAGAGGTTGGTTCACAGATTACACAAGATGGCAGATATGCACATAATAGTGTTAATGATGAGGCTTGAAAGCTCTTCATTTTTAAAATTCCAAGGTTCCATGTATGCACAAAATGAGTCATTTAAAGGACCTCTCGGGCATGTAATAAAATTCCATTTTAATTTTTAAAATTTAGTGCCAAAGAGGAACATTATCAGAGGTGTCTTCTTACTAATGTAGGTCTAGTATACGTTGAATTTTGTAGAAACTTTTCTCTTGAGATTTGGTTGTGGAAGCCATGGTTATGGTCTATTTGAGGCAACAAGGAGTACATATCCATAATAAAAGTGTAATGCCCTATTCTACGTTACACCTGTTCATCCTTCGGCGATCGAGTGCTAAGCATGGAACGTCATTGTGCCTTTGTCGATCATTGGTGAGCTTCACCTTGGTCACAGGGAATACTCAATCATCTCCCTCTTCATCGTGTTGTTGTTGTCATTACTGACCCTTGCAACGCCTGTTACGATTTCCTTGTTAAAGGAAAATCATGTTCTCTTTTACCGTGCTTGTCTGTCGGCCCTTATTAATAGGATTAATTATTATTATTATTATTAGGTTATAAAATAATAATAATAGTATGATTATTTTAGTTGTCGAATAACAATTACTATTATTATTTATTTATTTATTTATTGTGTCAATTTCAGGAATATTATTAATTACCTGTAAGTTACCTTATTTATTTATTTCATCGGCTGCTCTCGAAGACTGAGCCCATATTCACGCATGAGGAGGACCTTGTTCATGGGTGATGCCATTGCTTAGGAAGTGGTGTTCGTTCTTAGCGTTTAACTTTTTATTTGTGGCCGTCCAGATCTCTTTGTGTGCGGTGTGTACATACTTTCCTTTTCAGTTAGTGTTTTGGTTGTATGGGGGCATCCACCCACCCCAACTAATTTTTTTACCCTTGCTGGCCGCATAACCTTGTTTCCTTTTGTTGAAAACACCTGTCCTTTAATTAGGTGTGGAGGAAGAGCACTTACCACTCATTCTTTTTTTTGGAAAGGCGTGTTGGTCTTTCCTTTGGTTTGAATGCCAAGTGGGGGGCAGTTGGCCGCCTGTCTCTTCTTGCGACCTTTCAACCACTTCAGACCTGTCAAATTTTATGACCTGCTCTATTGTTTTTTGACTTCCTCATGCCTTTGTCTGCCGTGTCTTGGGGGAAGAAAACCCCTATTTTGGGGAGTCTTTTGATTGGTTTTAGCCAGGCGGCAGGAGTGTTACAAGTTGGTTGAAGCCTTTTGAGCGCTTCCAACAAGCAGAATGTCCAGCTATGTTGTTATCTGTTCAGTATCGACTGCATCCTCAAATTCGGGATTCTCCTTCAAGGTATTTGTTTATCAGAATCGACTATGTGATAGTGAGTTTTTGCAGCTAAGACATTGGGTATACTTCCTTCCGGGAGTTGTATTGAATGCCTGTAACACAGAGGAGATCAAACTTCATCTTTTTCCTGAGATTTCATGCATACCATTCATACCGAATGAGCAACTTTTGGTGGACTTTCTGGAGGAAACATTTGGCAATGGACGTGTGCGTGGTTGCAGGCTTACTAAGCAAAGCTCGTCGAATTCCCATCAAGATTCAGACTCTTATATTATCCATTCATCAGTACCCACCTGGGTTTTGTTCAGATTCTTGCTAGGACATCTAATTCGGAACACCCACCTGGTTGTGAATCTCAGCAACTCGAAATGTAGAATGGTGAAATCAGTGGGAAATTTAGAGGCGGCGGTGGAGGAGATCATGGCTCTGTACAGGAGTTTTCCTCCCAGGCCCAGCGCGGAGGAAGTGGATGCAGCGCTCTTTCTGATAGGAAATGTGGATGCTACACAGTCCACACATTTGCAGAATTTGTCAAGGCAGGTGAAGCCTCTGGATGTGCCTGAGGAGCTCTTTTCAGTCATGCAAGAGATGAGGAGAATTCGAATTGAGATGCAGGCCGAAGAGGAGAAGCGAGAGGCCTTGGCCCTACTTCAGCTGGAGGACCACCATAGGATCTTTGATTATATTTTCCAGAAAGCATCTATAACTGTGCCTTCTTCTTCATCTTCTCCTCCTGATTATGAATTGGACTCTCCTTTGTCTGTTATGAATACTGCTAAAGTCACTGAAAATCATCCTGCAATCATGGACGACATTGCCATTTTTGAACCGAAGGTAGGGCACACGGAGACACAAAATTTGGGTAAGGAATCAAAGTATGCTAGAGATGATAATTTTAGACAAAATCCCAAGCCTATCATCCCTACTCAAAGGTCGGAGGCGGCACCCAGAAATTTGCTGGCGAAATCTACTTTGGAACAACGCTCTTCTTTTGGAACTACCACAGTTTTTATGCTGGCCCGTGCGGAGTCTGTACGACCTGTTGAAGCTAGAGAAAAAGGCAAGATATTTCTACACTTTTCTACTATTATTTTATTTAAAATTATTGTGAAATCGAACCACTTTTCCTTGCATTGATTTGTCAGTTGGATGTCATGATGGGAGATTTCCCTTTCTGCTTGTTTCTTCTTGTTTTAGCTTTTATCTTTGACAGTATCTTGGTCGAAAGGATGCGTGTGCCCTCTCCTATGAATGTTATGTTTCTCTTACTCGAATGATAGACCTTTGTCTGTTTGTTTATGTATTAATTCTTCTCTGCGATTGAGTTGCAAGTTATTATGTTGATCAACTAGTATTTTCGATATTATGGAAGTAAGTTACGATAACTATGAAGCTCCTCCCTAGCACCCAAGTTGTCTTTTGACGTTTTTGTTAGCCCCTTCACAAGTCCCTTTGATAACCTTTTGGCATCGAGAAAGAAAGGTTGTAGGATTGTGTGAGCAATGCGTGGGCTAGCCAACTTAGAGTTTTGGTATTAAAACTGGTAGAATGAAAAGGTTTGTGTGCAATGTGTTTTGCCGTCTCGCGTGTTTAGACTCTTACTATCTTTCATCTTGTTTCTAGGCTTTTAAGGCCATCCTCAAGAAGTACCTTGACCATCCCTATCAACTTGAACCATAACTAGCTTTTCGGATCAACTAAGCTGGAGGTTTCATTGTGCGAATCCAGTACCTTTTTGACACGAGAATAGTTGGTCTAATCCCCCTCTCAAAATTATTGCTGATGGTGCTCTTCTATTTTTCCTAACTTGCATTATTTTTTCCCTGCTAAATTTAACGCTATTAATTAATATTGGTCAGTTTTTATGCACGTAATTACCGTAATAGTTTGTGATGGAAATTTCCTTAAATGTGATTAATCTTCGAGAAAAAACTCAGCTTTCATTTGATAATCTTATGGATTCATAGCGGAAGGTTTTGTTTTGATAATGTCACTTAGAAATTATGTTTGTATCTATTTGTGCGACGGTTGACTGTGTTACCAAGGGTTGCCGTAAAATATGGTTGTTTTGGGATATGGGTAATTTATTTTAAATTAACCAAACATTAGTATTGTGGTGGAGGTTTGCAAATCTTTAGTGTTATAAAAATTTGTTGATGACATTATTGTATACTCTTGTTGGACGGAACCCCCTTCTTCTCTCGCGTGTTTGTTGCTAGCCTGTAAGACTTTGACCCTTCTTGGATGATTTGAAAATCTTTGTAGTTAATGGTCAAAAATAATATACTTTGCTTTCGCCTCGAAACTTATGTTGTGTGTATACTTTATTTGATTTCCGGTTTGAAACTCGATTACACATGGCTTTTTGTGTCAATTTTTGAAACCCGTGGTTCCCCTTTCTTGGGCCGATCAACTCTTGTTCTTTTAGAAATATATTAATTTAGTCTATACGTTTGGTACCTTTGATAAATTTCTAGATGGTTGGTGTATATATCAAATCTTAATCTTGTAATTATGGTTTAATTACTTACTTGATGGGAATTCTTTTTTTTTGCTAGATTATTTGTGTTCTCCTTATAGGGCCAAGGGCCATTCTCTTACGATTGCTATACTTTCTTTGCTTTCACTCCTAACTGAAGTACAAGGTCTTCTCCTCCTTTGATTGGCATGATGAAGACTTTATTATAACTTGATGTGTTGATAGTGTTTAGAGGTTTGAACCAGTTCTTGTAATAAAGTGCTTCCTTTTCGTGGTATTGTTAGATAATAGTTATGGTGGTTTTGTGTAGCCTTATCTTGCTCAGTTCTCATGAACTGACTCTTGTAGAAAATTTGCTGCAGATGGATTTTACGTCTAGATGAGGGATAGAATTGTAGACTTTTGTCATCAACCTCAGTTGAGAAGTTCCTTTTCTCGAAACCTTTTTATGTTGTTCAACTATTGTTCACGTCCAGTGGAAAGTTTAAAAGAGGATTAATGCCTTAGTATAAAGTATTGTGGACTTTGTCATCTGAACTTTGGAAACCTTGTATTGTTTGACCATCATTGCAATTATAAGAAAATTTGGTTATTGTTGTTGAGTGACTTTGTTGGAGTATCAGTATTTTAAGAATTGATGCAATCTTGTTTTGTTCTTATAAATGAGTGTTGCTACAACCTTGCCTTGAGAATAAATTTTGAGTTAAACCTTGACATGACTTAGTAATAAAGTGCCATAAGTAAACTAACATGGGATTGTTTAATACTACTGGAAGTTAAATTAAAAGTTGTATTCAAATAAAGTAACGTAGGGGTCACCAAATTGAGAGCAAGAAATTCTTTAAGTAAACAAGGGCAAGACTATCATTGTAGGTAAACTTTATAACATGATAACCCTAGCTCCTCTAGTGAACACTATTCCTTTTATGGTGAAATTTGTAAAATGACCCTAAGGTGAAATGAATTGTTAGTTGTTTGAAGATGATAAGATTTAATAAGCCAGAGAAAACAAATTGGAGACCTCACCATCTTTCTCACCACCATTTGGAAAGTAAATTTTTTACTCCTTGTTAATACTTTTAGCGAAGCCTAAGTAAAGTTGTTGATAATTCTAGTTAAGAGCCCTAGCTTCAATTAAATACTGGTAATAACTAATGAGGTCCTAAAGATGTTTCATCTCGACCTTCTCCCTCTAACCCTTTTCCAAGGCACCTTTTATCTCTTCTCTTAAGTGTGTTGAACTTAAAACCATGTTGTCTTGTGGGCAAGAATGAATCTTAGTAGAATTAGTGGTGAGCAGATGGCCTTGTGGAATTCAAATACTCCTTTTTCTCGATAAACGAATTAAGCAAATAAATGTCATAATAGAGAATATTTAAAGATAATTACTCAGTGTCAAGGGAATAAACTTAGCTTGGTAAGATGAATTATACGAATCATATCTTGAGCCTCCTTGAAAATGTAAGCTAAGAATTGCAAGATGTCCGTTTAAAATAAATAACTCTCAAGAATATTTCATTGTGGTTCGCCCTAACTGTAAGTGTGTTCTGTGTTTGGACTTCTATGTTGTCTTGTCAAAAAGAAAAGTAAATTGTCCTTGATAGGTGTGAACATTTCCGTGTTGCCTTTATGGCCATCCTTGTATCAAGTTGTTCACAGTGTTAGTTGTATCCTTGGTGACGACATGTTGCGTCATGTTATGTGTCAAGCAAGTCAAAAAAAAAAAGTTATCCTGTATTTCACTGTGTTGTTCGTGTGTGGATTTTTGGGACGTTACACTAAGAATAGTATTTTTGTGTATAGTCATAGGCCACTCCTGATATTCCTTTAGGAACCTTACGCAAAGGATGTGGTCAATTTATTGTAATGACTCAAGGAAAAAATGCTAAAATCATTTGATTAGGTGCCTCATAGAGACGTGCTCTGATGGGTTGTGTTGGTGTAATGCCTGCTAAATTTGCCCGCATGAAACCCAAGAACAACCTAGGTCAATCTAGAAAAATTATGAAATAATATTTTTTTTAAAAAGCATGCCCGCAAAAAGGGTTTCAAAAATAATGGTTGCCACATTATTGTTTCTAACTTACTGTAAATTAATTAAATAAATTTCTTTTATCCACATTATAATAAAATAATTAAAACTCTCACTACCTTTTAAAAAACTTAAGTATACTAAGGTATGGTTTAGGTTCCCCTTAAACGTTATTTTGATAAACATTTAAATTTCACCATAGTTGAAATTTACACATTTTAATCTCAAAGGTAAAGGGGTCTATTTAATTAAATGCTAAAATTATTTTTTAATAACCCACAAGGTGACTAGGTTTAAAAAAAATAAAAAGGTCCCTAATTTAGCACAAGGGATTAGAAGAATAAACCCACCCCTTACAAAAATAAAGTGGCCTCTTAAAAAGTCAACCCATATATTTTAAATTTAAATTTTAAATTTAAATTCCTCTCATCCACTCCCCACCTAATTTTTGTAGGAATGAATCTCATCCCTTGGATAGATTTATTTAGGGCCCTAGGATTTTAAAACCCTCTAATCTTAAGTTTACTTATGAAAAGCTTCTTTCTCATTGTTTGACCTATTTTCTCTTTGTGGTATTGCAGATTGGTGGAGGAGAAGGGGGAAGCCATTAGAGTCCATCTCAAACTATTGGAAGGATTCAAATGATCCATCTATTCTCTTGTTTTATTTCTACCCTTACTTAGGGTTTTCCATGCATTTCTTTATTTTTGTTTATTTCATTTAGATAATGTTTTCCCAAATGGGCAAATGGGTTTGCCCTATTTTGGTGGAAAATCGGTTACAATGGTTTATTTTACTTTGGGAAGAAAGTATATATATCTTTTATTAAAATTCCATTTTAATAAAATACCTAATTTTCAGAATAGGGTAATATTATATGATTACGATTAACAAAAAAAAATATACATATACATACATACATACATACATACATACATACATACATACATACCTACATACATACATACATACATACATACATACATACATACATACATACATACATACATACATACATACATACATACATACATACATACATACATACATACATACATACATACATACATACATACATACATACATATATATATATATATATATAAGCAGCCATTCGGTTTACATAGTCTGCAAGGGATAAATTGCACAGATATTAGTATGACAATCGGGAAGTTTGTTGTGTTATGGTTTGCAAAGATTTGAAGGTTGGGGGGAGGGTCACCGACCCCACCCCCCACCACATTATCACCCCACCCTCCCCCTAACCCTATTCTCCATCAAGGTTAAGTATAGGTCGTAGCCCCCTGCGCTAAAACAACTTCCACATTACTTTCATGGCACGGTTTGGTACTTCGAACTCTCATTTCTTTATTTAGGGTCATATATGACCCTAAATAAAGAAATGAGAGTTCGAAGTACCAAACCGTGCCATGAAAGTAATGTGGAAGTTGTTTTAGCGCAAGGGGCTACGACCTATACTATATATATAATATGACCACTTTTTTTTTGGATAATATATATTAATAACACTCTAATATTAGTAATAACTTAATATTATTAATATTTCAATATTAATAATATTCTAATTTTAATTCTACTATCAAGGTAGTAATATATATATTGTTATTAGAGTCCACAAATTTTACTTCCGTATTTAAGATTTCTAGTGTAGTTTGATACTAATATAGAGGATACACAACTAAATTCCCTTTTTCATTTATTATTATTTGATTGATAAAAGATAGTTGTATAGGCTCCGAAAATTTGACTCTAAAAATTTCACAACCAAAGGAGACTAAGACTAGTAGTAATCATGTATTTTTCTTTACTCCATTAACTTTACAAAGGGAAAAGGATATATTTGTTTGACAACCAACTAATCAAGGGAATTTTGAAAACTTTTCCATAATCTCATATATGAATTTTAAACTTTTCTAGACAAAGAATAATAAATGAAATTTACTAGCTATCAAATACAAATATATCAATGAGAGTGAATCTTTCGGTTTCCTTTGCATTAACAAGTTTACAACATTTTCACAACTAATTTATGTAAGGTTTCCTCATAGTTTTAAAATAGAACTTCTAATTTTTCCAATAGAAAATACACACCCATTTGAGACAAAAAACCAACTAAAATGGAGGCTAAGTAGTTTTCCCTTCCATCTAGATTCCATTATACAAGAACTTAACTCACTACAATTGTCTTTCTTCCGAATTCATTTCCATTTTATCAATCTTGTTTCACCAAAAAAAAAGCCTTTAATTTCCACATATATCACAACCTTAATATCTAAAATTAGATACAAATTTTTCTTCAAAATAAAATACAATACCTCTTTTATTTCAAATAGCCAATGCAATAATCTTCCACTTGAAGTTGAAATTTCACAATAATAATAATAGGTTTTTATAGTCCACGATGCCAGGTGGCGTGTTTTTGGGTTTACAAGTGGCTTATAGAATATGGGACTACCTCCTACTCACATGCGGGAGGCAACTAACTTTGCTACAAACGAGGCGTACGTACCCTACCCACTGCAGGATTTGAAATTGTGACCTCTATTTCAAGAGCACATGTTCTTCACTATTATGCCAACTTAGGTGTATAGAAGGTAGTTGTAATTAAATGTATTTTTCTTCTATTAATGCTCCAAAATCAAGTCTCCAACCAAGCTCAATCTTCTCTTCACTTGATCACAACAACAAAAAATTGGGGAGAGGCAACACTCTCCACACAACCAAAATTCCAATGAGAAGAAGGAAAAATTCTTCTCATTATCCCCAGAACACCAACCACAAGGAAATAAGGGATGGACCAACACATGGAAACTAAACAATGCTTCCACACTCATTTTCAAGCAACAAACACATAAGAACGATAACCACAAAAACACTTATTTTTAAACACAACAACTTCCCAAAGACTGGCTCTAAAATAGCCAAGTAGAGATAGGAATAACAGGGGTGCCCTTGTGCCTCCATAGGGTTTGGATGCCCACCTCTAAAATCCTCCAAAACACAATCAACCCCAAAATCTATTATGCCTACCTACAACAACAAGACTATGTATCTTATGACTCCCTCACTCTTATGCCTCCCTCTCTCTTACGGCTCTCAAAATACATAAAATAAAAAAGTATAACAAGGTGGGGAATCCAAAACCCATTCCCTCCTAAGCACACAAGGAAACTCTTATGCCTCCTAGCATATTTCATCCCCATTTCCAAATCTCAGCACAACCTAAGGTCAATTTACTACCCAACACTTTAAGCAAGAAAACAAATCCATACAACACGTAACATATAAGATATAAAGAAGACAAATAAGAGTGCAAAACCCTAACTTAGCATGGTAAAGCTCTAGCTTGCAAGAAAATCCCAAAAATATTCAAACACATACAATTTTCCAAGCACCCTTCAACTCCAACAAGCAAGCATCCAAAAGAGATAGCTCAAAACCAAGTGAGTAACCCCAAATACTTTACAAAATTTCCAATAAATAGAAAAGAGGAGGAGTGAGATGATGTGGCTTATGTAGGATGCCACATAATTTCTTCTCCATCCCACATCACCCAAGTCAAAACCATACTCCAAAGCATAATAAATGGGTGGTTGAGAGGTGTGCCAACCCTCTTGCACATACCAATCCAACCCATACCGCTTTTAGCACAAAAATAAACACATGTAAGAAAGTGCAATAAAAACTTACCTTTTTCTTTCCCAAAACACATAATGGGGTCTATTTGTGATCCCCTAACCCATATGTATGGTTGGTATAATAAATTAAAATAAGTGGGACAAGTTTAGCTTGTCCCACATGCCTCCAAAATTGGCCCTTAAGGCTAAATTTTGATTTCTAAGGAGAGGTAGAGTGTACCACACTCAAGGTCACATAAACTCAACATAAAACACATAAACCAAAGAGCCATCCCTCGAAGCGTAAGAAATGACTCTTTAGTTTGTCGCTCAGCCATAAAGGTTCTATGGATGCATCATGAGTAATACTCAATATATACGATGGATCACATAACTTAGTAATATGAAAAGGGAACTACATCACCTAAATAATCACAATTACTCGAAAATTAAAAAAAAGAAAAAAAAGCCAAGCCCCAAGCCCCTTGGTTCAAAATTGGAGGAATCCCCCCCAGTGGGACCCCTAAAAACAATAAGTAGACACCCACAACATACACAAGTTCCCATGGTGACCAGTGTTGAAGGCATCCGTATTCCGATGTGTTGGGTCTCCAATGCCACCTATTGATTGTTGTATATGTTTACTAAAAAATTACACGATTACGCTCTCTTCAGCCGCATACATATATATATATTATATATAGCAGCCATTCGGTTTACATAGTCTGGCAAGGGATAAATGCACAGAGATATTCGTATGACAACGGGAAGTTGGTGTGTTATGGTTTTTTGCCAAGATCTGTGAGGTGGGGGGAGGGTCACCGACCCCCACCCCACCACATTATCACCCCACCTCCCCCTAACCCTATTCTCCATCAAGGTTAGTATAGGTCGTAGCCCCCGTGCGCTAAAAAACTTCCACATTACTTTCATGGCACGGTTGGTACTTCGAAACTTAATTTCTTATTTCGGGTAAGATATGGACCTAAAAAGAAAGAGAGTCGGAAGTACCAAACCGGCCATGGAAGTAATGTGGAAGTTGTTTGGCGCAAGGGGCTACGACATATACTAGATATATTATATTGACCACTTTTTTTTTGGCTAATATAATGAATAACCCTAGAAGATTAGTAATAACTAAGTATTAGAATATTCAAATTAATAATATTCTAATTTTAATTCTACATCAAGGAAGTAATATATAGATTGTTTTAGATGTCCAAAATTTTACTTCGTTATTTAAGATTTCTTTAGAGTGTAGTTTGAGACTATATAGAGGAACAAACAACTAAATTCCCTTTTTCAGTTCTATTATTGAATTGATTAAAAGATAGTTGTATAGCTCCGAAAATTTGGACTTAAAAATTTCACACCAAAGGGAGACTAAGACTAGTAGTAACATGTCCCTTTTTCTTTAATCCATTAATTTACAAAGGGAAAGGATATATTGTTGACAACCAACTAATCAAGGGAATTTTGAAAACTTGTCCATTATTCTCATATATGATTTTTAAACTTTTCTGACAAAGAATAATAAATGGAAATTTACTGCTATCAAATCAAATATATCAATGAGAGTGAAACTTTCGGTTTCCTTGGCATTAACAGTTTACAACATTTTTCACAACTAATTTATGTAAGGTTCTATGTTTAAAATAGATTCTAATTTCCAATAGAAAAAATACACACCATTTGACGACAAAAAACCAACTTAAAATGGAGGCTAAGTATTTTCCCTTCCATTAGATTCCTTATACACGAACTTAACTCACGACAATGGTCTTTCTCCGAATTCATTTACATTTTTAGCAAATCTTGTTTCACCAAAAAAAAAAGCCTTTAAGTTCCACAGATACTCACAACCTTAATATCATAAAATAGATACAATTTTTCTTCAAAATAAAATACAATACCTCTTTATTTCAAATAGCCAATGAAATAATCTTCCACTGAAGTTGAAATTTCACAATAATAATAATAGTTGTATAGTCCACGATGCCAGGTGCGTGTTTTTGGGTGGTCAAGTGGTTATAGATATGGGACTACCTTCTACTCAACATTGGGGAGGCAACAACTTGCTACAAACGAGGGTACGTTACCTACCCAACTGCAGGATTTGAAATTGGCCTCTATTCAAGGAAGCCACCATGTTCTTCACTATATGCCAACTTGTTGTATAGAAGGTAGTTGTATTAAAGGATTCTTCTTCTATTAATTGCTCCAAAATCAAAGTCTCCAACCAAGCTCAATCTCTCTTCACTTGATCACAACAACAAAAAATTGGGGAAGAGGAACACTCTCCCACACAACCAAAATTCAATGAGAAGAAGGAAAAATTCTCTCATTATCCCAGAAACACAACCCACAAGGAAAGGAAATAAGGGCAGGACAACACAGGAAAATTAAACACTTCCTTTCCACACTCATTTCAACAGCAACAAAACACATAAGAACGATAACCACAAAAACATTATTTTAAACACAACAACTTCCAAAAGACTGGCTCTTAAAATAGCCAAAGTAGAGCTAGAATAAACAGGGGTGCCCTTGTGACTCCCAATAGGGTTTGGATGCCCAACTCTAAAATCCTCAAAAACACAATCAACCAAAAATCGATATGCCTACCTACAACAACAAGACTATGTATATATGAATCCTCACTCTATATGCCTCCCTATCTCTTACGCTCTCCCAAAAAAAATACAGAAAATAAAAAAGTATAAAACAAGGTGGGGAATCCAAAACCAATTCCCTCCTAGACGACAAGGAAAAACTCTTATGCTCCTGCATTATTTCATCCCATTTCCAAATCTCAGCAAACCTAAGGTCAATTTACTACCCACACTTAAGCAAAGAAAACAAATCCATTACAACCCGGTAACATATAACGAGAGTAAAGAAGACAAATAAGAGGCAAAACCCTAACTTAGCATGTTAAAGCTCTAGCTTGCAAGAAAATCCAAAAATATTCAAACACATACCAATTTTCCAAGCACCCTTCAAACTCCAACAAGCAAGGCATCCAAAAGAAGATAGCTCACCCCAAACCAAGTGAGGAACCCTCCAACAAAATATACTTTACAAAATTCCAATAAATAGAAAAGAGGAGGAGTGAGCAGATGATTGGCTTAGTAGGATGCCACAATAAATTTCTTCTCCAGCCCAACATCACCCCAAGTCAAAACTACTCCAAAGCATAATAAATGGGGTAGGCTTGAGAGCGTTTTGTGCCAACCCTATTTGAGACTACCAATCCAACCCATACAGCTTTTAGCACAAAAATAAACACATGTAAGAAAGTGCAATAAAAACTTACTTTTTTCCTTTCCCCAACACACATAATGGGGTCCTATTGTGATCCCCTAACCCATATGTATGGTTGGTTATAATAAATTAAAATAAGTGGACAAGTTTAGCTTGTCCACATGCCTCCAAAATTGGCCCTTAAGGCTAAATTTTGATTTCTAAGGAGAGGTAGAGTGTACCACACTCAAGGTCACATAAACTCAACATAAAACACATAAACCAAAGAGCCATCTAATCTAATAAATAAATTATTTTTGTCTCATCCATAATTAGTTTAGTAACATGAGTAATTTACTAATATAGACACATAACTTAAGTAATATTAAAAGGGAAATACATCACCATAAAATCACATACTCTAAAATTAAAAAAAAGAAAAAAAAAAGACAACACACAAACCCCTTGGTCAAAATTGGAGGTAATCCCCCCCATTGGGACCCCCTAAAAACAAATAAGACACCCACAACATAACACAAGTTCCCATGGTGACCATTTTTGAATGCATCCGGTATTCCGATGTGGTTGGTCTCCAATGCCCCATTGATTGTTGTGATATGTTTACCTAAAAAATTACACATTACCTCCTTCGGCCTCATGACCGCATCAAAAACATCCAAGATAAAATACATAAATACAAATAAAAAAACATCCACATATAAATCAAATCATCATCTATGAAATTAATGTTATTATGTTTAATTTCCAACAACATTGCATTTCTTCCTTTCATCAATGCCAATAAGATCACAAGATTAGTTCAACTGTTAAAGCCTACTCAATATGATGAAAATGTCAAATGTTAGAAATATATAACTATGTCAAAAACACAACATCATCAATATAAAATGTCTCTAAGAATCCACACACATCATACTATGAATCGAAATCCAACAATATTCCAAGTATCATGCTAAGTCAAAATGACACAATAATATCCATTCATATAGTCAACAGTATCAAAATAAAATATAATAAGTTTCGAACGGAAGTGGGCACTACATCCCCCTCCCCTTAGACTCGATTTCCTCCTAGAAGTCACTATAATAGGTGTGGAAAATGGACTCGTGGTAATGTATCATTTTTCCATGTAGCAACAATCTCATCATACCTGTCTGACTGGACTCAAACCTAGTACATCTATGTACCTCAAAAGGCCCAAGGTCTTGCACTCTAAAATATGGATGAGATCCACCATCACCTGACCCTGATCCTGCACCTACAATGAAGTCCAATCTAACACATGAGAAGGATATCTAATATACCTCCTAAGTATATAAATTTGAAATACATCATGGATGCGAGACAAGCTGGGTGGTAATGCTAGATGATAGATCAGAGGACCGATACACTCCAAGATCTCAAAAGGACCCAAAAACCTAGGAGCAAGCTTAGAGACTTTTGCGTAACGGATAGGGATTTTATGAGGCATGACATAAAGAAACACCTCTTTGCCCACCTCAAAACTACGATCTTTCCTATGCTTATCTGCATACTTCTTCTGCCTATCCCACACCTTCTACAATATCTACGTGATCATAACAACCTGCTGCTCCATATCCTGTAGTAAAGTCAGCCAAAGAGAAATCCTATCCTCAAACCTATCCGAACTCAGTGGTGTCCTACACTCTCTTCCATACAGTTCCTAAAAAGGATACATGCCTATCGAACTATGAAAACTATTATTGTAGGAAAAATCCACCAAGTAAAAATACTCCTCCCACCTCGACTGATGGTTCATGACATACATCCTAATCATGTCCTCCAAGATCTAATTCACTCGCTCAGTATTTCCATTTGTCTCAACGTGATAAGCTATGCTAAAATTGATCTTCATCCCGAGAGCATACTGTATGGTATTCCAAAAGTGGGAAGTGTACAAAGCATCGCAGTCGCAAATGATTTTCCACAGAATCCCATGTAATCTGACAATATCATCAAGGTATACCCATGTCACTACACTAGCTATGTAGGTGATCTTCACTGAAGAAAATGAGCCCCTTTCATCCATTTATCCACCATGAAGATAATGGCGTCATGGTGGTATGTCGACGTCGGTAACCCCACTATGAAGTCCATGGAAATGGTGTCCCAGTTCCACTCTGGTATAGTGTCAGGAAAGAGAAGGCCAAGTGGATGATGATGCTTGACCTTCACCTTCTCACACTCTAAATAACGTGACATGAACTAAGCCACGTCTTTTTGTAGTCCCCTCCAATTGCAAAACTGTCTCAATGTGGCGTGCATCTTATTCACCCTATGATGGGATGAATAAGGTGAATGATGAGCTTCTGTCAAAATGTCATGCCTCAAACCTCCATCTCTAAGAACATATATCCAAACCCCGTTTCTGTCAAAATTTGTGGAGTGAGGAAGCTATTACAAAATCCTATTCCACAAATTTTTACCCAATGAAGTAGCTATAACCACATGTATTCATCTACTCAGGACATATACAATAATGTTCACCTTCTCCTTCATATGCTCTATCTCCATGTTGTAATCACAAATAAACTCCATCCAACGCCACTAACGAGCGTTGAGATTGGGTTGCATGAAGAGGTGGAAAAGACTCAAGTGATTAGTTATGAGTGTAAATCTCTGGCCAAGAAGGATGTGTCTCCACTGAACTAAGGCATGAACAACTACCACAAGCTCAAGGTCATGAGTCAGATAATTGAGCTCATAATATTTGAGTTTTCAAGACTCAAAAGAAACTACTCGGCCCTCCTGCATCAACACACCTCCAAGTCCTGCCAAAGAAGCATCTGTAGAAACGATTAACTCACCCTGAGGGTGTGACACCACAAGAATAGGTACCGACATGAGACATTACTTTAGTATCCTAAAGGCTTGCTCACATCTATCTGACCATACAAGCTTCTTCCCTTTCTATTTAAGGAAAGTAATGGGGTGTGTAACACGAGAATAGTCCTGTATAAATCTCCTATAGTATCCTACAAAACCCATGAATCTGCACACATTTGTCACACTAGTGGTTGCTGGCCAATCCATAATAGCTCAAATAATAGAAGGATCAACTATGATACCTTCCCTAGAAATGATGTGGCTCAAATACTGCACCTCTATCTGAAAGAACGTACACTTCTCTAGGTTCTTGTAAAGTTGTTTCTCATGAAGACAGTGAAGAATATGGAGAAGGTACTCCTCATGCTCCTCATGCATACATGAGTAAATTAGGATGTCGTCAATAAAAATGAGCACTAAGTGATCCAAAAATGTCCTGAACACCCCATTCATACAGCTCATGAACACTGTGGGGGCATTCGTCAGACCAAAAGACACTATTGTGAACTTATAGTGGCCATATATTTTATAGAAGGAAGTCTTAGAAATATCTACCTCCATGATCCTCGACTGATGATAACCTAACTTAAGATCTATCTTGGAAAATATTGTGGCCCCCTTCATCTCATCAAATAAATCATCAATGCACGGAAGGGGGTAAAAATTCTTGATCGTTACTTTGTTCAGCTGATAATAATCAATACTCAAACTCAGAGATCTATCCTTCTTCTTTACAAAAATCACCGGTGCACCACAAGGGGATACACTTGGATGGATTAGGCATTTCTCCAGAAGGTCCTCAAGCTATAATTTGAGCTCACAGAGCTCAGGGGTAGTCATTGGATAAGGTGCTCATGAGATAGGCTCTGCGCCAGGAACTAAATTTATGTGAAAATCTATCTCACGTGGGGGAGGTAACTCTGATAGCTCCCCTAGAAAGACATCAGAAAACTCTCTCAAGATGTGATGGTCATCAAGAGATTACCCACTAGACTAATCCTCGGATCTGGCACTAACCATAACAACATACATCTGGCAACCTCGTCACACACACCGCTTGAGCTGCATAGCGGAAATAGTGTAAATGGAAATGAGCCACCTAACACCTTCAATCACTCACTCAACTCCCAAATCATTTGTACATGATATAGTATTATGCTAAGAATCCAATTTGGCTCTGTGTGTAGATAACAAATGCGTGCCCAAGATGACTCCATAAGAACCCAACAAAAGGATACGAAGATTCGAGGTATTGGTGAAGGGTCCCAAATCCACTACACACTCCTTAATTAAGGAGTCAATAGAGATTTTGGCTCCAGGCACCATCTCGACATCCTAACTATGATCCTTCCTAACTGCCACCAACCTACAACACTCTACTAAATATGGTACAATAAAAGAACCAGATGAACCAGAATCTAACAGAATGGAGGTAGAAATACCACCAATGCTACCTTTCATCTCTATCACAGTGCTCTGGTGCTTAGCCTGTTAGTTCTCGACTGTTGCATAGATTCGATGGCTACATCCCATGTTGCCAATAGTAGGCTCTTAAATCTATGTATTACCCTTGTACTAGGGTCCTATGAGCACTCTCTCCAATGATGTCCAAAAATGCTACAACCATAACAACTACCTGGTCCTCTCCAATGAGATGTATCTCCAGCTGGTACTCTAAAGGTCTGTACTGTGGATCCTGATGATCCGGCTATTGATTGTTGTGGTCTCTGTTGATGAGCTGCTACTGACTAAGATCTTGGTACACCATGTGTCCTAATGGGACCCTTAGGAGGAGGCCCCATACTCCTCCCTCTCTGAGCATCGAATATCTGTGGAGGTCTATAAGGTGGACGGGTCTGATGTTGTTGTTGTTGCTGCTGAGGTGGTTGTTGTGGTGGCATGAATGAAGACTGTATTGAACCTTTTCTGCCACGAGGAGGAGGAGATGACCCCCTCAACCTACTATCTTGCATCTGCTGGATGTGGCTCCGCACTCTGTCCCTGGCCTGCTACATATTTCCCCAAGTCTCCTCTACGATGTAGGCCTTCTTAACGACCTCTGCTAAAGTATGCGGAAAATGGATACACACTGCACCTCTAAAATCTAAATTTAGGCCCCTGATGAACCTGTGAATCTAGACCTGCTCATCCTGCATATAGTCCACGTACTAAATTAAATCCAAAAATCGAATCTCATACTCAGCTACAGTCATGAATGCCTGACAAAGGTCATGGAACTCGTCTACCCTCTACTGAATAGACCTCATGGATAAATACCTGCTCCTGAACCACTCCTCGAAGATCTCCCAGGTAGTTATCTCTTAGTCAACATGGAGCTTCTGCTCCTTTGTCCTCCACTAGACACCTGCTCCATCCCTCATAATATGGATCACAACACAAGCTTTCTTGTTTCTAGTACAAGGGAAGATATTGAAGCACCCGTTCAAGCTCACTAACAAGGCCTCTTCCTGAAACCCACCTGTATCTCCAGAATAGTGAGATGGTCACAACTTCAGGATCTCCCTGATATGGTCTGCAGCTGACAACTGATGACCCCTAGGTCTTTCTGCATGCTCCTTCCTCTACCTAGGGTTCCAAGATTTGTCCCTATGTCTAGAAATCTTGTCTCCATGTCCCCTCTGTGGTGACTCTTGTCTGGCTGACTCCATGTGGGAGTTCTCTTCCTTATACTCCTTGTTGTGTCAAGGAGATACATGAGCCTCAATTTATGGATCCCTATCCTTTCTGGTAGATCATCCTCCTAAGGACCCTCTGCGTATAGTGGCATTAACGTCCTGAAGCGTCTATAAAATATGAGGTAGAATGGGTGCTACCGCGTGATATGGAGGTGGAAAGTCTATATCTATGTGTGGGAACCCCTCATATGGTCCACACCTCTTGCACAGACCAAGGAGAGAGTTAGTTTATCATTCTAGGTTTTATTTCAGTTTTTAAGTTTGTTATGTTATACAATTATGAAACAATGTTGTTTTCTACGGTTTTTTAAAAAAATTGCACTAGGTTAAATGTTCATGTCTCATATTTTCAACTGTTCCCAAGGGTTCAAGATTTGAACCCACGGCTCTAATACCAAGTGTAACTCCCACTAAATTTTCCCACATGAAACCCAAGAACAACCTAGGTTAAGCTAGAAAAATTATGGAATAATTTTATTTTTGTTAAAAGCGTGCCCACAAAAAGGGTTTCGAAAATAATGGTTGCCACATTATTGTTTATAAGTTACTATAAATTAATAAAATAAATTTATTTTATCCACATTATAATAAAATAATTAAAACACTCACTACCTTTTAATAAACTTAATTATCCTAAAGTATGGTTTAGGTTCCCTTAAAGGTTATTTTGATAAACATTTAAATTTCATCATAGTTGAAATTTACACATTTTAATCTCAAAGGTAAAGGGTTCTATTTAATTAAATGCTAAAATTATTGTTTAATATCCCACAAGGTGACTAGGTTTAAAACAAATAACAAGGTCCCTAATTTAGCACAAGGAATTAGAATAATAAACCCACCCCTTACAAAAATAAAGTGGCCTCTTAAAAATTCAACCCATGTATTTTAAATTTAAATTTAAAATTTAAATTCCTCTCACGCACTCCCCACCTTATTTTTGTAAGGATGAATCTCATCCCTTGGATTGATTCATTTAGGGTGCTAGGATTTGGAAAACATTCTAGCCCGAAGTTTACTTATGAAAAGCTTCTTTTTTATTGTTTGATCGATTTTCTCTGTGGTTTTCCAGATTGGTGGACGAGAAGGAGTAAGCCATTAGAGGCCACCTCAAGCTTTTAGAAGGATTCACATGATCCGTCTATTCTATTGTTTTATTTCTAACCTTAGGGATTTCCATGCAGTTTTTTGTTTTTGTTTATTTCATTTCGATTATGTTTTCCCAAATGGGAAAATGGGTTTTTCCCTATTTTGGTGGAAAATAGGTTACAATGGTTTATTTTACTTTGGAAAGAAATTATATATAGCTTTTATTAAAATTCCATTTTAATAAAAGACCCAAATTTTGGAATAGGGTAATATTATACGATTACCATTATATATATATATATATATCCGTAAAAGGAAGGAACAATTTTTGGTTTACACAGTCCGCAAGGGAGAAATTGTGAACATATTAGTATGACTACGGGGAAGTTTGTTATGTTACAGTTTGCAAATATTTTAGGGTTGGTGGTAGGTTCGCCGATCCGACCCCCCATCCCATTGGATAATGGGGTGGGGGTTGGGGTCGGCGACCCTCCCCCAGACCATATTCCCTAACAAGGTTAAGCATAGGCCGCAGCGCCCTGCACTAGCACAATGACTTCCAAATTACTTTCATGGCATGGTTTGGTACTTTGAACCCTCTTTTCTTTTATATAAGGTTTAATATATATAATATATAATACACACACACACACACACACACAATATGAAAACTTTTTTTGGGAAATATATATTAATAACACTCTAATATTAATAATAACTTAATATTATTAATATTTTAATATTAATAATATTCTAATTTTAATTCTACTATTAAGGTAGTAATATATATATATATATATATTAATTAGAGTCCACAAATTTTACTTCCATATTTAAGATTTCTAGTGTAGTTTGATAGTAATCTAGAGGATACACAACTAAATTCCTTTTTTCCTTTATTATTATTTGATTGAAAAAATATAGTTGTATAGGCTCCTAAAATTTGACACTAAAATTTTCACAACCAAAGAAGAGTAAGACTAGTAGTAATTATGTATTTTTCTTTAGTTCATTAACTTTACAAAGGGAAACTGATTGAAAACCAACTAATCAAGGGAATTTTTAAAACTTTTCCATAATCTCATATGAATTTTAAACTTTTCTAGACAAATAATAAGCAATGAAATGTACTAGCTATCAATTACAAATATATCAATGCAAGTGAATCTTTCCTTGGCATTAACAAGTTTACAACATTTTCACAAGTAATTTATGCAAGGTTTCCTCGTAGTTTTAAAATAGAACTTCTAATTTTTCCAATAGAAAATACACACCCATTTGAGACAACAAACCAACTAAAATGGACGATAAGTAGTTTTCCCTTCCATCTAGATTCCATTATACAAGAACTTAACTCACTACAATTGTCTTTCTTTCAACTTCAGTTCCATTTTATCAAGCTTGTTTCACAAAAAATAAAAATTCTTTCATTTCCACATACATCACAACCTTAATATATAAAAATGAATACAACTTTTCCTTCAAAATAAAATACAATAACTCTTTTCTTTCAAGTAGTCGATGCAATAATCTTCCACTTGAAGTGGAAATTTCAAAAGGAATGTAGTTATAATGAAATGTATTTGAATTCTATTAATTCTCCAAAATCCGGTCTCCAACCGAGCTCAATCTTCTCTTCACTTGACCACAACAACCAAAAATGGGGGAGAGGCAACACTCTCCACCCAACCAAAACTTGAATGAGAAGAAGAAGAAATTCTTCTCATTGTCCCCTGAGCCCCAACCACAAGGCAATAAGGGATAGACCAACACATGGAAACCAAAAAATTCTTCCACACTCACTTTCAAACAACAAACATATAAGAAACTAGCCACAAGAACACTTATTTCTAAACACAACTTCTCAAACAATGGCTCTAAAATATCCAAGTAGAGATAGGAATAATAGGGGTGCCCTTGTACCACCCAAGGGTTTGGATGCCCACCTCTAAAATCCTTAAAAACACAATCAACCCCAAAATCTCTTATGCCTCTACATAACAAAAAAAACTATGTCTCTTATGCCTCCCTCTCTCTTATGACTCCCACAATATATAAAATAACAAAATAGAACAAGGTGGGGCATCCAAAACCTACTCCCTCCTAATCACACAAGGAAAATATTATGCCTCCCGACATATTTCATCCCCATTTCCAAATTTCAATACAACCTAAGGTAAATTTACTACCCAACACTTCGAGCAAGAACAAAAATCCATACAACATATAACATACAAGAAAACTAAGAGTGCAAGACCCTACCTTGCCATGGTAAAGCTCCACCTTCCAATAAAATCCACAAAATATTCAAACACAAGGAATTTCCCAATAACCCTTTAACTCCAACAAGCAAGCATCCAAAAGAGAGAGCTCAAAACCAAGTGAGTAACCCCAAATACTTCCCAAATTTTCCAATAAATAGAAATGAAGAGGAGGGAGATGATGTGGTTCCATGTAGGATGCCACATAATTTATTCTCCATCGCACATCACCCAAGTCAAACCCATACTCCAAAGCATAATAAATGGGTGGTTAAGAGGTATGAAAACCCTCTTACACATGCCAATCAAACTCATACCCCTTTTAGGAAAAAAATAAACACATGTAGCAAAGTGCAATAAAAATTTACCTTTTTCCTTCCCAAAGCACATAATGGGGTCTATTTTTTACCGACTAACCCATAGGTAGGGTTGGTATAATAAATTAAGAGGTATGGGACAAGTTTAACTTGTCTCACAAGCCTCCAAAATTGGCCATTAAGGCCAAATCCGAATTTCGAAGGAGAGGTAGAGTGTAACACACTCAAGGTCACATACACTCAACATAAAACACATAAACCAAAGAGCTATCTAATATAATAAATGACTTCTTTTTTTCCCTTCCATAATTAGTTTAGTAGAATAATTAATTTACTAATTCAGATACATAACTTAATTAATAATAAAAGGGAAATACATCACCATAAAATCACATACTCTAAAATTATATAAAGGAAAAAGAAAACACAACACACAAACCCCTTAGTCATAATTGGAGGTAATCCCCCCCATAGGGACCCCCTAACAAAAAAGAAGACACACACAACAGAACACAAGTTTCCATGGTGACCATTGTTGAATCCATCCGGTATTCCGATGTGGTTGGTCTCCAATCCCCCTTTGATTGTTGTGATATGTTTACCTACAAAATCCCACAATAGATCCTTTGGCCTCGTGGACACATAAAAAACATCCAAGATAAAATATACAAATATAAATCAACAATCATCCACATATAAATTAAATCATCATCTAGACAAGTAATGTTATTATTTTTAATTTCCAACAACATCGCAATCCTTCATTTCATTAATGCCAATAAGATCACAAGATTAGTTCAACTGCTAAAACCTACTCAATATGACGAAAATGTCGAATTTTAGAAATATATAAATATGTCAACAACACATCATAATCAATATGAAATGTCTCTAATCATCCGCACACACATCATACTATGGATCAAAATCCAACATTAGTCCAAGTATGATGCTAAGTTAAAATGATACAATAATATCCATACATATAGTAAACAATATAAAAATCAAATATAATAAGTGTCGATGGGAAGTGGGAACTACAGTTGGTGGAAAAATGCACACAAATTGGAGTTTTGAAGAGAAATGAGAAAACCCACAAATTATTTTTAGAATGCCTAAAGCTGATGCGGTCTTGTCAAATGTGGGGATCATGGGATTAACATAAAAGGTATGGATCACCCATCCTCTCGATTAAAACTAAACAATCCATCATTTTTTTAAGTGTTAGATTTCAGAATGTTATATATTAAAAACAAAAATTCAAATTGGAATGAATGACACGGCTTTTACCTTTCCCAAAACTATTTTTCTTTAAACTCTTAAAATAAAAAATTAGACCTTTGGAACCATGTGCATGGAGCACCATGTCAAATGGTTAATGGGAACCAAAACCTCAAACAAGACCCATTTCGACCCAAGACACCATGAAGTTTCTTAACCAAGATGAATAACTCGATTAGATGCTGTAAATGAGGCGAGATTCGATACCCTTTTAACACTTCAGTAACTTTTAGTGATGTTCCCACCTTATGAAATTGTGATTGTTTTGTCTTCCAAATGTCGTTTTGATTTGGTGTAGCTAAAAAATGACTTCATCTTCCTCTAGCACTCCTATCTTAGAATTGAAACTGACTCTTAGTTTCATAAAAATTATTTCGTAAGTTAGAGTTGCAACTGGATATTGGGGCCCACAGGTTGTTGTACAACATAAGTGTTCGATGGGTTTACGATAATTGATATCGAAGTCACCTTCATTAATTGATCCCTGTTTAACGTAATCGAATCCCATCAAATTCAAAGAGTTCGTTGTTTATAGGGGATAGGAAGTAATCGATGAAAGTTATTTTTGAACCTAAAATGAGTGGTTTTGGAAGCCATACTATAAGCACTTTAGTTGATTTGGTTAGTTTTCACACACTCACAACTTAAGCTAGAAAATATTCTTGGGAATCCCATTAGTTATGTAAATTACTCGTGAACCCTTGTTATAGCGTTAAAGTGTGTGTCAATTATTATTTAATAAATTACTTGGTATGAAAGGATTTTACAATATGTAGTGTTCTTTCTCTCCCCCCCCCTCTCTCTTAAAAATAAATATAAAATTGTGGTTGCTCTTGGAAACGTGAATGGATTAAGAATGCATATGAGTTTGAATTAAAATGAAAATATGGATGAATTGAGAAATGTTCAAAATATTGTGAGTAGAAAAGAAAATGTTTTACAATTTCTCTCTCTTCCCTACTCTCTCTCTTTAAAAAAATAAACAAAAGTAAATGAATGTGTGAGGAAATTATCTCTCCCCTCTCTCGTTATCTCTACCCCTCTTCGCACTTTGTTTGAAATTACTTGAAATGATGAATGTCTTGTTTGTGCTTGAGTGTAAAGGTTTTCCATACTAAGTGCTAGGACTGATGCAATGTTTTTTGTAGGTACACCGAACAAGAGGAATTTTATAGATGTGATATGTTTTAATTAATGAGTCGTCATTGTAAAGTTATATTCATCTTGCAATACATGTATTATCATATAATAATGATATGTATTTTTGTTTGAAGAATTGTTCCTTGTATAGTTTGAAAGGGAATACCATTATGGCTATATTTTATAGTATAGAATTGGAAGTGAAGTTGTACTCAATGTTTTACCTATATTATAAATATATTAAACTAATCCCTTGCTATATTAATTATCGGTTTATTTCCTTAACATCCATAATGCTAGGTATATTTTCATCTCATCAAAACTAAAAAAAATAACAAAAATAATGAGTAAGAATGCCTAGTGTACTTCCTCCTCCCATTTGACTCTTTTTCCAAGGTATAAAACATTGATCATGTTAATAAAATTTTCTATCCTCATTAATCATCTTCTTGTTTCACACCTAAGGCATCTTATTAAGGACCTTTTATGTCAATATTTTAAGAGGTGATGATTTTACGTTGTGAAACCTATCATATTGGGACAAGTTAGGAGATCATGTCTTGTTGTTGTAGGTATAACCATATCATGAATAAGTTCAACCCGCTAGTGCGTAATTTCCCTTGGTACCCTAGTGGGTGGAAAAATCCTTGCAAGATAGTTGGTGGTTGTACCTATGATTAATTTCTTGTGAGATCTAATTTTTGTGAATGGAGACTATGTTTCGATTTACTTGTGTAATTACCCAACAATTGGAAATAGGTCCTTAGGAGAATTTTGTAATGCATAAGATTATTTGGGATATCTCTCTTGCAATATAAAATTAATACTTGCGTGTATAAGATAAATGAAATGGGTTTTCTTGTGCGAGATCGTACTCCTTGTAGTCTTAAATCCCTAAGTGATACTTAAGTGTTCTAGGAATAGATTTGTTCCAAAATGAGGTTTTATAGGACCAAAGTAACCGCGTAAATGTAATTAGTAAAGAAGGCTAAATAATATTAATCTATGGAATGCCTACTACGAAAAATGGTATGCCTTTGAGTGATTTCAAAAACCAACTAAAATGTCAAATGTGATCATAAAATGAATGTAATAAAGTAGAGGTCCATGGCTAATACAATAACCTAATAAATCAAAAAACCAAATATGATACATGATCTCATGCTTTGTTTGCATAAATATGAATCAAACAACGATGCTAATGAAATAATAAAATGTAACCTTGAGAATGGGATACCTGCAACTGTAGCCAAGGTCTTGTGAGATAAGCAGATTACACTATACTTGGACATGTAAAAGTTAGTAGAACACTTGTTGTAGTTAGGAATATATTAAATATAGAATCACTCAGGAAGTAGAATTTATGGTCGAAACATGTAATTAACTCGTCGTTATTGGGAGTGAACCCTTAAGATTATGAAACAGGAGTAGTTTGAAATGTGAAATTCATCACTTACATTCAAGGATATATATATATAAGGGAACATAGTTATAATGTACGCTTCCATGCACAATATGATTGTGAAAATATGAATTCCTAATTGGAGTAATGTATTTTGAGTCAAGAATGATACAACGTAATTAGTTCACCTACATAGCTTGTTGTAATAACTTGAAGATTAAAATAATGTATTGTTAGTATTAAACAATGCTATGAAATGAACTTAGGATAGGTTTTCTATTGATCTAGTAACCTTCCTTTTTTCTTCTTGTGAAATTTCCCCCTTATAACAAGAGCATTTTTTCCAAACCAATTAAACACGGCTCTTTCGAACAAATACTTAAGTCAAATATTAGAAGGAGCATGTGTGTATACACTTTCTTAATAACAATCAAGCTATATAAAGTTATTTCCATAAGAGAAATGAGAAAATTCTAAAAGAACCAATATAGGTGAAATTTTAAACAAAAACATGTAGCCTAGTTGTAAAGGAACAAAGGGTCTAATGGTATGCGTTCTTCAAACAATTATAGTCAACTAAATTATTTTTGAGAAATGAACTTTATCATAATAATTGAATATTATGAGACTCATAGTTTTTTAAAATGAATTTATTTTAAAAATGAGCTATGTATAACTAGTGGAATTTGAGAAAGGAACCTATTGTGCATTTTCCGTTAAAGACTAATGCTTTGCAAAATAAAGTAATTGAAGTTTGAAAAATAGGAAATTTTAAACCTTATGTGCTTAATCCTGTTGAAAACTATGAGGTCATATACTAAAAAACCAAAATGTAATGAATATGTAAACCATGAAAATTCCATGTCATGGAGTATGCGTATCCTATGTTTCTTGCTGTAATTGGTTCATTCTCCATGTTTACGTCATTTCAGTAAGACATTGATGTGTACCCTATGTTATCTTATTTTATGAGTGGGTTCATGTTTATGTAAGTGTCTTACATGATGTTGAGTTTCTTTATTTGGATCTCATTTGGTGTGGCATAGCATGTAATTAAAGTCAAAAAAACTTATTATGATAATTTCACTGTTGTATTTTGGTGTTGAAAATGTGAGCATTACAGAAAGAACTAGGGCGGTTTAAATTTTTTTTTTAACCATTTCCTCATTTTTATTTTATAATCTGTCCCTTTCATATTTGATTGTTTCTTTTTCCAGGTCTGGCCACGGAAGGAGGAAGGAGTTGGTTATAGATTTACTCATTTTTTTTCTTTTTTAACGTTTGTTTGTTTGAGGTTTATACCCTCTAAGGGTGTCGGCCACAAAAAGGAATCCAATGCACTTGCTTGAGGGAGAGAAGGGGCAAATATGCAAAATGGGAGAGTGGAGCAAGGACGTAGCCCCTCCACCCATTTACTTTTTTTATTTTTTAAGAAAAACTCTCTGTTTAATAATTTAAGATCTGTAATTTTTTTAAGAACTTCCTCTTTCTTTCTCTCTTCTTCGTTTTTGGTTAAAAATCCTTTCAAGCAAAACCCGAACACTAAATTTTACCAGCTATAAATAAATATGTGTTTTTATTTTAAATATGATGAAAGGAAAATAATAGGTCTACAAGGTTGTTTAAGATGTGGTGCTCTCTATTGTAGTGCTCTGGGAGTTTTGAATAATTCTTAATCCTGGATTGGTGGGGTTTTTGACACGTGTATGTTTTTTTGTTATTTCACTCAATTTGTTTTTTTAATTTTTAAATACATGAAACAAGCATCAGATGCAATACTTTTTTAAGTTATACAATTCATATCATAAATTTTCAACTGGAATCTAATCTCTAACGAATATCTTTATCAATTGCCCTTAAAACAATTTAAAAATGTAACTTGACACTGCAACCCTGTGTTCCTTGAATTAAAATTGTCTCATTAATATAATATTGATCATGATGTGTAGGATGAAGATAAATCTAAAGTATCATACCCTAAAATTTCATTGTCATATCAAGGAAATATTGATAAAAAAGACATAATGTGGGAAAAAATATTTCCTTCTAGACAGGGGGTAGTAAATGGATTTTATCTTATTATTCGGAATAATGGAGTGGTCTATATTTTCTATTACTATTTTTACATGTAAATCCATTATCAAAAATGAATAAATCCATATATAGAAGATACTGTTTGTAATAAAACTGTAATCAGATTTTGATTAAATAAAGTACATATAAAATACAAATATTTTGCCTTCCTTTCCCTTACAAAATAAAGAACAAGAATTTATAAATCTCTTTTGTTTTCAATTACACATCTCACTTACAAGGATTTCCAAGGGAAATGAAAGTGAAATCAACACAAATAATACAATCAATTACATTATTTCTTTCTTTATATTTTTCAATAAGGTTATAACATAAAATTCAAGAAGGGAACAACACTTTCTATCCATCTCTTCCATGAAGCTCCAATCTTCACCATCAACAAGCTCTAAGCACCACCAGAATGAGGGCCTGATATGCCTCCCAACCTACACACATCATCACATGCCCTCTTCCCAAAGGAAGTGCATGCTAGCCTCCCCAAACCCCATGGGAAAGAGGTGTGACATGCTATAAGCAAGGGGGCATTAAGCCTTAGGCAGACTAGGCAACTGGCTAGGGTACAAACATTAAGGGTGCGCCTAAATCTAAATTTTTTCATTATGTTTTGTTATTATTAGAACTTAATATTGATATTTTATTTTACCAAAATTTAATACTAATTGACTATTTTATTTATATTATCATAGAGTAATATAAATTTCATGCATACACGTAAAAATCTACTATAATATTTTTGCAAGTAAAATTACTAAATATGCATATTTTTAAGCTCATCCAATTTTCTTGGTATTATTATTATTTCTCAAATATATCTCTAGGTAATTGAGGTGTGTATTTTTTTCTCAGAAAAAGATCATGTTTTTTTTATAATGTCACTGGTGTAGCTATTAAAGGAAAGTACAATTGAATGAAAGAATTATTTAATTATCTATTCCTAATGTTTTAGTGGAAATTTATCTTTTTTATGGAGGAATTAGTAGGCTTGGTCCAGATACCTCTCCTAAAAAAATGATGGGACCCACCTATTTTTTTAAATTTTTTGCTAAAAGGCAATGCTTTGTTTAGTTTTACGTCCCATCACCTAATTTATATTGGTAAATAAGACAAATAACCAAGCTTCTATACAAAATTTTATTATTTGCATGCGAAGCACCTCCTCTAATTAATTCTCTCCATCCATGGATTATTAATTTTCATTATTTGATACTTTTATAGAATAATTTTAATCCTTTCGTATAAAAAATATCTAACTTAATGATGTATTATGAACCTTACAGAAATTATAAAAAATGATAATGTACATAGCTTTTTTAATCATTTAATGGGAAAAAATTATTAACTAAAAGTTTAAGAATGACGTCTACTTATATTACTGCCTAGGGCACTTCTAACCTTTAATTTTGGTGCTCTAGCTACAAGGAATGCCAAGGCGATAACTACCAAGTTTTTCCAAAACACTAAGAAAAGAATAACTAAGGGAAATCAAGGGAAACTTAACCAACATCTAAAATTCACCAAAAGAGAAAAATCAAGAACAAAGTGGGAATGGGGAAGAAAAGAAGACCACAATACCAAATGTGCCAAGATAACTACCAAGCACAATCTCCAAATAGTCTTCTCAAACCACCAACAAGTAACTCCATTTGATCCTCTTGTAATAGGAAAGACATTAGTGGCTTCGCCAAGAAGCAATGAAGATGAGGGTCCATTCCCAACCAAATTCTCACACCATAATCCACTTCCCAAATGGAGTAGAGAAGAAAAATCAACCAAAATTAAATTGGCAACCAAAGGAAAAAACCAAAAATAAATTTAAGGAATCCGAAACCAAACCAAAAAAATCAAACTATAAAAACACCATACACTTTAACTTTCGACAAGTTATTTAAAACATAAACATGAAGGAGTGAGACCTACCTCGACTCCTATTCTTAACTCCACAAGCTCCTAGGTTTTCCTCCTCCACAATCTCCCAAGCTCCCCATCAAAATAACCCACCAAAACGCCTCCAAACAATAAAATTTCCCCAAGAAATAGGAAAATCTCCCCAATCCTCAAACCCATGGGAAGGTGACATGTGTCACCCTTCCAAATAAGAAATCATCCATGTCAACCTATTCCTTTACCACACTCCCCAAAAAATAATTGAACAAGGGGACAAAATTTGAATTATCCTCCAAAATCAACATCCAAAATTCCAATGCACCAAATAAAACAAAATACAAGATTATGATAGTGACAATAGAGAGGTGGAGTGGAGAAGAGGCTTTTTGGGTTTCCAAAAAATTTTCCCCACCCCTTTATTAGGTCCTAAGGACCTTTTTTAGGGTAAGGGAGACCTTCCCTTTTCCATACAAGCCTAAAAAATTCCCTTTTTGGGTAATTTAGGGTTTATAAGGATAAATCAGATAACCATGGTGGAATATGGTTCCCACCCACATGATTAACAACTCCCAAGGTTCCCCAAAATAAGGTTAGCATAATTAACATGCCCTTTTAATCATGCTTACCCCAAAAGACCAATTTAGAACAATTAAACCCAATTAGGTGAGTGATTAGGTAAAACCAATCATACCAAGGTGCTCAAGGTTAAAAGGGATATCAATCAAATAAATGTGAGACTAAATAAACTCTAATTTTAAATAAATGACCTAAAGTGCACCAAAGTGTGAAAATGGCTAGGAAAAGACAACTTGGCATCCTTAATAGTGCTACAATTGAGTTCCACGTTCGCCAAGTGGTGCTACATGGAAATTCCTGAACACTCAAGGAAAAAGTCAAATCCGATCAACATGATAAAATATCGATATAAATCATGATGAAAATATGACTATAAAATATCAATTAAATAAATTCAACCACATATGTTGTACCAATGATACATCCAAGTATGATCCAAATGTCAACAACATGTATCTCAAAATCATGATCATTGTTGAATACCATTTAGCAACAAGATCTATTAATCCATAACATCATAATATCATCATCTCAATAACATTCATCACAAAGATGACACAAAAGAAGTAATGGAAACAATACTATTAATGTGAGTCTCACATGAAACCTCTCAAGTCCAGTTAATTTGTTCCAAATAAAGATGACAAGTTATATACATATATTTGAGAAATTCACCCATATAAACATTATCCTAATATAGTTTGAATATCCTTAGATTACTCATATCCACCATACTAACTAAAAACCAAGTGGTGAGGGTTTGGGTTGTAAAGTGGACTCACGAATCACGTGCACCTTCATACCAAGGCCAAGGTGTCACCAAGGGAAACCACCAAGTCACTGTTATTTAATTTAACTAAAGTTCTCCAACATGAACCAATTATCAACTTAATCGTTAAGTAAGGGAGCGAGAACTAGAGGGGCACTATATGCGTGTTTAACTGGAACTCCACTTTTTCATATCAATAGGTGTTATTCCAAAAGAGTTAAGATTCCTAGGACTGAAATTTAGTGGAGGGCTATCCTCTCGATTCACAATGCTAAATTTTGATGTTTAATGTTAAATGTCACAATATAATTATTTGATGGTCTAGAAATTTATATCCATGTCATTTAGTGTTCAAAATATAATATACACACTCAATTTTTTTTATAATAACTATTACAATTTATACATAAATTGAGAAATTTTATATGGATGTTGTTCTTTATAAATTTCTCCCATAGTTCTGTACTAATTCTTATTTAATTTGGATACTATATTTGACTAATCAATTTCATACTTTTTGAGAGATTTATTTTTCACATTAAAAATGTTGCAGTAATTAATTTGAATATCCATAAAAATCATAAAATTTTATGACAATATAAAAAAAATTCAAATTACAATTTTAAAAATTGTTGAAGTAAACTCAAACTTTTGTAGAAAAGAGTTCTAGTTTCGAACTTCTAAAAGTTCAATTTTCAAATTTCACTTTTTGTGTAAAATCCCAAATCCAATGCGTCTAGTTCACTATTCAAACTTTATTTGTAAGATATATACAAAAAAAATTACAAATCAAAATCAATAAAATAAAGTTAAATAAAAAATTAAATAAATCTATAAAAAAAAAAAAAAAAAACTACTTAAAAATCAAATTTAACAAATGTTTCTATTTTATCAATGAGATATGAAGATGTTTATATTTCATTAATAAAATATTAAGATAATTATATTATTTTTATTTTATTTACATTCCAAAATTTCCATTTTCATTTATAGTATTTGTTCATGAATCTCATAAAATTATAATATGTAGTATATATGTAATATGTAATTTATTAATTTTAATACATATGATAATAAAATTTTGAATAGACATGTCATTTTGACATTTACATTATATATTTACCTATCAATCACGACAAACATATTTCAAAAATAGTGGCATTTTGACATCTAAAATGACTGAAAATGTCTAAACACCTTGCAAAATACAACACTATCGGGGTCGAATGATAGAATACACCATCAAAAATGCACGTCCTCATTAAAACCATGCATGAGATTATTGGCCTATGATGATTTCAGATGTCAAATAATCATAAGGGAATGTCTAAAAAATTTTCAATATAGGTATATAGAAAAAAGTAGTATGCTAGATTTTTCCACAGAAGTTGGCCTTGTTCACATGTTAATTCATCCTCATGCAAACATTGGTCCAATGTGTACTCACAAACTAAAAAAATGCATTTTAGTGATTGGCCTTATACTGAAAACTTTAAATGATGTAAATAAATTATAATAAATACGTTGACACCCTATTTTTCTTGAATGTCTTGAAGGTCACTATAACATATAAATTTACACACCAACCAAATTGAAGATAAATAATTTTTTACAATTATTTTGATAAAAATGGTGCAAGTTTGTTAATGTAAAAAGTGTATATTTGTTTATGAAAATTAATATCAATATATTATTGGTTGAAAAGTATAAATAATAATAAATGTTTAAGAAATTGTGATAGTATATTTTCCTTCGGCAGTACTAATAATAATATGAAATATAGGTGGTGCTTTAGTATCAATCTTACTGACGACGACTATTATCTCGATAGAATGCACCCTCCCTACATACATACTTCATAACACATACATAAAATACATGAATATTTCTTATCATGCACCCATAATGTCGCATAATCGCTTAGAGAAAAATGGTTACCAAAATTTTGGGTTGAATTTTTAGTTAAAATTTGACTTCACCCACATGTAATGCCATTACAATATCAGAATTTTACGTTATTGATACATTACTTTTACGATGTCTAAAAATGTAATGCGAAAATTTAATATTAACATATTGATGTTGAATAGATATTTTGTAAATCCAAGTAGTGGTATTTGAGACACATAATACTTTGAATTTCAAAATATATATATATATATATATGTATATATATATATATATATATATATATATATATATATATAATATGATTAGAACCAATGGAATAAAATTAATCTTTGAAAAGAAAGGGAAACTCAATTGTTCTTGCTTTCAGGTATATTTTGTGAATTGTTTTTTTTTTTTTTTATACGTTTCTTTGATGATTCCTATTCTCATTCTTTCCTAGTTAGAAAATTGTTGTCAACCATTTTTTCACATTGGAATTATGAGAATTTTATTACTTTGTTTTATATTTTGGGAAATTTATTTTATTTTATTTTATTCTTAATTTTAGAGAAATGTTGTTTGCATTTTATTTATATTTAAATAAATAAATATTTAATTTTACAATTGCAATTTGTTTTTACAATATTAGTCCATTTTCTATTTTCTCATAAATTTCTTTAAATAATAAATATTATTTTCTCTATATATGTAAAAATAGATTTGTTAAAATGGAAAACTCTGGAAAGCACAAGACTATATAACTAGAGACTATTTATGAAAGTATTCACTTTTTAAACATATTTTGATGAAACTGTCTTTAATTTACTTTAATATACTCATTCCTTGGCTTTGATTTCTAAATTTGTTGTTATTTGGTGAGTCATACAAGAAATTTCTCTTATGTATTTGTAAAATTATGGAAGATAACAAATTCTCGTCTATGTAATCCTTTGTCATTTTTACATCTTAATGATAAACCATTTTGAATTTTCAAGAAATTTATTTCATTGGCTATGTCATCAGTGCACACTTCTGTGATATTTGAAAATTGTTCCTCCCATTTTATTCATCTTTCCCATTTTTAAGAGGTAAGAATTTGATACTTTTTAAAATGCAGCAACACGTCTAGTCTGTGCCTCCCACACAGACCAAGATGGGAGTTATTTTATCATCAACTAGGCTTTGTTTCAGTTTTCTAAGTTTTTTAATGTTGTGTGTTCTAGGTTTATAGTTGCACTAGGTTTAATTTTTGCATTTCGTGTTTCCAAGTGTGCACGAGGTCCAAGCATTTAACACATGGATCTGATACTAAAGTGTCAGATGACAAAAATTCTACTCTCAAATTAAAATAGAAACTAATAATTTAATAGTTAAAATAACGGTAATTTTTTTTTTCTAAAAGGGTTTGGAAGGTTAGAAATTATCCGCAATTAATAAATTTCTCGATTAAGGTTTCCTCATGACCTTGAAGAAGTTGGAATTAAATTAAAAATTAAAAATTATTAATTTAATTCCTAATAATTGTTGATGCAAAATCACAGCACCCCTGGACGCACATCAGGCTTCTAGGTTGATGTTCAGGCATCCAGTGTGATTGCACAACATGGAAACCTCTCTCCAAGCGTGGGACTTGTAAAACCGAGAGAGGAATCTCCAGAGAAGGCTGGTTCCTGCTCCTAAACTACCTGCCACAAGCTATTCAAGTGCAGGCAAGCTAATCTAATCCTAATCTAACCATGCCAAGGAGACAGAGAGAGAGAGAAAGGAAAAACAGCAAAAGCCTACACTAAAACGGTGATACACCAGAGAAGGAGAATGTTGGACATCTATCAAAACTGCCATGGGACAAAGAGAGGTGAGCAATGGGAAGGATGGACAGATGCATCACAGGCCCAAGGATAGATTTCACACAGAAAATGTCCCAAAACTCCATGAACACAGCTCCAGACCTGCAATGAACATTCAAACATGCACAAATACCTGCAATGAAGAGAGGCAAGAAGAGAACAAGCAAAAACGAGGAAGGATGGACAGATGCATCACAAAACACGTTTTGTTGCTCCAGAAGTTTGCACAGAACATCATTCCATTAGTAAAAGGCAAAAAACGCCATTACAGAGCAGGGAGGAGGTTCGAACTCCATTTTCAACCCTAGAGAAGAAAAGAAGGGAGGGCAGAGCAGAAAGAATGAACAACCTTTTCTTTTTCCAAATGAGCCAAATATGGCTTTTACATTGCATGGGTCGAACCCAGGGGACAGAAACGTAGGAAAACGTGCAAGCCCATTCCTCATTGACTGCAGATGCATTAACTCAGCATGGAGGAATCTTACCAACCCATACCCTGTCACTTTGAGCGATTTTGGAGGAGAATGCGACCCATTTGTATTAATTTGGCCGCTAAAATGTCACTTCTGGCCGTGCAGAAGAAGAATGCGACCCATTAGCATAAAAACGGGTTGTTGAAAGGTCGCTTCTGGCCATTACCACACGTCATAGCCGTTTCTCGATTTTCTCTCTTCAGACTGCACCAAAACTCGAGATTGATCCCAGAATCATGTAGAGAAACTCAACATCTTTCCGTTGATATAAAGAACGTGGAAATCCGAGCTCTGGATCAAAAGCTATGGCGATCTGAAGATTTAGGGCACGGAGCAGACCAAAACGGATTTTGGAATTTTTCCCGCGCTCTGCCACATGGATGACACGTGACATGTTCTGATTGGTCACGTGATTCTCTCTCCTCTACCTTTCGGCAGGCTGTCTTTTGAATTTTCCTTGTGGGCCCTAGCTGGGACACGTGGCACTATCCCATTGGTTCGGATCGGTGCTCGAAAACTCGCCCATTGACTTTTTGACTTTTCTCTTGTGAGGACAGGTGGCAGCTTCTGATTGGTCCTCGGCTGATTCAGCTCCTACGCGTACTTCGCCTCCATTTGTCCCGGATGTCCCATTTGATTTTGGGCCCTTTGTGCTCATTTCGGCCGGTTCGGGCATTTCGCGTCCATTTGTCCCAGACGTCCCATTTGATTTTGGACCATTTGGACTCATTTCGGCCGGTTTCGGGCAGTTCGGGCATTTTTGGCCCGCTTGTCCCACTTTGCTTCGGACTGACTTGACTCTTTCGGCCGGTCCGGCCGGTTCGCGCCTTTTTTAGCCCGATTGTCCCACAGGCGTCTCTCTCAGCAGTTGGCCAATTTTTTCCTCTCGGTCGAACCGGCATTTCGCGTCCACCGCGTACTTTTGTCCCAGATGTCCCTGTTGCTTTGCGGGCTTTTTGTGGTTACTTCGGCCGAGCCAGCCGGTTCGGGCCTTTTTGTCCCAAATGTCCTGACTACCCCTAGGGCTAGGACTTAGTCATTTTTATGATTTTTTCCTGGATCAACCTACTTGCCTTCTGCAACCTTTTTTCGCATTTTCTCAGAGCTTGCTCTTTTCCTCTCAGACAGGGGACTTAGAAAATATTTGAGGGGACTCTAGCAACATGATTTTTGGCCCCAAATCAATCAATCTGCCTGGGACTTGAATACTCTGATGCATGTTATCGAAATTTACCCTGGGGGGGGGAAATTTTGACAACAGGTTTGGCGACTCAGCGGGGTCATCTGCCTGCTAGATGAAAAGACCAGTTGCCTGAAGCAATCCATTGGGCATGGAGTCATAAGCAAGCCTGAAAACTGATCTGAACCTTGAAAATCTCCCTCTGAGCCACTTGAAACCCACCGGACATGGAGTCGTTCTCACCAAAAACCACTGAAAAGAACTGTGCAAGAGCAAAACCAGCAACACCAAAACTATGTACAGAACTGAAAATCATACATGCCCCAAATGGAACATGCAGAGTGTGCACAAGCACTTCTTCTGCTGAAAGCAAACCTAGCTACTCTACTCTAACTGGAAGCAAAGGCAAGCTAAACAAACCCTGCACTGGTTGTGAGAAATAGCTTCCTTTCTTCAAAATTGGCAGCCATGTAATTGATTTGGCACTGATCATGGCTATTTGGATGGATGGAAAATCAACAAGAAGCTGTTCTTCTATCCAAATCATCAAGGTATCAACTGAAAAATCCAATACCTCTTTTAGTTGCTCTGCATTTGGATTGGAGAGGTATGGCAGCTGATCCTTGGTTCTTTGTAGCTCATCCTCATGTTCAGAAGCAAGCATGACTGGTTGTGGCTTCTCCTTTGGCTCTAATGAAGCCAAATACCAAATTGGGCAAGGTCTGATCCGTTTGACATGCCCATAGCTCTGATTTTCAATTCCAAGAATGGAGTCTTCTTGTAGACCCACCTGAATGGATGTCGTGGAAGAAATGGTAGGACCCTTCTGCCCTTTCTCTTCCTCCGATGAAGAACATGGAAGATTTAATCTTCCAATTTTGGTTCCAAAGGGCTGCTATAAGATGCAGGCTCCTGCAAATGTGTGCTCTCCTTCATGGCAGCAGGCTTTGGTGTTTGGAATGTGGATGTTGAAAGAGAGAAAGGTGAAAGCTCAACCGGCTCTTCTCCATCAAAACAGTCCTCCAAATCTGACAGGTAAACTACCTCATTGCTGTCCTGCTGCTCGTTTTCAACTTCCTCCATGGTGTCCTCTTGATCTGCAACTTGACCACCATGGTTTCCTTCACTCTCCAATATTGAGTTTGAGAGATCAAACTCCTTTTCAGTGCTAGAACTTGAGAGAGATGAAGTGGAAAGAAGAACTGAAGGTTCTTCTGTAACCTGCTTTATGCTCAAAGCTCTTGGATCTGCGTTTTTCTCCTCCACAGCTAGATTGTGCTCCTCTTCTTTTGGATTTGGAGCAGCTTCTCCTTCCTCCAATGTTTGAAGGCAATCTTGCTCTTGATTGAACTCCTTCTCCAGCATGAAGTTTCTCAAGTCAAACTCTTCAATCTGCTGCTCTAGAGGACAAGTTGGGGCTGCAAGATCTTCTTCTTATGCTGCAACAAAATCAGTCCTGACCACCATTTGTTCTCCAACCCTAGCTTCTTCTGTAGGCTTGACCATCAAGGGGATCTTTGTCATCCCAAATTTGGCAGCCCAAACCTTCAAGCTGTCTGTCATTTCTTTTCTGTTTGGCTCTACCTCTTACTGTCCTTGATGACTGATTTTTACAATTTCTTCTTTCCCATATGGAATTGGGAATGCAAGAGGAGGGATGGGTTGTAACTCAGCTGATTTTACAATTTTTTGTGGTGGTGGAGGCAGTGAACCTCTTGTTCTTTGGAGGAGGGGGGTATTTCTTTTAGCTCTTGTGGAGGGGGTGACTGTTTGGAAGGGAAAAGGAAAGAAGAATCGAGATGGGGTGGAAGACTAGGGGGTGGAGAAATGGATTCAATATTTGGGACAGCAGATGAGGAGTTTAAATAATGGAAAGAGAAAAACCAGATGATGGTGTAGAACTTACCCATTGACAAGGTTGTTCAACAACAAGTCTGTAGGCCTCTATTTCTGCTGTCCATTGTGCAAGCAAAGGCAGCATTGCAATCATGAATTCAAGCTTCTCCTGAGGGCTGTAATGCCTTGGAAAACGTCCCACCCATGGACAGGGTGCTCCATAACCGACTCCAAAAGCTTTCATTTGTGCTTGAGCCCTGGACTGCACCATCCCCTCCTCCATCTTTTGGATTTTCTCCAACAGACCAGCATCTTGGATCTGATGGTCTTCATTGTCTGCATACTCTTGCTCTTGGAAAGCTCCATAGCCAAACTGACTTTGGCACTGCTACTCATATGGGTATGCATACTGATCTTGGAATCTGCTCAAAATGCTGATTTGGAGGATTTGCAAATGTGTTGGAGGTGTGATTATACTGCTGTTGTTGATGTGAATACCATGATGGAAATGAAGTCATGATTGCACAACTTCATAGAATGACAGAATGATGGAAGAGATGGAAGGAAGAATGGATGAAAATGGATGGAAAGGAAGGTCTGCAGCTTGACAGATGGTTGTTGACCAGATGGAGTCCGCCAGATGTGTTTGCAAGTGCCTCCAAAGGCTGAAAACTTCACAGGAACACACCAACCTGCAAAAGATGAAGTGAAAGAAATCTAAGGTCCCACCGGGCGTGCCAAAACTGTTGATGCAAAATCACAGCACCCCTAGACGCACATCAGGCTTCTAGGTTGATGTTCAGGCATCCAGTGTGATTGCACAACATGGAAACCTGTCTCCAAGCGTGGGACTTGTAAAAACCGAGAGAGGAATCTCCAGAGAAGGCTGGTTCCTGCTCCTAAATTACCTGCCACAAGCTATTCAAGTGTAGGCAAGCTAATCTAATCCTAATCTAACTACCATGCCAAGGAGACAGAGAGAGAGAGAGAAAGGAAAAACAGCAAAAGCCTACACTAAAACGGTGATACACCAAAGAAGGAGGAATGTTGGACAATCTATCAAAACTGCCATGGGACAAGAGAGGTGAGCAATGGGAAGGATGGACAGATGCATCACAAGCCCAAGGATAGATTTCACACAGAAAATGTCCCAAAACTCCATGAACACAGCTCCAGACCTGCAATGAACATTCAAACATGCACAAATACCTGCAATGAAGAGAGGCAAGAAGAGAACAAGCAAAAATGAGGAAGGATGGACAGATGCATCACAAAACACATTTTTGTTGCTCCAGAAGTTTGCACAGAACATCATTCCATTAGTAAAAGGCAAAAAACGCCATTACAGAGCAGGGAGGAGGTTCGAACTCCATTTTCAACCCTAGAGAAGAAAAGAAGGGAGGGCAGAGCAAAAAGAATGACAACCTTTTCTTTTTCCAAATGAGCCAAATCTGGCTTTTACATTGCATGGGTCGAACCCAGGGGACAGAAACGTAGGAAAACGTGCAAGCCCATTCCTCATTGACTACAGATGCATTAACTCAGCATGGAGGAATCTTACCAACCCATACCCTGTCACTTTGAGCGATTTTGGAGGAGAATGCGACCCATTTGTATTAATTTGGCTGCTAAAATTTCACTTCTGTCCATGCAGAAGAAGAATGCGACCCATTAGCATAAAAACGGGTTGTTGAAAGGTCGCTTCTGGTATTACCACACGTCAGAGCCGTTTCTTATTTTCGCTCTTCAGACTGCACCAAAACTCGAGATTGATCCCAGAAATCATGTAGAGCATCTCAACAGCTTTCCGTTGATATAAAGAACGTGGAAATCCGAGCTCTGGATCAAAAGATATGGCGATCTGAAGATTTAGGGCAACGGAGCAGACCAAAACGGATTTTGGAATTTTTTCCCGCGCTCTGCCACATGGATGACACGTGACATGTTCTGATTGGTCGCGTGATTCTCTCTCCCCTCTACCTTCGGCGGGCTGTCTTTTGAGTTTTCCTTGTGGGCCCTAGCTGGGACACGTGGCACTATCCCATTGGTTCGGATCGGTGCTCGAAAACTCGCCCATTTACTTTTTGACTTTCTCTTGTGAGGACACGTGGCAGCTTCTCGATTGGTCCTCGGCTGATTCGGCTCCTACGCGTACTTCGCCTCCATTTGTCCCGGATGTCCCATTTGATTTTAGGCCCTTTGTGCTCATTTCGGCCGGTTCGGGCATTTCGCGTCCATTTGTCCCAGACGTCCCATTTGATTTTGGACCCTCTGGACTCATTTCGGCCGGTTCGGGCAGTTCGGTGCATTTTTGGCCTGCTTGTCCCACTTTGCTTCAGAATGACTTGACTCTTTTCGGCCGGTCCGGTCGGTTCGCGCCTTTTTAGCCCGATTGTCCACAGGCGTCTCTCTCAGCAGTTGGCCAATTTTTTCCTCTCGGTTGAACCGGCATTTCGCGTCCACCGCGTACTTTTGTCCCAGATGTCCCTGTTGCTTTGGCGGGATTTTTGTGCTTACTTCGGCCAAGCCGGCCATGTTCGGGCTTTTTGTCCAAATGTCGCGACGCCCCTAGGCTAGGACTTAGTCAATTTTATGATTTTTTCATAGATAAACCCTACTGCTTCTGCAACCTTTTTGCCGCATTTTCTCAGAGCTTTGCTCTTTTTCTCTAAGGACAGGGGATTAGAAAATATTTGAGGGGGACTATAGCAAACATGATTTGTGGCCCCGACCAATCATCTACCTGGGACTTGATACTCTGATGAAGTTAGTAGATATTACACCATAAAGTGAGTTTTGTATTTAAGCTAAACATTATTGAGTTCAAAATTGGAAGGAAAAACCTATTAATTAGATTATGAAATTTTACACATTTGGATGTCCATAAGAGGATTTATATGCTAAAAATTGAGTTTGATCATTTACTAGTTGATGGAAGTTCATTTTGAGATTTTCTCCAACAGACCAGCATCTTGGATCTGGATGGTTGCTTCATTGTCTGCATACTCCTTGCTCTTGGAAAGCTCCATAGCCCCAACTTGACTTTGGCACTGCTACTCATATGGGTTATGCAGATAGATCTTGAATTGCTCAAATGCTGATTGGGAGGATTTGCAAATGTGTTTGGAGGTGTGATAACTTCTGTTGTTGATGGAATTACCATGCTGGAAATGAAAGTCATGATTGCACAACTTCATGAATTGACAGAAATGATGGAGAGAGGGAAGGAAGAGATGGATTTTGGGGATGAAAATGGATGGAAGGAAGTTCTGCAAGCTTACAGCTGGGTTGTTGGACCAGAGGGATGGAGTCGCCAGAGGTGGTTTGCAGTGCCTCCAAGGCTGAAAACTTCACAGGAACACACCCAACCTGCAAAAGATGAAGTGAAAGAAATCTAAGGTCCCACCGGGCGTGCCACAACTGTTGATGAAAATCACAGCACCCTAGACGCACATCAGGCTTCTAGGTTGATGTTCAGGCATCCAGTGTGATTGCACAACATGGAAACCTGTCTCCAAGCGTGGGACTTGTAAAACCGAGAGAGGAATCTCCAGAGAAGGCTGGTTCCTGCTCCTAAATTACCTGCCACAAGCTATTCAAGTGTAGGCAAGCTAATCTAATCCTAATCTAACCATGCCAAGGAGACAGAGAGAGAGAGAGAAAGGAAAAACAGCAAAAGCCTACACTAAAACGGTGATACACCAAAGAAGGAGAATGTTGGACATCTATCAAAACTGCCATGGACAAAGAGAGGTGAGCAATGGGAAGGATGGACAGATGCATCACAAGCCCAAGGATAGATTTCACACAGAAAATGTCCCAAAACTCCATGAACACAGCTCCAGACCTGCAATGAACATTCAAACATGCACAAATACCTGCAATGAAGAGAGGCAAGAAGAGAACAAGCAAAATGAGGAAGGATGGACAGATGCATCACAAAACACATTTTGTTGCTCCAGAAGTTTGCACAGAACATCATTCCATTAGTAAAAGGCAAAACAACGCCATTACAGAGCAGGAGGAGGAGGTTCGAACTCCATTTCAACCCTAGAGAAGAAAAGAAGGGAGGGCAGAGCAAAAAGAATGACAACCTTTTCTTTTTCCAAATGAGCCAAATCTGGCTTTTACATTGCATGGGTCGAACCCAGGGGACAGAAACGTAGGAAAACGTGCAAGCCCATTCCTCATTGACTACAGATGCATTAACTCAGCATGGAGGAATCTTACCAACCCATACCCTGTCACTTTGAGCGATTTTGGAGGAGAATGCGACCCATTTGTATTAATTTGGCTGCTAAAATTTCACTTCTGTCCATGCAGAAGAAGAATGCGACCCATTAGCATAAAAACGGGTTGTTGAAAGGTCGCTTCTGGTATTACCACACGTCAGAGCCGTTTCTTTATTTTCTCTCTTCAGACTGCACCAAAACTCGAGATTGATCCCAGAATCATGTAGAGCATCTCAACAGCTTTCCGTTGATATAAAGAACGTGGAAATCCGAGCTCTGGATCAAAAGATATGGCGATCTGAAGATTTAGGGCACGGAGCAGACCAAAACGGATTTTGGAATTTTTCCCGCGCTCTGCCACATGGATGACACGTGACATGTTCTGATTGGTCGCGTGATTCTCTCTCCTCTACCTTTCGGCGGGCTGTCTTTTGAGTTTTCCTTGTGGGCCCTAGCTGGGACACGTGGCACTATCCCATTGGTTCGGATCGGTGCTCGAAAACTCGCCCATTTACTTTTTGACTTTTCTCTTGTGAGGACACGTGGCAGCTTCTGATTGGTCCTCGGCTGATTCGGCTCCTACGCGTACTTCGCCTCCATTTGTCCCGGATGTCCCATTTGATTTTAGGCCCTTTGTGCTCATTTCGGCCGGTTCGGGCATTTCGCGTCCATTTGTCCCAGACGTCCCATTTGATTTTGGACCCTCTGGACTCATTTCGGCCGGTTCGGGCAGTTCGGGCATTTTTGGCCTGCTTGTCCCACTTTGCTTCAGAATGACTTGACTCTTTTCGGCCGGTCCGGTCGGTTCGCGCCTTTTTAGCCCGATTGTCCCACAGGCGTCTCTCTCAGCAGTTGGCCAATTTTTTCCTCTCGGTTGAACCGGCATTTCGCGTCCACCGCGTACTTTTGTCCCAGATGTCCCTGTTGCTTTGCGGGATTTTTGTGCTTACTTCGGCCAAGCCGGCCGGTTCGGGCCTTTTTGTCCCAAATGTCTCGACTGCCCCTAGGGCTAGGACTTAGTCATTTTTATGATTTTTTCCTAGATCAACCTACTTGCCTTCTGCAACCTTTTTTCGCATTTTCTCAGAGCTTGCTCTTTTCCTCTCAGACAGGGGACTTAGAAAATATTTGAGGGGACTCTAGCAACATGATTTTTGGCCCCGAATCAATCAATCTACCTGGGACTTGAATACTCTGATGCATGTTATTGTAGATATTCCACCATAAATTTGATTTTTGTATTTAATATAAACATTCTTTGAGTTCAAAAATTGAAGAAAACCTCATTTCATTAGATCTATGAAATTTTACACATTTGGATGTCCATAAGAGGATTTATATGCTTAAAAATTTGCGTTTGATCATTTACTAGTTGCTGGAAGTTTCATTTTGAAGATTTAAATCTTAGATTTTATTTAAAATTCAATCCGGATTTTTCATACTTCTCATTTTTATTTTTCCGTCAAAAGTGACAAAACCGCAACCCTGAGCAGACTGACGGTCATTTGACCGCCACCCTACCTAGTGGGTGGTTCATCAACCACCGATTTGTGTTAGGATGCAGATCTGAAACTCCCTCTCTACACATGGTGATGATTCTACTTCCCGAAAATAAAACTTTAAATTCAAGCATTTTTCAAATTGTTTTCTACTTAGGTTGGTTTTTAAGGCAATATTATCTATAATTAAGCTATTTACTATTCATTAGTTGATAGATTGATTTCATATCTTTGTTCCATAACTTAAAATTACCAAATGCATAAATTTTCCATTCAAACATACAACCTTAAAAAATATGAAATGTAAGCCTTTTTTTAATCAAACATACTTTGAAATTTCTCTATTCAACCATACAATACAAACATTTCTTACAATAAATTTAGTCCTTTCTAACATGGTATACAAAAAAATTTCTTTCTACATTCAACTAAGTCATTACAACTTGGAATAAATGAAATATACAAGATTTTCTATCAAACATACAAAAGTTACAATCTTCCAATCTGAGTGGGAACAATAATAAATTTTACAAAATGGAGAATTCTTCCAACAAGGTCAAAACACAACTCTTCTTTCCAATTCATCTGCCAACTTCGTAGCTTTCAACTTGCATCCTTGAACTCTTCAAAACTTGAATCACCATACAAATAAATGGGTATAGGCGACGCTGTCCACCCAACCTATAATCCAATAAGGGGATAATCCATCCCCTTATTGGCCTCCAAGCCCCAAAAAAAGAACAATATGGGGTATTATGCAACATTTTACAACTTTTACAAGAGGCTTCTGCAACAAGCATTCCACTAAATAACACATTAAAATAACACATTCAAACAATCCATTCAGAAAAATAAAAACTTCCCAAACAAGCACAAAGCCTTGACTACGACAAGCCAACAAGGAACAATGGAATATGCGCACCACCTCCTTTCGTCTCCCAAGTGAAGTAGGAGTTCCACCCAAAATGCTCCATGTGCACAACTCAAAACATAATCAAATCCTTATTTCTACACTTACAAAAATGCAAAATATATCCATGTTATCAATTTCACTCCTCGTAGCTGGAACTCAAACTCATACTCCCTCCAAAATGCATGCCTCGCATCTCCCTTTTCCCTTCCCAATTGTCCCATAAATCCATCTCCCACACATAACTTAAGGAAATCTGCCCATTCACTATCAAACATAACCACAACACTCATACAATATACAAAGAAACACAATTTCCACATCAAAATACATTAATAAAAAAAAAAAAAGGAGGAGAGCCTACCTCTCCATCAAGCTTCCAATTCATTTTCTCAAAAAGCTTTAGAATCCTTCACACCAAGCTCAATCCAAGATGCAACTCAAAAAACAAAACTCCAAGTATGAAAAAAAGACCAATTTTCAGAACTGTAAGAGAAGCAAATAAGGGAAGTAACTCAAAATCCATCAAAATCATCCAATAAATAGAAAATGGATGTAAGGATGATGAGGTGGCTTCATGTAGGATTCCACTTCATCATCCCTCCATTGAAAAAACCAAGTCAAACACCAATTGCAAAGAAATTAAATGCACATGTAAGACTTATGACATGCCCACATGACACTCCAACTTGCATACCATGCAAATCAAGGACAAACTTAAATGTGGTGAGTAACAAGTGAAATTATTTACACTTTTACACTCAAATATGCATTAAAATGGTCAAAATATGTCTCATACTTAATAAGTAGGGTTGGTAGGAGAGTTTGAGATGTGAGCGACAATGTTAACTTGTTCCTCAAGTCTCCAAAAGTGGCCAACAAGGAAAAAATCGAATTTTGGAAGGATGGTGGAGTGCACACCACCAAAATGCATTTAATTGAATTCAAATCATGCAACAAACAAGGACTATCTACCTGATTTATTACCCACATGTCATATCTTCCCTCTTAATTTTAATTTGAGCTAAACAAGTTAGTAAAGTTACATTAGCAAGTGTTAATAAAGTAATAATATTTCTCCAAATAATTAACACATGCACAACAAATTAACAATAAAAATAAAAGAAATGAAATACATTACACCAATGGTTACATAAATGAGGTTACCCCCTATGGGAACCTCCTAACAAAGCAAGAAAATCCACAACATAATTGTTATCCAATTTTGCCTATTAGGCAAAATAGAAAAACATGACCTTGCATGCAGAGGATCCCACGGTGTTGTTTCAGTCATGGAGGATTGCATTTTGGAGTTGGATGAATGAAATTATGGGTTCTCCAATTTCATACTTTTCACCTCCCAGTATAAAATCTGAAATCAATTTTTCAGGGGCTTAACTTACTCAAAACAGGTCCAAATTTCACCAGTTAGTAGATCGCGGGATATTTTTCAAAAGGGTATTTTTAGTTTTTTGAAATTTTGATTTTAAGAATTTTGGAAATTCATAATTTTGGAATTCAGAATTTTAGAATTTGGAAATTTAGAATTTCAAAATTCAGAAATTCAGAATTTTGGATTTCAAAAATTTGGAATTTTGGAATTCAGAAATTAGGAATTTAAGAATTTAGAAATTTTGAATTTTGGGTTTCAGAAATTTGGAATTTGGGTTTCGGAAATTTAGAATTTCAGAATTCAGAAAATTGGGTTTCAAAAATTGGAGATTTCGAAATTCTGAAATTTGGTATTTTGGAATTTGGAATCTAAGAATTTTGGAATTTGGAAATTTTGAATTTTGGAATTCAGAAATTCAGAAATTCAGTTTTTGGAAATTCGGAACTCTCAAGAAAATTTGGTGGATGAACAATGTTTATTTTTCTGAAATGGAAATGTTCGAAAGTCCGAATTTTGGGATTTCAGAGGTTGCATGTTTTTGGAATTTTTGAAATCTCAGGCCATTTTTTCACAGAATGCACCTCAACCTTCAGATGGCCATATATTTCGACTGGAAAATAAATTTCTTCAAAAATGTTAATTTGGGTGACACTAAGTTCTTAATTTGGGGGAGACTAAGTTCTTCAAAAATGGAAAATAAAGTTCACCATTTTTTAGGGTTTCCAAGGTGTCTCACCTACCACCATAATGAAGGTATGGGCTTCCTTCTTTCCCAACAAGAAATGGTAAATGGAGGTATGGGATTTTTCATGGCTCCCATCACTGTTGCAGAAGAATTGAATGCATTTTAGAGGTGGTGGAGGATGGATTTCAGATTTCCTTCTATCTCCTTCTCTCTTTCTCCCTATATATTGTAAGGAGGGGCAATTTTCTAAAGGTTGGACATTTTGTTTTTGCACCCTCCCTTCTTCTCTTTTCTGCACGTGGATTTATGGATTTGAAACCTCCCATTCAAACTGTAATGCAATTTTATGCCTCTTGCCCATTGTAATGGACTGTATCAAACTTGTGGAGCAATAACACATGTCTATGGATGATTTTCAACCCTCTCTTCTGTTCATTACATCTCTCCGATATCTCATTATAAGCTTGGTTATCTATGTATGGTGGTTGTATTACATTTCAATGGTTTGTGTTTAATGGAAAAGAAAATGTTCAGCATTCCTTTGGTGCATCACTTTTGTTAGTTTAGGTTTATTTTCTTGAATCTTCTTAACCCTGTCTCCTTAGCAAGTTAGAGTAGATTTTACAATAGAACCTCTGCAATTTGAATGTGTGCACCTGAACAGAGGAATAGAAACTGGCCTTCATCAGGAGAGCTCTCCTGATCACAAAGTCCTACACTTTAAGAGAAGTTCAATGTTATGCAATCACACTGATAGTTTTAACCCATCGAGTTGCAGATATTCAGGGGTGTTATCATTATGCATCAATAGTTTTGACATGCCCGATGGGACCAAGAGGTCATTCCACATGCTTTGAAGGAATTTTCAAGAAGTTTAGACATAGACAATACAAGTTCTCCAATTTCAGACTTTTCACCTTCTAGGATGAACAATGAAATCAATTTTCAAGGGCTTAACTTTCTCAAAACAAGTCCAAATGTCACCATTTGATAGATTAGGGACTAGTCTCCAAAAGGGTATTTTTATATTTTTCAAATTTTGATTTTCAAAATTTGAGATTTTTTTGAATTTCAGGTTTCGGGGTTTTGGGATTTTGAGATTTTGGGTTTCGGGTTTCCGACATTAGGAAGTATTGCATTTTTAGGTTTTCATGACTGTTATTCCAAATAAAATTTCAAACTCCAGAATCTCAAATACACAGGTCCTTCAAAGTCTTAAATTTTAATTTTTTCGAGTTTGGTGTGTGACTTGGAAAAATCCAGCCATTAGAGGCACATGTAAAGCACATCTGGCGACTCCATCTGGTCAACAACCCATTCTATGAGTTGTAAAATTTCCTTCCATCCATTTCCACCCATTTTTCTTTCAATATCTTAACCTTCTTCCATTCCATGAAGTCGTGCAATCATGACATCATTCCCATCTTGGAATTCACACCTGCAGTAGTGTAATCAGCTTCTAATGATTTTCACAACTCCTCTAGATCAACATGACGATCAAATTCAAAACCATTATTATTACCAATACAAACAATGCCAAAACCAGTGTGTCTATGGAGCTTATCAAGAGCAAGGGTGTGCATATGATGATAACACTTATATGGATAATGTTGATCTACTTGAGAAGATTCAAAGAATGGAGGCTAATATAGTTCAATCCAGGGCTACGATGCAGATGAAATATTTCAAGGCTGGCTTCAGGGCACCTTGTCCATGGGAAGGCCCTTTTCCAAGACACTATAGCCCGCAGGAGAAGCTTGACTTCATGGTTGAAATGTTGCCCCAACTTTCACAGTGGACTGAGGAGATAGAAGCATATGATGAAAATTCAAGACAACCCTGTCAATGGGTAAGTCCACCAACTCATAGCTTTTCTTTTTCTCTATCCCAAGATTTATCATTTCAGTGGTGTCAAGATTCAAGCCCATTATATGATTCCCTAAGTATTGATTTCCCTTCTCCATGCTCTAATCTTCCATCTCATCTCAATTCTTCTTCCCTTTTCCCTTCCAATAAGTCATCCCCTCCAAAAAAACAAGAATTTATATCTTCTCCACCACCACAAGTAATGGAAAAATCCATTGTAACCTAACCCATCCCTCGTATTGTTGTCTCAAGTTCACCTTGGGGAGAAAAAAATCAAACAACCAATCAAGGAGAGCAGTAGGAAGGAGAGCCAAATAGAGAAGAAACGATCAAAATCTTGGTAGGCTTGGTTCTCATATTTGGGATAAATTAAATCCCCTTGATGGTTAAACCTTCAAAGCAAGCTGTGGTCAGAACACAAGTGGTGGAGGCTGATTTTTTGGTAGTAGTGGAACAAGAATTTCAACAATTTTTATGATCTGAATGTAGTGTCAATGATGGAACTTTGTTTGAAAAGATTGATAATCATATTCTAGTTACACAATCAGTCAAGGAGGAGGAAGAACAAAAAGCTCTAAGTTCAGCTAAAGAAGAGTATATGGAGATGACCAAAACAATTTTAGAGGCACTGGATCATGAGTAGCTCGCACATGAAGATATAGGTATCTCTCCCACTCAATTTCTCAAAAAATATGATTTTTTGGAGGATTTTAAACTCACTAACTTCATGTTTGAATATGAAGCTTCATATGGTGAAAATAATGAATATCTTAAGGTCACCATGCAAGAGGGAGAAATATTGCTGTAGGAAGACAACGAAGTGTTTGATTTCCTATCAAAATTGGAGGAATGTTTTGATGAGGAGGAGCCCATAGAAATTACAACTTTCACTACCCCATCATTTATCCTTCAACCACAAGAACATGCCGCCATGGAGGAGGACGTGAAAGAACAACCTATAGTTAGTAGCATTCCTCTTGAATCAAACTTGGAAGACTTTGATCTTCCAAAAGACACACCAAACGTAAAGGAAGGGAAAAAGCAAGAGGATATTGTCATCTATCACGCACCATCCACCCAGGAAAGTTCGTAGGAAAACTCTGCTCTTGCAGTTGAATTTCGAAGAAATGGGCACATCCATTGGATCAGACCTTTCCTAAATAGGTACTTGGCTTCATTGGAGCTAAGGGAGAAACCAAAAATGGTCATGCCCATTTCAGGGAATGAGGATGGTATACAAAGCACCAAGGGTCACCATCAACACCTCTGGGAGTCTAATGTCAATCAACTGGAGGAGGTTTTTTCGATTTATGTTTATACTTTGGTTATTTGGGTGGAGGATCAACCTCTTGTTAGTTTTTCAATCATACCAACAGCCAGATTCAATGCTAAATCATATACATGGTTTCCTATTTTGAGAAAAGGAAGCTACTTCTCCCTTCTAGTTGTAGGATTTGTTTGAGTTCCCGTTGCTTATAGTTAGCATAGAGTAGGTAGGTTTTTTTAGTAGAAGAATTTCTTATACACACTCTGCATGTTCCTCTTGGTGCATGTATGATATTTCTCTTTTGTACATAGTGTGTTGTGGTGTTTTGTTTCTGATGCACAATCCATTGGAGGTAGCATTTGCTGAGGTAAGCTCTAGTTCCAGTAATGTTTCAAGTGGCTCATGGACAAGTTTCTGGAGATTCAGATCAGTATCAGACTATAATTCATGACTTTGTGCCCCATCGGTACTTCAAAGAAACTGATCTTTCACCTAGCAGGTAGGTGATCCCACAAGTCACCAAATTGTTATCCAATTTCACCTCTCAGGAAAAATAGATAAACATGACCTTACATGCAGAGGAGCCTACATGGTTGCTTTAGTCACAGAGGATTGCATTTTGGAGTTAGCCGAATGAAATTGTGGTTTCTCCAATTTTGTACTTTTCACCTCCCAGGCTAAACTCTAAAATCATTTTTTAGGAGCTTAACTTGTTCAAAATAGGTCCAAAATTCACCAATTGATAGATCGAGGGCTAATCTTCAAAAGGGTATTTTTAGTTTTTTGAAATTTTGATTTTTGGAATTTTGGGAATTCAGAATTTTGGATTTTGAAAATTCAAAATTTCAGAATTCAGAAATTCGGAATTTCAGAATTCAGAATTTCAGAATTTTAGAATTCAGAATTTTAGAATTTTGGGTTTCAAAAATTCAAAATTTTGGAATTTGGAAATTTGGAATTTCAGAATTTGAAAATTCAGAATTTTAGGTTTCGAAAATTCAAAATTTTGGAATTCAGAAATAAAGAATTCCAGGTTTCAAAAATTTGGGATTTCGGAATTCAGGAATTTGGAATTTCGGAATTCAGAAATTCAGAATTTCAGAATTTTAGTTTTCAGAAATTCTGAACTCTCAAGCAAATTTGGCTGATGAATACTGTTTATTTTTCTGAAATGGTAATGTCTGAAAGTCTAAATTTTGGGCTTTTAGATGTTGCATGTTTTTAGGACTTTTGGGACTCTTAGGCCATTTTTTAATAAAATGCAACTCGACCTTCAGATGGCCATATATTTCGACTAGAAGCTTGGATTTGAGCAAGAGTGGACTTTTTTGAAATATCTCAATGACTTTTACACAACTACGACTGGTTATCTTGATTTGGGTGAGACTAAGTTCTTCAAAAATTGAAAATATATTTCACTATTTTTAAGGGTTTCCAAGGTGTCTCACCTACCATGATAATAAAGGTATGGGCTTCCTTCTTGCCCAGCAAGGCATGGTATATGGAGTTATGGGCTTTGTCATGGCTCCCATCACCGTTGGAGAAGAATTGAATGCATTTCGGATTTCATTATATCTCCTTCTCTCTTTCTCCCTATATATTGTAAGGAGGGGAAATTTTCTAAAGGTTGGACATTTTAGTTTTGTACCCTCCCTTCTTCTCTTGTCTGCAAGTGGATTTGTGAATTTCAAACCTCCCATTCAAAATGTAATGCAATTTTATGCCTCTTGGCCATTGTGATGGACTTTATCAAACTTTTGGAGCAATAATACATGTCTGTGGATGATTTTCAACCCTCTCTTGTGTTCATTGCATCTCTCCAATCTCTCATTGCAAGCAAGCTTGGTTATCTGTGTATGGTGGTTGTACTACATTTCAATGGTTTATGTTTAATGGCAAAGCAAATGTTCAACATTATTTTGGTGTATCACCTTTGTTAGTTTAGGTTTATTTAATTGCATCTTCGTAACCATGTCTCTATTGCAAGTTAGAGTAGATTTTAGGATAGACCCTCTACAATTTGTATGTGTGCACCTGAATAGAGGAATAGGAACTAGACTTCATCCGGAGGGTTCTCCCTATCGTAAAGTCCCACACTTTAGGAGAAGCTCAATATTATGCAATCACACTGATAGTTTCAACCCATCAAGTTACAGACATTCAGGGGTGTTGTCATTACGCATCAACAATAACATTATGCACAATTTTTCAAATTTTATCCATGTTGTACGACACCCAACATCCCTCTGTGGTTGGTACCCTATCCCCTTTCAATTTATGTGATAAAATGTCCCTTAACACAAACATAATACCTCTCTTTCCTTTTGGCTGTATCAAAAACATCAAGAATGATATACATATAGAAATCAATAATCGTCATCCAAAATTAACAATTATATTATCTAAATCATCATACAATTTAATTCAATTTTAACAACCATAAAATCATAATTCTACTCAAGATATCCAACATAGTCTATGCATCTAGAATATGACATGTTAGTATAAAATCATAATACTACAATCAACACACACACAGACACAGATATATATATATATATATATATATATATATATATGTCCATCATTGTCATCTAGTGCATCATAATCAAAATGTAAATCACAACATGTCAATAGTCCTAATATCTTCATAGTCTATCATCTACTAATCAAGATATAATAATCAAAATGTCTAAGTATCAATGCAACAGTAATATCCTCATAATGAAATAGTGTCGAAGAGGAGTGGGAACTACATCCCCCTCCTCTTAGACTCACCTTTCTCTTGGAAATCACTGAAATAGGCATCGAAACTGGGCCCATAAATTATTAGATCCTCCCATGTGGCTGCAGTATCATCATACCTATCCCAATAGACTTGTACCTGATCAATCTCACGGCATCAAAGACCTAGGGTCCTGCGATTTATGATGCACACAAGATCCAAAGTCACATGGGCCTACTCCTGCACCTACAATGCAATCCAATCTAGTACATGAGATGGATATGGAATGTATCTCCTAAGAACAGAAGAATGAAATACATTGTGGACATGAGACAAGCTGGGTGTCAAGGCTTGATGATAAGCTAAGGCACCGATTCACTCCAAGATCTCGAATGGACCCACGAATCTAGGATATAATTTAGAGCCTTTTTCATAATGGATACGACTATTATGAGGTGTGACACGAAGAAATACATTTTTGCCCACCGCAGAGCTGCAGTCAACTCTCCTCTGATCTACATATTTCTTCTATCTATCGGGAGCCTCTTATAGTCTCTATCTGATCACAACAACTTACTACTCCATGTCCTATACCAAATATAGCCCAAGAGATATTCTTTCATCCAATATGTCCCAACTCAGTGGTGTCCTACACTCCCTGCCATAAAGTGCCTGAAATGGACCCATACCCAAAAAACTCTAAAAGCTATTATTATAAGAAAATTAAACAAAGTACAAATACTCATCCCACCTCTACTAATGGTGTATGATGTACATCCAAAGCATTACCTCTAAAATATGATTCACATTCTCTATGTGTCCATCTATCTTTGAATGATATGTTGTATTGTAGTTTATACTCGTGCCAAGGCCATGTTGCATGGTAGTCAATATATGAGACATGTATAACAGATCACAGTTACAAATAATCTTCCCTGGAATCTCGTTTAATCTTAAAGTATCATCTAACTACACTCATGCCACTACAATAACTATATAGGAGGTCTTCACTAGAGATAAATGAGCAACTTTCGTAAATCTATCCACCATGAACATGATGGCATCGTGGTGGTATCTTGACATCGGTAGCCCTACTATGAAATCCATGGAAATGGTGTCCCATTTCCAATCTGGTATAGCATGAAGCTAGAGAAGGCCAACAAGATACTAATGCTTGGCCTTCACCCTCTGAAACTCCAAACAACGAGGCACAAAAATATCTACATCTCTCCATATTCCTCTCCAATGGTACAACTATCTCAAAGTTCCATGCATCTTCTTCACCCCTATATGGGATGAATAAGATACATGATGAGCCTCTACCAAAATATCCTATCTCAAACCTCCATCCCTAGGTACATAGATCCATCCTTTATGCCTGAGAATTCCATCTGACTCAAATGTAAATTCATTAAACTTCCACTCAAGGGGTCTCTGAGATTCAATATCTACGCTAGCTACAAGGTAGAAGATGTCATGTGGAAGCTATCACAAAATACTGCTCCACAAGTCTATATCCACTGAAGTAGCCATAATCAAATGTCTCCATTGAATCACAAAATCTGAAACCAAATTAACCTTCCCCTTGACATGCTAAATCTCCATGTCTTACTCACATAGAAACTCCATTCAATGTCGTTAACGAGCATTGATATTGGGTTGCGTGAAGAACTGATGTAAGCTTAAATGGTTTGTCCTGAGAATGAACCTCTTTCCAAGAAGGAAATGTTACCAATGCACCTAAGCATGCACCAATTATACAAGCTAAAGGTCATGAGTTTGATAATTGATCTCATAATCCTTTAGTTTGTAAGACTCAAAGGCTACTACAAGGCCATCCTACATCAAAACACCTCCAAACCTTGTCAAAGAAGAATATGTACACATGAAGAAATCCCTCTAAGGATCTGACACTGCAAGAATTGGTGCTATTGTAAGGTATTCCTTCAGTGTACTAAATTCCTACTCATAACTAATTGACTATAAAAATTTCTTCCTTTTCCGTTGATGGGGAGTGATGGGGTGCACAATCCAAGAGATGTCTTGAAAAAATATCTAGTAGTAACCTACCTACCCCATGAAACTGCACACCTCGGTCACATTGGTTGGCACTGGCCAATCCATAATATATTTAATCTTGGAAGGATCGACTATGTTACATTACCCAAAAATAATGTTACCTAAGTACTTAACCTTTGAATGGAAAACGACACACTTCTCCAGATTCCCATATAGTTGTTACTCTTGAAGACACTGCAGAACCTAGCAAAGGTGCTCCTCGTGCTCCTCATGCGTGCATGAATAAATAAAAATTTCATCATTAAAAATGAGAATTAAGCGATCCAAAAATATCCTGAACACCCCATTCATCAAACTCATGAATGTTACAGGGTCATTCATCAGACCAAATGGTAGGACTGTGAACTCATAGTGGCCATATCTCATGTGGAATGTTGTCTTGTGGATATCTGCCTTTGCAATCCTCAGCTGATGGAAGCCTCACTTAAGGTCTATCTTAGAAAATATGGTGGCCCCCTTCATCTGATAAAATATATCATCTATGCAAGGAAGGGTGTAACGATTCTTGATTGTTATGTTTTTTAGCTGTCTGTAGTCCACACACAAACACAAATATCTATCCTTCTTCTTCACGAGGATGACTGGTGCACCCCAAGGAGATACACTAGGACCGATAAGGAATTTCTCAAGAAGGCCCTCCAACTTCAACTTGAGATCACATAGGTCAGGTGTGGTCATCCTATATGGTGTGCATGAGATAGGCTCCCATCCCAGACCCAAATAAATATGAGAGTCTATCTGACGTGGGAGAGGTAACCCTGACAAATCATTAGAAAAAACATATAAAAAATCTTGTAAAATGGGGTGGTCATTAAGTGACTGTCCACGAGTCTCATCCTCTAATCGGTCACTAACAGTGATGGCATATAATTGACAACCATATCTTGAACACCACTTCAGCTGCATAACGGATATGGTATGAATAGAGATGGGTCTCCTAACTCCAACTATCACCAAATCCACTCCCAAATCATATACACAAGACATAACCTTGTTGTAACAATCAACTCTATATCTGTGTGAAGATAACCAATCCATGTCCAAGCTAAATCCATATGAACCTAAGGGAAGGATACGAATATCCAGAGTCATGGTGAAGGGTCCAAGGTCCATTAGACACTCCTTAACTAAGAATTCCACTGAGAGTTTGGCTCCAAAATCGATCTCAACATCCCAAATAATGTTCATCCTAACTGCCACCAACCTACATCACTCTACTAATGATGGAGAACTGAAAGAATCTGAAGAGCTTGAATCAAATAAGATAGGGGTAGAAATACCACCAATTTTACATGTGGTCTCAATCACCGTGTCATGGTGCTCTACCTGGTGGTTCTCAACCACAGCATAAATCTTGGGGCTCCTAGCCATGTCACCAACCATACTCTCAGAAACATGTGCCTTACCCTAATTAGTAGGGTTATGAGGACACTCTCTCCAATGATGACCATGTACACCGTACCCATAGCAACTACCTAGTCCTCTCCACTAAGTAGATACTCATCCAGGTGGCCCGATAGTCCATGATGTAGAACCTGATGATCCTACCATAGATCTTTGTGGGTGCTATATTGGAATTACTCCTACTGACCATGCTCGAGGTGGAGCATGTGTACTATTTGTCCCCCAAGTTGGAGTTACCATATTACAACCTATCTGAGCATCATGGAGCTATGGATCTTGAAAGGGTGGTCAATTCAGTTGTTGTTACTGCTAAGGAGTAGGAGGCCTAAAGGAATATTGTGTGTAAGCATGTCCAACACGAGGAGGAGAAGTTGATCCCCTCTTTCTACTATCCTGCATCTATTTTATATGAATCCTCACTCTATCTCGAGCCTGCTGAGTCTTCCCCTGGTTTCCTTTGTAAATTATGCCTTCTCCATGACCTCTAATAGTGTTTGTGGAATATGGATGTACACTTCCCCACCCAAGTCTAAGTTTAGTCCCCTGATGAACCCTAATCTACTCATCCTGCATGTAGTCTACATACTGAAGCAAATGTAAAAACCAACCCTCATACTCAGCTACCATCATGGATGCCTATCGCAAATAATGGAACTCATCGATCCGCTACTAGATGAATCTCTTGGATATGTATCTACTCCTAAAACACTCCTTAAAGAGATCCCAAGTAATTGTCTTAATTCATCTACATGGAGCTTCTACTCCTTAGTCCTCAACTAACCTCTGACACTGTCTCTCAGAAGGTGAATAACAACAAAATATTTCATGTTTCTAGTATAAGGGCATAGATTGAAGCATCTGCTCAAACTAATTAACCATGTGTTGAAATGAAAGCCTCTTGTGTCTCATGCAAAATGAGGTGGGTGTAACTTTAGTATCTCTCTGATGTGGTCTAGCTTTATCAATTGTCAGCCCCTAGGTCTCTCTGCATGATCATCCCTCGACCTAGGGCTCCTAGATCTCTCTATATGTCCCAAATATTTGTCTCTATGCTCTCTAAGTTGTGACTCATGTCCAACCAAATCCGTATGGGATTTATTTGAACTATCCTCAGCACTGTGATGTGAAGGTGCACAAGCCTTCACTGATGGATCTTTGTCCTGTCTGCTAGGTCACCCTCCTAAATATCCTGTGTGTAAAGCTGAATTAAGATGTTGTAGTGTCTACAATATATGAGGAAATATAAGTACTACTTCCTGATTTGGGGGGGCAGATCTAGGTTCACGTATAAGAACCCCTCATCTAGTCCACGCCTACTGTATAGACCAAGACGAGAGTTAGTTTATCATCATCTAGGTTTTGTTTCAGCTTTCTACATTTTAAAATATCATGCAATTTTTTGTATTCGAGATTTAGAGTTGTGTTAAGTTTACTTGTTGTGTTTTTTGTTTCCAAGTGTGCTTGGGGTCCAAGTGATGAACCCATGACTTTGATACCAAGTGTCACTCCCACAAAATTCTACTCTCAAATCAAAATAGAAACTAATAATTTAATAGTTAAAATTACGGTAATTTTTTTTTCTAAAAGGGTTTGCAAGGCTATACATTAACCAAAATTAATAAATTTCCCGATTAAGGTTTCCACATGATCTTACAGAAGTTGGAATTAAATTAAAAATTAAATATTATTAATTTACTTCCAAAGAATATTTACGGTTTAAAACATTTACCAAGTTCCATTAGATTACTTAGTTACCATGCACCAAGTTTACTTTATTTCCTATGATAAAAGTTTAATTATTTTGTCTAGCCACTAAGTGACCCCATTCACCCCATTACCCATGCACTTTTAAATTAAATTTAATTCTCACAAAAATACCTCCCACTTAAGTGATGTAGGGTTTAATTTGAGCAATTAGATCGAATCTATCCTAGCCTTTGGATTTAGGGTTTCCCTAAATATCCTTATAGGTTTCTTTTTATTTCTATTTCCCAAAATTTCATACTCATTTGTTCATTCTTGTTTTGCAGGTTTGGAAGAGGAGAAAGAGGAGAACCCATGAAAGAAAGAAGTTAATTCATGGAGAAATATTTCTCCATTCTTCTCTTCATAGATTAGTTTATTTAAGGGTTTTTTATTGTAAGATTCCTCATTTGTTTATTTTAGAGATTCCATAGTGGATCTTATTTTTCTATTTAATATAAACATTCTTTGAGTTCAATAATTGGGGAAAACCCCATTTCATTACATCTATGAAATTTTACACATTTGGATTCCTATATGAGGATTTATATGCTTAAAAAATCAGGTTTTATCAGATACTAGTTGCTAGAAGTTTCATTTTCAAGATTTAAAGCTTAGATTTCATTTAAAATTCAATACGGATTTTTCACAATTGTCATTTTTATTTTTCATTCAAAATTGATGAAACGGACACCCTAAACAAATTGGCGGTCCTATGACTACCAGTCTTCCTGGTGGGTGGTTTATCGACTGCCGCTCTGCATTAGGCAGTGGTTCTGAAACCACCACTCTGCACAAGGCGACGATTTTGTTTCTCGAAAACAAAATCTTAAATTCAAGCATTTTTCAAAATGTTTTCTACTTAGGTTGGTTTTTAAGGAAATATTAACTTTAATTAAGGGTTCTACAATTCATTAGTTTATATACTGATATCATATATTTGTTTCATAAATTAAAATTACCAAATGCACAGTTTTTCCATTCAAACATTAAACCTTCAACAATATGAAATATAAGTCTTTTTTTAATTAAACGTACTTTGGAATTTCTTTTTACAACCATACAATACAAATATGATAATTACAAGTTGCAATAACATTATTTTGTAATACAAAATTTCAAATCCCATTTCTTACAATAAAATTAGTCCTTTCCAACAAGGTATACAACAAAATTTCTTTCTACAGTTAACTAAATCAATACAAATTGGAATAAATGAAATATACAAGACTATATTTCAAACATACAAAATTTACAATCTTCCACTCTAAGTGGGAACAATAATAAATTTTACAACATAGAGAATTCTTCCAACAAGGTCAAAACACAAGTCATATTTCTAGGTAATCTCCCAACTTCATAACTTTCAACTTGCATCCATTAACTCTTCAAAACATGAATAACCATAGCAATAAAGGGTTTTAGGCAATGATCTCCACCCAACCTATAATCTAAAAAGGGGATAATCCATTCCCTTATTGGCCCCCAAGCCCCAACCAAAGAATAATATGGCATATTATGCAACATTTGACAACTTTTACAAGAGGCTTCCACAACAAGCATTTCACAAAATAACACATTCAAACAATCCATTCAAATAAAATAAAAAATTCCAAAACAAGCACAAAGGCTTGACCACTGCTGGTGCTCGGTTTTAACCTCACCCTTGTCATTTTAAACTATTCAGTTTGCATGGTTTGAAGTTGTATTTGTTTCCATGTGTGGCTACCTGAATTTTTTTTATCTTTATCAGGGTCCTGTTGTCGAATCCTCCCACGATCATGAAATCACGATGAGCCTTGTATTGTTTACTGGTTTCTTTTTGTGTGACACAATTTGTAATTTGGGCGTAAATGGTGGGATTTCCCTTTCTTTTTATTATTTTGCGATCATTTTTACCCTGTCAAAGTTTTTTTCAATGTCCGCAGACACGTGGTCATCCTTAATTGGATGGGGAATGGAGGGTCTCTTTGGTAAACTTGTCACTTTTGTTACATTTGCAAAAGGGTTGAATTGGTCTCATGGCTCTTTTGATTTATAATTGGCTAGTCAAAATTATGAAGTGGCATAGAAAATTTCTTATTTTTTCCTTGAAGATGTACACCTGTCATAAATCAAGCGGTTGCAGAAAGGTGGGCCATTTTTGTGTTTTGAGGCATTATGGCAAAAGGAATGGAAATATAAAATAAATTCCTAAGGCCCATAAAAGGAAATGTGGCGGATTGGCGGAGCACTTTGAATTTTTTTTTCTTTGTTTTGTGAAAAGGAGTAAAGCTATAAAATTAGCCACGACTCTGTAGGGGACCAATTAATCTCACATGTTTGAGTCAGCATTGAAAATTCAAAGCGGGGAGGTGGGTCGCAGGAGGTTTTTGTAACTTTAAGCTTTGTTATAAAAAAGGAATAAAGTATAAAAGTGAAGCGTGGCCCGGCTAATGCCCAAGTAAAGACATGTGTTGAGTCTACATCAAAATCGAGGAGGTAGGTCGCTAGAGCACTTTGGAGTTTTTAAGCTCTGTTTTTAAATGAAGTAAAAGTATAAAAGTGAGTTGTGACTCTGGTGGGGCCCAAATTAAAAGTTAAAAGTGAAGAGGCGGGTCACCAAGGCATTTTGAGATTGTCAACTTTTTTTTGAGAAAGAATAAAGTCATAAAGTAAGCCATAGCCCCATTGACACCTAGGAAAGCCACATGTAGGACCTATATTAAGAACGGATGGATGGGCCAAATTGTCTAAAAGTACTCATTTTATTTAAGTGATACAAAATATGAAAAGCACCCATAGACCTGCTTCAACTCAAATTTTTTCCACGTGGAAAACTAAAATTTGAAGTTGTGAAAGACAGAGTTAACATTTGTGATACAATGCATCTAGTTTTGCCACCATTATTGCTTCTACACAAACCATTGACCTTAAGGGATTCAATTTCATTCATCCTTTTTGGTTAATTTATGGTCTCTCGTTGTTTTTTTCAGTGAAGTGCAATTTAATTGTTGTGGAGCTCAATTTGTAAATATCAAAAGTGAAAAATTTGAAGTTTTGAAACAGAGTTGTTCGGGCACCTGCAGAAAATGAATTACCAGAGGAGATGGATGCAGAGGAAAAGAAAGAAGAGAAGGAAGCTACAAGCTCAAAAGAGGATGGACATGATGCTAGAGGAGATGAATTGATGTCCCAGCTAAAACATCCAGTGAAAATAATTGAAAAATCTTATCCTCTGTACACCTGGCTGCGTTTTGGTGTAAATTTTTTAAATATCACTTTTTGGAACAAATCTGTAACAAATGAAGTATTCCTCAGAATATTATTCTTTTGGGGGGTAAATATTTGATGTAAAGTGACTGATATAAAGGCATTAATTGGAGATGCCAAAGAGAGGCTAAATTTTGCTTAAAAAGTTTGAGAGAGACCAATTTCTTGAGAAATCGTCTGAGAAACCCGTTAATTTCCTATGCTTTTAGATTTAATCATGCCAAGATGGTTACAAGTGTATAGCCATTGACAAGCTCTGAGATTGTAAATGAAACCTTTTCCTGCTGATGAATCTAATGAACCTCGGATAAATTTACGGTGATCATGAGCATAAGTTTGTCTAATTTTATTTCAGAATGTTTTCAAATAGTTTTTCTTGTTCCTGTTGCAATATTATGTTAAAATCCATCTTAATCGCACAATATCTTATCCCTGTGATAGTATTGTGGAATTTTAAATTTCATTATGAGAAGAGCTTTCATATTGTATTGCAATAAAAAATTTAAAATCACTTTACTTTCACTGTGTTGACAAAAAATGTTTGTAAGTCTATGATTGTATCTTATCCGTGATGAACCAGGGATTTATAACATTTAATTGAGTATTTAACATGATCCTTTGTGTTGAATTCTTAAAGAGTGTGTGAAATTGTGCATCTCTGGGATTCCATTGATTCACACCTTGTAGTTCAAAGAATATTTTTGCTATTTTGAAGCATTTTGTTATGTGAGTTTTCCAATTTTTGTAAAGGTTCTCAAAGATCTGGTATAATCAACTTTATCTTGGCTAACTGCCCACAAAAAAATTCTCAAACAATGAATCCTACATGAACTACCCCTATTTGTACTGTGTATCCAAAAATGAACAAATTCCATTGCGAAACTATGCAGAAACAATTAGGTTTAAATTATTGTCTTTAGTAACCTGAACCTTGTCTTAGAAAATATCTACATTCTCGAGTGTGACAACTCATGAGAGTTATATTGTGTTTTATTGATCATATTTTCTCAAGGTTTTTCTAAGCACTATGCAAAGAAGGATCTATTTATATCCTTCATCAATATAGGTTACAGAATGAGTCCTCTCACCCTGGCTGAAGGCACAACCTAAAGTAGTGAGGATAGATAAAATCCTTAATGAGGTGCTATCCATTTCTCCAATGCATGATTGACAAAGAGTCAGCTGAATCCATTCCATGGCTACAGAATGACTTAGACCATGATTTTTCTATCTCTGAGTATCTTGTTAAATCTATGATTCTACTCAAATTCCAAGGGGGAATCTATTTTGATACCAACACCTAAGTGGTACAATTTTCGGGGATTATTTGAACACCGTCAACAACACCAAAGTGGCTATGTTGCCATGGATTATTTGAACACCTAAGTGGCGCCGTTACTGGGGATTATTTTAACACATCAATAACACTTAAGTGACTCCGTTTCTGGGGAATTATTTGTACAAATGCATACACATACGGACCATGGTAATGTTTCTTACATGATTTAAGGGAAAATACATTGTTTAAATGTCATCCTTTATTGAGATTTGTAAGAATTCTATGAGATCACAAGATCATTGTGTAATATTTCCAGTTCCAAATTTTTGAGGTATGGTTGGATATCCTAATATGGTGCCATAAGATGTTAGAAATAGATTGTGTGAATTTTAAGGGAATAATGTCATCAGTGGTGACTAACATTTAAGACTCTTTGTCAATATGATGGAGGATTTTGAAATTGAGTTTGAAGACGTGTACATAAAATTGTTTATTCATACTCTCGAGGAGGATGCATGTGACTGGTACAAGTCTTTACCAGATAACTCAATAGATTCATGAAAAGAGATGAAAAATGCCTTTATATTGCAATATGGGGATAAGACAGACCCCAGGTTCCTTTTGTTTGAATTTGAAAATATAAATAAGAATCCTAATGAATCTGTCAAGGATTTCAATACTAGGTTCAATAAAACCTTGAAAAGGTTACCTATAATCCTGAGACCAAGTGATGAATCCTATTTGATAAATTATTCTGATGCTTTTGACAAAAAGGCTACTTATTATTTAAGAGACAAAAAGATGGGAACTTTGTTGCACACCTTCACCATGGCTTTCAGATTGAAAATAACATCAAGGTAGTTATAAAGCCTCCTATGAGGGAGGGTTTCAAGTTGATCAATCTTGAAACACCTCAGTCAAACAAAACTATGGATATGGAGAAGGTTGTGAAAAATTTGGTAGGAGTAGTTAAGGAGATATCCTATAAACTGGCTAGGGAAGAAAAGGGGATATGATAGAGATCCCAAGGTCGGTCCAAGCCACAAGGTCAAGAGATATTTATAAATCATCCCAAAGGTGATCATAGATCAAATAACAGAGGAAAGGGGTCCTTGGGATCAGGAAATAGACAGCCACAACCCTGGGAAAATAGATTGGTGCCTGATCCTTTGATTTCTAGGGTTGCTACTATGGAAGAGGCCCATGTAATTGAGTGGTGTGATATGTGTTTCTTGCTACATTCCCCATGTGATGTAGATAAGAAAGTTGATGAAGCTGATTATGATGAGACATATGATGATCTATGCATGATGGAGAGCCTTGTAAACTCACAATAGAGGGAAACTTCAACTGAATTGATAAGTGCCAGAACTGTTGAAGACTTCTGGGATTGTATCCACCGGGTATTACCTCTTCCTCCCATTAATTATTTTGAAATTGATATGGTACAAGCATTTGATTTTCCTAATCATGATTTCAAGTACTTGAGGGCTCTCATGATAAAAAAATATGATGGAGAAATCCCTTCTAATGAAGACATGCAGTTGTTGATGAATGCAGTAGTGTCTCAAGAGAAAGAATATAACACTAGAAGTAAGGTTGTCAAAGGGGTAGGGCCACAGGCCAAGCCAAAAATTCCAATTCTTACCATATTCCCGAAGGAAACCCCTAAAAAAGATGCATATGAAAAAGGCCTAATCACCCCAAATAGAACTTGTACTCCTCCCCACGCTCAAACTGTGAAAAAACCTATGTTATCAAATGAAGTTGTGAATCTCCCTCTTAATACTACCTTACCCAAATATGTTCCTTGTGACATAGCCCAAATATTGAGTTAGATCAAGGTTACTGTTCCTATTGTTTAATTGCTTAGAATTCCTAACCATATGAAAAGGGCATTTGATTATTTGGGATTTAAATAAGAAAAGATTACCCAGGGAAAAAATGTGAACAATGTAGAGGTTCCTCCTACTATTGCAGAATTAGAAAAACCACAAGCATTGGAGGAATTGGGGGAATCACCTGAGGTATATTTTGGAACTTATCTGGTTGAATCTCAGCTAAATGTGGATCAATTTTTTACTACTTTGATTATTAAAGATAGGTTATTACATAATTACATGTTTGATTCAGGAGCCTTGTGTAATGTAATTCCTCTTGAGGTAATGAATGAGTTAAATATCAAGGTAACAACATCTTTTGGGAAATGTACTACCATGTATTCAATAGAAGTGCCAGTAATTGGATATGTCAAAGGATTAGTAGAGCAACTGGCAGCTTCTCCAGGAAAGTACTTAACCTTGAATGTAGTTATTGTGGATTGTCCTACCAAATGGGGGATGTTATTATCCAGAAAATGGGCAGCTAGTGTGGGTGGAAGTGTGAAAATGGACATGTCTCATGCAACCATACCAATTGAGGGCATCCTTGTGATGTTATATGGTGAGAAGAAAATGTGATGAGAAGTATTGTACACATGTTGATGTACAATACTTCTTATCAACATTTGTGTACAGATGTTGATGTTGATAACTTTGTCGGATATGTTGATTGTAAGAAACATGAATTGATGAGTGCAAGTATCCTGAGCAGGTTGGTTCTCCTTGGAATTTAATGTTTGATGGGTATTGTTCTAGTTTTGGTAATGGTATTGGTGTTATCCATATATCTCCAAGCTAATAGGAGTTTAAATATTCTTTTAAACTCAATTTTGAGTGTACAAATCATATTATAGAGTACAAAGCATTGTTGTTGGGTTTAAGGATTGCTTGGAAGTATGGTGTCAGAGACATTATTATTAAAGGGGATTCAGAGTTGATAGTCAAATAGGACAAAAAACTGTATGCTACAAAGAATCAAATAATGAAGCAATCTAAGCATGTAGTCTGGGATCTCATTGAAATGTTTGATTCTTTCAACATAATACACCATGATAGTAGATATAATATTATGGCAGAAAATTTGGCAGTATTGGGAGCTATATTTTAGAATTGTAAATTATCCCCCTATTGTGAATATGATGTTGAAATATTGACCAAGTCGTCTTTCCCTGACAATATCAAGCATTGACAACTATTTGAAGATGATGCCCAGGTCGAAAGGATTTTTTTTTTAAAAAGGATAATTTTCTAATAAAGTATGGACTAGGAACCAATGGTGTCTGCAAATGAAGTAAAAGAGACTTTATTTGGTAAGGAAATTATTCAGTTGAAGACTCATATTATTCCCAGAGGGTTGGTTGCATTAGAATCAAATTTTGATAATGCTGACTACATTTTCAACAGACATATGTCAGCTTCTAGAGATGTTGAGGAACACAACCGGGGCACAAAGGATAAACCTCAGAAAATATGGCTAGGTAGCAACTTAGATAAAGAAGAAAAATAATCATATGTCCAGTAGTTAAAAAAGTATCATGTCTGCTTGGCATGGTCTTATTCAGAATTGAAAGCATATAGGGAGGACCTTTTTCAGCATGAAATACCCCTGGAAACTAATGTCAAGCCATTCAGGAAGAAAAAAAGGCCGATCAATCCACTCCTTTCCCTAAAAATGCAAGAGGAGTTGAAAAATTTAAGGGATGGGGGAATTATACAGCCTATAAGGCACACCTCATGGATAGCAATGCTGGTACATGTTAGAAAGAAGAACGAGGACATAAGGTTGTGTGTGGAGTTTAGAAACTTATATAAGGCATCCATATAAGATAACTACCCTCGACCAAATATGAATAATATGTTACAATTGGTTACTGGTTCAGAGTTGTTATCTTCCTTGGATGGTTTCTCTGGGTATAACCAAGTGGTTGTGAAGCAATCAAAGAGAATCAAAACTTCTTTCACCACTCCATGGAGAACCTATGTGTATGTAAGAATGTTGTTTGACCTGATGAATGTTGGAGCTAATTTTCAAAGAGCAATGGATGTGGAGTTTTCAAGATATGTAAGTGACTTCATTGCTATGTATAAGGATGATGTGACAATTTTTTCCACGAAAAGAAGTGATGACCTGCAACATTTACAAAAGATGTTGTTAAGATGTAGGGAATATGGTATCTCAATGAATCCTAAGAAGTGTCATTTTCGGGTTAAAAGGGAAAAGTTATTTGGACATATAGTATCAAAGGAAGGGGTCATGATTAATCTTGAGAGAGTGGAATCCATTAGCAAAGTTCCTATTTGAAGACCCAAAAAGGGAATTCAATCCTTTTTTGGGAAGATAAATTTTATTAGAAGATTTATTTCTAACTTTGTTGAATTTACTATCCCAATCACCTGTATGTTGAAGAAAGATCAGAATATCAAATGGGAAGAAGTAGCTATTGAAGCCTCTACTGCGATCAAAGAGGCATTGAAGAATGCCCTTGTTTTATCAGCTCCTAATTATAAAAAGGCTTTCCAAATGTTTTCCTTCACTTCTAAGAATACCATTACATCTATCATGTTACAAAAGGATGATGAAGGAGTTGAAAGGCCAATTGATTTATTTAGTAAAGCATTACAAGGAGCATAAATGAAGTACACTATCATGGAGAAACATGTGTTTGCTTTGGTCAGGGAAATAAAAAATCTTCAGGCCATACATTTTGAGTTCTAAAGTTATAGCATATGTTCCCCACACCATAGTTAAGGATATCCTATTAGAAATGGAATTTTCAAGTAAGAGATGTCGATGGGTAAATAAGTTGTAGGAGTATGATATGGATATCCAAACTTAAAAATTGGTCATAGGTCTGGGCCTAGCAAATCTTATGGTAGAGAGCAACATGCAAATAATTGAGGTAAATGAAGTTGAAGAAGAAAAGTTGAATATCCTTAAAAAATTGATAAATTTTGAATGGTACAAGGATATTATTTTTTATCTCAAACATATATATTTCCCTGAATATTTAAGTAAGAATAAAAAAGTGCACTTAAGTTAACTTCCTAGAAATACGTCATCATTGATTATGGGTTAGCTTGGAAGAACCCTGAGGGAGTTCTCTTAAGATGTATCACTGAGGATGAAGCCCCAAAAATAATTGTTGATATCAATGGAGGATTTTGTGGGGAACTTTTATTGGGAGAGTAAAAACCCACAAGATCTTAAGGGCTGGTTACTGGTGGCTGACTCTTTTCAAAGATACAACTTTGTTGGCTAGGAAGTGTGAAAGTTGTAATAACTTTTCAGGAAGATTGAAATCTTCAGGCTCCCTCCCTTTGCAGCCTATATCAATAGAAGCCCCATTTAAGCTATGGGGAATGGAATTCATTCGTGAGATTTAAGATTCTTCAAATGTAGGCCATAAGTGGATTTTAGTAGCCACTAATTACTTCACCAAGTGGGTGAATGAAATCCCCACCAAGAAATCAACTCACAAAATTTTCATGGAATTCATTTTAAATCATATAATATGTAGCTTTGGAGTGTCTACTAAGATAGTTGCTGAAAATGCTATGAGCTTTTGAGCTAAACCATTTTTAGCCATGTGTCAAGAATATGGTATCAACTTAACATATACTTCCAATTACAATCCCCAAGGAAATAGACAAACAAAATCAAGTAATAAGAATATGTTGAAGATAATTAGGAGAAACTTGGAGTTAAATAAATGGAAGTGGGGTGAGCATTTGAAATTTTTTGTTTGGGATGATAGAATCACTGTTAAAAGAGCTAGTGGAAAAATTCCATTTGAGTTGGTGTATGGAACTCAAGATCTACTTCCCCTGCATATGTAATTATTTTCTTATCAATTTATTGAACAATCCAAGGACCAGGAGGTCAGTCCCTATGATGCTCGTATCAATCAAATTGTTGAATTAGATGAAGAGAGAAGAGAATTCCATCAAAGACATGTGAAGTTTAGGGAGAAATTAAAGAAGTCGTTTGATAAAAAGGTAACTCCAAGAGTTTTCAGTGTGGGATATCTTTTGCTATTGTGGCATATCACACATGAGGATAAGGGAAAGCATGGAAATTTTGATGCATTATGGATGGGCCCTTATTCTATTGACATTCGGATTGGTGAGCACACCTTTTTTTTAAAATACCTAGATGGGGAATTGCTTGAGTTTCTTGTGAATGGCAGGCACTTAAAAAATTTCCTTGAATGATTTCTCAAAATCGAGGTATGCATCCTTGTATAGTTTATAGTCCTTTGGTTTCATTATGTTTTTATGTTTTTGTTTGTCTTTGTCCTTGATGGCCATTTTTGTTGGTTTCTCAGTTCGTTCTCAGAGGGATGGTTGTTATCTCTCTGTTTTTGAGGTTGGTTCTTGAATCCATTTTCCAATGGATTTTTTGGGACTTGGTCTACTGTTTGTTCTTGTGGAACTCGCTAGGAGTTCCCATCTATGAGTCAGAGCCGGTGTTGGTGCTCGGTTTAACCTCACCCTTATCATTTAAAAATCTTTAGTTTGAGTGGTTTGAAGTTGTCTATGTTTCCATGTGTGGCTACATGAATTTTTTTTATGTTTATCAGGGTCCTTTTGTCGATTCCTCCCATGATCATGAAATCACGTATAGCCTTGTATTGTTTACTGGTTTCTTTCCGTGTGACACAATTTGTAATTTGGGTGTAAATTACATGATTTCCCTGTCTTTTTATTCTTTCGTGATCATGTTTTCCCTATCAAATATTTTTCCAACGTCCGCAGACACGTGGTTGTACTTAATTAGATGCAGCATGGTGGGTCTATTTGGTAAAATTGTCACTTTGTTACATTTGCAAAAGGGTTGAACTGGTCTCGTGGATCCATTGATTTCTAACTGGCTAGTCAAAATTATGACGTGGTGGAGCAAATTTATTATTTTTTCACTGAAGATGTACACTTGTCATAAATCAAGCGGGTGCAGAAAGGTGGGCCATTTTTGTGTTTTAAGGCATTATGGAAAAAGGAATGAAAATATAAAATAAATGCCTAAGGCCCACAAAAGGACACATGGCGGTTTGAAAGGTCAAAAGCAAAGTGACGGATCAGCAGAGCACTTTGAAGTTTTTTGGGTTTGTTTTGTGAAAATGAGTAATGTTATAAAATGATCCGCAACTCTGCAAGGGAAAAATTAGTGTCACATGTTTGAGTCAGCATTGAAAACTCAAAGCAGGGAGGCGGGTCATCGGAGGTTTGTAACTTTTAGCTTTGTTATGAAAAAATACTAAAGTATAAATGTGAATCATGGCCCCACTAATGCTCAAGTAAAGCCATGTGTTGAGTCTACATCAAAAGTTGGGAGGCGGGTCACCAGAGAACTTTAGAGTTTTTAAGCTTTGTTTTTAAATGAAGTAAAAGTATAAAAGTGAGCCGCGACTCCGCTGGGGCCCACATAAAAATTTAAAAGTGAAGAGGAAGGTCACTGGGGAATTTTGTGATTCTCAACTTTGTTTTGAAAAATAATAAAATTCGTAAATTAATCCATAGCCCCATCGACGTAAAGGAAAGCCACGTGTAGGGCCTATATTATAAACGGATGGGTGGGCCAAGTTGTTTAAAAGTACTCATTTTCTTTAAGTGATACAAAATCTGAAAAACACCCCTAGACCCACTTCAACTCAAATATTTTCTACGTGGACGACTAAAATTTGAAGTTGTGAAAGACAGATTTAACGACTGTGATACAATGCATCTAGTTTTTCCACCATTATTTCTCATACGTAAACCAGGGAACTTAAGGGATTCGATTGGTTTTCATCATTTTTGTCAATGAAATGCAATCAAGTTATTCTAGAGCTTGAGTTGTAAATATGAGAAGTGAAATATTATAAGTTTTGAAATAGAGTTGCTTGGGCACCTGCAGAAAATGAATTACCAGAGGAGCTAGATGAAGAGGAAAAAATTGAAGAGAAGGAAGCTACAAGCACGAAAGAGGATGGACATGCTGCTAGAGGAGATGACCTGATGCCCCAGTTAAAACAACTGGTGAAAATAATTGAAAAATCTTATCTTTTGTACACCTAGAAGCCTTTGGGTGTAAATTTGTTAAATATCACTTTCTTGAACAAATCTGTAACAAAAAAAATATTCCTCGAAATATTATTATTTTTTGGGGGAAGCTTTGATGTAAAGTGAGTGATATAAAGGCATGAATTAGAGATGCCAAAGAGAGGTTAAATTTTGCTAAAAAAGTTTGAGAGAGACCGATTTCTTGAGAAACCCATTAATTTCCTGTGATTTTGGATTTAATCATGTCAAGGTGGTTACAAGTGTATAGCGATTGACAAGCTCTAAGTTTTTAAATGAAACTTTCCCCTGCTGATGAATCTAATGAACCTCGAATAAATATGTAGTGATCATCAACATAATTGTGTCTGCTTTTATTTTAGAATGTTTCAAATAGTTTTTCTTGTTCCTGTTGAAATATTATGTTAAAATCCCTCGGAATCACACAAGATCTTATCCCTGTGATAGTATTGTGGCATTTGCAATTTCAGTATGAAAAGATCTTTCATCTTGTAATGCAATAAATAATTTAAAATCACTTTACTTTCACTGTGGTGAAAAAGATTGTTTGTAAGTCTATGAGTGTATCTTAGGCGTGATGAACCAGGGATTTCTAACGTTTAATTGAGTCTTTAACATGAGCCTTCATGTTGAATTCTTTAAGAGTATGTTAAATTGTACATCTCTGGGATTCCATTGATTCACACCTTCTATTTGAAGGAATATTTTGGCTATTTTGAAGCATTCTGTTCTTTGATTTTTCTAATTTTTGTAAAGGTTCTCAAAGATCTGGTATAATTAACTTTATATTTCTTAACTTCCCACCAAAAAATTCTCAAACGATGAATCCTAGATGAACTACCCATGTTTGTACTATGTATCAACAAATGAACAAATTCCATTTTCAAAATATGCAGAAACGAACCAGGTTTCAATTAATATCTTTAGTAACCTGAACCTTGTCCAAAAAATATCTCCATTCTCTAGTGTGAAAACTAGTGAGAGTTAGATTGTGTTTTATTGATCATATTTTCTGAAGCTTTTTCTGAGAATTGTGCAAAGAAGGATCTATTGATATCCTTCATAAATATAGGTTATAGAACGGGTCGTCTCACCCTAGGTAAAGGCATAGCCTAAAGTAGCGAGGATATATCAAATCCTTAATCCGGTGCTATCCATTTCTGTAATGCCAGAGTGACAAAGAGTCGGCTGGATTCCTTCCCCGGCTACAAAACCACTTATACTATGATTTTTCTATCTCTAAGTATCTTATTAAATCTATGATGTTTCTCAGCTTCTAAGGGAGAATCAATTAGGATACCAACAACCACAACAAGGCGCAATGGAATATTGTCACCACCTCGTTATGTCTCCCAAGTGAAGTAGGAATCACACCCAAAATCCCCCATGTGTACAACTCAAAACATAATCAAATCCTTATTTCTACACTTCCAAATATGTAAAATATATCCATGTTATCCTTTTCACTCCCCATAGGTGGAACTCAAACTCGTGCTTCCTCTAAAATGCATTCCTGACATCTCCCTTTTACCTCCCCAATGGTCTCCTAAATGCATCTCCCACACAAAACTTAAGGCAAGCTACCCCTTCACAATCAAACATAACCACAAAACCCATACAATATACAAACAAACAAAATTTCTACATCAAAATACATTAATTTAAAAATGCAAAAAAGAGGGGAGCCTACCTCTCCATCAATCTCCAGATTCATTTGCTCAACAAGATTTAAAATCATTCACACCAAGCTCAATCCAAGATGCAACTAAAAAAAAAACTCCAAGTAGGAAAAACAAGACCAATATTCAAAAGCGCAAGAGAAACAAATAAGGCAAGTAATCCAAAATCCATTAAAATCATCTAATAAATAGAAAAAGGATGTGAGGATGATGAGGTGGCTCCATGTATGATGCCACTTCAACATCCCTCCATTCCAACAAACAAGTCAAACTCCAAGCCCAAAGTAATTAAACACACCTGTAAGACTTATAACATGCCCATATGACACTCCAACTTGCACACCATGCAAATCAAGGTAAAAATTTAAATGTGGTAAGTAACAAGTGCAATTATTTACTCTTTTTACACTCTAAAATGCATTAAAATAGTCAAAATATGTCCCATACTTCATAAGTAGAGTTGGTAGGAGAGTTTGAGGTGTGAGGGATAAGGTTAACTTATCCCTCAAGTCTCCAAAAGTGGCCAACAAAGCCAAATTCGAATTTGGGAAGGATGGTGGAGTAAACACCACCAAAATGTATTTAATTCAATTCATATCATGTAACAAATAAGGACTATCTACCCAATTTATTTCCCAAATGTCATAACTATCTTCTTAATTTAAAGTTGAGCTAAACAAGTTAATTAAGATACATTAGCAAGTGTTAATAAAGTAACAATATTTCCCCAAATAATTAACACATGCACAAAAAGTTAATAATAAAATTAAAAGAAAGGAAACACATTACACCCATGTAAACATAAATGAGGTTACCCCCCCTATTAGAACCTCCTAACAAAGCAAACAACAACACAACATAACATTATACACAAGTTGTCAAATTTTGGATATGTTACATAACACCTGACATCCTTCCATGGTTGGTGCCCTATCCCCTTTTGATATATCTGATAAAATGTCCCTACAACACAAACAAATACCTCTATGGCATTGCGACTGTATAAAAAATATCGAGAATGATATACATATAGAAATCAATAATCATCATCCAAAGTTAAGAATTCTAATATCTAGCATCATACAATTTAATTTGATTTTAACACCCATAAAATAATAATTCTACTCAAAATATCCAACATAGGCTATGCATTCAGAATATGACATGTTAGTTTTAAATAAGAATACCACAATCAACATATATATCTGTTCATCATTGTCATCTAGTGCATCATAATCAAAATGTAAATGACAACATGTCAACAGTCCAAATATTTGCATAGTCTATCATCTACTGATCAAGATATAATAATCAAAATGTCTAAGTTTCAATCCAACAATAATATCATCATAATGAAATAGTGCCGAAAAGGAGTGGGCACTATAGTTCCAACACAATGTGGCTGGCGAATCGGTTGCGGTGACAACATGAGTCTTAATTTGCTCCCACTAAAAATTTGCAGTAGAATTAAATCTACATCACCCTATCGCAAACGGTAAGCAACATGAATGCAGGTTACCCATGCTAAAGTGATTTATCTAAAATTTATATAACTCATTATAGTTTAGTTATATAATTTACTAACCAACCCTTATTTTAGTATAATTTTATTTATTTATTTATTTAAATTATTTTTATAAGCTTGAGGGAGAGAACTGATCATGAGATTCCACTTCTTCCAACCATATTAATCCCATGCCCACCCATATCTCATCTCTGCAATTATAACCATGGAAACTAGTTATATGATTTAACTTCCTTCCTGAAGGGACTATATTTAAAACATATATGATAAACTAAGAAAAATGAGTAACTAAATATTCCACTCATCTTCCATTTATTTTTATTTCCTTCAAATGAAATAACTCCCACCAACTTTAAAGATAAGAGGGTCTATTTTTAGCCATTGGATTGATTTGATTTTAGCCACATGATCTTAGGGTTCACAAGGGAGCCCTACTCCTCATCTAATGTAAAGTTTACGATTTGTTTTATTTTTTCTATTGTTTTCCCCAAAATTATTATATTTTCTCCTCACCTTTTTATATTTTTTTCTTCTACGCATAGGTCCGCCATGGGGAAGGAAGTAGGGAGGTTTAATATATTTTTTTTACCATTTCCTCACTATTTTTTATTTTTTTTAAATCTCTCCCTTTCATATTTGATTGTTTCTTTTTCCAGGTCTTGCCATGAAAGGAGGAAGGAGCTGGTTATAGATTTACTCAATTGCTTTTCTTTTTTGTTTGTTTGTTTGAGGTTTATACCCTCTAAGGGCGATGGACACAACAAGGAATTCAATGCAGTGGTTTGATGGAGAGATGGGGCGGATCTACAAAAAGGAAGACTGGAGCAGGGCCGCAGCACCACTACCCATTTAAATTTTTTTTTTTAAGAACAACTCTCTGTTTAATCATTTATGATCTTTTAAGTTATGTAATTTTTTTTTAAAGAAATTCCTTTTTTTTTTCTAAAAATCCTTTGAAGCAAAACCCGAACACTAAATTATGACAGCTATGAATAAATCTGTGTTTTTTTTTTAATATGATGCAAGGAAAATAACAGGTCTACATGGCTATTTAGGATGTGGTGCTCTCCAGTGTGGTGCTTTGGGAGTTTTGAACATTGATTGGTGGGTTTGTTTGACGTTATTTTTTAAATCTTAAATTAAAGAAACAAGCAGCAAATACAATACTTTTTTAAGTTATACGATTCATATCATATCCTTTCAACCGGAATATGATCTCTAAGTAATATCTCTATCAAATGCCCTTAACAAAATTTAAAAATGTAACTTACCACTGCAACCCTGTGTTTCCTGCAATAAATTTCTGTCATAAATATAATATTAATAATGGTGTGTAGGATGAGGACTAATCTAAAGTAGCAGACCCTAAAGTTTCTTTGTTATATCAAGGAAATATTGATAAAAAGACATAATGTGTGCAAGCATGTTGCCTTCTGTACATGTGATAATAGAAAATTTTATCTTCTTGTAGGGAATAATGGAGTGCTCTATATATTTTTTATTTTTTTAACATGTAAATCCATTATCACATATGAATAAATCCATATATAGAAGCTACTGTTATTTATTTGCAATAAAACTAAAATCAGATTTTGATTGATTAAAGTACATACAAAATACAAATATTTTGCCTTCCTTTCACTTAGAAAATAAATAACAAGAATTTAGAAATCTCTTTTGTTTTCACATACAAATCTCGCTCACAAAACAAGGATTTCCAAGGGCAATGAAAGTGCAATCACCACATCTAATACAATCACTTACATTATTTCTTTCATTACATTTTTCAATAGTGTTATAGCATAAAATGCAAGAAGGGAACAACACTTTCCATCCATCCCTCTCAAGAAGCTCCAATCTTCACCATCAACAAGCTCCAAGCACAACCAAAATGAGGGCCTGATATGCCTTTCAACCTACATGCATCATCAAATGTCCTCTTCCCAAACGAAGTGCATCATAGCCTCCCCCAAGCCCATGGGAAAGAGATGTAGCATGATACAAGCAAGGGGGGATTAAGCCTTAGGCAAACTAGGTAACTACCTAGGGTGCCAACATTAAGAGGGCACCTAAATCTAAAAAAAATCATTATTTTTTGCTATTATTAGAAGTTAATATTAATTTTTGTTTACTGAAATTCAATATTAATTGATTGTTTTATTTATATTATTATAGAGTAAAATAAATTGTATGCATACACATAAAAATATACTATAATATTTTTGCAAGTAAAAGTAAATATGCATATTTTTAAGCTCATCCAATTTTCTTTGTATTATTATTCTTTCTCTAATATAGCTCTAGATAATTGAGGTGTGTATTTTTTTCTCAAAAAAGGCTCGTGTATTTTAATAATGTACCTACTAATGGCAAGTACAATTGAATGAAAGAATTATTTAATTATCTATTCCTAATGTTTTAGGGGAAATGTCTTTTTTTAATGGAGGAATTAGTAGGCTTGGTCAAGGTACCACTCCTCACAAAATGATGGGAGCCACATAATTTTTTTTTGTTTTTGCAAAAAAAGTGATGCCTTGTTTAGTTTTATGTCCCATCACCTAATTTATATTGGTAAATAAGACAAATTAACCAAACTTGTCTACAAAATTGTATTAGTTGCATTCGAAGCACCTCCTCTGATTAATTCTCCCCATCCATGGATTATTAGTTTTCCTTAATTGATAATTTTAGACAATAATTTTAATGCATTTGTATAAATTGTTTTCTAACTTAATGATGTATTATGACCCTTATGCAAATTATAAAAATGATAATGTACATAGTTTTTATTTATTTATTTTATGGGAGACAATTATTAACTAAAATTTTAAGAAGGGCATCTACTTCAATTACTACCTAGGGCACTTCTAACCTTTACTTCGGCTCTAGCTACAATGAATGCCAAGATAATAACTACAAGATTTTTCCAAAACATTAAGAAAAGAATAAATAAGGGAAAGGAAGGGAAACTTAACCAACATCTAAAATTCACCAAAAGATAAAAATCAAGAAAAAAGTTGAATGGGGAAGAAAAGAAGACCACAATACCAAATGTGACAAGGTAACTACCAAGTACAATCTCCAATAGTCTTCTCAAACCACCAACAAGTAACTCCATTTGATCTGATTGTAATAGGAAAGAAATTCACAGCTTCCCCAAGAATCCATGAAGATGAGGGTCCATTCCCAACCAAATTCTCAATCCACAATCCACTTCCCAAATGGAGTGGAGAAGAAAAATCAACCAAAATGAAATTGGCAACCAAAGGCAAAAACCCAAAATAAATTCAAGGAACCCAAAAACAAACCCAAAAAATCAAACCATAACAAAAACAAACACATTCAATTTTCACAAGTTATTTAAAACATAAACATGAAGCAATGAGACCTACCTCAACTCTCATGCCTAACTCCACAAGCACATAATTTTTCCTTCTCCACAAGAACCCAAGCTCTCCACAAAAATCCCCCACCAAAAAGCCCCCAAAAAATAAAATTTCCACAAGAAATAGGAAAATATCTCCTACCCTCAAATACATGGGAGGGTGACATGTGTCACCCTTCTAAATAAGTAATCCTCCATGTTAACCTAGTCCTTTTCCACACTCCCCAAAAAATAAATGAACAAGGTGGACAAAATTTGAATTAGCCTCCAAAATACCAATGCAAAAAATAAAACAAAATACAATATTAGGATAGTGACAACAGAGAGTTGGAGTGGGGAAGATGATTTTTGGGTTTCCAAAAAGCTTCCCCCATCCCTAGGTTAGGTCCAAAAGACCTTTTTTAGGGTAGGGGAAACCTTCGCTTTGCCATACAAGACTTAAAAAATTCCCTTTTTGGCAAATTTCGGGTTTAGAAGGATATGTTAAATAACCAAGGGGGACTATGGTTCCCACCCACATGATTAACAACTCCTAAGGTTCCCCAAAACAAGGTTAGCATAATTAACATACCCTTTTACCCTTATTTACCCTAAAACACTAATTTAGAACAATTAAACTTAGCTAGGTGAGTGATTAGGTAAAACCAATCACACCAAGGTGCTCAAGGTTAAAAGGGTTAGAAATAAAATAAATGTGAGACTAAAACAAAAATCTAATTTTGATTAAATTGACCTAAAGTTAACCAAAGTGTGAAAATGGCTAGGATAAGACAATTTGGTATCCTTTATACTGTTACAACTGAGTCCCACGTTTGCCAAGTCGTGCTACTTGGAAATTCTTGCACACTCAAGGAAAACCTCAAATCTGATCAACATGATAAAATATTCATATAAATCATGATGAAAATATGACTATAAAATATCAATTAAATAAATTCAACCATATCTATTCTACCATTGATACATCAGAGTACAATCCAAATGTCAACAATATGTAACTCAAAATCACAATCATTGTTGAATACCATTTAGAAACAAGATCTAGTAATCCATAACATCATAATACCATAATCTTAATAGCATTCATCACAACAATGATGATCAAGAAGTAATGGAAACAATACTATCAATGTGAGTCTCACATGAAACCTCTCAAGTCCAGTTAATTTGTTCCAAATAAAGATGACAAGTTATATACATATATTTGAGAAATTCACCCATATAAACATTATCCTAATATAGTTTGAATATCCTTAGATTACTCATATCCACCATAGTAACTCAAAACTAAGTGCTGAGGGTAAGTGTGGTAAAATAGTTTCATGAACGTGCACCTTCATGCAAAGGCCAATGTGTCACCAAGGAAAACAACTAAGTAAGTGTGATTTAATTTAAATAATTCATGATAATATTCTGTTAAGTTCTCCAACATGAGCCAATTATCAACTTGATCGTTAAGTAACGGAGAGAAAACTGGAGGGGCACTATACGCGTGTTTAACTGAAACTTAACTTTTTCGTATCAATAGGTGTTATTCCACAAGAGTTAAGATTCCTATGCCTAGAATTTAGTGGAGGGATATCCTCTTAATTCACAATGCTGCATTTTGACATGTAATGTTACATGTCAGAATAAAATTATTTTACGATCTAGAAATTTATATCCACTTCATTTGGTGTTCAAAATATAATATACATTTTCAATTTGTTTTTATAATAACTATTACAATTTATACATAAATTGAGTTAAATTTTATATGGATGTTGTTCTTTATAACATTCTCGCATAGTTATGTGATTCTTATTTAATTTGGATATTATATTTGACTAATCAATTTCACACATTTTGAGACATTTAGTTTTCCCATAAAAAAATGTTGCACTAATCAATTTGAATATCCATACAAATCATAACATTTTATGAAAAAAAATTTAAAATTACAATTAAAAAAAATGTTGAAGAAAATAATTGAAATGACTCACTCATAATCAGTGGTGCAAACTCAAATTTTTTTAGAAAAGAGTTCTAGCTTCAACCTTCTACAAGTTCAATTTTCAAATTTCACTTTTCGTGCAAAATCCCAAATCCAATGCATCTAGTTCACTATTCAAACTTTATTTGTAAGATATATACAAAAAAATTTACAAATCAAAATCAATAAAATAAAGCTAAACAAAAAATCAAATAAATCTATAAAAACAAAACAAAACAAATTAAAAATCAAATTTAACAGATGTTTCTATTTTATAAATGAGATATGAAGATGTTTGTATTTCATCAATAAAATATTAAGATACTTATATTATTTTTATTTAATTCACATTCATAAATTTCAATTTTCATTTATGTTATTTGTTCTTGAATCTCACAAAATTATAATATTTAGTGTATATGTAATATTTAATTTATTAATTTTAATATATACAACAGTCAATTTTTGAATATACATGTCATTTTGACGTTTAAATTGTATATTTACCTATCAATCATGATGGATATATTTCGAAAGTGGTGGTATTTTGACATCTAAAATGACTGAAAATGTCTAAACACCTTGCAAAATCCAACACTATCGGGGCCGAATGATAGAATACACCATAAAAAATGCATGTCCTCATAAAAATGCATGAGATTATCATCCTATGATGATGTCAGATGTCAAATAATCGTAAGCGGATGTCTAATAAATTTGCAATATAGGTATATATAAAAAACGAGAATGCGAGAATTTCCCACAAAAGTCGCCCTTGTTTACATGTTAATTCGTCCTCGCGCTAACATTGTTCCATAGTCAAACGTTGAATGTGTGTTACTCCACATTATTTTTGTCGAGAGTGGAATTTCATGGGTTTTCCGCATTTTAGGGAAACATTATAATCAATTATTTGAATTATTCGGTGGACATCCAATGGCGTGTTAAATTGGAACTCCACTTTTCCACGTGAAACTTGAATGGGTGTTGTTTCTTGGAAAGAGCCACAAATTTTTTATAGTCATTACGTGTTCCACACCCATATATTTGAGGGAACTATCTACCCTCCACTCAATTTGAACCTATGTATGGTGCATCCTCCATAAAAATATGCATGATGACCATCGTTGTACCATCGTTTAGGATGAAGTGGGAGGGAAAGGACAGGTGGTGTCAGTGCCGGAAATGGTCTTGTCAATGCTGGAGCTCCCGCAAAATCTGCAAAATATTTCGTATCACCACCAACGGCTGGTTGCATTAAATTCGTTTGGGGAGGCGCATTTACTTGCCTAAACCGGTTCATCCAATTTCCCATCCAACCTCCAATGGATTATATCATGTTTTCTTTGCTTTAGAATGGTCTGTGAGCTGAGTAAAGTAAGCCAACGGCTACCCTCCACTTTAAAGTAAGCCAGCACGCACTAAATCATGAAGCCTAGCCCGTCTTCTCTACTTTATCGATGATGCTCAAAGTTTTATATTTGGAGGCAATAAAATAAGCCCTAAAGTCGGAGGCAATATTAATCCAAGAGAATTTATTAATTAGGAGACGAAGGCTTCGTTAATATAGCCACTCGCTTACACGTTAGAAGAAGATCCTTCACAGTTTACGCCCACACAGGGAATTTCATAACTTTAATTAGATTGCACTCAAAGTTTCTAAGAGAAAGAAATATTTCAAGTTTAATTTACTCTTTCAAATTCCCATAATGAAAGGGAAATTGTCTGTGTAATCAACATGATAATTGCAAAAAAATTGTGTATAAAATTATTATTATTATTTGTTTTAATTTTTTAAGGTTAACTAGGTAGAGGGACCCAACCATTTGTGAAATCACCAGCCCACACCGCTAGTGGAACTATCTAAGGATGGGAGTTTAAGCTCTCGAATAGCCCACATATTAAACCACATTATCGTGGTGCCCCATCATCAGGGTCTCAAAACTGTCGGTAGTAGGCCGCCTAACACGGAGCCGAGATTTGAACCTTGAAACTCCCAATTACTAGGAGACCCAAGAACTGTTACACCACTACCCGTTAGATGTGTATAAAATTATTAATAAAGACAATGATTAAAAATAAACTGTGTATATTGTGTGGAAACTTTTACTATTTTAGAGCACTGTAACAAAACACATTATGGTTTTAATGTATTGAAAGACACAATGTTGAAAAACAAAAATGGTTTCGTAATTTTTTTAAATAATATTTATATGTTTTACTAAAAAATAAAATAATACAACTATTGTGTCATTAACTTATTACTTTGGAACTCTTCAATTACAGTGAAAAATATTTTTTGAATTTACTTAGTTGCAATTAAATGACTTATAACATCGTAAAATTTTTGAATGGTGTCTCGTTAACTTACAACCTATGTGACAAGTTGTGATTGACCATTAAACACTATTACTAATTTAAATTGAACTCCTCTTTATTCCACTTTATTGGTTCATAGCCTGGTCATAGAGACCTTTTCCATATATAGCAAAAAACTCCTATTTCCATTGACTAACAACTAAATGTCTATACGACAAGATTGATTTCATATTGACTCATCAATGACAACTAAGATTCGATACATAATTTCCACATGTTAATCACGATTCACTAAACATTAATTACCATTCACATTTGAATAATTAAATTCACACAAAGTAATGTGCTCGCAGGAAACTTTTAGTCACTTCACAATAAAATTTAGGGTTGGTCAAGATGAGTTTAGGTTATCATCAAGTGCTTTCTTTACATGTTTCTTACCCACACTAGTGGTCTAATGTGTCCTTTGTGCCCATGGGATAATATTCGTGGAACATATTATATATCAACACTGTATTCTTACATGGTTGTTCAAAAACCACAATCTAGGATGCCTAAAATGGGTTATGAAACATATAGTGCCAACACCTAAGCTATTACTCCAAATTGATGCAAATCAGAATCATTAAAATGTTTGATCAAATTAAATTTAAATAAATTCTAAGAGCTATGTAGATTTTGGTAAAGGAATGAACCCTCAAATAAAGAAATGCACCTTCATGTAAAGGAAGGAAACTGATAGGAATTTTGAGGATAAAAAATTGTTTGTTGTGGGATGTGATAAAAATATAATTACAATAAATTGTTCGATAGATGATAGAGTATATAATATTATAGAATGTATAAATATTGGAAGTAAAAATTTATATTCATCCAGTATAGATAAAAAATTTACATGTATAAAATTCGTGTAATAAATGATAGAAGAAGTGAAAACAAAGAGTAGTTGATAAATATTGAAAACATGGAAACAAATAGTTGACACTTGATATTTGATATATATATGCATGTCATAGATAATTATGGTCTTGACCCCTTTTTCAAACAACCACATTTTCAATTTTATTATCTTATATGTGTCATTTAATCTTCGAAGGGGCATTCTTGAACTGAAATTTTACCTTAAGGAAGCTTATGTAGTGCCCATTCCTCTTCGACACTATTTTCATTATGATGATATTATTGTTGGATTGATACTTACAAATTTTGATTATTATAACTTGATCTGTAGATGATAAACTATACATATATTTGTACTATTGACATGTTATGATTTAAATTTTGATTATGATGCACTATCATACGATGATGGACAAATATATATGTTGATTTGTAGTATTTTGATTTTATACTAACATGTTATATTCTAGATGCATAACCTATGTTGCATATTTTGAGTAGAATTATGATTTTATGCATGTTAAAATAGAATTAAACTGTATGATGATAGATGATAGAATTTCTAATTTTGGATGACAATTATTGATTTCAATCTGTTATTATTCTTGATGTTCTTGATACGGCCAAAAGGCAAGAGAGGTATTCTGTTTGTGTTGCAGGGACATTTTATCACATACATCGAAAGGGGATATGGGATCAACAACATAAGGATGTCGGGAAACATGGACAAAATTTGACAACTTGTGTATAATGTTATGTTGTGTTGTTGCATTCTTTGTTAGGAGGTTCGCATAGGGGGGGTAACCTCTGTTATCTCTCGAAAGTGCACCCTGTAGAGAGATGGCTGCAGGTGTCCTAGACTTGCAAATTTTATCTCTCTCTTTCATAGATAAAATGGAAACACCTCAGGTCGGTGGGTATACCTATTTTGAGGTGTCTCTCTGGTATCAAGGATGGTTCCTTATTGATGTATCCTAAACTGATTTTCTGGGGTTTGAGGGTAGAAGAAGATTGTAAAAAGATTCAAAACTGGGGTGATACACCAAACTAGTTTGAGGTATTTGACTGAGTACATGCAAAATTTATATGGGAATGAATTCTTGATGCCTAAGCCAACAATTTTCTGCAGAATATTAAAGGTAAACACTTTGAGGTATTGAGGGAAAGTATCACAACAATAATGCTAAGTTAAACATACACATTAATATCATACATAAATTATTGAATTTGCAATAGGGCAAGATGATTAATCAGGGAATTCAACATTCACAAGATTAATGGAAGATACACAAGACTGCAAATAATTGGAAAGGCAGAAAATACTTCTCATTCAGAGGGTAAAACTGGAAAAATCTTCTTCAGGACTCCTGTATCTAAAAATTCCTTCTTTGTGCTTTGCCAATGCACATAATATATAGCAAAATTAATTCACCCACCCTTCCTAAAAATAAACTAAAATTGTACTCACCCATGCATTCTATTTTTATCCTTTATTTAATAAATAAAGGAATAAAATAAAGCCAGTTAATACAAAGAGGTATTAATATCCATTGGTTACATCTCAGTCAAACTGAAGTTGACTGTTCTATTTTTAAGAAAAAAACATGGGTGAATAATTTTATAATAATAAATCTTGTTTAATGAGCAAGTCTCCTTCCTTGTGCATGAAATTTTTTCTTCTTGTTTGTTCTGTCCTTTTGTGAAGCCATGCGAAAATAATCCTGTGCAAGAAAATAAATACTTTTGATCTCTAATACTTAACAAAAATTATTCACCTCATTGTGGGGACCACAGGGAGCACATGTGCAATCATAATCAACTCTTATTTTGTGAAAAATAAGGTAATAAAGTCTTCAAAAGGTTGCTTGCATTCTGATGTTGACCTATGCTCCATGTCCTTGTGATCATATGAAAAATTTCATTCGAAGTCATGTTCAAACCATCACATTGGTGGGGATCTCCTATGATTGTGTGCTCTTGTCTTCACTGGGTTTGGAAACTCTTGTGGAATTTTCCCATTACCATGGTTTTAGAATGCACATGGGGTTACTTTGTAAGAGTTACCATACCATAGTCGGCCACATTTGATTATTGGACATAGACTATAGCACTAACCATGGTCTAATGATTATGCCCCCTTTGTATACACGCATGGCATACTATATAGTCTACCACCTTTTTGATTATCAATGCCTTGCAATTTTCTTGTCGGATTTTACATTTTGAATGGAATAAGGTTATTCTTTACCTTTTGCGTGATCATTGTTGGCATGTATGGTTGTTGGCCCCCTTTGATCATTTGGGACAGAGACTATGGTTTAGACTTTTAAAAGTCAATATGCAATTATTTTTGTTTTAAATATGGGGCTGGCCCCCTCTCCATGATGACTCAACTCTCTATCATTTTTTCGGTGGCATCATTCACTCAAGTTAAGTTAGGTCCTTGATGGAGACTGTTGATCTGTGTAATGTTGGTTATTAGCCTTTGATCTTTGCATACCCATAGTTAGGGTTTCACCTTTCACATTTAATGAGGTAGTTGACTACGGTTATGTTTTGAAATTGGTGATTGGTCTTTCACTGTTGATCTCTATACTATTGGATCTCAAGCCATTGATCTCGTACCCGTGGTTAGGGTTTCAACCCTATAATTAAAGTGGTTGGTGACGTCGTAACCATGGTGGTTTGCATTGATTATTGAGTGATCCTTGATTGTCGATTTTTTTACTCGGTCGAACATTGATCGTTGATGTTTTAATCATGGTTGAGTTAAACTAACTCACCTCTCAAGATCAGATGGTAAAGGTCACTCAACCTTAATGACGACTTCATTTGGTTTTCTGGCCTACGGGCAAAGGCTTGGTAAAATTTTCATTGACGCCATTATTGAAGCTTTTTGAGCTCTTTTCTTCTTATCAACATGATTCTCTGCCACTCTTGTCTTATCTTGAGCTATCTACAGGGTTCTATGGCCACCATTTTATGATTATTCGAGATTTATTTATTTCTTTGATTTCGTACGGTCATGAGGGATCAAACACTAGTATTTCCTTGTAGTTTTGAGTTTTGGCTATTCGGCATATTTGGAGGAGTTAATGTGATCAAATTCCTTGAGTTTTTCTTCGTGGTTATGCCTTAGTGATTCCCGATCTTTTCCTTCGAAGTGGCTGCCATCTCTTGTTATTTAAAGCTCTATTATCTCTTTCTGAGAAAGATTCGGTCGATTTTCACCAGTTATCATCATCTTTGAGCTCTGATTTTTTATAAAAAATTATTCTCGGTTTTCTGCGGAGCTCTGTCAGGTCTTTGTGGACACCATTTCTGATTATTCAAGTTTTGTGAGGCTTCTGTTGCAAAAGATAGGTTATCGTTTCTATGGGTTAGAGCTCAAAACTATGAGGATTTTATGTTTTATTTACTCTCGAGATCTCTGTGAATTGGATTCTAAGAAACTCTATGCAGGTATCTTATTTCTCTAAAATTTTAGAGCTTTCTGAGCAAGCTTTTAGAGAGATCCCACTATTGTTGACCTTTTTTGAGATCGGTTCCTTTTATTAGCATCTCTATTTCTTCATCATTGCCATTTTGACTTAGAGAATATCGATAATTTGTTCCTTCTTTGCATTCTTTTTTTGATTTGATGGTTCCCTTGGAAATTTCGAGTTGAAACTCATTTTGGGTTTGATCCTCTTTATCCCTGGACTTGATGATCTTTAGAGGGTCTAATCCCCTCAACCCCAATTGGTAAGTTACTTCTCAGTCCTTGGGCCCCCTTTTGGAAACCCTGTGAAAAATATTTTTACAAAAAGTGGAACGAACTGGATGATTTCCTTTATCTGTACCCATATAATTTCAAATTTAAACCTCAAAAGATATTTTTCTTGGATAACCCAGAGATGGGTATCTTTCCTTTTTCTTATGGGTATTTGAAATCATTTTCACTTCATTATTTTTCTTGGAGATGGATACTCTATGTTCGAACATGAAAAGAATAATGGTAGAAGATAATGGGTATTCTATGTTCGAAACTGTAGATGTGTTCTCTACATGCTTTTCTTCTTCTTGAGCTATTATTTGAAGTTGTGATTTTCCTTTGAGTTGTTCTTGAGCTCGTAGCATACAATATATTCATTTTCATTTCGTAATGTCAATATGGAAGGTGAAGCCCTGGTAAATTTTTTATAGACACCATGATGATCTCTTTGAGCTCTAAACTCTAAAATTTCTATCTCTATAAGCTCTGGTTTTTCCCGACTTTTCAAGTTCAAAGATGGATTCTTTTACATTCTTATCTGTATAAGTTTTCTAATCTAAAGCTCTTCCTCTTTCATAGTAAAATTACTATCTCTTATGTAGTCTTGTGATGGAAGGCCTTCTTGGGATGTTTGGATCACTTTGCATTGTTTCATTTTCCTTTTCTTAGATGAAAATTCCCTTGTATCAAGGCCACTGTAGTTCCACTACTATCAGTTTCTAAAGATGTATGAACTTAGTCCTTGAATGTATTGTCCATGGCTGATGTACTAGATTTTAATCTAGGTGTACTTTCCTTATGTTTCAAAGATGATAGATCTAAACCCCATTGAATCCTTCCGGTTGGAGCTATTGAGATTCTATATAATTTCATGTGCAATAATTTTTGAAAAAAAAGATATTTAAAACATTGAAAACATATTTTTGAAACTTGTATATATTGAGTTGTACCTTTTGAGACTTGATATCTGATTGTTTGACCTTTCTGCAAGTCTGTATTGGACATCCTTCTTCAATTTTAGTTGTAAATGGCTTTGAAATTTTTATTCTGAAAACTGAAAACTGTAGAAGTTAATAATTTACTTCTTATTTGAGAATTTGGGCAAGACATATTATTTCTAGAATTTTCCGTTCACCATTTCTGCATGCTGAACATTAAAGTTTTTGTTGAGATGTTGTAGTTCCATTTATTTTCTATTTAAATGTACTGCATTTGATCTTCATTACAACTTTAGTATGCATTGTGGAATATTTAAAATGTCAATTTTACATGGCAAAACCATGTCAAAATTTTCACAGATTTCCTTCTTTTATTCTGTTTCAACTATAATAGATGTACTTTGTTGATTCCAATTACAGAATGTATCACTTCTTTTATTGAAGTTGATTTGTTGTTTGAAGATGAAATATGCTAATTGTCATCTTTCTCATGCCATGCTTTTTTGCTTTCTGATATTACTATTTTATTAACATATAGCTTTTAAAGCATGTATTAGTTAAAAAATAGTATGATGGAAAGATGTAAATGTCCATTTTACATGGCGAAACTCTGTCAAAATTTTCTTATATTTCATTCTTATTTTTTTTATGCATAACCTTATCTTTCTAGTTAACTTTATCCTTTATATTCTTATTCTTCAACTTCACATATTTGAAAATCTTAAAATGTATTGTTATCTTTGAGTGGAAGTAAGAATGCAAGTCTCTCCTTTGATCTACACTATAACTTCTTCTATTTCTAGAAAAGATACTAAAATTTTAGTTGAATTCTTCCTTCATACCAGTATAAACTTTTAATTTATTCCAATATTGATTTACCATATGATAGAAGTCAGTAAACACTACAATCTTTATCTAACAGTGATGACTATAAGAAATCATTTTATTTCTTCTCTCATTGTAACATGTATCTGCACGTGCTTAAGAAAACTGATAGAAAATATTTAGGATTTTTGGCCTCTCTTATGTTCCATGGTTTTTTCTTTTCTTCTCTCGCTCTCCTTATTTCTAAGTAGAGTAAATCATGTGTGATGTTATAGAAAAGTAATTTTTTATCAGTTGTGCCTTGGATCCTTCATTTAATGTATATCTCCTATTATTAAGAGATTCATTTACCAGCACAATTTTGGATAGTATAAGGAGTATGGATTAACCCTAAGCTCAATAAACTGACAATTTTCTCCTTTTCTATTTTGAGGAATAGTACCTTTCTGCCAAGCAGCGAAGATGATGATGGAACAAAAGCTGGAGCTGGAGAGATGCATCAACCGAAGTAAAATAACCCCCCAAAGAAATGATGAGTTCTTTCAAACTCCTTATAATTTATCTTCTCATGCATATGTACCTCTTACTTCAGTAGCTATACAATTTAATTTTTAGCTACATCACATGGCTTGTATGGGAACATTAGAAATTTCTTTATGAGTAAAACATTCAAATTTCTAAAAATTGAGTTGTGTATTTATTTAGGCAGCTTAAACTTTCTAAATGGACTGTATGATAAAATAAATAACTCAAGAATATAATTAAATGTCTTAATAATGAAGGAAAGAACCTTAAAGTAAACATGTAACATTTAGTAATGAACTCTTGATTGCTGTACTCTACAGTTATGATTGTTGTTCTAAAATCTTAACAATTCATCTATTCTACAATTCAATGTCTTCATCAAGATAACACAACTTTCCCTTCGAGGCTTTGTGTTCTTTTGATAAAGATATTCATGAAATTGCTAGACTATGTAGATATGTTACATTTTTGTAACAGCACACATAAATGCAGATTTCATGTAATCATTAATTAATGCAACAGAAAAAACAAAATGAACTAAAATAAAATCTGCCCTAGCTAATAGGTTCACTTCACCAATGCCATCTATCGTAACAAAGTTTCTATGTTGCCCATTTTTTCCCAAGTACAGAAATTGTCAACATTTCTAGCGATCCTGCAGGTTGAAAGCTGCCTGCTGGCTTTTAAAACCAAGTGCCTTGTCTCTTGTCCATTGGGCATGGAGTCTAAATCATTTAACCAAAATATACCTTTCTAAAGGTCTAACCCTACCAAAAAAAACTAAAGCTGGAAAGGATCTAGTAAATCAAACCATGTGGACAAATGCACTTTATTGAAGTGAAAACACATTGCAATGTATAGGATCTGTAATTATTGAAGGAAAATCCTACTCTAAACAAACACTGTAGGATTTTCAATAATAGTGTTTCAAGAAAAATACCATTCAAAGGAATGGTAATTTCCTTTCCATTTAGCCTAGAGAGATGAAAAGAATTGTGTTCTTTGTAAGCTGAAATCATGTAAGGACCACTCCAGATTGTATCGAACTTCGTGTGTCTTTCCTGGCTTTGCAAGATCAGCATCCCAATTCAACACAATATCTTCTTCATTGAAGATCCTGAACTTAGCCTTCTTATCAAAAGTCTGCTTCATATGCTTATGATTCTTTTCCATGTTCACATGGGCTTTATCTCTCAGTTCTTTTAACTCCATTAATTCTGCATAACGAACCTGTAATGGTTCATTCTCAAGTACTCCTTTTGATGTAGTGAATATAGTGTAGGAAACTCAATTGAAATAGGAATGCTTTCTTCTCTTCTGTAAATAAGTTTATATGGTGAATTTACAACTGATATTTTACGAGTCACTCTATCAACCCAAAGTGTTGAATTCAACGTTAGATGCCAATATCTTTGGTTATCTTTGAGTGTTATTCTAATGATCCTTAAAAGATTCATGTTAGTACTCTTAAACTAATCCATGACCTTGCGGGTAATAATTAGATGATGAACCTAAATAAATTCCCTGGTTGATAGCCCAATCTATTACATTTACACCAAGAAATGCTAAAGCATTAGCTAAAATGATAGTTACTAAAACACCAAATCTACAAACTATACCTTCATAAAAAGATAGTATTGAAGTTTCATTAGCATTTTTCAAGGCTATTGCTTCAATCCAGCATGTAAAGTAATAGGTAGCAATCAAAATCCACTTGTGTCCTTGTGACGAAGGTGGGTTTATCATGCCAATAAATTCAAGATCTCACTGCATAAAAGGATCATCAACTGAAAAAGGCTGTAAGGGTAGCGAATCTAAACGTTCTTTTCCAACAAAGAAAACATATTTACTTACATTTTCTGGTTCATTCGAAATAGTCTCTTGAATATGTTAAGCCAATAGTAACCAAATTTCATAATTTTTAAGGTTTTAGTACGTTTTGAAAAATGACCTCATGTACAGGTCCTTCATCGAATTCGGATAATAATTGATGAATTCTATCATAATCAGCAAATCGCAACAAGATTCACTTTATATCCTTTTTAAATAACATACCATTGATAAATATATAAGGTACAAATTGTAAAATCAAATACATTTGTTTATTCTTGTCCATTATCTTCCTAGATAAATACCATGTTGTAGATAGTTAACTAAATTAGTAATCCATCTTGATTCCCGAACTTCTTAACCAAGTTTAGGTTGTTGATTTTTTAGCTATACCATGACCTATGATTGTTGATACATTACTTCAGCATGCTATTTTGAATCTTCTGATTCTGTAGCCTACTATTTTTCCATATCAACGATTAGATGTTCACACAAACCTTTACCTTGAACTATCTTCGCAACCCAGATATCAACATCATATTCCATGACCTTAGTTATCCATCCTGCCCTTTTCTCATTCAATTATTTATTTAACAAGAAAGATTTCACAGTTGGATGAGAAACAAGAACATGAATTTTGTGTTTTGAAAGCATGTACTTAAAATTATTTAGTCCTCTAACTACTGAAAGTACTTGTTTTTCAAGAAATGTGTACCTTGTTTCGTAGTCATGCAAGCTTTGTCCAAAGAAAGCAATTGGCTACTCAATATTTTCATCATTAACCTAAGTTAATAACGTTGAGATTATTTCAACTCCTACAAGTGCATACATTGTAAAATCTTTATCAAAATTTGGATTTGCAAGATTAGGAGCTTGAGAGATAACTTTTTTAATCGATTCAAACCCTTCCCTCCCCTTGTTGATCCAAGATAAATTCTTCTCTTTCTTTAACGTAGCTATGAATGGTTTAACCAATGCTGGAAAATACAGAACAAATCTTCTAAAAAGTATATTTTTCCGAGAAAACTCTGTAATGCCTTCTTATTATGAGGCAATGATAGCTGTGATATGGATTCAATTATGAAAGGATCAATTATTACACCTTACTTAGAAACAATTTGACCGAGTAATTTACCTTGATGTACCAAAAATATAAACTTTTGGGATTCAAAGATATTCCAAACCGTCTACTTAACTGAAAAGTCTACCTTAGATTTATTAGATGCTCATCTGATTTTTTTGAAAATACAGTGACATCATATAAATAAACAAGGATGCATTTATTTAACAAGCTTTGAAAATCCATGTCCATTTCATGTTGAAATGTTGCACCAACATTTGAAATGCCAAAAGGCATTCTTTTGTAAGCATAAGTACCCCACTTGGTGGTAAAAGTTGTTTTTTACCTGTCTTCTTCTCAGACTAGAATTTGATTGTATCCACTATAACCATCTAGAAGATATAGTTTATATGAACCAGAAGCTGTTCTTAAAATATGATCCATATTTGAAAGTGAGTAATGATCTTTTAATGAATATTTAAAAATATCTTTGAAATCCACACATAATCTGATTTCTCCATTATTTTTCCGAACATGAGCAAGATTGGCTACCCAACTTGAATTCTTAACTTGAAAGACAATACCTGATTCGATCAACTTAGATAATTATTTCCTCATTAGAGGCTCTATTTTGGGATTTACAGGCCTCTATTTTTACCTAACTGGATTAGAATTTGGTTGTAATTCAATAGTATGTTGTGCGAAACTAGGATCAAACCCTTTCAGGTCTTGGTATTTCCAAGAAAAAACATCTTTAAATTTTTTGCAAAGATTAATAAATGAATGCTTTTCAACTGAGGAACATACCTTTCCAAGAAACAAATTTTTTCCTTCATCCATTGAGATTTCTTCATAATTATCAGCATGTCTTGACATCTTAGTTTTGTCTTTCCTTAACTGATCATCAGTGCTGAAGATGTATTCTAATGTGACCAAACCTCGAGGTAATTTATTAATCTTTAATTAAACAATCTGGTCACCATATAAGTGTTATAGTTTATCTTTATTTACTGCAAAAAATTCAGCTTCGTGCTGTAAATACCTATAGATATTATCATCATTTTAAAAAACCTACCAATTCAGATCATTATCAGGTATCGAAGGCCTTACAATCATATTTATTTGAGGCTAAATCTCGTTGTTTTTAATCTATTCCAACACTTCAAAACTCAGACCAATTGTTGCAAGTCTATCTGTATGCTTATTATTTGTTCTAGGAATGGACTAGATATTAATAACATCAAAATATTCCATTAAGTCTAAAACTCTATGTCTATAAGACTTCATTAATGGATTCTTACAAACAATGAAATTTCTTACTTAATTGATAACCAACTCAGAATCACCAAAAATATGTAGCATGCTAATGCCTCTCTTTCTAGCCCAAATTAGGTCATGAATTAACGTTTCATATTCAACCACATTACAAGTGCATGGAAATTAGAGACTCAGAGCTGAGAAATAACTTTCATTTGTTGGGTAAGTGAGCATCAAACCCACTCCTTGTCCTTTCTTGTTTTTAGATCCATCAAAATGAAGATTCCAAATTCCTTCTGCTGCATTTTCTTTTTTGGACAACATTAAGGGAATTGGTGTGTTTTGCTCATGTAGACAATACACACCAAAAAAATGTTCTTCCACTTCTTTAAAAGTATCATGAACATGTTCTTCACGTGTATTTTCATCCATAAATAGGTTAGAAACACCATATAAGGCGAAAACATGAGCTGTATTATCGAAATCAGACTGGTGTAAGGATACATAATTAGCTAATGCATTAGAAGTGTGAGGCTAAATATGAAATATGGCCAACAGTTCTAAATTAATAGTAACTTTGGTTCCATAACGTGTAGTGAAAAATAAGAAAGACCAATATGAAGAGAGATAACCTCCTATCTTTGTTGTGAAATCTCTAGATAAGCATATAGCAAAGTAACGAGGCAAATCCATAACAGTAATATCTTGAAAAATGGAAACATATCTGCAAGCATGCAATGTTACTTCTAGATTTTTGATGACACCAAATGTATTCGTAGCAGTTACATCAAGTTGGAGGACACTCTTTTATGTAGGTTCATTAGGCAAACCCAATTTTTATGTAATTGCTTTTGGCATAACTATGCTACTCGCACCGCTGTCCACCATATCATTATGAACAAGATGTTCTCCAATAATCAGTGAAAAATAAAATGGTGGTGGTTTCTTTATGTCATGAGCATTTAAAACCTTTTTAACCATCCATTTAACTTCTTTAACACTATCTTGTTCTATTGTTCCAAGGAACATATCTATTTTCTGAACTTCCTATTCTCATGTTTTTGATGAAATCTACAGCTTAGCAAGTTCATGAAAAAGTAAATCTTGCTATCCTAGAATACTTAGAGCATCCCACATTGATATGTTAACATTATTATTTTTCATTACATCCACAATGTTAAAATAAGTAACAGTTTCGGAGATAGATTCTAGTGTTTTAGCATAGGATTTAATGAAAGCTGATTTTGCTTCAGCTGCTTTTGATATCTGAGGTATAAAAAACCTTCTTGGATCACGTTGTAGTTGTTTTTGCTGCTCTTTACCAGCTAAAGCACTTTCTATTTTTTGCAGAACAACAAAACTGTTAATTCTTGTTTATCTTGTAGTTGTTTTATCAGTGACAGTGGGTAGAACAAACCTATTTTGTTGTTTTTTAATTTCTACAGCTTTTTGTTGAGCCCTAGTAGTAACTGCAATGAAATCATCCTCACTAAAACTGACTAAGTTCTGTTCAGGTGATTTCTGATCATGATTTTATTACTTCCCATGCTCTATTTAAGGCATGAACAATTTCTTAGATTCAAGTTGCGCAATAAGAATTATTTTCAGAAAAGCATTCGGGCAACTTGCAGCTAAATGAGGTTGATTACAAGGTTGAAACCATTCTTCGGTATCCATATTAACTGAGACTAAAACTTTAGATGGGGGAGGAACCTTTGGATCAAACTGTCTTTTCAAATAAGGATGCCTATAATTCTGATTTTGCTGGTAAGGCTGCCTATTATACTAGTTTTGCTGATAAGGGGCTTGATAAGGTCTACTAGGTAATACGAGTCTAATCTTAATTGAAGTCATCTTGTTTCCCATAGTCTGCAAATCCTTAAACACGTCATCTGATGGGGCTGCAACACTAGGTTTGATAATCATGATAGGTTGTGGGATAGGAGCTAAATTTGCCAAAAAAGGCATTGAAGGCCTTGGTACTAATTTTTCGGGTTGAATAAGGCTATTTTCAGCATTTATAGCAATTTCATAAGCATCCGGAATAGTATCACCTCCCATAGACTGAATCATAGTTGAGATATTACTATTTAATGTTCTTAGATAATAAAGGAAAATGTGAACATCTTGAGGCTTAACACTTGCCGGGATTCTTTCCCAAGTTCTAGAAAAATGAATGTTGAAACTGGACAGAAATACATGAGGAGATCTTCTAATGGTAGATAGTTTTTCTATGAGGGATAAATGATCTGAATTATCTTGATATTATTTCAGTAATTTACAACCTAAATCATTCCAATTTCTTATGCTTCCAATCTCTAAATTTTTATACCATTGCAAGGCTTGTCCTTTAAAGGATGTAACTAAAAGTCTCAAAGCCACATCTTCACGAGTAATATTGTGGACTACACATATGGCTGCAACATCTTTTATGTGCTCTGTAGGTGTAACCTGATGTTCACCTGTAAATGAAGGAAAATGTTTCATGGAAGCATTAGGGATATCATGGTAAACTAAAATTACTAATGGGTTGTCATTAGTAAAGATCACAAAATTCCTAGGTAGTTGGATAGCCATTTGAAAAACACAGATCTAAATAGAGAAATTGATAAATGGTGAAGGAATATTCAGAGGAGGGCTATCAAAACCAGGCCTATTATAAGTTAAAGTTTTACCAAATCTTCTTCTTCTTACAAAATTCAAAGGTAAAGAAATAAACTCAGAAGGAATTCCTCTTACCGATGATCTTGTAGTAACTTTAGGTATGGAACATGGTGTAATACTGGTCTAAAATAATTAATACGGAGTCACCAAATAAATATTTAAATCTTTAGAAAAAATTGTTGTAGCTTGCTGATCCAAAAATTAACTTTTGCTTGCTGTAAATTTGTTGTAAATTGCTATAATTTTCTATAGATCTGATTCATTGTCCCACCGGGCATGCCAAAAATTGTTATCTCTTGAAAGTGCACCCTATAGAGAGATGGTTGCAGGTGTTGTAGGCTTGCAAATTTTATCTCTCTTTCGTAGAAACAATAGAACACCTCAGGTCTGTGGGTATACCTATTTTGAGGTGAGTCACCAAAATCAAGGACAATTTCAAATTGATGTATCCTAAACTATTTTTTTGGGGTTCGAGGGTAGAAGAAGACTATAAAAAGATTCAAAACTGGGGTGATAAACAAAACTAGTTTTAGGTCTTCGACTGAGTATATACACAATTGATATGGGAATGAATTCTTGATGCACAAGCTAACAATTTTCTATAGAATATTGAAGGCAAACACCTTGAGATATTGAGGGAAAGTATCACAACAATAATGCTAAGTTAAACATAAACATTAATATCATGCAGAAATTACTAAATTTGCAATAGGGAAGATGATTAATCAAAGAATTCAACATTCAAAAGATTAATGAAACATACACAAGACTGTAAATAATAGGAAAGGCAAAAAATACTTCTCATTCAGAGGGCAAAACTGACAAAATCTACTTTTGCACTCATGTATATAAAAATTCCTTTGTGCTTTGCACAGGCACACAATTTATAGCAAAATTAATTCACCCACCCTTCCTAAAAATAGGCTAAAAGTGTACTCGCCCATGCATCCTATTCTTATCCTTTATTTAATAAAAAAAGAATAAAATAAAGGAAGCTAATACAAAGAGGCATTAATATCCATTGGTTACATCTCAGTCAAAATAAATTTGACTGTTCTATTTTTAAGAAAAGCATGGATGAATAATTTGCTAATAATAAATCTTGCTTGATGAGAAAGTATCCTTCCTTGTGCATACAAATTTTTTTTCTTGTCTGTTCTGTCCTTTTGTGACGGCATACAAAAATAATCTTGTGTAAGAAAATAAATAATTTTAATCTCCAATACTTAGAAAAAATTAATCACCTCACGGTCGAGAGCACTAGAAGTACATGTGCAATCATAATCACCTGTTATTTTGTGAAAATTAAGGTAGTAAAATCTTAAAAAGGTTGTTTGCATTCTGATGTTGACTTCTGCTCCATCTTATTTTGATCATATGAAAAATTGTATTCCAAGTCATGTTCAGACCATCACATCAGTGGGGACCACCTGTGATTGTGTGCACTTGTCTTCGTTGGGTTTGGCGATTCCTGTAGACCTAGCACATTACCATGGTTTTAGAATACACATGGGGTTACTTTGTAAGAGTTACCATACCATGTTTTACCACCTTTGATTATTGGACATAGATTATAACACTAACCATGGTCTAATGATTTGGCGCCATTTGTATACACTCATGGCATACTATATAGTCTACCAGCTATTTGATTATCACTGCCTTGCAATTTTCTTGTCATTTTTTGCATTTTCAATGGAATAAGGTTATTATTTACCTTTTGGGTGATCATTGTTGGCATGTATGGTTTTTTTCCCACTTTGATCATTTGGGACATAGAATATGGTTTAGACTTTAAAAATTCAATATGCAATGATTTTTGTTTTAAACATGGGGCTAGCCCCCTCTCCATGATGAATCACTCCTTTATCATTTTGTTGGTGGCATCATTTACCTAGGTTGGGTTAGGTCCTTGATTGAGACCGTCGATCTGTGTTCTATTGGTTCTTATCATTTGAACTTCACGTAACCAGAGTTAGGGTTTCAACTTTTGCATTTAATGCGGTAGGTGACTATGGTTATGTTTTGAAGCTAGTGATAGGTCTTTAACCATTGATTTTTATATTGTTGGATCTAAGGCTATCGATCTCATACCCATGGTTAGGGTTTCAACCCTGTAATTAAATTGGTCAGTGGCATCGTAACCATGGTGGTTTACATTTATTTTGGAATGATCCTTGATCGTCGATTTTTTGTACTCGGTCGAACAATGATCGTTGATGTTTTAATCAGGGTTTATTTCAAGTAACTCACCTCTCCATCTCAGATGGTAAATGTCACTCGACCTTAATGACCACTTCATTTGGTTTTCTATCCTGATGGTGAAACCCTGAAAAAAATTTCATTGATGCCATTGTTGAAGCTTTCTCATCTTTTTTCTTCTTATCAACATGGTTCTCTACCTCTCTTTGCTTCTCTTGAGCTATCTGGAGGGTCCTATGGCTACCATTTTCTGATTATTCAAACTTTATTTGTTTATGTGATGTCTTGCGGTCATGAGGGATCGAACACTGGTATTTCCTTGTTGTTTTAAGTTTTGGTTATTCGGCCTCTATGGAGGTGTTCATGAGCTCGACTTCCTTGAGTTTTTCTTCATGGATGTAACTTGGTCACTCCCGAGATTTTCCTTGGAAGTGGCCACCATATCTTGTTCTTTAAAGCTCTGTTAATTCTTTGTGAGCAAGATTCAGTTGATTTTAACAAGATATCATCATCTTCGAGCTCAGATTTATGTAAAAATGGTTCTCTGTTGTCTGTGGAGCTCTGTGAGGTATTTGTGAACACTGTTTCTGATTATTTGAGTTCTTTGAGGCTTCTGTTCTAAAAGAATGGCCACCATTTCTATAAATTTGAGCTTGAAACTATTAGGTTTTTCTATTTTCTTTACTATATAGATTTTTGTGAATTGGTTTTTGAGAAACCCTGTGCATGTATCTTTTGTCTCTAAAATTTTAGAGCTTTCTGAGAAAGCTTTTAGAGAGATCCTGCCATTGTTGAAATTTTTCAAGCTCGGTTTCCTTTTATTAGCATCTCTACTGCTTCATCATTGCCATTTTGACTTAGAAAATAATGATATTTTGTTCCTTCTTTACATTCATTTTTTATTTCATGGTTCCGTTGGAGATTTTGAGTTGAAATCTCGTCCTGGATTTGCTCCTCTTTAGCCTTGGACTTGATGATATTTCAAGGGTCTGCTCCCCTCGACACCAACTGGTAAGTTATTTCTCAATCCTTGATCCCCCTTTTGGAAACACTGTGAAACGTATTTTTAGAAAAAGTGGAATGAAGTGGATGATTTCCTTTATTTATACCTGTATAATTTAAAATTTAAACGTCAAAAGCTATTTTTTGTGGATAACCCAGACACAAGTATCTTTCCTTTTGCTTATGGGTATTTGAAATCATTTTCACTCGATCACTTTTCTTGGAGATGGATACTTTTTGTTCGAACATGAAAATAATAACGGTAGAAGATAATGGGTATTCAGTGTTCAAAACTGTAGATGCTTTCGATACAGGATTTTCTTCTTCTTGAGCTTTTAATTTGAGCTGTTCTCGAGCTCGTAGCCTGCAATATTTTCATTTTCATTTCATAATATTAATATGGAGGGCGAAGCCATGGAATTTTTTTTATAGACACCATAATGATCTCTTCGAGCCCTAAACACTAAAATTTGTGTCTCTATAAGCTTTGGTTTTTCCTAAATTTTCAAGATCTGAGATGGATTCTTCTACATTCTTCTTTGTATGAGTTTTCTGATGCAAACCTATTCCTCTTCCATAGTAACTTTACTATCTCTTGTGTAGTCTTATGCTAGAAGGAATTCTTGGGATGTCTGTCTCTCTTTCCATTCTTTCATTTTCCTTTTCTTAGCTAAACCGTCCCTTGTATCAAGGCCACTGTAGTTCCACTACTATCAGTTTATAAACATGTATGAACTTGGTCCTTGAATGTATTGTCTATGGCTGATGTACTGGATTTTAACCTGGGTGTACTTTCCTTCTGTTTCAAAGATGATAGATCTAAAACCCATTGATTCCTTCTGGTTTGAGCTATTGAGACTCTATATAATTTCCTATGCAATAATTTTTGCAAACAAATATATTTAAAAGACCAAAAACATATTTCTGAAACATGTATATATTGAGTTGTACCTCTTGAGACTTGATATCTGATTGTTTGACCTTTCCGAAACTCTGTACTCGACATACTTCTTTGTTCTAAGTTGTAAAGGGCTTTGAAAATTTGATTCTAAAAACTGAAAACTTTATAATTTTATCATTTACTTCTTATTTGAGAATTTGGGTAAGACATGTTATTTCTAGAATTTTTGCTTCACCATTTCCACATGCTGAACATTTAAGTTTTTGTTGAGTTGTAGCATTTCTTTTCTATTTAAATACTGAATTTGATCTTCATTACAACTTTAGTATGCATGCTAGAAAATTTAAAATGTCAATTTTACATGGCGAAGCCCTGTCAAATTTTTTCCAGATTTCCTTCTTTTATTTTATTTCGATTGTAATAGATGTACTTTCTTGATTCAAATTACAGAATGTATCAGTTCTTCTATTGAAGCTGATTTATTGCTGGAAGATGAAATATGATAACTATCATCTTTCTCATGCCATGTTTTTCTACTTTCTGATATTACTTTTTTATTTACATATAGCATTTAAAGCATATATTAGTTTAAAAATAGTATGGCAGAATGATGTAAATTTCAATTTTACATGGTGTTGGGTTTAAAAATAATACTTTTTAGAAAACCACAGTCAAGGGACAACAAGTCCCTCATCTTTAATGGGAGAGGTTCCCTTATTGAAAATAAGAACCAAAACTTATGCACAAATATACAACTTTCAAAGTGGAGGATCCTGATACTTTGCAATGTTTCAGATCAAAAATAGATTGTCAACACAGAAGAAATGGAAGAATTAAGGAGATGGGAAAGGAATAACAGTATCAATACTTTCAAGAAATATATATGGCAGAGTATATCCTTATGCGTATTGAACAAAAGAAATGTAGAATAGAATCAACCACTTTCATAGTAGATATAATTTCAGAAACACATGGTTCCAAAAATCACACCAAAAAGAACACAAATTTTCTCTCTGCAAAATGTAAATGACTCACAAGCCTCAGATGAGGAAGGAAGGAATGACAGAGGAAGAAGAGGAAATAAAAACTTCTGTATTGATCACTTTTAAATCTTTTACATTTGCATAGCACTAGGATCCAAAACCTGTAATGAGCTAAAGCTATAACATTTATAGATGAACAACAGAGAAAATAATAAGAAGAGGAGGAGATCATATTTGGAAGATCAACAACCACACATAAATGCTCCTATAAATCTACTTCAATCTGTCAAGTATGTTTCTTCATGGCTGCAAAACGTGTTGGAGAAGAAAAGTATCAGATTAGATCGAATGTGTCTCTCGAAGAAAATATTATTTGCATATTAATGGATTTAAAACATTTTCCATCAAATCCAGATGTTCAGTCAATTCTTCAAGTCTGTTTAGTGTGCTGGAGAAGGAAAAATGGCGGATCAAAGAAAATATGATCTTGAAAAATAATCAGATTTCACATTAATGGTAGGAAATCTATTTTGAATACTTAAACCAATAAAATCATTTTAAAAGTAATATTTTATGCATCCATGGCATAGAGGAGATTGAGATATTTCGAGTGATAAATTTTTTGTCAAATTTCAAGCTCTGGATCAAAAGTTATGGTCAATTGAAAATATGGGTTACGTTCGTACAAAACTGGTGAAAAAACAATGTTCACAAAATGGATCTGTGGGCCTGAAAATGGAATTGTGCCCTTAGCGCACAAAAAAAATGTAAAATGCAAAATCCCCCCCCCCCCAAGCCCCACATGCCTACTTTTGATATTTTCCTGACACATGTCCATTTGGCATCACCACGGATGTAGTTCTCTTTTTAGAATCTTACTTTACTTTTGAGAAAAATTCTCAAAATGCTCCGATGGCCCGTCTCTCCGCTTTGAATTTTCAACGCATGACGTTGACACGTGGCATTACCTTGCTTTGGTGGAGTTATGATTCACTTTTCAACTTTACTCCTTCATTTTGGAAATAAAACAAAAATTCCCAAAATGCTCCAAAGGCCCGCATCTAATTGGAAATGTAGAGATGGCCGTCATTCGCGACTGTGGAAAAAGGAAATTGAAGGAAGAATTTGTAGGTAATTAAAAAAATTGATGCAATCCATGGCCATAGAAAAAGTATTTCCCTTTTCATTCAAATAGAAGAAACAAATTTTGAAGCCCCAGGTGAGAAAATGGAAAGTTGAAACCGTGTAGACTGGATAATTTTGGAATGAGAAAGGATGAGACTGAAACCAGGTATGAATGACATCAAAACATGAATTTTCTATCTTCTCAGACCTCTTACTTTGACTCAGAAATGACGGGAATATTGAGGGCGACAACAACTGGATCTTTCTGGGGATGACTTATCTTGGACATAGGAACGAGGCAATATCAAGAACCATAGAAAAATTCTATTGAAGTAGACTAGTCCCTTATCCATTAGGAAAATAGAGTCAAATGCGAAGCAATATAGAAGATAACAAATAGAAGGGAAACAAACCAAAAACCAAAACAACATACATATAAAAGGAATGTCAAATCCGCTAGGACTTGAACAACTTCAAATACTTCCCACTATAAGGAAGTGTGAGAGGAGATCCATCCATGTAGACTAGATAGAAATAATTTTTGCCAACAAAATGCCCGATTTTGAAAGGACCAACCCAAATAGATTCTAACTTACAATGTCTTCCTCGAGGCTCGTGTCTTTTGTCCCATAACAAAAAAATGTCTCCCACTTGAAACTCTCTTGGTCTAGCCTTCTTATCAAACAAATCCTTCACCTTTTGTTGATGAGCTGAAATCTTGTCAAAAAATTGTATTTTTTCTTCATTCAGCTTCTGGAGGTACATGATCCTTTTGTCTAGGGAACTAGTGAAGCTTGAATCCTCAATATCTTTCATCAAATGTAGGGATGGGAATTCCACTGTCACTGGTAGTTGAGCTTCAACACCATACACCACTTGGAAAGGAGACATTCCAATTGCTCTTTTCGGTGTAATCCTATCAGCTCAAAGAGCATCATAAAGTTTCTTGTGCCAATTCCTCTGAGATTCATTGACAAGATTTAAAACAATGGACACCAAGTTCTTATATTTAAACTCTTCTTTTCCATTCCCTTCGGAATAGTAGTCTGAAGAATGAGAAAGGGAGATTCCATAACCATAACAGAAGTCCATCATTTCAGAAGAAGAAAAATTAGGGGCATTGTCAGTTACAATCTTGCTTGGTATCTCAAACCTTATCAAAATGTTCGCATTGATGAAATTGCATATAAACTCAGAAGTAGTACTTTTGACTGGGATGGCTTCCACCAACTTTTTGAAATAATCAGTGGTAGTTAACACATGAGTATGCCTAGCACTGGAAGATGGATTGAGTGTTCCAACAATTTCCAGACCCCACTATTGAAAGGGATCATCAATAACTACTGGCTTGAGAGGTAAAGCAGCCAACTTAGATCTTCCAAAAAAAGTTTGACATGCTTCACATTGACCCACTCATTGGGATGCATCTCTGAAAAATGTGGGCCAGTAGTGCCCAACATGAAGGATTTTGTGGGCAGTGACAACAAAAGAAAAATGACCTCCACAAGCTTGGTCATTGAAAGTTGAGAACAATTTCTTCTGTTGCTCATGGTCTACACATTTCAAGAATATTCCATCTATGCCTCGTTTGAACAAAAAATTCTCCCACAGTATATATTGTGCATACCTCGGCTTGATGGATATCTTTTATTTGAAATTCAAATGAGAAGGGCATTCTCCATAGGTGAGAAAGTGAACAATGTTAGCATACCATTCATCTGTTGAACTAAGGAAAACAACAACAGGAACATCAGCTGCCTCTTGGGTCAATTCCTTATCATCTCCTTAAGCAATGAGTTCACACAATCCTTTACCATTTATTAGATTTCTTGGCTTGATGCAAATATCATACTCTTGGAATTTTTCCACCCAATTGCCTCTCTTTGTTCCAAACTCCTATTGTGTCAGAATAGATTTGATTGTTGTATCAGGCACAAGAACAACATAATTAGAGTTAAGGATATCGAACTGAAACTGCTTAATAGATTTGATCACTACAAAAGCATGTTTCTCCATTATAGTGTACTTCAATTCATGAGCCTTTAGGAAATACCTCATGAAGGCAATTGGGAGCTCATGATTCTCATAATTTTTTTGAGTCAGTACAATAGCCAAGGTATTCTCTAAGGCATAGCAATAGATAATGAAATTTTTGTTAAAATCAAGACATGCTAAGATGGGAGTCTTAACAATGGATTTCTTTATTCCCTCAAAACCTTCTTTACCTTCAGCATTCCACCCAAAACTCTTCTTTCCTTTCATCATCTGAGAAATGGTCATAGTAAGTTCAGCAAAATCTGGGATGAATCACCTGAGGAAATTGATCTTGCAAAAGAAGGAGTGAACACCCTTTTTGCTGGTAGGGATTGGAATCTATTGGATTGCTATAACTCTTTTAGGGTCAATTTTGATTCCTTCCTTGGACACAATATGTCCCAACAGCTTACCTTCAGTGACATAGAAGATAGACTTCTTAGGGTTAAGAGAAACCCCATGATCTCTGCATTTTTGAAGAACTATTTCCAGGTGCTGAAAGTGATCTGCTTTGTGTCTTAAAAATAGAGTTAAAGCATCCAAGTACAGAACTATGAATTTTCCTTTTAGGTTGCAAAATTCCAAGTCCACGGCCCTCTGAAAATTTTCACCAGCATTAATGAGACCAAAAGGAATCCTCTTATAGGAAAAAGTTCCCTAAGGAGTAATGAAGGTAGTCTTGTGCTGATTTTCAGTATTGACCTCCACTTGATTGCACCCTAAGAAGCCATCCAAAATAGATAACATCTTTGAGCTTGTTACAGCTTGTAACACTTTATCGATCATAGGAAGAGGATAGTTATCTTTCAAAGAATCCTGATTAAAATTCCTAAAATCAACACATATCCAAATCTCACCATTCTTCTTCCTCATAGGTACAATATTGGAAATCCAAGTAGAATGGTGTATTAGAAAGATAATCATTGCCTTCAACAGCTTCTAGATCTCTTGATAAATTGTATCAACAAATTTTGGATTGTATTTCCTCTACTTTTTCTTGAAAGGTTTGATCCCAGGCTTTATATGAATGAAATGTTGCATTTACTTTGGCTAGAAAGCTTTGAGATCATCATATGAATATGCTATAACATCAACATACCTTTTTAGAAGATTTACTGCTTTCTTCTTCTCCTCTTGAGTGCAACACTTTCCAAGGTTCACCATCTTTGGTTCTTCAATACTCCCAATGTTCACCTTTTAACATTCAACAGACTATCGAGCTCCTTTGGAATTTTTACAATTAATGTATCTATCATGCTTATAAAAAAACTCTTCCAAACTTACCAGTCCTTTGGGGATCTTATTGCCTTTCAATTTGATGTATCCATTTTGATCCATCTCTTCTTTGACACCTTCTTCATTGGAGGATACACACTCTCTAGGTAGGTTGTCACTTTCTTCAAAGTACATCTAATCAAAATTATCTTTGAGCTCGAAGAAAGACAACACATGCTGGTCATTATTAAATACCTGCCAATTGTTTGCATTATCAGGCACACGGGACCTATGTATCATTTCAATGGTGAATTTATCCTGAAATAAATCTGGGTGAGGGATTAAAAAGACCCTGAGATAGCTAGAGAATTAGCCTTAGTGTTCCTTTCTCTAGGCACCACTTCAATGGAAAAATCATCAAGGAACTCAATGGAATCCCAGACAACATTCCTTTAGTGCTTCAACCTTCTGTTCTTTACCTGGTAAAGATCTATGACCTATTTTACAATCATCTCAACATCACCACGAGCAAGAATATTATTCATTCCCATTTCTTTTGCCATGTTCAAACCAAGAATGAGAGCCTCATACTCAACTGTGTTATTTGTATTTTAAAACTGAAGTTTGAATGAAAAGGGATGAATCTTCTCCTCTAGGGAGATCACCACCACACCAACATCAGAACCAGATGAAGAGCAGCTGCCATAAAATTCCAAAGTCCAGACACCATTAGAATTAGGAATCACCTCCTTGGGAATACTGACATCATCTTGTGACATAATCATGTAATTCGCATACCCTATGTCCTCATAAAGTATTTGTGTCTTCGGATCATCTGTTTTTGCAAACTATATTCAATTTTTTTCTCAGGTAGCAACTTCCTCATCTTTCCATTAACAGGGATCAGAGCATGTGACCAATCCATTCAAATCTCACATCCTACATCTTTACAGCCTACTGAACAACATACCATATGAGGGAGGAATATCTGCTACCAAAATATTTTCCAAGACCTTCTTCTCTGGCAAAGAAACAAAATCTACTTGTGCATCTTTAATTCTCCAAAAAAGGGTACTACCCTACTCTCCATAGAATAACAGGAACCATAGGGGCATTTTAAAGTCAAGCCCAGAGAATGAGCCACTTTGGCAGGCATCACATTGTCTAATGCACTAGAGTCAATGACACAATTACTAAGTTTGTGGCCAACTATGAGGAGTGTCACGTAGAATGGTTTTATTTTCTCATTAGGTGAAGTGACTGCATCCACTAGACTTAGTTGATGTGGGGAAGAAAGAGAGGGAAGAAGACCTTTAGAAGTATAAGATGAGGCTTTGGAGTTGGAGTTAGGAAAAGTTTACTATTTTAGCAAAGGCTTTGGGATGGGTTTTGTAAAACTCTTCCTCTGAAATCTGAATCTTGATATTTTTGAGATGGTCAATTATATCAAAGGATCTAGAGGTGGATGGGGCATCACTATCTAGAACTTGAGGAATATTAGGTCTATAAGCTTTAGGTTTATCATTTTTAGAAACTGAAGGACTAGAAGTTTAATAAGTAGAAGCAGAAATAGAGGGAGGAGGACTAGCAGAACTCACCTTTGGTGTGGAGGTAGTAGGAACAGGAGCTCCTCTTTTTGTAACAACTAGAATGGTTATAGGATATTCCTTGAACTTCTTTGCAGGTTTGATCACTTTTTCCTTCTTTCTTGTTTTTTCCATAGTCATAAGAGCATATGAATCGTTGTTCATGTCTATCACAGCTTCATCATAGTCAACTTCATCATCCAAACCTTTAGTATAGGAAATGAACTCTAGATCCGTCAAGGTCCTCCAGTTCCTCATCAGCCTCTTCTTCTTGTTCTGCATAATATTCATCAAAATCTTCATCTTTAGGCTCTAGAACCTCACAGGTTGCATTGACTGGAACCTTGATGGGTGGGCCTGTCGACATTAAAATTTTCCTCCGTAATTTCTATTTTATTAATGTATGTATTAGGAATAGGAAGTTGTTAAGTATAATTAGTAGTGGTGTCCAATAGAAGATAACGACGCCGTCAGTACGGTGCTGCCAATAAAGTAGAGTACAGTAACAGTCAAAGTACAATAGGAATGTTGTAAAAAGTAAATATTTGTCGTAAGTGGTCTGGCAATGTTAAAATGTCAAAGTTTGGGTAAGTAGAGAAGTAGGGTCTACATGATTTAGAAATATTATATTTGTAATAAGGACAAAGAGTGATGGCATAAATATTTTGTGTATTTTATTTGTAGAAAAGTCTAAAAAGGTGGAACCCATGTGAGATAATAAGGTTTATCTTATCTTAGAAGATAAGCCAACATGTAAAGGCAAGAGTTTAGGCATGGAATATGATTGGCCGGAAGAGATTTCCTATCCTATCTTAGAGATAGGGTGGATAAGCCTGAATTCCTATAAATAAAGTGGCCACCCCCCTCATTTAGCATAGAGGGAAGTAGTGAGAAATATTGTATGAGCAAGAGTGTAAAGGAAGCCATCATTTTGAAGGTGTGTTAAAGCCATTAAGAGGTGTAATTGTGAAGTTTCTCCCATAGTTATTGTTGGAAGGCAAGTGAAGTCAGTAAAACTTGAAGTACCTCATGGGTGAGATTGTAACAATTTCATGTTGATATGGTAATTTACACTGATATTTCAGATTTATCATCATTCCTTCTTATCATAGTCTATAGTATTCTTGTGTTATGTTTGTTGTTGTGTTTCCAGATTACATCCACCAAACTAAAAGTTGTGCATTAGTAAATAATAATAGCACGAGGATTTCCCAGTGAAGAATTATCATAGTGCCGGATTGGTGATGACATTTTGGTTCCGTTGCTGGAACCATTCCTTGTTGGTGTATTTTCTGGAGAGATATTCCCACTTAGTCATAAATCAATAGGATGGTAACCTTGTTTTTATCGTGCATAGTATTTACCATGGTAAAGTCACTTTTTACCATGCATATTATTTACCACACTAACTTTACTTTTTACCGTGAATAGTATTTACCACAGTAACTTCACTTTTTACTGTGAATAGTGTTTACCACAGTAAAGTCAGTTTTTACCACAGTAAGTCAAGTTTTACCATAGTTTACCGTGGTCATTTCTATTTTCTATTATAGTTATTCTAATTATTTTTGCACATAAGTCTTGTTGATTGTACTTGTGGGTTGGTATTTCACTGTGGCTACTTTTGAAAATGGGGAAGATTCCTTTTTTTCAACCCAATCTAATGAAGATGCTTCCTCTTTCGTTCAAGAGTTTAAACGATCTTGTATTTGTAATGGCCTTATAAGAAGGTAACAATGGACTGAATTTTTTCCTACCTTTTTGGATGGTTCAGCCCTTAGGTGGTTTGAAACACTAGGTGATAATGTGAAAAACTCATGGGATTTATTAACTGAAAGTTTTCTTGAAGAATTTAGTGAACAACAGAAATATGTAGATCTCATGATAGATATCACAAAGCTATCCCAAGGAGAGAAGTAGAATATAAGGGATTATCATGCCCGTGTTCTAGAGCTAAGGAGGAAGCTCGATGCCCAGATCCAGAAGGAAGGATTAGCAGATGGGTTGATGAATGGCATGGATAATCTCCTCTGTAAGCACTTCACTCTTGGGATGAAGCCAGAGATCAGATAATGAGTGAAGTACGACCACCCATCTACCATTGAACAAGCAAAGGAGATTGCAAGAAGGGAAGAAGAAAGCATGGAAGAGGAGCCCAAAGAAATTGATGCTAAGGCAGAGCCTACACCAACACCTTTGGTCCAGAATCCACAACCACTATTGGTGAGCAAAAATATTTCTCCTAGTACATCTATTGAGTATGAAGATTTGCTCAGGAAGATGGGCCAGTTAACTATTAATCTTCTTTAAGGAAAACAATTTAGTTCTCAGGGAGGAGATAGAGGTCCAAAAATAAATATTTCTGAAGTTGTATGTTATGGTTGTTATAAAAAGGGTCATTATAAGTATAATTGTTTAGATAGAGCTTCTACATCTGGTACAAGAGATAACAGATAAAGGAAAACCACCCGTGAATTCTTTTGATGTAGTAGATAAGAGCATAAATAATGAAGTAGATGTGTTTGTAACAAAAATAAAGAAAGAAAAATATAATCAAGATAGAAATGATCCTAAGAAGATGAAAGGAGAAACTAGTAAGAAATATAGGAGAACAAATTTGGGTGTGCAGGATTTTCTGATTTCACAGGGACAAGGACCATACTCCATCTTAGAAGATCTGTCTAAAAGGCCTACAAATATTACATATAGTCAACTCTTGGCTATGTCTTCTGAGAAGAGGCAGGAGCTGCGAAGTGGACTCAATGCTCGATGAAGGAAGGAGGTTGAGGTCCCTATTTTGGAGGCAGAGGTGGATCCCTACGCTCCACAAGATGAGGTATTATGTAATGATATTTCAATTCATGATGTCTTAGTTGATGGAGGTGCTGTAGTTAATGTAATGACCGAGTCTGTAATGAATATGTTGGGTTTAAAAATTGATCGCCCCTCAACACTTATGTTAAGGTCATTAAATAAGGGAAAAAATAAACCAGAAGGTGTAGTTTCAAATGTGGCAATATCTATTATGGGTGTTGTATGTGTGGTAGACTTTCAGGTGATGAAAAATAGTACTGTTACGTACCAAATGTTGTTGGGAAGACCATGGCTAAGGAGAGTTCACGCAAGAAACTACTGGAATGAAGGCTTCATGACACTTGGACATGGTAGAGAGGGAGTGAAGATAAATGTGATCCCTCGGCATCATAAGACAGAACCTATGGATTTAAGTGAAGAAACTGATGATTGGACATCCTTTAATTACTCTAGTACCAGTGAAGTGGACACAGAAGATGAAGAAAGTGAGTTTGATGTTTCGGTCATGGATATCCATCCAGTCACACCGACTCATGAAACCATAAAATTATCTGAAGAATAAATTGATGATCGTCTCCAACAAATAAATATTGGTGATGATGTGATGGAGAGTGAGAAGGAATCCTACCTCCATCTCTTTCGAAGGCACATACACATATTCACTTTTGATTACAAGGAACTCCATCAAGTCAGTTGGGTAGAACATTCTATTGAGATATTAGATGGTGCTAAGCCCATAAAGCAAATGCCATATAGAATGAATCCTAATTTTTCCAAGACTGTAAAAGAAGAAATAGATAAGTTGCTTGATGCAAGATTCATATTTGTTGTGGAGAATTCAGAATGGGTTTCTCCCATTGTGATCTCAATAAAAAAGAATGGGAAGTTACGCATTTGTGTTGATTATAGGTTTCTCAATAAGGCAAAAAAGAAAGATCATTGCTCTCTTCCATTCTCAGATCAGATCTTGGATGAAGTAGCTGGCTAGGAGTGCTATAGTTTAACTGATAGATATAGCGGATACAACTAAGTTCGTATAGTGGAGAAATATCAGATAAAGACCACATTCACCACTCCTTGGGGAATTTTTGCTTATAGAGTTATGCCTTTTGGGTTGTGTAATGCTCTGACAACGGTCTAATGTTTGATGAGTAGGGTGTTTGAACCCTACATTGGGAACTTCATTAGAATATTTCTAGATGATTTTTACATCTATGGGAGCAATATGGACCACCTGCACCAGATGGAGACAACATTTCAAAGGTTAGATGAAGAACAAGCCTCACTAAACCCTAAAAAGTGTGTCTTTGGATGTTCTAAAGGCATTTTGTTAGGGCATGTTGTATGCAGAGATGGTATTGGTACTGATCTTGATAAAGTTTCAAAAATAAAATTTACCATTTCCTATGAATAGAAATAAGTTGAGATCATTTTTAGGCCATGTGGGTTACTATAGAAGGTTCATCAAGAATTTATCAAAGATTGCAAAGCCGCTAACCCAGTTCTTGAAGAAGGATGTTACATATGAACTAGAAAATAAGGCATATGAAGCTTTTGAACAACTGAAGGAAGCCCTGGTGTCTTCACCTTTTTTAAAGAATTAAGATTGGAGCAATCCATTCATTGTGTATACTGATGCCTTAGATGCAGCACTAGGAAGTACTCTAAGCAAAAAGGATGAAAATGGGAATGATCATCTAGTTTACTTTGGGAGTAGACAAATGAGCAGTGCTGAGGTAAATTATACTGTAACAGAAAAGAGGCTCTAGCTATTGTTTTTGCTATAAAGGAGTTTAGAAAATACTTGGTAGGGTAGAAATTTATAGTTGTAACAGATCATCAGGCTCTCAAATATATTGTAAATAAGCCTAACCCATCAGGGAGGATAGTAAGATGGATAATTTTGCTACAAGAATTTGAATTTGATATTATAGATAAGCTAGGAAAGAAGCATGTCAATGCAGATGCACTCTCTCGAGCCTATGATGGTTTAGGTTCATCTTGTGATGATGATGATTTCCCAGATGCAACATTGTTATTCCTTGACATAATCCCTAGTGAATACATAGATATTTGGAATTATTTGAATGAATTCAAGTTTCCTGATGGTGCCAATGCAAATACTAAGAGGAAGATTACTCAAGCCAGTCATCCATATTCTATTCTACATGGAGTATTATTTCGGATAGGACCTGATGGACAGTACAAGAGGGAAGTTGGATGTGATCAAGGGAAGGAGATGATAGAAGAATTCCACAATGGTACATGTGGAGGACACTTCTCTGGAAAACTTATAGCAAGAAGGATCTTAGATGCAGGTTATCACTGGCCCACTCTTTTTAGAGATTGTTATAATTATTGTAAGACATGTGATATTTGTCAAACACATGGTAACCGTAAGACTTCATCAGCTCCATTATTCCTTATTCTTCCACTTGGTCCCTTTAAAAAGTGTGGAATAGACATTGTAGGTCCACTTCCAACTACCCCATGCTAAAATAAGTATATTGTAGTTACCACAGATTATTTAACCAAGTGGGTTGAAGCTAGGCCATTGAAAACGACTTCCATGGATGAAGTGGCAAGGTTCATATATGAACACATTGTCACTAGATTTGGTTGCCCATTAGAAATTATAACAGATCAAGGAAGCCACTTCATTAATGAGGTGGTAGAAGCGCTACTAAATATGTTTTCTATTAAGAACAGGAATGCAACAACATACAAGCCAAGCACAAATGGAAAGGTGGAATGAACAAATTTTGTGTTATGTCAAATTCTACCAAAAGATGCAGCCTTACAGGTACATAAGTGGGATAAAAGGATTCATGCAGAATTGTGGGCATATAGGGAAACATCAAAGTCAACAACAGGATACTCTCCATTTCAGTTGGCTTATGGCATTGATCCAGTTCTTCCTATTGAGTTTGATATTCCTACTACAAGAGTTATGAAAAATGAAAGGATGGATGATGGATGAAAGTGATTCTGTAAAAGAAAGGTTGGTGCATCTTCATTTGCTAGAGGAAATGAGAGAAATAGCAAAGGATACAATCTATAAGAAGAAAATGAAGCAGAAGGAATACTTTGATCAAAAGATCCATTGGTCTCCATTTCATGTGAATGACTTGGTTCTAGTATATGATTCTAGATACAAAAAAAGAAGGTAGATAAAATTTCTTCCCAAATGAATGTAGCCCTACAAAATAGCAGTTGTGCATGAAAATGGTACATATCGACTAGAGGAATTAGATGGCACCCCCATTACAAAATGGGTCAACCGCAACAAGTTAAAGATTTTCCAAGCACCAGAATAGTCTACTCCAAGGATGGAGAAGAAGCTAGGAAGGGGGAAAATGTCGACATTAAAATTTTCCTCCGTAATTTCTATTTTATTAATGTATGTATTAGAAATAGGATGTTGTTAATTATAATTAGTAGTGGCGTCCAATATAAGATAACGGTGCCATCAGTATGGTGCTGCCAATAAAGTAGAGTATGGTAACAGTCAAAGTACAATAGGAATGTTGTAAAAAGTAAATATTTGTCGTAAGTGGTCCGGTAATGTTAAAATGTCAAAGTTTTGGTAAGTAGAGAAGTAGGGTCTATATGATTTAGAAATATTATATTTGTAATAAGGACAAAGAGGTGATGTCATAAATATTTTGTATATTTTATTTGTAGAAAAGTCTAAAAAGGTGGAACCTATGTGAGATGATAAGGTTTATCTTATCTTAGAAGATAAGCCTACATGTAAAGGCAAGATTTTAGGCATGGAATATGATTGGCCGGAAGAGATTTCCTATCCTATCTTAGAGATAGGGCGGATAAGCCTGAATTCCTATAAATAAAGAGGTCACCCCCCTCATTAAGCATAGAGGGAAGTAGTGAGAAATATTGTATGAGTAAGAGTGTAAAGGAAGCCATCATTTTGAAGGTGTGTCAAAGAATCCATTAAGAGGTGTAATTGTGAAGTTTCTCCCATAGTTATTGTTGGAAAGCAAGTGAAGTCAGTAACACTTGAAGTACCTCATGGGTGAGATTGTAACAATTTCATGTTGATATGGTAATTTACACTGATATTTCAGATTTATCATCATTCCTTCTTATCATAGTCTATAGTATTCTTGTGTTATGTTTGTCGTTGTGTTTCCAGATTACATCCACCAAACTAAAAGCTATGTATTAATAAATAATCATCGCACGAGGAGTTTCCGGTGAAGAATTATCATAGTGCCAGATTGGTGATGACAGGCCTTCAATGGCCAATTTGGTTTGATAAGTAGGCAATCTATTCCTAGGATGAAAGTTCTTCATGGGAATATCTTGATAGGGGGCATGTTGAGCAATTTTATTTTTGATGGCAATGAGATCATTTGCCAAATTTTGTACTAGCTGATCTGATTTAGCTCTAGGAGAGGAAGAGGAAGATTCCATATAAGTAGAAAGTTCTCTTTTCAATTTCCTTGACATGATAAGATCATCCTTAACGTTGATAGATAATATCTGATCAAGATCCAGAGTTGTAAGATTAGGTCTTCTTAGGGCATATCTCACTTCAAGTAACTGAGCATTTAGGAAGAAACATTTTTTAATCTGATCAGCTGGGTGAGTAGCCTATGGAATTTTTTTGATCAGCTTGTTGAACTTGAACACAAATTCCCTCGTGGGTTCATGTGGTTCCTTCAGAATCCAAGAAATTTGAGCCAATAAAAAATGCACAACCTTTGTAGGTTTGAAACGTCACTCAAAGTCAATGGTCATGGAGGTCCAATTAGTGATGGTCCCAGCAGGAAGGTGATAAAACCAATCAGTATTATTTTCTTGCAATGTATCCACGAACAACCTAATAGAGACATCTTCATATTAAATGCCAAGGACTCCACATGCAACAATGAAGGTTGCAATGTGTTCATCTGGGTGCACTTTCCCATCACCTTTGAATTTAGGGAAGTTTTTTCTATTACCCCTAGGTAACTCATGCAAAGGTTGAGGAAGGGTAAGAGGCCCAACCCGTTGTCCCCAAGGAAAAGGTGTTGCCATTTTTGGAAAGATTGTTTGCAGGGGAACTGAGACACCAGCAAGAACTATGGCACAAAGATTAGGACTGAGTTGTCCCTGAGGAGTTATATTCCCAAGAACTTTGTCTTCAACAAGAGGAGTACTAACAGAACGAGATCTTCTATTCTTTCTTGCTGGACTAAGAGGGAAGTTTAGTTGCTACAAAATTTGGAAATGGGAATATTCTACCCAATATCCTTCTTCCCACGTGTATAATGTAGATTCGTCAGATCAAAATGATCTTGAAGTTTTTTTAAAATGGATAACATAAAACAAATTCCCAGCGGAGTCACCAAAAACTGTTGGATTTTAAAATAATACTTTTTAGAAAATCACAATCAGGGGACAACAAGTCCCTCCTCTTTAATGGGAGAGGTTCCCTTATTGAAAGCAAGCAGCAAAACTTATGCACAAATATAAAACTTTCAAAGTGGAAGATATTGATACTTTGCAATGTTTCATATCAAAAACAAATTGTCAACACAGAAGAAACGGAAGAACTAAGGAGATGGGAAAGGAAGAACAATATCAATACTTTAAGGAAATATAGATGGAAGAGTATATCCTTATGCATATTGAACAAAATAAATACATAATAGAATAAATCACTCTCACAATAGAAATAATTTCACAGACACACGGATCTAGAAATGACACAAAAAACAACACAAAGATTCTCTTTATCAAAGGTAAATGAATCGCAAGCCTCAGATGTGGAAGGAAGGAATGATAGAGAAAGAAGAGGAAAGAAAAACTTTTTTATTGATCACTTTTAAATATTTTACATTTGCAAGGCACCAGGATTTAACACCCGTAATGAGCTAAAGCTCTTACATTTATAGATGAAGAAGATAGAGAAGAAGAAGAAGAGGAGGAGATCAGATCTGGAAGCTCAACAACCAAACATAAATGCCCCTGTAAATCCACTTCAATCTATCAAGTCTTGTTCTTCATGGCTGAAAATCATGCTGGAGAATAAAAATATCAGATTAGATCGAATGTGGCTCTCGAAGAAAATATGATTTGCATATTAATGGAGTGAAATGTTTTTTCATCAAATCCATATGTTGAGTCAGTTCTTCGGGTCTGTTTATCGTGCTGGAAAACAATCAGATTTCACATTAATGGAAGGAAAGTAGTTTTGAAGACTTCAACCAATAAAATCATATTGAACGTAATATTTTATGCATCAATGGTGTAGAGGAGATTGATATATTTCCAGTGATATAAATTTTGTCAAATTTTGATCTCTAGATCAAAAGATATGCTCATTTGAAAATATGGGTCGCGTCTGTACAAAAATGGTGGAAAAGTAATGTTCACAAAATAGATCCATAGGCCTGAAAATGGAATTTCACGCTTAGCACACAAAAGAAATGCAAAATGCCAAAGTTTTTCTGCCCGAGCCGTGCAGGCCTGATTTTTATATTTTCCTGAAACGTGTTCATTTGGCATCACCAGGGATGCGGTTCTCTTTTTAGAATTTTACTTTACTTTTGAGAAAAATTCTCAAAATGCTCCGACAGCCCACCTCCCCACTTTGACTTTTCAATGCATGACATTAACATGTGGCATTACATAGCTTTGGCAGAGTTGTGATTAAATTTTTAACTTTACTCCTTCATTTTTGAAATAAAACCAAAATTCCCAAAATGCTCCGAAGGCCCGCATCAAATTGGAAATGGCCAAGTATTCATGGGGAGATGGGGCACGAAATTTGACATGGAAGATATTCCCATCATTTGCGACTATGGAAAAAGGATATTAAAGGAAAAACCTACAATTTACGCCCAAGTTTCGATTGCTCTCCTTGGAAGGAAGAATTTTTACGTAATTAAACAACTCGATGTGATCCACGGCCATAGAAAAAGGATTTCCCATTTCATTCAAATAGAAGAAACAAATTTTGAAGCCCCAGGTGAGAAAATGGAAAGTTGAAATCGTGCAGACTGGATAATTTTGGAATGAGAAACGGTGAGATTGAAACCGGGTATAAATGACATCAAAGCATGAATTTTCTATCTTCCAAGACCTCTTACTCTATTTCAAAACTTCTTCAATGGAACCAACTCAATTTTTTTGAAATTTTACTTAGAAATGAGGGGAATTTTTAGGGCGACCACTCATGGTGAAGCCCTCTCAAATTTTTCTTAGATTTATTCATCATTCTATTTCAGCTATAACCTTATCTTTTTAGTTAACTTCAGCCTTTATATTCTGATTCTTCTACTTCACCTTTGAGTTGTATTCTAAAATATGTACTTTTTACTTGTAAATCTCTCCTCTGATCTGTACTGTAACTTCTTCTATATCTATAATAGCTACTCAACTTTGAGTTGAATTATTCCTTCATACTAGTATGTACTTTTGATTTATTCCAATCTTGATGTACCATAGGATAGAAGTCATTGGAATCTGTAATTTTATCTAACAACGACAACTGTAAGTCATGATTTATTTTCTTCTTGAGTACAACCTATACCTGCACACTTCAAAAAATAGTTAGAAAATATTTAGGCTTTTTGTCGTCTCTCATGTTCCATAGTTTTTCTTTTGTTCTCTCTCTCCTTATTTCTGAGTGAATAAATCATGCATGTTGTTACTGAAAAGTAATTTTATCAGTTGTAACTTTGATTTTGATGTAATTTATATCTCCTATTTTTAAGAGATTCATCTGTATGAATTTGGATAGTATAGGAATATGGATTAACCCTGATCTCATAACTGATAGTTTTCTCTTTTATATTTTCAGGTACAGTGCTTTAAGCAGTGAAGATGGAGATGGAACAAATTTGGAGCTGGAGATGCATCAAACACAACAAAATAAACCCCCAAGGAAATGATGGGTTCATTCATACTCCTCTATTTCCTCTTTCATGTATATGTACCTCTTATTTCAATAGCTGTAATTTAATTTTCAGTTACATCCCACGGCTTGTGTGGGAACATTTGAAATTCCTTATGAATAAAACATTGAATTATAAAATTAAGTTGTGTATTTATTTCTGCATTTTAGATTTCTATATGGATTGTATGATGAATTAAACAACTCAATAATATAATTGAATGTCTTAATCATGAAGGAAAGAACCTTAAATAGTACCTGTAACATTTAGCAATGAACTGTGATTGCTACAATCTACAATTATGATTGTTGTTCCAAATATTAACACTTAATCTATTCTGCAATTTGATGTTTTCATCAACATAGCACATCTATCCATTGAGACTCTGTGTTATTTTGCTGAAGTTAGTCATGAAATTGCAGACTATGTGATCTGTTACAATTTGTAATAGTACACATAGCTACAGATTTCATGTAATCATTAATTAATTCAAAAGAAACAATATTGAATGAAATAATATCCCCTAGTTTAGTTTCACTTCACCAATTCCATCCATTATAACGAATTTTTGAGTTACCCATTTTTGCACAATTGCAAAAAATTCTCAACATTTTTGGTGATCCTGCGGGGAAAGTTTCCTGCTATCTTGTAAACCAGTTCCTTGCTCTTGTTTATTGGGCATGGAGTCCAAAGCATGTAACCAAAATATACCTTTATGAAGGTCCAACCCTTCCAAAATGAACTAAAACTGGAAAGGATATGGTAAACTAGATCACGTGCACGAATGAAATTATTAAATTGAAAACAAATGCAATGTGTAGGAACTGCACTTATTGAAGGGAAATCCTACTCTGAACAGACACTGTAGGATTTTTAATAACATTTTTTTAGAAACATACCATTCACAGGAATGGGAAGTTCCTCTGCATTTAGCCTTGAAAGATGAAAAGCATTATTTTCTTTGCAAGATGAAATCATGTAAGGACCGCTCCAGATTGTATCGAACTTCGTGTGTCTTTGTGGCTTTACATGATCAACATCCCACTTCAACACAATATCTCCTTCATCGAAGATTCTAAACTTAGAATTCTTATTAAAAAAATTCTTCATCTATTTATTATTCTTTTCCATGTTTACATGAGCTTGATCTCTTACCTCTTGTAATTCCGTTAATTCTGCATAACAAGCCTGCAATGGTTCATTCTAAAGATTCTCCATTTGATGTAGCAAATCTAATGTGGGAAAATCAATTGAAATAGGAATTCTTGCTTCTTTTCTGTAAACAAGCTTTTATGGTGAATTGCCAACTGATCTTTTAGGAGTCACTCTATAAGCCCAAAGTGTTGAATTAAACATTAGATGCCAAACTCTCTGGTTATCTTTAATTTTTCTTATGATGATCATTAAAATATTATTGTTAGTACTTTAAGCTAACCCATTACCTTGTGGGTAATAATTAGATGGAAAACTTAAATAAATTCCATGGTTGACAGCCCAATCTGTTACCTTTGCAGAAAGAAGTTCCTAATGATTATCTGAAATGATAGTTGCTGGAACAAAAAAATCTAAAAAATATACCTTCATAAAAGGATAGTATCGAAGTTTCATTAGCATCCTTCCAGGCTATTTCTTCAGTCCAGCATGTAAAGTAATCTGTAGGAGTAAAAATCCACTTGTTTCCTTTTGATGAAGGTGGGTTAATCATGCAAATAAAGTAAATACCCCACTGCATAAAATGTTGATCAACTGAAATAGGATGTAAAGGTAGAGAAGCTAAACATTCTTTTCCAATAAAGAAATCCATTTTTTACATTTTCTGATCCATTCAAAACAGTATTTGAATATGTTGGGCCATGGTACGTGATGAGAAGTTACCTCCTGCCGGTCCTTCATGGAATTCTAATAATAATTGCTTAATTCTATCATAATACACACATCGCAGCAAGATTCCATTTATATCTTTTTTGAATAACACACCATGAATAAAAACATATGGTATAACTTGTAACCTAAAATAAATTCATTTATTCTTCTACATAACTTCCAGATAAATACTATGTTGTAGATAGTTAACTGAATTAGTCACCCATCTTGATTCTTGAACTTCTTGAGCAAGTTCAAGTTACTGATTTTCTGGCTGCACCAAGACGTTTGATTGCTGATAAGTAATTTCAGCATGTTGTTTTGAATCTTCTGATTATGTAGCCTAGTATTTTTCCATTTCGTTAATTAGACATTCACATAAACCTTTATCTTGAAATATATTTGCAACACGGATATCAACATTGTACTCCATGACCCTCGTTATCCAACTTGTTCTTTTCTCATTCAATTCTTTCTTTAACAAGAAATATTTCACACTTGGATGAGAAACAAGAACATGAATTTTGTTGTTTGAAAGCATTTACTTCAAATTATTTATTCCTTTGACTACAGAAAGTACTTATTTTTCAAGAAATGTGTACCTTGTTTCGTAACTATGCAATATTTGTGCAAAGAAAGCAATTGGATGCTCAATATTTTCATCATTAATTTGAGATAATATGGCTAAGATTGTTTCAACTCTTGCAAGTGCATACAATGTAAAATCTTTATAAAAAAATATATTTACAAGAGTAAGAGCCTTAGAGATGGCTATTTTAATTTCTTTAAACCCGTCTCTCCCTTCGTTGATCCAAGATAAATTTTTCTCTTTCTTTAACATAGTTGTCAATGGTTTAACCAATGCTGCAAAATCTGGAACAAATCTTCTAACAAGTTTTATTTTTACAAGAAAAATTTGTAATGCCTTCTTATGTTGAGGTAATGATAGTTGTGATATGGCTTCCATTCTGAAAGGATCAATTTCTAAACCTTGCTTAAAAACTATATGACCATGTAATTTACCTTGATGTACCGAAAAGATAGAGTTTTTAGGATTCAAAGATATTCCACACTGTGTGCATAACTGAAAAGCATGCCTTAGATGTATTAGATGCTCATCTAATTTTTTTGAAAATATAGTGACATCATCTAAATAAACAAGGATGTGTTTATTTAACAAGCTACGAAAAGCCATGTACACTGGACGTTGAAACGTTCCACCAACATTTGAAAGGACAAAAGACATTCTTTTGTAAGCATAAGTATCCCACTTGGTGGTAAAATATGTTTTGTACCTATCTTTTTCTCAGACTAGAATTTGATTGTATCCACTATAACCATCTAGAAGAGATAGTCTATATGAACTAGAAACTGTTCTTAAAATTTGATCCATATTTGGAAGTGGGTAATGATCTTTTAATGAAGCTTTATTAATATCTCTAAAATCCACACATATTATGATTTCTCCATTCTTTTTCCGAATAGAAACAAGATTGCCTACCCAACTTGAATGCTTAAATGGAAAGATAATACCTGATTCGATCAACTTAGATAATTCTTTCCTCATTAGAGGCTCTATTTTGGGATTAAGAGGCCTCTATTTTTTCCTAACTGGCTAGGAATTTGGCTGTAATTCAATTTTATGTTGTGCCAAACTGGGATGAAACCCTTTCAAGTCTTGGTATTTGGAAGAGAAAACATCTTTGAATTCTTTGCAAAGATTAATTAATGAATAGTTTTTAGCTGAGGAACATACCTTTCTGAGAAACAAATTTTTTCCTTCATCAACTGAGATTTCTTCATAGTTATTAGCATGTGTTGACATCTTATTTCTATCTTTCCTTAATTGATCATCAGTGCTGAAGATTTATTCTAATGTGACCAAACCTCAAGGAAATTTATTTGTCTTTAATTGAACAATCTGGTTACCATATAAGTGTTATAATTTATCTTGATTTACTACAGACAATTTAGCTTCTTGCTGCAAAAACCTGTAGATTTGATCATCATTTTCAAAAACCTACCAATTCAAATATTTATTAGGTATAGAAGGCCTTACAATCAGCTTTATGTGAGGCTGAATCTCGTTGTTTTTAATCTGTTCCAGCACTTCAAAACTTGCACCAATTGTTGCAAGTTTATCTGCGTGCTTATTATATGTTCTAGGAATGGACTTGATATTAATAGCATCAAAATATTCCATTAAGTCTGAAACTCTATGTCTGTAAGACTTCATTAATGGATTCTTACAAACATTTAAATTTCTTACTTGGTTGATAACCAACTCAGAATCACCAAAAATATGTAGCATGCTAATACCTCTCTTTCTTGCCCAAAGAAGGCCATGAATTAATGCTTCATATTCAGCCACATTACAAGTACATAAAAATTGGATAGTCAAAGATGAAAAATACCTTTCATTTATTGGGGAAGTGAGCATCAAACCTACTCCTTGTCCTTTCTATTATTTAGCTCCATCAAAATAAATCTTCCAAATTCCTTCTGCTGCATTTTCTATTTTGGACAACAAGGGAATTGATGTGGTTTCCTCATGTAGACAATACACACCAAAAAGATGTTCTTTCACTTCTTTGAAAGGATTATTAGCATGTTCTTAATGTGTATTTTCATCCATTAAAAGGATAAAAACACCATCTAAGGCTAAAACATGAGATGTATTATCGAAATCAAACTTGTCTAAGGTTGCATAATTATCTAATGCATTAGAAGTGTGAGGCTCAATATGAAATATGGCCAACGGCTATGAATTAGTAGTAAATTTTGTTTCATAACATGTAGTGAAAAACAAGAAATACCAATCTGAAGAAAGGTAGCCTCCTATCTTTGTTGTGAAATCTCTAGATAAGCATATAACAAAGTAAGGAGGTAAATCCACATCAATAGTATCTTGAAAAATAGAAACATTTGGGATGCATGCAATCTTACGTCAAAATTACTTATGACACCAATTATATTCATAGCAGTTCCATCAAGCCGTAGAACACTCTTTTCTGTAGGTTCATAATGCAACCCTAATTTTTATTCAATTGGTTTTTTCATAACTGTGCTACTTGCACCGCTGTCCACCATACAATTATGAACGAGATGTTCTCTAATAATTAGTGACATATAAAATGGTGGTGGTTTCTTTATGCCATGAGCATTTAAAACTTTTTGAACCATCCATTTAACTTCTTCAACATGGTCTTGTTCTATTGTCCTAAGGACCATATCTATTTTCTAAAATTTCTTTTCTACTCTTTTTTACAAAATCTGCATCTTAACATGTGTTATGTCTCGAAAGTGCACCATGTAGAGAGATGGTTGCAGGTGTTATAAGCTTGCAAAATTTATCTCTCTCTTTCATAGATACAATGGAAACACCTCAAGTCTGTGGGTATGCCTATTTTGAGGTGAGTCTCTAGTATCAAGGCCGGTTCCTTATTGATGTATCCTAAGATGATTTTTTGGGGTTTAAGGGTAAAAAGAAGAGGGTAAAAGGATTTAAATTGAGGCGATACACCAAATTTCTATGAGGTATTTGACTAAGTATATGCACAATTGATATGGAAAGGATTTTTGATGCATAAGACAACAATTTTCTTTAGAATATTAAGGTCAAACACTTTGAGGTATTGAGGGAAAGTATCAAAACAATACCACTAAGTTAAATATGCACATTAATATCATGCAGAAATAACTAAAATTTGTAACAGGGTAAGATGATTAACCGGGGAATTTAACATTTACAAGATTAATGAAACATACACAAGACTGAAAATAATTGTAAAGGAAGAAAATACTTGACATTCAGAGGGAAAAACTGGTAGAAACTACTTCAGCACTCCTGTATCTAAAAAGTCCTCTTTTGTGCTTTGCTAAGGCACATGATATATAGTAAAATTATTTCCCATCCTTCCTAAAAATAAGCTAGAATTGTACTTGCCCATGCATCCTATTTGTGTCATTTTTCATGAATAAATAAAGAATAAAAATAGACATGCAAATACAATAAGGCTACTAAGGCCTGAGTTCAAAAATACAACATAGTCAAACAACACTTGAATTTTCTATTTTTAAGAAAATCACGAGTGATAATTTCCTAAAAATAATATTTGTTTGATGATCAAGTCTTCTTATTTGTGCATGAAAATTCATCTTCTGGTATTTTCTTTTACAAAGGAATGCAACCTTATCCATTTGTAGTGATAATATTATCACTTTCTAACCATGGTTGAATTTGGTGAACTCGGGATTCAAATTAAGCTGTAAAAGTATTGCAAACTTAATCATTTTTGGTATTTTCATTGTTGAGATCCATTTGAGCTAGCAAAGCTCTGCTAAATTTTCCCGTGGCCGCAACTATTGATTGTTCAAGTTTGACTGAAGGTTTTTCTATGAAGAAATTTGTCTTTCATTATTTCGAAAAAGAGTTGTCCACATATGACAGATTTGAACTAAAAACGGTCCTGGAAAACCTTTCTTTTTCATTTCTGATAGAGATTGTACATTGTTAAACATTTGGCCTGCCCATCCACTTTTAATTTGGGCCCCACACATGTCTTTCCCTTGTGCCAGTAGGGTCACACTCAACTTTATTCCCTTTTCAAAACAAATCTTAAAGTTTCAAAGTTAAACAGAACTCTGATGACCTGCATTTGACTTTTCATGGCTTGGGTGGAGCCATGTGTGACTTTATCACTTTACTCCATTTTCCAATAGAGCTCAAATTCTCAAAGGATCTCGATGATTTGATTTTCTGCTCCTGACTTATTGAATATGTGGTTTTTTTTGGTCCTTAGCGGGGTTGTGGGTGACTTTATCACTTTACTCCTTTTTACAAAAATGTTCAAAGTTTCAAAATGACTCGATGATCCGCTTTTAATTTTTGACTTTCGATGCTTTGAATTTTGAAAGTGGAGCCACAAGTCACATTATAAATTTTTCTCTTTTTAAAAAGAGGTCAAAGTTTAAAAATGCTCCAATGATACGCTTTTCCACCTTTGACTTTTGATATGATTGAATTTTGATGCCTCAACGGAGCCGTGGGTCACTTTATAAGTTTATTCCTTTTCCCAAAATCTTAAGTTCTCAAAGGCAAAAAATACTCCGAAGATCCGCCTCTCTGCTATTATAATAAAAATAGGCCACGTGACTTCTTGCGGGCTTGCGGGTTACTTCACAACTTTTACGCCCTTTGCCATAATTTTTTAAAATGCAAAAAGGTTCCACCTCCTCGCATATTCATAGTTTCGACTATCCATTTGGAAATCATCTGGGCCACGAGGCCAATTTTGACATTTTGTAAAATAATGAAAAGTGTTAAGTCCACAAAATGGACCTGCCGTTTTAATGGATTTTTAACTTGCATTGAGTTTGCATTGGTAACTTGTGATCCATTTCTGAGCATTGATCTCTATAATTTTGATTTGTGGCTGTTGATCTCCAAAATTACACGGTGAGTTAGGTTACTTTGGTTTTTTTGATGAGTAAAAGCAATCGAAACCCTAAAACTTTCGTATTTTCATTCTCGAGCTCTATCTGAGCTAAACAAACTCTACAAAATTTAAACGGGTGCCATTAATGGAGCTTTTGATCTTGATCTTGTTCCATTTTAAAGTTCTTGGAGTGTTATGTGGGTGATTTTTGGATTTAAAGTTGTTCGTTTATTGTGTCACCATTATTTTTTGCTCTCAAGCTCGTTCAGGAATTTATATTTGTCTAGGTTTACTTCTAAAAGTACTCTTGTGATGAGAGCTCCTGCTAATTTGCTGTAGAAGCTCATTTTACATCAAATGAACATATTTAATTCAAGAAGAAGCTTTATCTAGAAGATTTTGGACTGAGACTCTCGATCTATTTGAAATAGCTTCTTCATACCCCAAATTTTGACCCTTTTTACATGGTTATCCACTATTTTGTTCTGGGTCAAGTTTGAAATGGTTAATTAGGAGTTTACTTGTCTACATGGCCTGCCATTTCTACTGCTAAGTAATCTCTGTTGTATCAACTACATGTTTTCCTTTATAGCTCAAAACTGAGGGTTTTGATTTCATTTCCTTTGCTCTTTTCTGCGACCATGTTGCCACCAATGGGTCTTTTAATCTTTCTGGAAAATTTGCATGTAAGAAAATTAATTTTCTGTTAAAATCCTTTCATGGCCATCATTTGTTTAGCTTTCAAAAACTTAAACTCTGAGTTTTGAGACCCTATTTATCCATTCTATTTCAAATTTAGAGTTGTTTTTCGGTGTAGTTTCTCTGAACCCCTGTATTTATAATGGGTGTCATTATTCGTTATGGGTAGTAGCATATTATATCCCCATTTTCCTTAGCAAGGCTCTACAAAATTTCTATCTTTGGCTATTGATGAAATTGAAGCTCTTTATTTTATACGTCTACAGTTTTATTATTATTGAGCTATTCTTTGAAGTTATGTTTTTCAATTGAGTTGTTCTCCAACTTGCAGCTTGCAATATGATGTATGTATTTTGAGATGGAGGGAGAATCCCTGGAAAAAATTTATACACACCACAATGATCTCTTTGAGCACTAAACTCTGAAATTTTTATCTCCATAAGCTCTGATTCTTTCAGAGTTTTCAAGCTCTGAGATGGATTCTTTTACATTCTTCTCTGTAATATTTTTGTGCATAATAGTTTGTCCTTGTCATCTCCTTCTGCTTCTGAAATCTCTCATATTTGTACTCTGTTTTACCTACTAAGCTTCCCTTCTTGATTTAGCTGAAACATGTACTATTATTTGCAAGTCTCTCCTTTGATCTACACTGTAACTTCTTCTATTTCTAGAATGGCTACTGAAATTTGAGTTTCTTTCTTCATTCATTCCAGCATGTACTTGTGATTTATTTCAATCTTGATGTATAATAGGATAAAATTCATTTGAAAATTGCAACCTTTATTTAGCAGTGAAGACTTTAAGACATGATTTATTTTCTTCTTCATGTAACTTGTACCTGCACACTTAAGGAAATAGTTAGGATTTTTGGCCTCTCTTATGTCCATAGTTTTTCTTTAATTCTTTCTCCTTCTTTCTGAGTAGGAAAATCATTTATGCAGTTTGATCTTCAAGTAATCTATATCTCTCATTGTTAAGAGATCCATATGCACGAATTAGGATAGTATAGGAATATGGATTAACCCTGAGATCTTAACTGATAGTTTCCTCTTTTCTTTTTCTTAGGTACAATACTTCCAGTAGTGAAGATGGAGATGGAATGAAGGTGAAGATGAAGATGCATCAATCGAAGGAGAAAACCCAAGCCAATGATGGGTTCATTCATACTCCTCTATTTTTTGTTTTCATTCATGTGTACCTCTTACTTTCAGTAGTTATACTTTAATTTTCAGTTACATCTGATGGCTTGTGTGGGAACATTTGAAATTTGTTATGAATAAAACATTTGATTCTGAAATTGAGTTGTGTATTTCTTTCTGCATTTCAGATTTCTATATGGATTGTATGATGAACTAAACAACTCAGTAATATAATTCAATCTCTTAATCATGAAGGAAATAACATTAAATAATACATGTAACATCCAGTAATGATATCTTATTTCTGAAGTCTACAATTATGTTTGCTGGCACAAAACTTAGCATTTCATCTATTCTGCAATTGGATGTCTTCATCAAGATAACACAACTGTCCTTCAGCGCTTTGTGTTCTTTTGCTGAAGATAGTCATGAAATTATAAACTATGTCATCTGTTACGTTTTGTAACACCACACATAGTTACAGATTTCATGTAATCATTAATTAATTCAATAGTAAAAATATTGTTTGAAAGAAACTCCCCTAGATTAGGTATACTTCACTAATGCTATCCATTGTAATGAAGTTTCGAGTTGCCAATTTTTGCACAAGTGCAAAAATTGTCAACAACAAGTTCATGGGAAAGTAAATCTTATTGTCCTGGAATACTTAGAGCATCCCACATTGAGATGTTAACATTATGATTTTTCATTACATCAAAAATTTTAAAAGAAGAAATAGTTTTAGAGATAGATTCTACCATTTTAGCATAGGATTTAGTGAATATTGATTTTGTTTCAACTGGTTTTGATATCTGAGGTATGAAAAACCTTCTAGGATCAGGTTGTAGTTATTTTTTTTGCTCTTTACTAGCTAAAACACTTGATTTTTTTGTGTAACTACAAAACTATTATTTGTTTTTTGGCTTGTAGTTGTTGTTTTATCAATGATAGTTGACAGAACATGCCTATTTTGCTATTTTTTATTTTCTGCAATTTTTTATTGAGCACTATTATTAACTGTAATGAAATCATCCTCACTAAAACTGAATAAGTTATGTTCAGGTGCATTCTGAACATGATTTTCTTTCTACCAACCCTCTATTTTAGGCACAAACAATGTCTTAGATTGAGGTTTTGCGATAATACTTATGTTTAGAAAATCATTTGGGAAACTTGCTACTGAATGAGGTTGATTACAAGGTTGAAACCATTCTTCAGTATCCATATTAACCGGGAATAAAACGTTAGATGGGGTAGGAACCTTTGGATCAAACTGTCTTTTTCAGATAAGGCTACCTATAATTCTGATTTTTCTAGTAAGGCTGCCTATTTTGTTGGCTTTTCTAATAAGGGTCTTGATAAGGTCTTCTAGGTAATGCGAGTCTACTCTCAATTGAAGTCAGCTTGTTTCCCATAGTCTGAAAATCATTAAACACATCATCCGATGGGGCTGCAATACTAGGTTCTATAATCGTGATAGGCTATGGGGTAGGTTCTTAATCTGCCAAAATAGTCATTGAAGGCCTTGGTGCTAATTTTCCAGCTTGAATAAGGCTATTTTCAGCTTTTATAGCAATGTCATAAGAATTCAGAAGAATATCACACCCCATAGACTGAATAATAGGTTAGATATCATTGTTTAATGCTATTAGATAATAAGGGAAAGCATGATCAACTTGAGACTTAACACTTTCTGGGATTCTTTCTCAAGTTCTGGAAAAATGAATGTTGAAACTAGACATAAATTCATGAAGAGTTCTTCTAATGGTAGATAGCTTTTCTATGAGGGATAAATGATTTGAATTATCTTGAAATTGTTTCAGAAATTTACCACCTAAATCATCCCAAGTTATTACGCTTCAAATATCTAAATTTCTATACCATTACAAGGCTTGTCCTTTAAAGGATGTAGCTAAAAGTCTCAAAGCCACATCTTCATGAGTAATATTGTGGACTGCACATATGGCTGCAACATATTTGATGTGCTCTATACGTGTAACCGGATTTTCACCTGTAAATGATGCCAAATGTTTCATGGAAGCATTAGGGATATCATGATAAACTGGAATTACTAACGGTCAACAATTAGTAAAGGTCAAAAAATTCCTAGGTGGTTGGATAGCCATTTGAAAAACTAGGATTTGAATAGAGAAATTGACACGTGGTGAAGGAATATTAGGAGGAGGGTTACAAAAAATAGGCCTATGATAAGGTAAATTGTTACCAATTGTTTTCCTTCTTGTAGAATTCGAAGGTAAAGAAATAAACTCATAAGGAATTCTTCTTACCGATGATCTTGTAGTCACTTTAGAGAAGGAAAATGCTACAATACTAGTATGAAATCAACTTTACGGAGTCGCCAAATAAATATTTAAATATTTAGAAAAAAATTTTGTAGCTTGCTGATCCAAAAAGTAAGTTTTGCTTGTTATAAATCTATTGTAAATTGCTATAATTTTCTGCACATCTGACTCATTGTCCCACCGGGCATGCCAAAAAATGTTATCTCTCGAAAGTGCACCCTATAGAGAGATGGTTTTAGGTGTTCTAGGATTGCAAATTTTATCTCTCTTTTGGAGATACAATGGAAACACTTCAGGTCTGTGCGTATATCTATTTTGAGGTGAGTCTCTAGTATCAAGGGCAGTTCCTTATTGATGTATCCTAAACTTATTTTCTGGGGTTTGATGGTAGAAGAAGACTAAAAAAATATTCAAAACTAGGGTGATACACCAAACTAGTATGAGGTCTTTAACTGAGTACAGGCACAATTGATATGGGAATGAATTCTTGATGCACAAGCCAACAATTTTCTACAGAATATTAAAGGCAAACACTTTGAGGTATTGAGGGAAAGTATCACAAAAATAATCTTAAGTTAAACATACACATTAATATCATGCATAAATTACTAAATTTGCAATAGGGTAAGATGATTAATTAGGGAATTCAACATTCACAAGATTGATGAAACATACATAAGACTGCAAATAATTGGAAAGGCAGAAAATACTTCTCATTCAAAGGGAAAAACTAGAAAACTCTTCTTCAGCACTCCTATATCTAAAAATTCCTCCTTTGTGCTTTGCCAAGGCACACAATATATAACAAAATTAATCTACCCACCCTTCCTTAAAATAGGCTAAAATTGTACTCACCCACGTGTCCTATTTTTATCCTTTATTTATTAAATAAAGGAATAAAATAAAGCAATATAATACAAAGAGGCATTAATAGCCATTGTTTACGCCTCAGTTGAACTGCAGTTGACTGTTCTATTTTTAACAAAAAACACGGATGAATAATTTGCTAATAATAAATCTTGCTTGATGAGAAAGTTTCCTTCCTTTTGCATGCAAACTTGTCTTCTTTTCTATTCTGTCCTTTTGTGAAGGCATGCAAAAATACTCCTATGCAATAAAATAAATAATTTTGATCTCCAATACTTAGCAAAAAATATTCACCTCACTATGGGGACCACTGCGAGCACATGTGCAATCATAATCAACTCTTATTTTGTGAAAAATAAGGTAATTAAGTCTTTAAAAGGTTTCTTTCATTCTGATGTTGACCTCTACTCCATATCCTTGTGATCATATAAAAAATTGCATTCCAAGTCATGTTCAAATCATCACATTAGTGGGGACCACCTATGATTATGAGCACTTGTCTTCACTCGGTTTGGCCACTCTTGTGGACTTAACACATTACCATGGTTTTAAAATGCACATGGGATTACTTTGTAAGAGTTACCATACCATATTCAACAACCTTTGATTATTGGACATAGACTATAGCACTAACCATGGTCTAATAATTTTGCCCCCTTTGTATACATGCATGGCATATTATATAGTCTGCCACCTTTTTTATTATCACTGCCTTACAATTTTCTTGTCGGATTTTACATTTTGAATGGAATAGGGTTATTCTTTACCTTTTGGGTTATAATTGTTGGCATGTATGGTTTTCAGCACCCTTTGATCATTTGGGGCATAGAATATGGTTTAGACTTTTAAAAGTTAATATGCAATTATTTATTTTTTAAACATGGGGCTGACCCCCTCTCCACGATGACTCACTCCTTTATCATTTTGTTGTCATGGGAGGGTCAATAATTTTTTTGGGATTAGTGTTTGACTTGTGTGTTGGAATGTAGGGATGATGAAGTTACATCCTACATGGAGCCAGATCATCATCCTCACATCCCTTTTCTATTTATTGGATGATTTTGATGGATTTTGGGTTACTTTCCTTATTTTCTTCTGTTGCACTTTTGAAAATTGGTCTTGGTTTTCATACTTGGATTTTTCTATTAGATTTGCATCTTGGATTGAGATTGGTTTTAAGGATTTTAAAGTTTTTTGATCAAAGGAATTTGAAGCTTGATGGAGAGGTAGGCTCTCCTCCTTTTTGCATTTTTGTATTAATGTGTTTTGATGTAAAAATTGTGTTTGTTTGTATATGGTATGACTGTTGTGGTTATGTTTGTTTATGAATGGGTATTTTTCCTTAAGTTGTGTGTGGGAGATGGACTTATAGGACCATTGGGAAGGGAAAACGAAGATGTGAGGAATGAATTTTGGAGGGAGTGTGAGTTTGTGTTCAACCTATGGGGAGTGAAAAGGATAACATGGATATATTTTGCATATTTGGAAGTGTAGAAATAAGGATTTGATTATGTTTTGAGTTGTGTACATGGAGGATTATGGGTGGAACTCCTACATATTTTGGGAGACAAAGGAGGTGGTTCCCATATTCCATTTCTCCTTATTGGCTTGTTGTTGTCAAGCCTTTTTGCTTGTTAAGAAATTTTTAATATTGTTTGAGTATATTGTTTGAGTGTATTGTTTTAATGTGTTATTTGAATATGCTATCTTGTGGATTGCATGTTAAGGAAGTCTTGTGTAAAATTAGTCAATTTTTGCATAATACCCCTTATTATTCTTTGGTTGGGTCTCAGGGGCCAATAAGAGGATGGCTTCTCCTCTTATTGGATTATAGGTTTGGCAGACAACGTCATCTATACCCCTTTCCTTGTATTGTGAACCATGATTTAAGGAATTTGAAGATGTGGAAGAAAAAAAATGAAGTTTGAAGGATTCATTCTATGTTACAACCAAAATAATCATGTTTCTAATTTTTCTCCATATTTTTAAGTTGTAACTTATTGTTTCATATTGTTGGAAAGAAGAATTTTTTTATTGAAAAAAAATTGAACTATTCTCTTGAGAAAAAGAGGGCGTATATTTTCCTTGTTGAAAATTCGATTATTGTAAAAGTAAAAGTTCTTGTAGAGTTTAATATCAAATTATGTTGTATTAAAAAGGATGAAAGAAGAATGTAGGAAAATTATTCTTGATTTTCCTTGGTTGTATGGCTATCACTTTTGTTGTGTAAAGAAAATAAATTGTACTTAGTAATTGGTTGAATTACTTTTATCTCTTTTAGAGTGTATAAGTAATTTTATTGAAAAGGAAATGTTGTAATTGTTCTTATACACTATTTTAATGAAAAAACTATGTGCTTGGTAATTTTAAGTCATGGAAGGAAGATATGATATATACCTATCAATTAATGAATTGCAGACACGTTAATTAAAGTTAATATTACCATAGAAGCCAACCTAACTAGAAAAAAGTTTGAAAAATTCTTGAATTTAAGGTTAATTATTGAGGAAGAAAACCGATGCCCTGTGTAGATAGGGTGTTTCACAACCACCACCAAGTGCAAATTGGAGGTCGATTAACCACCCACTAGGTAAAAAGTGGTCATAGGACCGCCGACATACTTAGGGCGGGGGTTTCGTCACTTTTGATAGAAAAATAAAAATAACTACTGTGAAGAATCTAGATTGAATTTAAAGGAAATATAAGTTTTAAAACTTTAAGATGAAACTACCAATAACTATTAAATGATCAAAATCATTTGTTTAATAATATAAATCCTCTTATGGGAATCCTAATGTGTAAATTCTCTTAGATCTAATTGAATGGGGTTTCCCCAAATATTGAACTCAAGAATGTTTATATTGAATAGAAAAACTAGATTCACAGTGGAATCTCTACAATAAGAAAATGATGAACCCTATAATAGTAAAAACTTGAATAAAATAAAATATGAAGAGAATAATGGAGAAATATTTATCCATTTTCAATTAGAAATAAGGAAATTTCTCCATGGTTTCACTTCTTGCTTTCAGGGCTTTTCGTCTTTCTCCTCTTCTAAATCTGAAAAAATATAATGAACAAATCTAAAAAGCTTAATAATTAAAAACTCTTTTGAATTTCTCTTCCTGCCCTCTCCACGGCCTCTGTTCGCCCTGTCCGCGGCCTCTGTCCGCCCTATGTCCGTCCTCTCAGCCCTCGTCCCACGGCCCATGCCCTCTGTCCGCACCTTCGGCCCTCGGCCCTCTGCCCGCTTTCTATCCGCCTGTCCGATGGTTTCTACCCGCGCCGCGCATACTAACAGACCCCCCATGTCTAAATGGGGAATAAAAGATGGTTTTAATGGCGGTGGCAAACTCCAGAAGGTTTCCAGCGAAAACGCCCTAGGGTCCGCGAGCACTGGAACAGAAACACTCAAGGATCGGCCAGTAGAACGGGTTGGAGGAGGAACGGCTGTGGGCTCGCCCCGTTCGTGGATTGATCTTTCCTCACTAATGCTGGGGGTTCCGAGGATGGCTGCACAAATCATTTTCAAGCTCCAGCTGGGGGTGCTCTTGTGAATATGCCAAGCAATGGCCCTCTCAATCCCTTGCTGGAAAGCTCTCCTTGTGGTGGGATGGAACATGGTACACCATTAGACAGAGAAAATAAGCATGGATCCTCCTTCAAAGAAGTTCTAAAGGGAAAGGAATCCTCCTTGAAACCTGTAGACATTCCCCCGTGTATTACATTTGGGGAAGATGTTATTGCATCTGAAACTTACCGCGAAGAGCACGCTTTGATTTGTAGGTTTGGGAGACTGTGGCCCAGCCTTCCTACTCTTCACGCATGGATCTCTTAGCATTGGACTCCAAATTTAACTGGTAAGATAGACTTACATCTGTGTGCTAAGGGAATTTTCATTGTGACTTTCTCTTTAGTAGCTGATAAAGAAAACATTGCTTCTAAACTCTGGTCCTGTCAATCTAAATATTTGGTCATGAAACCCTGGTTCCCAGCCTTTAACCTGCACACAGAATCTTTCTCTTGGAAACCTGTTTGGATCAGGCTACCCCACTTACCTATCCAATTCTGGAGTAAGGACTGTCTGATAGCCATTGGCAATACCTTGGGAATTACGCTCTTTATAGATTCTCAAACCACTAATTACACCCATACTACCTATGCCCGGATCCTGGTGGAACTTGACACTGATAAAAATCTTCCTGCTACTATAGATCTTAGAGTGCAAAATCGAACTTGGTCACAAACTCTTGATTATGAAGGTCTACCTTTCCGATGTAGAAGATGTTTTGGCTTAGGACACACCTCTACTGCTTGTGGGGTGGAAAAACGTCAACATGAAAAGCGGAATTGGTGGAAAGATGCACTCCCAGAGCACCTAATTTTTGATGCTAAAAAGGATCTTGAATCAAATGTGGAAACAGTGGTTGTATCCAATTCTGTCCTTGAAACCCCTCTTTCCGAAAATCAAACTGTTAGTAGCATGAAAATTGCTCAAGTTGTTGAAGGTAACAAGGAAAGTAATTTGTTTGTGGCTGTCCCATTTGGGACATTTGCGACTAAGGAGAATACCCCTCCTTTGGCTCCTCCTTCAGCAGTGGAGACTCCAGCAGGCTGGGTCACGGTTAACAAAAAGAAAAAAAAATTTACCCTGAAGGAGCGATATTCGTCTGGATAATGTTTGTTCGCTGTTCAGCAGTTGTTTATTTGCTGCTGTGTTGCTGGTTGTTGTTTTTCTTTGCAGACTTCGTTCTGCAGTTGGTCCTTATTGTTATATCAGGATGTTGATCCTTTTCTTTGTGCTTATTTTTTCTATGCTAGCTTCTGAGCCTTGTTGTACAAGGGTATAGTCCCTTTCAAAAAACTATTTGCCAATAATTAAAAAAAAATGACGATGAAATTGAGGTAAATAGAAATAAGAAATAAACCTATAAGGATATTTAGGGCAACCAAAATCCAATGGCTAGGATATATTTGATCTAATGGATCAGATTAAACCCTACATCACTTAAGTGGGATGTACTACCCACTCCTCTTCGACACTATTATCATTATGATGATATTACTTTTGGATTGATACTTAGACATTTTGATTCGTATATATTGATCAGTAGATGATAGAATATGCAAATATTTGGACTATTGACATGTTGTGATTCACATTTTGGTTATGATATAGTATATGACATTGTTAGACAGTTCGATATATGTTGATTTGTGTTATTTGGATTTTATTCTGACATGTTATACGCTGGATGTTTTGAGTAGAATTATGATCTCATGGATTTTAGAATCGAATTATTTGATATGTTGATAGAATTACTTAATTTTCGATGACTATTATGTATTTATATGTATATATTATTTCTCCATGTTGTTGGTGCAGCCATGAGGCTAGAGAGGTTTCATGTTTGTATTGCAGGGATATTTTATCACATACATTGAAAGGGGATAGGGGACCAACCACGAAAGGATGTCAGGTGTTTTTCAACATGGCTAAATTTGAAAACTTGTGTCTAATGTTTATGTTTTGTTATTGCATGCCTATCTAGGAGGTTTCCCATGGGGGGTGACTTCACATGTGTGGCCATGGGGTGTAATGGATTTCCCTTATTTTAATTTTGTGTGTGTTTTATTTTGTGTTATGTATTTAATTATTGGAAAATTTTAGTCACTTTATTAGCAATTATTAATGTGTCTTAATTAGCTAGTCTAACTTAATTTGTTAACTAAAATAAGGATGTGACAATTGGATAATTATGAGGGTAGATGTTCCTTGAAATATTTTGGATGTAAATTAGAATTGTGTTGAGTTTTATGTTGTGTACTCTTTCCCAAATTAAAAATTCAGATTTTGACATGGGAGGCTTTGGGGACAATTTAAGCTTGTCCAATGGATCTTAAATTCACCCAAAAACTATCCCTATGGTTTGGGGAGTTAATTTTATGCCTTACTATGCATTTTGGAGTGTAAAAATTTAAAACAATTGCACTTTCCTACTTACCAAAATTAATTTATCCTTGATAGGAATGGTGTGCAAGTTGGAGTATCATGTGGGCATGTCATAGTCCTACATATTCATTTATTGTCTTGGGAATGGTGTTTGACTTGTGTGTTGGAAAGGAGGAATGATTAAGTGGCATCCTAAATGGAGCCAAATCATCATCCTCACATCCAATATTCTATTTATTGATTGAATTTGAAGGATTTTGGGTTACTTGTTTGATTTTCTTGTTTTGCACTTTTAGAATTGGGAGCTTGTGTGAGTTGCATTTGGATTGTGCTTGGCTTGAAGGTGTCACAAATATTTTTGGAGTGAAGACTCTTGGAAGCTTGATGGAGAGGTAGATTCTCAACTTCTTATTCTTTTATTTATGCATTTAGATGTAAAATTTTTGCTCGTTGAATATTGTATGAGTGTTGTGAATGTGGGTTTTTTGTGGTTGGGTAGTTTTCCTTAAGAAGGGTGTGGGAGATGGAAGCATGAGACCATTAGGGAGGGAAAAGGGAGATGTGAGGCATACATTTTTGAGGGAGTGTGATTAGGATTTTCACCTCTGGAGAGTGAAAAGGAAAAAATGGACATATTTTTGCATATTTGCAAGGGGAGAGATAATGATGTATTGATTGTTTTGTATTGAGTACATGGAGGCTTTTGGGTAAAAAACCTATTTGACTTGGGAGGTAAAAAGAGGTGGTTCTAATATTACTTACTCCTTTTGGCTTCCTGTAAAGCCTATGTGTTTTAAGAAAGTTGTAAATATTTTTGAGTATGTCCATTTTAATATGTTGTATGTTTTGTTGATTGCATGTTTTTGTTGAAGCCATTTTTGTAAAGGTTGTAAAAGTTGCATTATACTCCCCATTGTTCATTGGTTGGGGCTCGGGGGCCGGTAAGGGGATGGATTATCCTCTTATTATATTAAAGGTTGGGTGGAGAGTGTCTTATCCCCCCTTTCAGAACCACCACCTAGTAGAGAGAGGCGGTCCATGAACTGCCCCACAGCAAGGGAGATGGTCATAGGACTGCCAATCTTTGTTGGGTAGTAGTTTCATCACTTTTGACAAAACATTAAATTTCTGACTGTGAAAACCCATATTGACATTAAATTGAAATCTAAGCTTTAAACCATCAAAAGGAAACTGCCAATAATGAGTAATTAATTGAATTGAATTTATTAAGTCTTCCAATCTCTTTTATGGAACCCAAATATGTAAAACTCGTAGATTTAATAAAAATGGGGTTTTTCCCCAATTGTTGAACTGAAAGGATGTTTACATTAAAATAAAAAAATAGATTCATGGTGGGATGTCTATATTAAAGAAATGAGTAATATTAAAATAGTAAAATATTTACAACTAAAACCAAGAAAATTTTTCCATGGTTGTACTTGTTTCTGTCATGGTTTCTCCTCCTCCACTTCTAAAACCTACAAACAAGAAATGAAAAAATGAGGTTATTTGGGGAAAAGAGAAATAAAAATTTAGTTATAAGGATATTTAGGGAAACTCAAATCTAAGGGCTAGGATAGATTCAATCAAATGGACAAAATTAAACCCTACCTCACTTAAGTGAGAGGTATTTTTGTAGGAATGAAATTAAATTTTTTTTAAAAAGTGTGTGGGTAATGGGGTGAATGGGGCCACTTAGTGGCTAGACAAAATAATTAAACCTCTGTGCTAGAAAATAAAGTAATATTGGTGCATGACAATTAATTAAACTTATGGAACTAGGTAAATGTATTGTTTTAAACCGTAAATATATTTTATGAAGTAAATTAATACTATTTAATTATGAATTTAATTCTGACTTTCACAAGCTTGTGTAGAAATAATTTAACCAAGAAATTTATTAATTGTGGAAATGTATAACCTTGCAGACCACTTTTTTAAAAAAATAAAAATTATTACCATAAATTTGACTATTAATTTATTAGTTCTATTTTGTTTTGAGAGTAGAAAATTGTGGGAGATAGATTTGGTATCAGAGTTGTGGGTTCAATGCTTAGACCCTGGGCACACATGGAAATGTGAAACACAACAAAAAAACCTAGCGCAACTCTAAACCTAGAACACACAAGATTACATGATGTTTTAAAATGTGGAAAACTGAAACACAGCCTAAATGATGATAAACTAAGTCTCGTCTTGATCTATGCTGGAGGCATGGACTAGATGAGGGGTACTTACACATGAACCTAGATCTACCATCCCTAGATAAGGTAGTATTAACTTTATTGCCTCAGATACTACAGATACTACATGATGTTAATTATGCTTTACGTGGAGGATAATTTGGAGGGTGACCTAGAAGAGAGGACAGAGAGCCATCAGTGGAGGCTCGTGCACCGTCACATCATAGTGCTGAGGATAGGGAAATGAAATCCCATGCAGATTTGAATGGACATGAGTCACCACATAGAGAGCACAAAGATAGAGCTTCGAGACACAAAGACAGATCTGGGAGCCCTAGGCCAAGGGATGTTCATGCAGAGAGACCTAGGGGACGACAGTCGACAACGATAGATCACATCAGAGAGATATTGAAGTTACACCCATCAGATTTTGTTGGAGATGTGAGAGGATTTTAGGTCGAGGCATGGTTGGTTAGCTTTGGTGGATGATTCAAGATACTTCCTTGTACTAACAACATGAAATATCATGTTTTTTATCCACTTTTTGAGAGACATAGTCATAGTTTTATGGAGGACTAAGGAGAAGAAGCTCCATGTAGATTCTGAGATAGTCAATTGGGATCTCTTTGAGGAGTTCTTTAGGAGTAGATACATATACAGGATATTCATTCAGCAATGGATCAATGATTTTTATGATCTGCAACAGGCCTCCATCACAGCAACAGATTATGAGTGTCAGTTTTTGGAACTGTTTCAGTATGTTGACTACATGCAGGATGAGAAGGTTAGGGTTCACAAGTTCAACAGGGGCCTGAACTTAGACTTGGAAGGGGAAGTGCACATTCATTGTACATAGACACTATCAGAGGCTATGGATAAGTCTTAAATGACAGGAAACTAGGGGGAAGACTCAACAGGATCAAGACAAAGTGAGGAGCCATATACAATAGATACAGAATAGTAGGTCGAGGGGATCAACTCCTCTTCCTCATGGCGGACACACTTCAGCATAATAATTCTTTAGGCCTCCTCCTCCTCAACAACAACAGACTTGAAAACCCTTTTGACTTCCACAATGCCATGATGCTCAGAGGGGGGCATTACATGGGACCTCCAGCTGGGGGGCCAAATAAGACTAAGGATCCATCTTGCGCACAATCATCAAGAGTACATCAATCACAACACCCATAGAGATCTATGGCAGGATCATTAGGTACTACAACATGGACTATTGGGCCACTTGGAGGAGTATCTACTTAGTTGAGAGGACCAGATAGTTACTATGGGTGTGAATTACTTAGTCATCATTTGAGAGAGTTCCCTCATAAGCCTGTTTATGAGGGTAAGGCATCTATTTATGAGCGTACGGTTGGTGACATGGCTAGGAGTTACATGATTTATGCTATGGTCAAGAACCACCAGGTAGTATTGGTGGTATTTCTACCCCTATTTTATTTGATTCAGGATCATCAAATTATTTCATTTCTCCATCTTTCGTAAAGTAATGCAGTCTTGTGACAGTTAGGCAAGGCCTTAGTTGGGATGTGGATATGGCTTCTAGAGCCATAATCTCAGTGGACTCCTTTGTTATGGAGTGAGTAGTGGACCTAAGACCCTTCTCCATGACTTTGAATCTTCATATCCTACCCTTGGGTTTATATGGAGTTATGTTGAGCATGGATTGGTTGTCTACAAACAAAGATAGATTTGAATGTTGTAATAAGGTTATATCATGAGAAGACATTTTGGGAGTTGAGTAGGTGATTTTTGGTATTAGGAGAACCATCTATAGTCACACCGTATCCGCTATGTAGCTAAAGTATTATGCATGACGAGGTTTTCAATTATTTTCCATCACTTTTAGTGACTGACCAGAGGTTAATACTCATGGAACATCACTTGGTGACCACTCTATTTTGTAGGAGCTTTATGATGTGTTTCCTACTTAGTTTTTATGGATACCTCCCCCACATGAGATAGACTTTAATAATGATTTGGTTCTAGAAATGGAGCCTATCTCATGTGCACCATATAGGATGACCACACCTAAAAATGTGAGATCAAGTTGCAGTTAGAGGGACTTCTTGAGAAAGTCCTAATATGTCCTAGTGTATCTCTTTGGGTGCACAAGTGATCTTTATGAAGAAAAAGGATTGATCTCTATGTTTTTATATGAACTACATACAACTAAACAAAGTAACGATAAAGAATAGTTACCCCTTTCCATGTATAGCTGACTTATTTGATCAGATGAATGGGGCCATTGTATTTTTTAAGATAGATCTTAAGTCATGCTACCATCAACTAAGGATTGCAGAGGCAGATATCCACAAGACAACTTTCTCCATGAGATATGGCCACTATGAGTTCACAGTGGTACCATTTGGTCTAATGAACGCCCCTGTAGTATTCATGAGTTTGATGAGTGGAGTGTTCACAAAATTTTTGGATCACTTCATGCTAATTTTTCTTGATGAAATTTTGATAAACTCAAGTACGCGTGAGGAGCACCTTCGACACAATATGTAGTGTCTTCATGAGCAATTGCTATACGGGAACCTGGAGAAGTTTTCCTTTTTCTAGTCAGAGGTTCAGTACTTAGGTCACATCATATATGGGGAGGTATCAAATTTTATCCTTTTAAGATCAAAGTTATTATGGATTGTCCCATGCTAATGAATGTGACCGAGGTGTACAGTTTAATGCAGTTGGCAGGTTACTACAGGATATTTTTTCAAGACTTTTCTCAGATTGTGCACCCCATCACTTCCATTCAGCGGAAAGGGAAGAAGTTTTTTTGGTCCAAGTGATGTGAGTAGGCCTTCAGTACACTGAAGGAATGCCTTACGATTACACCGATTCTTACAATGTTAGAACCTCACAGGGATTTCTTTGTGTGTACAATTGCTTCTTTGGAAGGATTAGAAAGTGTTTTGATGTAGGAGGGCCATGTAGTAGCCTTTGAGTATCAAAAAATAAAGGATTATGAGCTCAATTATCTTACTCATGACCTTGAGCTTACGGAAGTAGTGCATTATTTGGTGCATTGGTGTCATTTCCTTCTTGACAGGAGGTTCATTCTCAAGACAGACCATTTGAGCTTACTCACCTCTTCACTCATCCTAATCTCAACACTCGTCAATAACATTGGATGGAGTTTCTATGTGAGTACGACATGGAGATAGAGCATGTAAATGGGAATGATAATGTGATTGAAGACACTTTGAGTCAAAAGAGACATTTGGTCATGGCTACTTTAGTTGGTACATACTTACGGAGTAGGATTTTGTGACAGATTCCACATGACATCTTCCACCTAGTAGTTAGAGAAGAAATTAAGTCTCAGAGACCCCTTGAGGGGAATTTGGATGGATTTTCATTAGAGTGAGATGGAATTCTCAGACACATATGACATATCTATGTACCTAGGGATGGAGGTTTGAGACAATATGTCTTGGTAGAGGCTCATCATGTACTTTATTTAGCGCATTCAGGGGTGATGAAGATGCATGCCACCTTGAGGAATTTATACCATTGGAGAGGTCTTCAGAGATATGTAGCTCAATTTTTGTCAAACTATTTAGAATGTTAGATGGTGAAGGTTGAGCATCAACATCAAGCTGGCCTTTTCTCCCTACATGTTATACCGGAGTGGAACGGGACACCATTTCTATGGATTTCCTAGTAGGGCTAATGACGTCGAGATACCACCATGATGCCATCATGGTCATAGTGGATAGATTGACAAAAGTTTATCATTTTTCTTTGGTGAAGACCACCTATACAGCTAGTGTAGTGGCTCGAGTATACTTGGATGATATTTTCAGACTTCACAGGATCCTACAAAAGATTATTTGTGAGTGAGATCCCTTAAACACCTCTCATTTATGGACTACAATGCAACATGCCCGTGGGAAGAGTATGAAATTTAGTATAATATATCATTCCAGAGATAGATGGACCGATGAGTAGGTGAATCAGATTTTATGGGACATGCTTTGGAGGTACGTCATGGACTATCAGTCGAGGTGGGAGGTGTATTTGTACTTGGTGGAGTTTTCTTATAATAATAGATTTTAGAGTTCTGTTGGTATGGCTCCATTTCAAGAAATTTATGGCAAGAAGTGAATGACAGCATTGAGTTGAGACAGATTGGAGGAAACAATATCTCTTAGGCAAGATTTGTTACAAAACATGGAGCAACAAGTTTTTTGATCAAACAGAGGCTTCAGGAGGCATAGGATAGACCAAAGAAATATGCAGATCAGAGGATAGTTGACTGTAGCTATGAGGTGGGTAAAAAAGTTTTTTTTCACGTTAGACCTCATAAGATCCCTATGCATTATAGAAAAGGCTCGAAGTTAGCTCCTAAATTATTGGGTCCATTCAAGATCTTAGATCAGATCAATCCCTTAGCTTATCATCTGGCCTTTCCACCCATCTTGTCTCATGTACATGATGTATTTCATGTTTATGTTCTTAGGAGATACATTCTAGATTCCTCTCATGTATTGGATTGGACCACATTGGAAGTGAAAGAGAAGGGGAAGGTGACTCTGGAACCCATGTGCATCATAGAGCGCATGACCTTGGGACTTCGAGGCCGCGAGATTGACCAGGTGTAAGTACAGTGGGATAGCTATGATGAGACTGTAACCACTCGAGAGGATGCTAATTTTTTATGAGCCTAGTTTCCACACTTATTTCAGTGACTTCCAGGAGGAATTCGAGTCTAATGGGAGGGGGATGTAGTGCCCACTCCTCTTTGACACTATTTTCATTATGATGATATTACTTTTGAATTGATACTTCGAAATTTTGATTATTATATATTGATCATTAGATCATAGAATATTCATTTATTTTGACTATTGACATGTTTTGATTATGATACACTAGATGATACTGTTAGATAGTTCGATATATATATTGATTTTCATTATTAGGATTTTATTCTGACACGTTATACTCTAGATGTTTTGAGTATAATTATGATCTCATTGATGCTAGAATCAAAATTATTTGATATGTTGATAGATGATAGAATAAATTTATTTTGGATGAAGATTATCCATTTCTATGTATATATTATTTCTCAATGTTGTTGATGTGGCCATGAAGCTAGAAAGGTATTATATTTGTGTTGCAACGATAGTTTATCACATACATTGAAAGGGGATATAAGAACAACCACAAAAAGGATGTCTAATGTTTTTCAACATGGCCAAATTTGACAACTTGTGTCTAATGTATATGTTTTGTTATTGCATTCCTAACTAGGAGGTTTTCCATGGGGGGTGACCTCACATGTGTTGCCATGGGGTGTAATGTATTTCCATTATTTTAATTTTGTGTGTGTTATGTATTTAATTATTGGAGAGGTAGTCTCTCAACTTCTCATTCTTTAATTTATGCATTTGGATGTAAAATTTGTGCTCGTTGAATATTGTATGAGTGTTGTGAATGTGGGTTTTTTGTGGTTGGGTAGTTTTCATTAAGAAGGGTGTGGGGGATGGAAACATGGGACCATGAAGAGTGAAAAATAAAACATGGACATATTTTTTCATATTTTCATGGGGAGAGATACAGATGTATTAATTGTTTTGTATTTTACACATGGAGGCTTTTGGGTGAAACTCCTATTTCACTTGGTAGGAAAAAGGAGGTGGTTCCCATTTTCTTTCTCATTTTGGCTTGACATAAATCCTATGTTTTTTGAGAAATTTGTAAATATAGTTGAGTATGTCTATTTGAATGTGTTGTATGTTTTATGGATTGCATGTTTTTGTGGAAGACATTTTTCTAAAGGTTGTCAAAGTTGCATTTTACTCCCCATTGTTCTTTGGTTTGGGATCAGGGGCCAGTAAGGGGATCGATTCTCTGCTTATTGGATTAAATGTTGGGTAGAGAGTGTCATATATCACTCCTTTCTTTTTATTCTGATCCAAGTTTTTGAGCAATTGAAGAATGCAAGATTGAAGCTATGAAGTTGGGAGAAGACAATGAAATGAATACTTTTTTTTTACCTTGTTGAAAAATCTCTATGTTTTAAATAATTTTACTATTCCCACTTAGAGTGGAAGTTTGTAAATATTTTATTATCAAAATAATTTTTTTTAATATTTCATTTATTCCAAGTTGTAGGGATTTAGTGAATGAAGAAAGAACTTTTGTTGTTTACCTTGTTGGAAAGGACTAGTTTTATTGCAAGAAATGGATTAGAAATTTTTGTATTGAAAAAGAATGTTATTATAACTTGTAGTTATCATATTTTTATTTATGGTTGAAAGGAGAAATTTTAAAGTATGTTCAATAAAAGAAAATTTATATTCCATGTTCCTGAAGGTTTTATGATTGAATGGAAAATCTATGCATTTGGAAAATTGAGTTATGAAACTTATATATGTTATCAATCTATCAAAAATGAATGAAAGACACCTTAGTTAAAATTAATATTGCATTAAAGACCAAATTAAGTTGAAAACTATTGAAAAATACATGCATTTAAGGTTTTGTTTTTAGGAAACAAAATCACTACCTTATGTAGAACGTATGTTTCATAACCACCACCCAGCACAGAGTGGCGGTTGATGAACTTCTCCCCAGGCAGGGTAGTGGTTGCAGGATTGCTGGTCTGTGTAGGGTAGGGGTTTCGTCACTTTTGACTGAAAATTAAAATTTCTGACCATGAAAACCTAGATTGACATTAAATTGAAATTTAAGCTTTAAACCATAAAAATGAAACTTCCAACAACGAGTAATTTATTGAATTTAATTATTTAAGCCTTCCAAGTTATTTTATGGCACTCAAATGTGTAAAACTCATAGATTTAATAAAAATGGGGTTTTTACCAAATTGTTGAACTCAAAGGATAATTACATTAAAATTAAAAAATAGATCCATGGTAGGATATTTATATTAAACCAATGAGTGATATTACAATAATACAATCTTTACAACTAAAACAAAGAAATTTTTTCAATGGTTTCACTTCTTTCTCTCATGGCTTCTCCTCCTTCTCCTCTCCCAAAACCTACAAACAAAAAATGAACAAATGGGGTTGGTTAGGGTAAAGAGAAATAAAAAAAGAACCAAAAGGATATTTAGGGTAACCCAAATCTAAGGGATAGGATAGATTCAATCCAATAGCCCAAATTAAACCCTACCTTACTTAAGTGAGAGGTATTTTGTAATAATGAAATTTAAATTAAAAAAAAAGTGCATGGGTAATGGGGTGAATGGGGCCACTTACTGGCTAGATAAGATAATTAAACCTTTCTACTAGAAAATAAAGGAATCTTGGTGCATGATAATTAATTAAACTTATGGAACTAGGTAAACATATTGTTTTAAACTGTAAATATATTTTAGGAAGTCAATTAATAATATTTAATTATTAATTTAATTCCGAATTTCACAAGCTTGTGTAGAAAAAATTTAACCAAGAAATTTATTAATTGTGGAAATGTCTTACCTTGCAGACCGCTTTTTAAACAAAAAAACTTACTACCGTAAATTTGACTATTAATTTATTGGTTCTTTTTTTAGAGTATAAAATTGTGGGTGTTACATCAGAGGTATTTTTTGGGAATGAAATTAAAATAAAAAGTACATTGGTAATGGGGTGAATGGGGCCACTTAGTGGCTCGACAAAAAAGTTACACTTTTGTTATAGGGAATAAAGTAAACTTGGTGCATGGTAATTAAGTAAACTAATGGAACTTGGTAAATGTTTTAAACCATAATATTTTTAGGAAGTAAATTAATAACATTTAATTATTAATCTAATTCCAACTTCCACAAGGTCGTGTAGAAACCTTAATCGGGAAATTTATTAATTTTGGATAATGTCTAACCTTGCAAACCCTTTTTAAAAAAAATTATTGTAAATTTGACTATTGAATTATTAATTTCTATTTTTTTTTAGAGTAGAATTTTGTGAGTGTTACTACCTACATAAGCTAGTCAATATCTCTGCATAACTCACCTATAAGTTTCTTAAGATGTGTTATAAATATCTTGACAAAATCATCCTGCAGTACGACTCTTACATTCTATCATACGATGTAGTAAAATCTATGTTGAAATGGTGTATCTATCCCTAAAGCTATATTAGAAACCTTTAAAAACCCATATTTTTTTAGAAATTATGGATGTTTGTAGAAACTTGGGAAAATAAAATATATTTGGGACAACAAAATCTAATGGTTTCACCCTCTGTTACATGATTCCATCTAGATCAAAGATCTATGAATGGTTTTTATTTGTACATGTAAGTATGTCCCTATAACATATTCACGTGTATTCTAAAGTTTGTAATATTTATGTGTCTCTGAATTGCATTTCTATGCTTTGCGATAACCACATTGAATTCTCCTTTTTTGAGGTGAGTGAGATAAAATATAAATATATCATCTCAACATAATGGAGGTTTATTCATGTCATATATAACATATAATAAGGGTATAACAAATCCATTCAAAATTCACACCTAATAGCAATACTAGAGCACATATACAACCTTATAAAAAAGGAACAATCAAGATAAGTTGGAAACTTCATGAGTATGTACCTATACACATCATTTACTTATCTACAAGTGCATATAACGATATGAAAGTAATAATATAGAGAACCATAACATTCTATCGCATTCATATCCAAGGTAGAAGTATATTTAATATAACATGTCAGGGTATTAAGAAGTAGATTTTAACCTCTTAATAGATCTTAAGAAAAGGGAAAAGGATGAACATTCCTAGATAAGTCCTTATATACATCCAAGGTGAGTGCATACTCCTTTATAGGAGATTCCCTTTATTTATCCATATATGAAACATTTAGAAATAGAAACTCCCAATCTGATTTTTATGCCATACTATAGTTCAAGGAAAATTATATTTTATGAATTGTCATAATTCTAATTGCATGTATCTAAAACTAGATCCCAATGCCCACAGATATATGTTATATCATACACTAGGGTTTTTACTTGAATTTATGTTCTCTATCTATGGATTTTATTAGAGATTTCAAACCCATTTGCACTTTTAGAATTTACTAATAAATTTAGTCAACCATGCAATAACCTCCTCATATTCGGGCTTCTAAAAATATATCTAGACATTTGTTTTTAAGGGCTCCAAATTCATGTAAGTACAAATTACTTATGATAACGAAAAAAGTAGTGGTTAAAACTTGTACAATCATGTAAAAACTTCTACAACCATGTAACAACCAAGTAATTAATTTTTGGTGATTAACATGAGGAAATTACAGCGCATTCTTCATCTTGATGAAAAACACAGTGTTTTTTTCAACATCCTGAAAAACGCAGTGTGTTTTTCAGCACATTTAAAAACACGACAGTTTTCCACATAGTTTCATTTATGAAATTTAATTTTATAAAGTCACACTAGTATTAACTTAATATTTGAATTCATATTTTTTAACAATAAACTTAATAATAAATGTCTTGAAATCCAAACTCAAACATTATTATACTTATAACTCAAACATTAATACAGTTATAGTTATCTAAATTGAACACATTTTATCTATTAAGTGTTTGAGATGATTCTTAATATTATCGATAACTATAAATAAGTTCTAGATTTGCATGTTGATTTGTTACTATTGTAATAAAATATAAAAATTTCATTTGAATATGGATGTGATCTTTGAGCTCTTCTTGTAATTTCATTGTTATTAGTTGTGTTAAATGGAATACATTAGGAAATGTTTTTTTTGGATTCATTATAGTTGTAAATAATGCTAATGTGTAGATCATTTTTATGTATAAATTTTTTATTTGTTTTTAAATATTTGTAATTGCAACGTTGTGAATATTTCATGTAAGTTGAAGCTATAAAAATTATGTGTTGCCATAATCTCACTCTCAATTTGGCATATGGGGTCAAGTGCCTCTACAAAGACAGAAATCAGTGCATTCAGAAGGGGCTTTCCCCTTAGGATTTCACATTGATAGTTAGTTTGGTATACTGTGCTGCACAGAGGTTTTTAAAGCCTCCCGCCGAAGCTACCCTTCACTAAATAATATAACCTCCCATAATATCACAACCATCTATTTTCAATGGACAGTTGTGATATTATAGGAGGGTGCATTTTGAGGGAAGGATAGCCATTGGAATTTATTGATACTTTAATTTCTCGTGGATATTAGCTTTCTGACATATTGATTAATTTATCATATTGGATAATGTATATTATATTTTTCATGTATCATACTAGCATTAATTCTATGCTTCTTTTTTGTACTAGTTACTCTTTTGTATAGTCAATATGAATACCAGGAGCCTGATTTATCCCGATCCTATTAGTAAAATGAAGTCATATAGAAAGAGGCTCCATGTAAACTTAAGATGAAGGTAGTTCGCATAGAAAGTTTGAAAACTCCAAGAGTTCCTTAAAATAGTCCTCAATTTATTAACAATTTGTAAATTATATGTATATAATAGACGCTTTAGTATGTCATTGAATACTAGTTGTTTAAAATGTATAGTAAATAATTTTAGTATGATTCAAAATTTTATCGCCATTTCTAAACTTCAAATAAAAGTGTTAAAATTCTACACATTATAATATTGAGTTTGTATTATCCACAAAATTTTAAATACCTGCATTGTGGGAAATTTAATATGCTAGTGATTTCTATTATTTTAATAATATGCACTAACAAAATATAAGTAAAAATATAGATTTGGATAGTCTACACTGTTATAATTTAACCACGGATGATAAATCCTTAAACAAGGTAAAAATTTTCAATCAAGAATAATATTCAATTTAATTTTTTGGAAATGTCAATATTCTTCAATTTTAGTTTGTAAATTCACCTTTTTCAAAAAGTAGGGTACATGGGTGTATCCAAGATTATTATTTTATTTTTCTTTAATTATTACGTTTTGGAATGCATAAATGTGTGTATATATATTAAACATGTTAATAATATTTTAATAATTAAATTTTCTGATTTGTAACTTCTGTTTTAAATAAACATGTTTTTGTGTTGTTAGTTTTTAATTTTTTAGCTAAATGTAATAATTTCTATTTTATATACATCATATTTGAAAAATATTTTTTTATAAATAAAATAAGAACCATTAAATATATTATTATACAATGTGAATTATATTTATAAGGTTAATTATAATAATTTCTATGGAAGCTTCTCTCAACATTGAATAAGTGTATTTGAAATAATATTAATTTTGTAATAGTCTTTGTAACATTATACATATTATGTCACATTCTTTTTCACATTATGGATGACCACATTGTGATATGCTTGTGCCATGGAAGTAGTAGGCATTATTATAAATTGTTGTTTTCTTTGCATTTCAATACTTTCTTTTATAAATGTGGCTATTGAATTAGACAAAAAATTAAATGCTTCTAATTTTTTAAGATGGTATTCATGTTGAATATGATCAATCACAACTCAAAATTTATTTTGGAAAGTATGAAATAATTGTTTCATTAATGATACAAAACTACATGTAATAATTTTTAGGATGGGAAGGAGGCCCAAATGGTAGAGCATGATCGATCCTCCTGTCTAAAAGATAACAGAGGAAAAGAATCAATTTTTATATGATGACCTAGAATGGACACCAATCGGGGATGAGACGAAATTCAAAATTTGTGCCACTATACTGCACACAAGACTACAAGAATTTATAAAGGGGGAAGGTTCTAATGAAAGGTTTGAGACAACATTCTCCCACAAAAAACACAAGTCAACAACTATAGATAATCCTAAACCGCTTACAACTAAGTCATATGATAGGTTCAGACCTTTTGTAATAATTATTTTTGTACATTAATTTCGTAAACATTTGTATAGCATTTTATGTTACCATTTTTAATTATAGCTACTAGTGTTCATATGGTCTAGATGACAATAGAAATAAGCTGACAACAGGTGAAAAACTGAGTAGGTGTATAATTAAAAGGGGTTGCCAATGTCATTTCAATGTGAAGATTTTTTATGGGAGATCGACAACGGCCATAATTTTATACAAAAATCTGTTTCATTGTGATGTAAACGGTAAGTGCTGTCATGGGAGGAATGAAAATACCATTAATGATCCTAATGTAAATGTTTCCCCAGTCTTATCAAATGAATGTAAAACTTATATCTAGAGTCTTTTGTTGATGGGTGTCACCGTGGAAATGGTGTACAATAAATATATAGAGGATCCATCCAAATTTGGTATATCGAGCAAGAGGGACAAATACTTGACAAGAAAGGATGTGGTGAATGCATGAAAAAGAGTTCACTCCAGCACGTCTCAAAAGTACGTTGATGATGTCAAGAGTGTGAAGTTATGGCATGCTGACAATAGAGAAATTTCTTTATACTATCAACGCCCAAATGGAACCATTGTTCTATTCATTATGGGGTTGTAAACACCGTGGATGTGCGAGAGAATGGTTCAACATTCACACAATTCCATAATCTCCATGGATTCAACATTTTCTATGAACAAATACAGCGTAAGTAATTGGAATGAATTTTGAAATGATGTGTGATTTATGTATCATTAATAATGTTACCTTTCTATTATAATCAAACCCATGTTATCGTTTGATGTCATATTCCTTGCAGTAGAAATTATACACATTTCTTGTTTTCAACCAGCAAGAGGTAGAGGTATTCGTACCCTCAGAAATGTATTCAACGAATAATATTTAATACATTTACAGGTGGTTGGTAGAAGTCCAACAATGAGGAAAACATATTCGTGCTAATTGACATATCAATGTGTTAATTACGGATGATGTATCAGCTGAAATCTAAGCCATCTTGTGTGCTTTTGGTTGTTATGTATAGTTATTCCTATGGTACGTGCGCAGGGCATGGTTGAAAAATGTGCATAGGTATTGTAGCAAGGAGTCGAGGTGGAAGATGTTTGAGAGACTAGGTACCATTATGTATGGTTCTAGAATACATCACGAGCACACATTTTGAATCATTCAAGACTTTTTCAATGAATTCCAATAAGAAACTAAGTTCCTCAAGTACTTCAAGAATACATGGTGTGAGAGTGAAGAACATATTGGTGAGTAGGATCCTTTGTGTGTTTCCTTATTAATTACCATTTAGAATAATTATTGGTTTATAGTGTCACTGATTTTATATCTGTTTCACTTGATAGCCATGTGGGAAACAAATTTTAGATACTTCTCCCATGAAAATCAGGAAACAAATGCATCCATCGAGTCCTACCATTATTTTCTGAATACTAGATACTTGAGTGATAGACAAAAAAAAAGTACTGGGCGGATGTACTATTTGTACTACACACTTGTGTACTAGGTGGATCCATTTTACAAGAACAAGAGGAAGTTTCAACAATCTATATTCTTGACCAATTTCAAAAAATAAATAAAACTATTGACAGTGGTTGAGAGAGAGAAGAGTATTCCTGATATAGATTTCCATAATACTACACCTGATTGCAATCAATTCTAGGTGAGGAGCCAAATAATTAGAAGCACATGGTATTTGGTAAGTCATTGTGGAGCCTTGGACATATGTAAATGTGCTTGGGATATAAGAGGAAACATATGTAAGAATGTGTTGAAGGAATTATTACTTTGCAAGCAATATATGTCGATGTCATCATATCAAGCACCAAAATTGGAAGGCAATTCAATTTCATCATATGTTACCAATATAGATTGCTAAGCATAACTTGTAATGAAATAAGCATCATGTTGAAATTATTTTCCATTCAAGTGCAGGAGCCAATACTTATGATGAGAAAAGAACAGTAAATGGAGTTCTGAGATGGGCCCTCCTCGCCGTATCAAACACAATAAGTGGAAGGTAATTCAATGTAATTGTATGTGGCAAGTACAGATATAGATTACTAAGCATAAGTCATGACAAAATAGGAATCATGTTGAAAATGTTTTCCTTTCACATGTAGGAGCCAATACCTATGTAGAGAAAAGCATGGTAAATGATGACATGTTATGGGATGGCCCCTCCTCGTCACCTCAACAATCACTGAAAGTTGATGGTTAGTCATTAATGCCTTTAATCAATTAATTGATTCCAATGATAATATTCATCACACATATTTATGATTAGTTGGAAATGTTTATTCATGAATAGGAGATAATGTGCATTCTCAATCAAATGTTACAAATGTGTATTGTAGCTAAAATATTCCCCTGTCCACTTAATGATGAGTGACATGCATGGATTTTATGAGGTTATTTTTCTATTGTACAATAATATTGAAAAACGTAATGTATAAATAAATAACTTCCTATAATGTCTTATATGTCACAGTAACTCTTGAAACAACTGGGGCTGGTAGGTTGATGATATAAAGTGATTCAAATTTTATGGAACACACATCCGAATAATTCTTGAACTCATTCTTGGATACATGACTGAGTACAAATGAAAAGAAGAAACATTTTTTTAACGTGTTCAAAGGTTTAGAAGAGACCTAGAAGAATCAAATATGTTAGATGTTACTTTCAAAGGATATTTTAATGATAAAACCGCCACCCTCATGCATCCACTATTTAGTGAGATTAAAAAATGCCACCGCAGTGTGACTAAGAGGCCAGTCATTGTAGAAGATTTGAACAATCACGCTGAAGACTACAAATGATTCAAATTTTCTAACGACAATCATGCAAAGAGGAGAGAAACCACACAAGTGGAACCTCCATGTTAAAACATTTAATTATTGGTGTGATTGTTAATTCATGAGAAATTTTAATTATGGACATGAAGACTAACATATTGATAATTTATTTTGCAGGTGGTTCAAATGCAGAAGAAACATATCCCCGTCGTCGCTTATATTTCAACAATATAGCGTCTATGAAAGGTGTCTATTGAATGTCATTAATTTCAATACATTCATTTATTATATGTAAGGTAAAAATATTTTGATATCTTGTCTAATATTTATTGCATTGTGCTACAAATGCAATGGATATACAGAGAGATGTATCTTATGGGATGAGTAGGTTGAGATTTGGAAAGTAAATGTATGACATTTAGAGAGGGCCTATATTAGAATTGCAAACATCTAAAATTCATGTATATGAGATTGTAGATTGCATATATTTAGAATACTTAAATATCGAACGTGTACAGTTGAACTACTTTTTGATGATTTTGAGAGTATTTTAAAAAAGTGCTTGTTGGTGTTAGCCAACGTAGGACCGCTCATTTAATATATGGATAGTAAAAAATATATTGACATAGATAAATATGATGAAATGATGTAGTCAACAATAACTAATCATCAAGTGGAATTTTTATTTCTATTGTCAAAGTTCTAGAAAACAAATCTTTTTCTTAAGCATGTTGAAAAACACAATGTGTTTTTCAATAATATAAAAATGAACCCATGTTTTCCACAAGCTACAAACCACGATGTTGTTCCATGATTATGTAACGATGTAATGCGAATCAAGTAATTATCAGGTGGAGAGGGTTAATGTTTTTCAAAGTGCTTAAAAGTATAGTTTATTTTTCGATACTTTGAAAATGACACTGTGGTTTTTGGCAATATGAAAAACATAATTTGGTTTATAAAATGGTGTAACCCATAATACATTTCCTCCTTTTCACAACGATGAAATCAAAATCAATTATTTATCACATGGACAAGAGTTTATTTTTTTCAAAGTGCTCAAATTAGACTTTGTTTTTTGACACATTGAAAAACACACTATTTTTTTCAACACTTTGGGAAAAGCAATTTGGTTGTGGAAAAGGTGCAAACCATGATGCTTTTTCTCTTTCTTGTAAATATTGAATCCACATAAACTAATTATCAGGTTGAGAAGGATTGGTTTTTTTCACAGTGATGAGTAATAAAGTGTGTTTCTCGACACGATGAAAAACACACTAATTTTTTCATCAATTTGAAAAACGCAATTCGGTTCTGGTCAAGGTGCAAACCATGATGCTTTTCCTCCTTATTCTAACAATGAAACTCACATCAAGTAATTATTAGTGTGTCTATTTTTAGTTGTTATATATATATATATATATATATATATATATATATATATATATATATATATATATATATATATATGTATATATATAAACGTAATAAAAAACAATGAGGAAACGAAAATACATGGCCGCGGGTCAAGTTTCACTCAGACCACAAATGCAAACAAAAAAAATTTGAACATATATTAATTAGTAAGTTTATTGGGTTGGGGGTTTATTAATTTAAAAGACAATAGTTTTGGGTAGGAGGTAGGGTCCCCGAAACCCCTTACCTTATTCTTAACCATGTTGCAGCCTTTATGGCTTTAGAACTTTTTTTTTTCCTTAGAATACTTAATATTTATTTTATATATATATATATATATATATTTAATAATTATAATATTATAATAATAGTAATGTAAATAATATTATTAATATTATTATTTTTATAATAGTAATATTATCAATAATAAAATAATTATGTTATTGATGGCATTAACTTGTCTACAACTTACACTTTAATTTTTTTTAAATAAGGGTCTGAAAAGTTAAGCAAATTTTACTTTCTATGATGTTGGCTTATATTGGGTTTAAATAAATTTTTGCAATGAATCAACTATAAGTTTATATAATCTAGTCAGGCTAAGGCCTAATTAGTAATGAGCAATTTATTTTACTCCACTAGATTTATGAATTTTAATCTATTTTGTTGAACATATAAATGACAATTAAAATTAAAATTATTTCCATCTAAGCATACATAGTTTTATTTTCTTTCAACAATGGAAGGAAATGGAAAAAAATAGCATAACTTTTATTTTACATGCCTTTCAAGTATTAAAATAAAATTTAATATTTCTTGACTTTTCACAACATACCAAATTGCAAACATTCTCACAACCGAATTTTAAAATATTTCCACTAAGTTTAAAAACAAGAACTATTAATTTTCCTATAATATCTATACACTTGTATGAGATAATGAGTTTACTAAGATATGAACAAGTTGTTTCTTTCCTTTACAAAATACAATGCAATCTTGATCACTAATAATCAATACAAATTTTCCTCAAAAAGATTAATACAATTTTCCCACTTAAAGTGGGAAATTTTACAAGAATGAAAACTAAAATAAATACAATTTGTCTTCAAATATTGCTCCAAGAATCGATTCTCCAACCAAGCTCCCTCTTCTTAACAATTGATCACAACAACCAAAAATTGGGGAGAGGCAACACTCTCCACCCAACCAAAATTTCTATGAGTAGAAGAAGCAATTATTTTCAAGGGATGTTTCAACACATGGAAACTAAAAAAATGCTTCAAAATTCACTTTCAAACAACCAATCACATAAGAAAATTATCCACAAGTAACTTATTTTTAACCAGAGCCCCAACCGCAAGGCAATAAGGGATGTTTCAACACATGGAAAATAAAAAAAATGATTCAAAATTCACTTTCAAACAACCAATCACATAAGAAAATTATCCACAAGTCACTTATTTTTAACCAAAAAGAATTCCCAAACAAAGGCTTCTAAAATAGCCAAAAAGAGATAGGAAAATGGGGGTTCCCTTGTGCCTCCCAAGGGTTTGGATGACCAACTCTAAAACCCTCCAACACACATTCAATCCCAAGTATCTTATGCATCCCTCACAACAAAATCATGTCTCTTATGCCTCGCTCACTCTTATGCCTCCCTCTCTCATATGACTCCCACAATACATAACATAATAGAATAAAATAAGGTGGGGCATCCAAATTCCACTCCCTCTGAAACCCAACAAAAATATCTTATGCCTCCCAAAATATTTCATCCCCATATCCAAATCTCAAAACAACCTAAGGTCAACATACTATTCAACACTTCAAACAAGAACACAGTTTCACACAATCACATAACATGCAAGAAACAAGGAGAAAAATAAAAGAGCAAGATCCTACCTTGCCATGGTAAAGATCCTCTTTGAAATCTAGTCCCAAAATATTCAACACAAGTAATTTTTCCAAGAACTCTTCAAACTCCCGAAGTAAGCATCGAAAAAGAGAGCTCCAAAAATAAATGAGTAACCCCAAATTCCTCTCAAAAATTTCAATAAATAGAAAGGAGGATGAGGAAGATGATGTGGCTCCAAGTAGGATGCCACAACATTTCTTCTCCACTCCACATCACCCAATTCAAACCCATACTCCAAGGAAATTAAATGGGTGGTTGAGAGGTATGAAAACCCTCTTACACACACAGATTCAAACGCATACCCTTTAGGACAAAGAAATAAAAATGTGTAAGAAAGTGCATTAAAAACTTACAATTTATCGTCCCAAAACACATAATGGGGTCTAGTTTTGACTCCCCAACCCATAGGTATGGTTTTTGTAGTAATTTAAGAGGTGTGGTAAAATTTTAACTTGTCCCACAAGTCTTCAAAATAGGCCCTTAAGAAGAAATTCGAATTTCTAAGGAGAGGTGGAGTGTAAAACACTCAATATCTCAAGCACTCAACTTAAAACACATAAACCAAAGAGCCATCTAATCTAATAAATGAATTGTTTTGTCCCATCCATGATTAGTTTAAAAACATTATTAATTTACTTATCTAGACACAAATAAACTAATTAATAAAAGGAAAAATAGATCACTATAAAATCACATGCTAAAATTAAATAAAGGAAACAATTTAAAAGAACAACACACAAACGCCTTGGTCACATTTGTAGGTTATCCCCCCATGGGGACCCTCTAACAACAAACAAGACACACACAACAAAACACAAGTTACCATTGTGACCCTTGTTGAATTCATATGGTATTCCAATGTGGTTGGTCTTCAATTCCCCATTGGTTGTTGTGTTATATTTTACCTACAAAACATACAATACCTCCTTCGGCCTCATGGCCACATCAAAACATCCAAGATAAAATATACAATATAAATCTAAAATCATCCACATATAAATTAAATTAAATTATAATCTAGATAAGTAACATTACTAATTTAAATTTCCAACACTTCTCAATTCTACATTTCATCAATATCAATAGGATCACAAGGTTAGTTCAACCGCTAAGGTCTACTCAATATAACGAAACATTAATATTAGAATTTATAACCATGTCGTCAATCCATCATCATCAATATAACATATATCTAATAATCCACACACATAATACTATAAATCAAAATCCAATGATAATAAAAGTATCTCAATCATCTAACATCAAGCTAAGTCAAAATGATACTATAATGTCCATACGTATAGCCAACAATATCAAAATAAAAGTAATAGGTGTCGAATGAAAGTGGAAACTACATGGAGTGGGTGAGGGGAATATGAATTTAAATTTAAATTTAAAATCTAAAATTTATTATGTAGGGGCCTAGTCACCTTGTGGAATTAAAATAACTTTAGTATTTATTTATATATCGGCCCCTTTTACTCTTGATATTTAAATGTGGGATATTTAATTATAGTGGAATTAAATTGTTTATTAAAATAAGACTTAGGGAGAAATTAACCATGCTTAGTGGAATTCAGTTCATTAAAGTATAATGTGGGTTTTAATATTTTTTTATAATGGGGAAAATTTTATTATTAAATATAATTGACTTAGAAACATTAATGTGACAACTGTATTTCGAAGCTTGTTTACGGCACATTTTTCAAAACAAAAATCCATAATTTTCTAGCTTGCTCTAAGTTATTCTTGGGTTTCATGCGGGTAGATTTTAGCAGGTGTTACACTTTGTATCAAAGCTATGGGATAAAATATTAGACCCTTGGAAACATAGGAAAACACGAGACATGAACATTAAACTTACCACAATATTAAACCTAGCACAATTTTAAACCTAGAAAATAACTTTGTTTGAAAATTGTATATTTTAGTAAACATAGAAAACTGGAATAAAACCTAGAATAATGAACTAACTCTCACCTTGGTCTATGCATGAGGAATGGACTAGATGAGGGGTCATTACACAAATATATAGTCTTACCACCTCCAGATCAGGCTATAGTGGTTATTCTACCTCAGATTTTATAGACGCTTCAGAACGTTAATGTTGTTATACGCAGAGGGTCCTTAGGAGGACGATCAACTAGACATGATAGGGAGAAATCCATTAAGGCTCATACATCTCCTTAACACAGCGAGGAGCATAGGGTAGAGAACTCCCACATGGACTCAGCCAAAGCAGAGTCATCCTAGAGGGGACATGGAGACATAATTTCAAGACACATGGATAGGTCTCAGAGCCCTAGACCTAGAGAGGAGCATACAGAGGGGATTAGGGGTTTCTAGTTGACAAATTCATACCATATCAGGGAGATCTTGAAGCTACAACCATCTCACTATTCTAGAGATACATGTGGATTTTAGGAAGAGGCCTGGTTTGTGAGCTTGAGCGGGTGCTTCAAGCTCTACCCTTGTACTAGCAATACGAAAGCTCGTGTTGCGATCCATCTTCTGAGGGATAGAGCAGGTGTCTAGTGGAGGACCGAGGAGAAGAAGCTCCACGTTGATTCAGAGACCATTACTTGGGAGGTCTTTTAAGAGCGGTTCAAGAGCAGGTACTTATCTCATAGATTTATTTAGAAGGGGATAGACGCATTCCACGACCTCCATTAGGAATCTATGACTGTAGCTGAGTATGAGAGTCGATTTATAGATCTACTCTATTATGTTGATTATATGTAGGATTCAAAGGTTCATCAAGGGTCTGAATTTAGATTTGGGAGCTGCGGTGCGTATCCACTTTCTGAAGACCTTGGCAGAGGCCATTGAGAAGGCCTACATTGAAGATGATACTTAGGGAAAGATGTAGCAGGCCAGGGAAAAATTTCGGAGTTGCATCCAGTAGATGTAGGATAACAAGTCAAGGGGATCATCTCCTCATCCTCGTGGCGGACAAGGTTCAATACAGTGTTCATTCAGGCCACCATAAAAGCCACCTCAGTAGCGGAAGATTTTCCTACCTTACAAACCTCCACAGAGATTTGATGCATAGAGCGGAGGATTATGGAGCCTCCTCTTAGGGGTCCCATTAGGACATAACATTCGCCAAAAGCTTAGTCAGCAAAATCTTGCCAGTAGAGACCTTAGCATTCCATAGCTGGATCACCAGGATCCACAACATAGACCTCTAGAGTACCGGCTGGAGTTGCATCTCATTGGAGAGAGTTGGGAAGCTGTTATGGTTGTGGTGTTTTTGGACATCATTGGAGAGAATGCCCGTAGAACCTTAGTAATAAGGGTAAGATGTAGATTTCACAGCCTACTATTGGAAACATGAGGCATAACCATCAAATCTATGCAGCGGTTGAGAACCACCAGGCTGAGCACTAGAGCACCATGATAGAGACTAAAGGTAGCATTGGTGGTATTCCTACATCTATTCTATTTGATTCTTGTTCATCTGATTCCTTTATTGCACCATATTTAGTAGTGTTGCAGGTTGGTGCAGTTAGGTAGGGTCTTAATTGGGACATCGAGATGGCTTCTTTCCAAAAAACTCTGTACACTCCTTAGTTAAGGAGTGTGTAGTGGATTTGGGACACTTCACCACTACCTTGGATCTTCGTATCCTTCTGTTGGGTTCATATGGAGTCATCTTGGGAATGGACTAGTTATCTGCACATAGGGCCAGAGTGGATTGTTACCATAAGAATATATCATGTACAAAAGATCTAGTAGTTGATTCACTTATAGAAGGAGTTAGGAGGCCTGTTTCCATCCACACTATTTCCGCTATGCAACTTAAGTGGTGTGTACGAAGATGTTTCTAGATGTATGTTGTTAGAGTTAGTGACAGATTGAAGGACATTTTTTTTGTTTCGCAGGCTCCCCTCTTCCCCTAGGCAAGTGAATTCATGGAGTTTCCAGATCTTCCATTAAAATTGCATACAATTTCTTCCTTTTGGCCATTTTGTAATGCGTTGTATTAAATTTGTAGGGTAATAATATACGTCTGTGAGGGATTTTCCACCCTTTTCTTGTCTTCATTGATCTTAATTGATCGTCCATTGCAAAATTGGTTGTCTTTGTTTGGTAATTGTATGCAAATTCTCTGGTTTGTGTCTATCAGCAAAAAAAATGTTCATCACTCATTTGGTGCATCACCTTGTTAGCTTAGGTTTATTTTCCTTGCATTATTTAACTCTATCTCCTTGGAAAAATTAGAGTAGGATTTAGGATAGATCCTCTGCAATTTCATGCATACACCTAAACAGGGGAGTAGGAACCAGCCTTAATTTGGAGAGATTTTCTACTTCTAAAAATTTCCACACTTTGGAAAAAGCTTAATGTTGTCAAATCACACCAAATGACTCATTCTAAAGTGTAGATCTAAGAAGTCAATTTGGGGGTGTTTTGATTCTGCACTAATAGTTTTGGCACGCCCGATGGGATCAAGAGGTCTTCAATTTAATTGCAACAAGATTTGTGTGCACTTATGAGTATTTTAACTTTTAAAGAGCTTTGAGATTGCACATATGATGAATCCAAAAGGGGTACAATCCACTGGTTGCAGCATTCTGAGTTTGGCAGATTCATGAGAAGAGTGATTGTTTGTATATCTAAATTTATCCCCAAACAGAACAGGGAGAGGAATAAGAGCTCAAAGATTGCCATCTCCACCAAATAGAAATCTATCATCACCTCCACCTAGAAGTCCTTTCATTCAATCAACAAGAGTTCTTAGGCCAATCATGATGGAAACACCAAATCCTTATGTCAACTTCACTGGAAGCAGCCCACTTGCCCTTAATGCATAAAATCCAGTTCTAGTTGTAGCATTAAATAGCATCCCATTTTTTAGTGGAGAAAACCATACCACTCCCAGTGACCATGTCAAACACATTGTAAATTCTTGTACAATTCATGAAATTATGGAAATGGGCATTGTTGTCAAGCTTATGGAATTGTCCTTTAAAGGAAAATCCTTGCAATGGTTCAGAAGTCTGACAACCGGCTCTATCACAAGTTGGGATAATCTATACACAGCCCTCCATAACCAATTGGAGAAAAAGGGGATAACTTGTCTCTATTGGAGATACTGACAACCATCAACAGGGCTCCCAATCAACAAATGACTGCTTTCAACTTCAAATTTCAAAGAACATGGGATAGAATTACATTGGCCATGAGACCAAAAACTCAAGGTGCCTTTCTATACTTTCACAAAGCTTTAAATTCTGATATTGCAATGTTGATTCAATCCATTGGAGGTGTAACCTTACCTGCATCCTATAGTATTCCTATTAGTGCTGAGAATTGTTTAATCCAGGCTGGTAAAGTTACACCTAGACCACCCATGCACCTATATCTAGAATTAGGAAATCCAAGAACTAGCCAAGCACCTACTTTATCTCCCATTCCCACCCCAAGAAATAAAATTTCAGCTAAATCTTCTACTTCATCTTCCAACACCTCAAGTGAGCTCCCAGAGGTCATGAAACAACTAAAAAATTTGGGCAATGATTTGGTAACACTTAAGAGGAAGAAAGCTCAGAATTTTATACCTTCTTATCATCCTCAAACTCAACCCAAAAGACCACCATATCATCCCAATATGCCACCCAATCCAACTGAAAATCAGAATCAAGTCAGGCCTCCTACCAATAGACCATTCCAGTCTTACAATTCTAATGTTGCATCTACATCTAGAGCCTTGGTGCTAGTGTAAAATAACATGGCTCAAGAATATGATTGGTGTTTCCCATGAAATTAACCTCATAACCAATCAATTTGATTCAATGGTTCTTTAAACCAATCCTTGATGGTGACTACAACTAGAGTAGATAGTGAAATAAGTCAAGAAGAAAACCAGCAACAAGGAACATCTCAACAAGAGGCAAATCTAAATGAGACCACACTTGTGAATTGGCAAGCTAAAGACTTTTGTGGGATGAACAAAACACCTTCTCAAAGTGTAGTAGCTAATACATGGTCAAAGAAGATGAACATTTGAGAAGGATAGTCATCGAATTCAAGTGATTCACAACCCTCCATCACTCCACAAGGCATTAGCAAGCAAGGTGCAACCCCAAATGTGCAAGGTCAGCCTAAACCACCTTCTAGACCAGCTCCAATGCTAGCTATGATAGCCCATGTGCAAGAAACAAATATGTAGAGAAAAGGGAATCACAAAGACAACTCATTCCCTATCAACATCATTGAGAAGATGAAGAAGAAAAATGTGAACAAATCAATGTGGGAATAATTGGCTATCCCAGGACAAAGGGATCTATTCTAAGTTGTCATGGAAAATTGGTCAGCACCACAACAACCATACAAAGATCAAGAAAAATTTCTCACCAGTGCAGCTCAGCCTGAACAGAATCATGGAGGAAAGCCAGAAAATTTTTGAAGCCCCCACAATTCTATGTCTCATTGGTCATTGGGGAAAAATTGGTACATAATTATATGATTGATTATGGGGAAAGTAGTTCTGTAATGCCAAATAAAATACCTGATCAACTGGGCCTTCAGTATGAATTCATATCCAAAGGTGTAGTGGAACTAGATGGGACAGCAGTAACAACAGTTGGGGTAATCAAATATTTGAGCCTTACCTTACATGCATGCCCCAATTTCATCATCTTGCAGGATGTGTCAGTCATAGTTTTGTTACCACTCTTCACCATGTGTCTATCAAGATACTTCACTACAAATATTAGAGGCTATTTGTCTGTTGACTTTTGACACATGTTGTTTAGAACAATATATGGAGCTAAGGCTATAATCAGATCCAAGCCAATTACAAATTTTCATATTGAGCCTCACACACCAAACCCAATCAATGCAAATTGTGTAGCTTTTTATCAAGAGGATTATCCAAGCACCCATGAAGCTGATACTAAGGTTGGATGCATACCAGACATGACTCTTTATGAATGGGTAGGTAAGGTACATGCTTTTGAGCCCTACAGGGAAATAGAAGAATTTGAGCTAGGAGTCTATTGATTGCATGAAGAAAATAATCCTCTCCCTAGCATCACCAATCTAGAACAAAAATATGATAATGAGGTATGGAAGTTGTTATTAGATGGATCAAGAAGTAGAAAAGGTGCAGGGGGAGGGAATATGCTTTTTTAACCTCAAGGCAATAAGTATTACTCATCTTTAAAATTCTAGTTTGCATGCTTAAACAACACATCTGAGTATGAAACCTTAATCAATGGATTGCATTGGGAAAGGAAGAGAGGTATTAAAAATTTGCAAGTATTTGGTGATAGTGAGATGATAGTGAATCAAGTCAGAGGACACCATGTTGTAAATAATGACCTACACAAGAGCTACAAAAACATGGTATGGGATATCATTAAGGATTTTGAAGCTTTTAGCATCAATTCCATTCCTAGCAAGAAGAATGAGGTTGTTTATAGGCTTGTAGCAATTGGAGCAATGTTTGATGTTGTTCAGAGTATCAAAAGGGACAAAATGCAACCACATTTCCATATGATCTTGAGGCTAGCTGTCCCAGACAATAACACACGTTGGTAAGTGTTTGAGAGTGATAAACAAATTGTTAATTTCTTACAAGACAAAAGTGAGTTCTCTGCAAAAAATCAAGAGAAGTAAGAGGAGCAGTGTGGGGATCAAGTATTGCATTTGTGAAAAAACAAGCTCCCAAAGGATCTTGTTATACTGGAATCAATATTCAATCCTAATGACCAATTTCGTAAGGAGAAAGCTAACATACAGGTCAAAGGAGAAGATTCAGAACCCATCTTTGTGGGATAGAACAAAAAACTTCAAATTGGAAAAGTGGCCACCGAGCAAGAAAGGTATGAGTTCATACAACTTTTCCAAGAGTTCCTAGATGTATTTGCTTGGGGATATGAAGACCTGAGAGGTTTCAATCGAAAGCTAGCACAACACACAATTGAATTTGATCCAAATGCTAAGCCCATCCGGAAATACTAGAGACCATTCAACCCACACATTGAGCCTATTATCAGGAAGGAGATAAACAAGCTGATAGAGGAAAGTATTATTTTCCTAATAAAAAATTCAAGTTGGGTTGCAAACTTGGTCCCAGTGAGGAAAAAGAGTGGAGAAATTAGGTTGTGTGTGGATTGTCGAGAATTGAATAGAGCATCCCTGAAATATCACTACCCACTTCCATCAATGGATAAAATCTTGCAGGTTGTAGCCAGCTCTGAGAGGTTTTCATTTCTAGATGGGTGCTCATGATACAACAAGATAATGGTGAAAGAAGATGATCAGTTTAAAATTGCTTTCACCACCAATTGGGGTACCTATGCCTACTAGAATATTCTATTTGGATTGTCTAATGTAGGATCAACCTTTCAAATGGTGATGGATATGGCGTTAAAGGGGTTAATCAACCAAATTGTACTGATATATATATTGATGATATAACTATGTTCTCTAAAAATGTTGCAGATCATCTCTTTCATCTGAGACAGGTATTTTAAAGGTGTAGGAGATTTGGGGTATCATTGAATCCCAAAAAATGCATATTCATGGCTCATGAGGGTAAAATCCTAGGCCATGTTGTTTCCAAGGATGGGTTAACAATTTACCTAGAGGGATTTGAAGAAATTAGAGTATTGCCATTGCCAAGGCATAAGAATGCTCTTCAAATATTTTTAGGAAGGATCAATTTTGTCTGCAGGTTTATACCAAACATTGCTGCACTTTTCAAGCCAATAACATTTATGTTGAAGAAGAGTATGGGATTTAAGTGGAAAGTTGAAGGAAAAATAAGTTTTGAAGAAATAAAATAAGATATATCGCAATATCCATCTCTTGTAAACCCATATTTAACTAAGGACTTTGTGCTCTATGCCTTTGGCGGCGGTGACACAATTTCTGCAATTTTAGTGTAGCAGAACAGAGATAATGCAAATCAGCCAATCATCTTATTCAACCAAAATTTGGAAGAATATGAAGTGAGATATAATTTCATTAAAAAACATGTCCTTGTAGTGGTGAGAAGCTTAAACAATTTCAAGCACTTGGTTTCAAACAATAAGATCCAGTTGCTAGTCTCTCATGCGGGAGTCAAAGACTTCCTTCTCAACAAGTACCTGAATGAAAAATGTTGAGGATGGATCACTCATGTGATGGAGTATGAAATTGAGATTAGGGTCACCAAGTTGGTCAGTGGGAAAGGTTTATACGAGCAATTAACCCTGAGTCGACAAGTTGAAGTGAGTGATGAAAATGAGGTTGTTTTAGTCCTACAGAATGGTCAATAAGAAGAAAATGATGATGTTCCAGGCCCTTGTTGGACTCATAATATAATACATTTCCTGTAGATAGGAATTTTCCCTCCAGAGATGAGAAAAAAAGGAAGACACTTCAGATTACAAGCCATTCCATATGTGCTTGTTGATGGCATTATGATAAAAAAGGATATCAATGGTGTTCTGCTGAGATGCATTGGGACATATCAAATTGAGAAAGTATTGCAAGAATTCCATGATGGAGCAAATGGAGGTAATTTTTCTTCAAGGGTAACAACTCTCAGGATCATAAGGGTGGGTTATTATTGGCCCAAGGTATTCATTGACTACTATGCATGGGTAAAAAGGTGTAAAAAATGTGCATTCTTCACAGGTAAAGAGAGGCTAGCAGCACTTCCATTGCATCCAATTTCAGTTTACCATCCATTTATGCAATGGGGATTAGAAGTCATTGGATTTATCGATCCAAACTCAAGCCAAGGCCACAAGTGGATCCTCACAACAATGGATTACTTCACTAATTTGACTGAGGTAGTACCACTCAAAGAAACCAACGAATCTAGCATACTAGATTTCTATGAAGGGATAATAAACAGGTTTGGTATACCAGCCACCATCCTATCAGAAAATGTCTTGGCATTCATAGGATCAAAGATCACAGAGTGGGATGTTAAGAACGGAATCTATTTGAGCACTTCATCAAACTATTACCCTCGGGGTAATGGCCAAGCTGAGTCCACAAACAAAAACCTGCTACGGATTATTAGAAGGACTCTTGATGAAAATCAGAGTACTTGGCACACAAATCCCAAATCAGCTCTATGGGATGATAGAATAACAACCAAGAGATCTATAGGAAACTCTCCATTTAAACTTATTTATGGGAAAAAGGCAGTGTTGCCTGTATACCTTGAGTTGCCAGCATTGGAACTCATGAAGCAGCTGGAGTTCTCTGAGTTTGAACCAATGGAAGAAATATATGAAAATTTTATGGATTTGTAAGAAATCAGATAGCATGCAATTAAAGCAATGGAAAATGATCACGCCTTAGTAAAAATTTGTTTTGACAAGAGGGAAAGAGCAAGGACCTTTCAAGAAGGAGATCTAGTGTTAAAGTGGGATGCAGAGCGGGAAAAACTAGGAAGGAATTTAAAGCTTGATGCCATTTGGAGTGGCCCCTACATGGTTACAAGATGCAAAAACAATAATTCCTTCCAATTGTCCACATTGGATGGTGAAGAATTTCATATTCTAGTGAATGGGATCTACCTTAAATATTGCTGCTGAAAAGAAAGGTTTCACCCTTTTAAATGTTAGCCTAGGATTTCAATTCCTATAAGTGCTTGTGCACATTGTATTTTTGTAGTTTAGGTTGAATTTTTACTAAGTTCTTTGCACACTCTACATGTTCTACTTGGAGCATGTATGATTTTTAGTTTTGTACATAGTTGTTGTGGAGTTTTAATTCTCTCATGCAGTCACTTTGGACTTGGCATTAGGTAAAATTCAGTTTCAATCCTAATGGATTTCCAAGTGGCCCAGGGATCAATTTTCAAAGTTCATATCAGTAGTAGGTTATCACTCATGACTCCAAGCCTAATGGATGTTTCCAGGTAGCTCATCACTTCATCTAGCAAGCAGATGACCCCTCTGAGCTACCAAAATTATTATCCCAAATAAGCCCATGCTTATTTTGGTAAACTTACCTCCATTTTCTCCTTCCTTCTACTTTAATCTCAAGTTTTACACATTTAGAGAACTAAAAGTTATCTAGAAATGGATTCATCATATGGGAAATTTCTCCCCTTTCTAGGAAGGTAAAGAAGTACTCCTAACTCCAAGTATTTTGAAAGTTATGGGTTGGCGGGCCTTAGGACGTTTTTTTGCCCAAGGCAGACATGAGGAAAACATTAAGGCACTTTGGCACTTTGTGACTACGCACAATTTAAATTGTGGGCCCGCAGGCCCGATGAAGGGAGGAAACAAACTTGTGGGGCCAAGGGGAAAATTTTGGCACTTAGCCTTTTTTGGGCTAAAAGAATAAAATGAATTATCGGCCTGCGAGCCCGCAAAGGAAGATAAAAGGGAAAATACTTAAGGCTCCATAGCCAGTCAGAAGATGACATGTGGCAATGGAGAATGTGGGAAAAGTGGGCCATCAAAGGTATTTCAGAATTTTTGATCTTTGTTTGAAAAATCTAAAGGAATAAAATTGGACCGCACCTCCGTAGCCAATCAGAAAGTGCCACGTATCAAGTGTTCACAAGGAAAAAAGCAATCTACGAGGAAGTGGGCATTGGGGAAACTTTAGGATTTTTGCATTTTCAGAGGGCACAAATTCAACTTTGAAACCAGAGGTCTGCCTTTGGTCGAGAATTGGAGAATGCGGGGAACCGGGCCACAAAAGGTAATTTAAATGTTTTCCCTTTTTGTGCCCAAAAGAAAAAAATGAGTTTTTGGCCCGTGAATGTATTTTAGTGTGATGTGGCATTTCATGGCTACGGGGCTGCAGAAGCTTTTAAGGAATTTTGCATTTTTGTGTAAAAGGAAAAAGATTTTTAGATCCACAGTGCTTATGGAAAAGGTGATTTCACACTTACCGGGTTGAAGGAAGACTTGTAACTTTTTCATTTTGCTAAAAAGGTGAAATGCCAATTCTTTAACCTGGCCAATCAGTAGAAGCCACATGTCATGATGGAGTAGTAGGACCACAGAGGTTTTTGTGTTTTTTGCAAATTTTGTGAAAAAGGGGAAAATGAAAATTTTGGGCCCATGGAACCGATTTTCACCATTTTTAACCTAATTTGGTTGCAGAACTTCAAATGGCCATATATTTTGATTCAGTTGTCAAAATTCATCAAATTTGATAGAGTTGGAAAGATATTAACATGATCTAAACTATGGAAGCTTCAAGTTTGAATTTTTCTAAGGTCTGGTGGAAGAAAAATGAGAAAATGTCTCCATCTCAGGAAAGGTGCAAAACAAGACATCCAACCACAAAAATTTAATACGGTATGGAACCCATTTTTCTCCAGCATGATCGAATACATTGGAAAATGGATTTTTGAAGGTGCCCTTTTCCATTTTAATGGATCTTATCAGGTGGTTGGAATTTAAAATCAAATTTCCCGCATTTCTCTTTCTTTTAATTTCTGCTTCATCAATAAATGCCGATTTTTGGCTCATTGTAAAGGGTTGGATTTTTTTTTTTGCAAGCTCCCCTCTTCCCCTTGGCAAGTGAATTCATGAAGTTTCTAGATCTTTCATTAAAACTGCATATGATTTCTGCCTTTTTGGCCATTTTGTAATGCGTTGTATTAAATCTGTAAGGTAATAATATACATCTGTGGGGGATTTTCCACCCTTTTCTTGTCTTCACTTCTCTTAATTGATCTTCCATTGCAAAATTGGTTGTATGTGTTTGGTAATTGTATGCAAATTCTATGGTTTTTTTCTATCAACAAAACAAATGTTCATCACTCATTTGGTGCATCACCTTGTTAGCTTACGTTTATTTTCCTTGCATTATTTAACTCTGTCTCCTTTGAAAAATTAGAGTAGGATTTAGGATAGATCCTCTGCAATTTCATGCATACACCTAAACATGGGAGTAAGAACCAACCTTAATCTAGAGGGAATTTCTAGTTCTACAAAGTTCCATACTTTTGGAAAATATCAAAGTTGTGCAATCACACCAAATGACTCATTCTAAAGTGCATATATGAGAAGTCAATTTGGGGGTGTTGTGATTCTGCACTAATAGTTTTGGCATGCCTAGTGGGACGAAGAGGTATTAAATTTCATTGCAACAAGATTTGTGTGCACTTGTTGTGAGTATTTTAGCTTTTAAAGAGCTTTGAGATTGCACATCTGATGAATCCAAAAAGGGTAGAATCCACTGGTTGCAGCAGTCTGAGCTTGGCAGATTCATGACAAGAATCTAGACAAGGTCAAGAACTAGAGAATAGGGATTATTTGTCTATCTACATTTATACCTATAAATAACAAGGAGAGGAAGAAGAGCTCAAAGATCTCCTTCTCCACCAAATATAACTTTGTCAAGAACTCCACCTGGAAGGCCTTTCATTCAATCAACATGGGTTCTTAGGCCAATCAGGATGGAAAAACCAAATCCTTATGTCAACTTCACTCGAAGCAGCCCACTTGCCCTCAATGCAAAAAATCCAGTTCTTATTGCAGCATTGAAGACCATCCCATTTTTTAGTGGAGAAAATTAGACCACTCTTGGTGACCACGTCCAAGACATTGTAAATATTTGTGCAATTCATGAAATTGTGGAAATGGACATTGCTATCAAGCTCCTAGCATCCTCCTTCAAAGGAAAATCCTTGCATCGGTTTATAATTCTGACATCAGGCTCTATCAAAAGTTGGGACAATCTATACACAGCCTTCCATAACTAATTTTGAGAAAAAGGGGATAACTTGTCCCTATTGGAGCAACTGAAAACCATCAAGAGGTATCCCAATGAACAATTGACTGACTTCAAATTTAGATGTTAAAGAACATGGGATAGAATTCTGTTGGCCGTGAGACCAAAACCTAAAGGTGCATTTCTATATTTTCTCAAAGCTTTAAATTTTAATATTGCAATGTTGATTCAATCCATGGGAGGTGTAACCTTACCTGTAGCCTATAGTATTTCTATTAGAGCTGATAATTGTTTAATCTAGGATGGTAAACTTACACCTAGGCAACCCATGCCTCTATATCAAGAATTAGGAAATCCAATAACTATCCAAGCACCTACTTTATCTCCCATTCCCAGCCAAAGAAATTAAATTTTAGCTGAAGCTTCTACTTCATCTTCCAACACCTAAAATGATCTCTAAGAGGTCATGAAACAACTGCAGAATTTGGGAAATGAGTTGCTAACACTTAAGAGGCAGCAAGCTTAGAATTTTAGACCTTCTTATCAGCCTCAAACTTAGCCCAATAGACCACTATATCAGCCCAATAGGCCACCCAACCCAACTGTAAATCAGAATCGAGTCAGGCCTCCTGCCAATAGACCATTCCATCCTTACAATCATAATGTTGCATCCACATCTAGATCCTTGGTGTGAGTGATAAATAACATGGTTCAAGAATATTATTGGTGTTTTCCATGCAATCAATGTTCCTCAATGGTGCTTTGAACCAAGCCTTAATGGTGACTACAACTAGTGTAGATAGTGAAACAAGTCAAGAAGAAAACGAGCAACAAGGAACATATCAACAAGAGGAAACTCCAAATGAGACCACACTTGTGAATTGGCAGGTTGAAGACTTTTGTGGGATGAACCAAACACCTTCTCAAAGTATAACAGCTAGTACATGGTCAAATAAGAGGAACATTAAAGAAGGAAAGTCATCAAATTCAAGTGATTCACAACCCTCCATCACTCCACAAGATGTTAGCAAGCAAGGTGCAACCCCCAATGTGCAAGGTCAGCCCAAACCACCTTCTAGACGAACTCCAATGCTAGCTGTGATAGCCCATGTACAAGTAAAGAATATGTAAAGCAAAGGGAAGCAAAGAGACAACTAATTCCCTTCCAACATCATTGAGTAGATGAAGAAGACAAATGTTAACATATCAATGTGGGAATCATTGGATAGCCTAGAACAAACAGATCTATTACAAGATGCCATGGAAAAATTTTCAGCACCACAACAACCATCCAAAGATCAAGAAAAATTGCTCACTAATGCAGCTAAGCCTGAAGGGAATCATGGAGGACAGGGAGTAAAAAAATTGAAGCCCCCACAATTATATGTCTCATTGATCATTGGGGAAAACTTGGTACATAATTGTATGATTTATTATGGGTCAATTATTTCTTTAATACCAAATAAAATAGATGATCAGTTGGGCCTTCAGTATGAAGTCATCTCCAAAGGTGTATTGTAACTAGATGGGACAACAGTAACAATAATTTGGGGTAACCAAAGCTTTGAGCCTTACCTTGCATGCATGCCCCAATGTCATCATCTTACAAGATGTGTCAGTCATAGATTCTCCACCACTATTCACCTTGTGTCTATGAAGAGACTTCACTGCCAATATTGGAGGCTATTTGTCTGTTGAATGGTCACACATGTTGATTAGAACAATATATGGAGAAAATACTTCAATCAGATCTAAGCCTCACACACCAAACCCAATCAATGCAAATTGTTCAGATTTCTATCAAGAGGATTATCCAAGCACCCATGAAGATGATACTTGGTTGGATGCATTCCAGACTTGAATCTTGATGAATGGGCAAGCAAGGTAAATGATTTTTACCCCTAAAAGAAAATAGAAGAATCTAATCTAGGATTCTATTGCTTGCATGAAGAAAACCATCCTCTCCCTAGCATCACCAACCCAGACCACAAAGATGCTAATGAGGTATGACATTATTTCTTTGATGGCTCAAGAAGTAGACAAGGTGCATGGGGAGGGACTATGCTTGTTTCAACTCAAGGCATTAAGTATTACTCAGCTTTCAGATTCCAGTTTGCATGCTGAAACAAAATAGCTGAGTATGAATCCTTAATCCATGGATTGCATTGGGAAAGGAAATGAGGTATTAAAAATTTGCAAGTATTTGGTGATAGAGAGATGATAGTGAGTAAAGTCAGAGGAAAACATTCTGCAAAGAATGACCTACTCAAGAGGTACAAAAAAAGGGTATGGGATCTCACTGAGTATTTTGAAGCTTTTAGCATCAATTCCATTCCTAGGAAGAAGAATGAGGTTGTTGATGGGCTTGCAGTAATTGGAGAAACTTTTGATGTTGTGGAGAGTATCAAAAGAGACAAAATGCAACCACACATCCATGTGATTGTGAGGAAAGTTATCCCATACAATAGCACAACTTGGCAAGTGTTTGAGAGTGATCAAAAAATTGTTAATTTCTTACAAGAGGAAGCTGAGTTTTCTACCAAAAATAAGGACAAGTTAGATCAGCAGTATGGGGATCAAGTAGTGTAGCCACAAATAAACAAGATCTTAAAGGGTCTAGTTACACTGGAATCAATATTCAATCCTAATGAAAAATTTCATAAGGACAAAGCTAGCATACAAGTCAAAGGAGAAGATTCAGAACCCAAATCCGTGGGAGAAAACAATAAACTTCAAATTGGAAAACTGGCCACCGAGCAAGAAAGGTATGAGTTCATACAACTTTTCCAAGAGTGCCCAGATGTATTTTCTTGGAGCTATGAAGGCCTGAGAGGTTTCAATCCTAAGCTATCATAACACATAATTGAACGTGATCCAAATGCTAAGCTCATCAGGTAAAGGAAGAGACCAATCAACCCACACATTGAGCCTCTTTTGAGAAAGGAGCTAACCAAGTTGATAGAGGAAAGTATTATTTTCCCAATCAAACATTCAAGTTGGGTTGCAAACTTGGTCCCAGTGAGGAAAAAGAGTGGAGAAATTAGGTTGTGTGTGGATTTTCGAGACTTGAACATAGCATCCCTGAAAGATCACTACCTACTTCCATCAATGGAGTAAATATTTCATGTTGAAGCCGGCTCTGAGTAGTTTTCATTACTAGATGGGTACTAAGGATACAACCAGAGAATGGTGAAAGAAGATGATCAGTTCAAAACATCTTTCACCACCAAATGGGGGACCTATTCCTACATGAAGATGTCATTTGGATTGTTTAATGTTGGAGCCACCTTTCAAAGGGAGATGGATATGGAGTTAAAGGGGTTAATCAACCAAATTGTACTGATATATCTTGATGATATAACTATTTTCTCTAAAAATGCTACAGATCGCCTATTTCAACCGAGACAGGTATTTCAAAGGTGTAGGAGATTTGGGGTATCATTGAATCCCAAAAAATGCATATTCTTGGCTCATGAGGGAAAAATCCTAGGCCATGTTGTTTCCAAGGAGGGGTTAACAATTTAACCATAGAGAGTTGAAGCAATCATAGCATTTCCATTTCCAAGTCGTAAGAAGGCTCTTCAATTCTTCTTAGGAAGGATCAATTTTGTCTGCATGTTTGTACCAAACTTTGTTGCCCTTGTCAAGCTAATAACGTTGATGTTTAAGAAGAGTGTGGTGTTTAAGTGGAAAACTGAAGTCAAAGAAAGTTTGTAAGAAATAAAAGAATCTATATCACAAGATTCATATCTCTTGAACCCATATTTCTCTACGGACTTTGTGTTTTATGCCTTTGGTGGCAGTGACATGATTTCTGCAATTCTAGTGTAGTAGAACAAAGATAATGTAGAGCATCCAATCACCTTCTTCAGCCAAAATTTGGAAGAATATGAAGTGAGATATTATTTCATTGAAAAACACATCCTTGTAGTGGTCAGAAGCTTAAAGAAGTTCAAGAACCTGTTTTCAAACAATAAGATCCAGATGCTAGTCTCTCATGCAGGAGTCAAAGAATTCCTTCTCAACAAGGACCTGAATGAAAAACATGTAGGATGGATCACTCATGTCATGGAGTATGAAATTGAGATTAGGGTCACCAAGCTGGTCCATGGGAAAGGTATATGTGAGCAATTAAACTTGACTCGACAAGTTGAAGCGAGTAATGAAAACGAGGCTGTTTTGGTCCTACATAATGGTCAACAAGAAGAAAATGATGATGTGCCCACCCCTTGTTTGACTTAGAATATAATAAATTTCATACAGACAGGCCTTTTCCCTCCACAGATGACACAAACAAAAATAAGACACTTCATATTACAAGCCATTCCATATGTGCTTGTTGATGGCATTTTGTTCAGAAAGGATATCAATGGTGTTTTGTTGAGATGCATTGGGACATATCAAATTGAGAAAGTATTACAAGAATTCAATGATTGAGTAGATGGAGGTCATTTTTCTCCACAGGTAACAACTCTCAAGATCATGAGGGTGGGTTATTAAAGGCCCAAGATATCTAGTGACTGCTATGCATGTGTAAAAACTTGCAAAAGATGTACATTCTTCACTGGTAAAGAGAAGCTAGAAGCACTTCCATTACATCCAATTTATGTTTACCAACCATTTATGCAATGGGGATTGGACTTCATTTGATTCATCAATCCAAACTCAAGCCAACTCCATAAGTCGATCCTCACAACAATAGATTACTTCACTAATTTGATTGAGTAAGTAGCACTCAAAGAAGCCAATGAATCTAGCATACTAGATTTCTATGAAGGGATAATAACCAGGTTTGGTATACCAGCCACCATCATATCAGACAATGAGTTGGAATTCATATGATTAAATATCACAAATTGGGATGTTAATAATGAATCTATTTGAGAACTTCATCAAACTATTACCCTCGGGGTAATGGCCAAGCTGAGTCCATAAACAAGAACCTAATAAGGATTACCAGAAGGAATCTTGATGAAAATCATAGGACTTGGCACACAAAGCTCAAATCAGCTCTATGGGATGATAAAATAACACATAAGAGATCTACAGGAAACTCTCAATTCAAAGTTGGATATGGGAAAGAGGAAGTGTTTCCTATATACCTTGAGTTGCCAACATTGGAACTCATGAAGCAGCTGGAGTTGTCTGAGTTTGAACCAATGGAAGAAATATGTGTAGAGTTGATGGAGTTGGAAGAAATCATAGTGCATGTAGTTCAAGCAATGTAAAAGGGTCAGGCCTTAGTCAAAATATTTTTTCACAAGACGGAAAGAGCAAGGACCTTTTAATAAGGGTATCTAGTGTTAAAGTGGGATGCAGACTGGGATAAAATAGGAAGGCATTCCAAGTTTCATGCCATTTAGAGTGGCCCCTACATTTTTACAGGATGCATAAGTAGTAATTCCTTCCAATCATCCACATTAGATGGTGAAGAATTTTAGATTCCAGTTAATGCGATCTACCTCAAACATTGCTGATGAAAAGAAAGGTTTCACCCTGGTAAATATTAGCCTAGGATTTCAATTCCTATAAGTGCATGTGTGCATTTTCTTGTTGTAGTATAGGTTGCTTATTTCTTAAGTGCTTTGCACAATCTACATGTTCTACTTGGAGCATGTATGATTTTTAGTTTTGTACATAGTTTTTGTGGAGTTTTAATTCTCTCATGCAGTGTATTTAGACTTGGCATTAGGTAAAATTCAATTTCAGTCCTAATGGATTTCCATTTGGCCCAGGGATCAATTTTCAAAGATCATATCAGTATCAGGCTATCACTCATGACTCCAAGCCCAGTTGATGTTTCAAGGTAGCTGATCAATTCATCTAGTAGGCAGATGACCCCTCTGAGTCGCCAAAATTGTTATCCCAAATAAGCCCATGCCTATTTTGGTTAACTTACCTCCATTTTCTCCTTCCTTATGCTTCAATCTCAAATTTTACACATTTAGAGAACTCAAAGTTATCTTGAAATGGCTTCATCAGATGGGAAATTTCTTCCCCTTTCCTGAAAGGTAAATAAGTCCTCTTAACTCCAAGTAATTTGAAGGTTATGGGCCGACGGACCTTAGGAGGATATTTTGCCCAAGGTGGATATGCGGAGTGGCCAAAAACATTAAGGAACTTTGGAACTTTACAAATAGGCACAATATGAAATGTCGACCCATGGGCCCGGTGAAGGGAGGAAATAAACTTGAGGGTCCAAGGGGAATTTTTTTTTACTTAGCCTTTTTTGGGCTAAAAGCATAGAATGAATTATCGGCCCGCAAACCCGTGAAGGAAAATAAAACAGAAAATGCTTAAGGGTTTGCAGCCAGTCATAAGATGTCATGTGATAATGGTGAATACGGGAAAGGAAGGCCATCAAAGGTATTTCAGAATTTTGGCTCCTTTGTTCAAAAAATCTAAAGGAATAAAATTGAACCACACCTCCGTAGCCAATAAAAAAGTGCCACGTGTCATGTGTTCACCAGGACAAAAGCATGCTACGGGGAAGTGGGCGTCAAGGAAACTTCAAGATTTTAGAATTTTAAAAGGGCACAAATTCAACTTCAAACCCAAAGGCCCATCTTTGGTTGAGAAATGGAGAATGCGGGGAAACAGGCCTCAGAAGGTAATTTAAACTTTTTCCCTTTTTGCCGCCAAAAGTAAAAAATAAGTTTTTTGCCAGCAAAGGTATTTTAGTACCACATGTCATTTCATGGATGAAAAATATTTTAAGGAATTTTGGATTTTTGTACCAAAGGAAAAAAGTGTTTTTTAGACCCGCGGTGCTTATGGAAAAGGTGATTTGGCACTTGTGGGGTTGCGGGAAGATTTGTAACTTTTGGGTTTCTTTCTAAAAGGGTGAAATGCCAATTCTTGGACCCAACCAATCAGAAGAAGCCACATGTCATGATGGAGCTATGGGTCTGTGGAGGTTTCTGGGGTTTTTAAAAAATTTGTGAAAAAGGGGAAAAGGAAAATTTTGGTCCCGCGAACCTGATTCTCTCCATTTTTTCCCTAATTTGGTTGCAGAACTTCAAATGGCCATATATTTTGATTCAGTGGTTGAAATTTATTGAATTTGATACCATTAAAAAGATGTTAAAAACCTCTACACCATGGAAGCTTCAATTTTGAATTTTAGTGAGGTGTGTTGCAAGAAAAACGAGAAAACATCTCGAGCTCAGGAAAGGTGCAAAACTAGACATCTAACCACCAAAATTTAATGTGTTATGGAACCCATTTTCTTCCAGCATGGTCAAATACATTGAAAAATGGATTTGTGAAGTTTTTCGTTTTAAATTTTAATCGATCTTATCGGGTGGTTGGACTTTCAAATCAAATTTCCCATGTTTCTCTTTTCTTTTCTTCCTGCTTCATCGATAAATGCTAGTTTTTGGCTCATTATAAAGGGTTGGACCTTTTAGTTTTGTTTTACAGGATCCCCTCTTCCCCTTGGCAAGTGAATTTGTGGAGTTTCTAGATCTTCCATTAAAACTGCATACGATTTCTTCCTTTTGGCCATTTTGTAATGCATTATATTAAATCTGTAGGGCAATAATATACGTCTGTGGGGTATTTTTCACCCTTTTCTTATATTCATTGCTCTTAATTGATCTTCCACTGAAAAATTGGTTGTCTGTGTTTGGTAATTGTATGCAAATTCTCTGGTTTGTGTTTATCAACAAAACAAATGTTCATCACTCCTTTGGTGCATCACCTTATTAGCTTAGGTTTATTTTCCTTGCATTATTTAACTCTATATCCTTGGAAATATTAGAGTAAGATTTAGGATAGATCCTATTTAATTTCATGAATACACCTAAATAGGGGAGTAGGAACCAACCTTAATCTGGAGAGCTTTTATAGTTCTGCAAAGTCCCACACTTTGGGAAAAGATCAATGTTGTGCACTCACACCAAATGAATCATTCTAAAGTGCAGATGTGAGAAGACAATTTGGGGGTGCTATGATTTTGCACTAATAGGAATTGCTTCAATCAATATGAATTCAAACCCTTTTGTTAGATTTAATACCATTATTTTTAGGTTTGCAAATGCTCAGCTCTAGTCTTATATACGTCAAATATTTGATTTGTGACCAATTTTGAATCACCTAAAACTTTAATATTAAGAGCACCCATCCTCTTGACTATGATGAGACCAAGAAGCAAAGCCTCGTATTCCACTCTATTTTTAGTGCACTCGAACTTTAAATTGAAAGCAAAAGGTAGAATCGTCTGCTCATGGGAGGTAAGGATAACACTTGCCCAAGCACCAAAACACAACTTAGCTCCATGAAAATGGAGATTCCAATAGTTACTCAGAATAATTGATGCCGTATCATCCTTCATATTTTATTCCCTTACCTCAGCCACCTCAACCATTCAATAGCTCATATGCTGGAAGGGAACCAAGCACTAGGGTATGTCCCATACCGATAGAATCGAATGGAAGGATAATAGGTAAATCCTTCACTAATAACTCAAAATAATTTTCTGTGGTTCCTAATGATACTATCTCTATGATGGTTGTTTCATCCTTGACTGCCAAAATGCCATCAATGAGACCTGTGACTTATAATTCTGTTGTAGGAACTAGTTTCTCTTTTGGTGCTGAGCTTATGGGCTTGTTCAACTAATTCGTGGGAAGCTCAAATTCAGAGTGGACTCTTGGCCTCTTATTCAAGTTAGCTAAATGTATGTCAAAGGGCTTTGGATCACCTTGTACCACAAAGACTTTCCCCAAATGTAGGAACCTGAATTCTTGAAACAAAGTGGAGGGAATTGCCTTCATACGATGAATCCAAAGATAGCCAAGGATAATATTATAGTTGGTTTCTCAGTATACAATATAAAATTAGGTTAGAACCATCTTAGGCCCAAGGGTGACTTGAAACACTATAGTCCCAATTGAACTTACTTTGAGGCTATCATAGCCTCAAAGCATGTTTTGTGTTGAGGAGCAGTTAGTCTCTCGATAACATAATTTTTGAAGAAAAGAAAAGGGGACTATATTGACTGCTTCCATATTATCAATCATCTCATGCTTAACGTAATTTTTATAAATCCAAACTTGTAAAAAAAATTTGGATCACCTCTACGAGCTATTTCAGTGTCTGTGAGCATCTTGTTAATGTCGAATAAAAATCCAATATATCTTTTAGGTTACCCTGAGGGATAAACATCAAATTCTATGAGGTTTATCTATGTTTCCGAAGGAGGGGTTAAATTAATTAAATGGCCAAGACCTAGTTATTCTAGCAAAGCGGCTCTGTGAACTGGGAATTCTTTAACAAATCTAATAAGGAAATGTGAAGAAGGTCTTAGTTAGGTCATTGATCAATTCATAAGCTCATACTGGCTCGTCAAGCGTATCACAAGTTTCTCCTGATATAGCGGGATAAATCGGGGTTGGATGTGAAGAATAATCTTTGGTCCTGGTGGATCTGAGGTTAAATGTCCAACTCTACCAACCCCAATTTTTTTTTTAATTTCCGCCCATCTAGAGGATGTGACACCTATGGGTTTGATGAATTTGAGGCTTCATGACCATTAATTCCTATTACAATATTGTTATCTCTCGAAATTTCATCCTATAGAGAGATGGATGTAGGTCTTCAAAGCTTGAAAAAATTATCTCTCTCTTTCGTAGATACAATGGAAATAACTCAGGTCTATGTGTATACCTATTTTGAGGTGAGTCTTCGGTATCAAGGCCGGTTCATTATTGATGTATCCTAAAATAAATTTTCTAGGGTTTAAGGGTAAAAAGAAGACTGTAAAAGGATTTAAACTGAGGTGATATACCAAATTTGTATGAGGTCTTTGACTAAATATATGCACAATTGATATGGAAAGGATTTTGATGCACAAGACAACAATTTTCTGTAGAATATTAAGGGCAAAAACTTTGTGGTATTGAGGGAAAGTATCACAAAAATACTACTAAGCTAAAAATGTACATTAATATCATACAGAAATTACTGAATTTGCAATATGGTAATATTATTAATCAGGGAATTTGCACTCACAAGATTAATGGAACATACAAAAGACTGGAAATAATTAGAAAGGAAGAAAATACTTCACATTTAGAGGGAAAATCTTGTAAAAATTGGTTCGGCACTTCTATATCTAAAAATTCCTCCTTTGTGCTTTTCCAAAGCACACAATATATAGAAAATTTTATTTCCCACCCTTCCGAAAAATAGGGTAAACTTGTACTCGCCCATGCACCCTATTTTTATCCTTCATCTATTAATAAATAAAGGAATAAAAATAGAACATGAAAATACAAAGAGTCATTAATAGCCATCGGTTACACTTCATTCAACTACAATCGACTATTCTATTTTTAAGAAAAACATGGATGATTAAATTGCTAAAAATAAGTTTTTCTTGCTGAGAAATTCTTCTTCCTTGTGCATGCAGATTCTGTCTTCTTGCTGATCTATCCTTTTCCTAAAGGTATGCAAAAATACTCCCTGTGTAGTGATAATATTAGAACTCTCTAACCACGGTTGAATCAGGTGAACTCAGGACTTGAATTAAGATGCAAAATTATTACAAACTTAATCATTTCTAGTATTTAAAATAATGAGCTCAATTCAAGATAGCAAAGCTCTGTTAAATTTATCCTGTGGCCACCATTACTGATTTGTTCAAGTTTGACTGATGGTTCTTCGAATGATGAGCTCTGTATTTCATTACCTCGAAAAAGAGTTGTCCACATAGGATGAATTTGAACTTAAAATGGGCCTGGGAAATATTTTCTTTTTCACTTTTGACAAAGATTGTGAATTTTTAAATATTTGGCCCGCCCATCTACTTTTAATTTGGCCCTCACATGTTTATGTATCTTGTGCCAGTGGGATCGCGGATTTCTTTTATAGATTTGCTACATTTTTTGAAAAAGGGTTCAAAATTTTAAAATGCCCCAGAGGTCCGCCTCTCCGATTTTAACTTTTAATGTGATAGAGGAGTCTTGGATGACTTTAACACTTTACACTTTTCACAAAAAAAATCAAATTCTTATAGGATCCCGATGATCCACTTCTCCTCATCTGAATTGTTGAATACGTGGCTTTATAAGGTACTTAGCGGGCCCACGGGTTACTTTAACATTTTATTCCTTTTGAAAAAAAGATTTAAATTTTCAACCTGACCTGATGATCCACTTTTAACTTATTCAATCGCGGCGTTAGCAGAGCGGTGAGTCACTTAAAAAATTTATTCCCTTTTCCAAAATACTTCAAATTCTTAAATTGACCCGACGATCCACTTTTCACTTCTTCAATCGATGTTTTGACTTTTTCCATCTTTGAATTTTGCCAGTGGTGTTGCGGGTCACTTAATAAATTTTCTCCTTTTTCAAAAAATTCATATTTCTAAAGGCATGAAAAACTCTGGCGATCCACTTTTCAATAAATTTGGTGAAGTGTCCTATTGTGGGCCCGTGGGTGACTTTTATACTTTACTCTTTTTCCTGAAAGAGCTCAAATTCTCAGATTGACCCAACGATCCGCTTGTTGAGTTAATTCCAAATGATTGACTTTTGATGCTTCAGCAAGGTCATGGGCCACATTAAAAATTTACTCCTTTTTCAAAATAGTCTCAAAGGCAAAAGATATTACAGCGATCCACAAGTCCGCCGCTACAATAAAAATAGGGCACATATACTCTTGTAGGCTAGTGGGTAACTTTATCAGTTTTATGCCCTTTGCCATAATGTTTTAAAATGCAAAAAAGGTTCACCTCTTCGCATCCAATCAGATTTCATCGAGGTCACGGGGCATATTTTGACAATGAAAAAAGTGTTAAGTTTTCCAAAAAGACCCATCATTTCGCATGGGTTAAGCTAGGGTTTGCATCGATTTTAGTGATTTGATTTCATCCATTGATCATTTTCACGATGTAATCTTGTTCGTCAATCTTCTTTATTTCTGACTTGCATTAATTAAGACTTGGGCTTCATCCTCAACTATTCAATCTCTGTACTTTTTCTTCGTGATCGTTGATTCGAAACTCACCCAATGAGTTAAGTTACTTTGGTTTGGTTGATGAATAAAAACACTTGAAAACCCTAAGTCTTTCACATTTTCATTCTCGTGCTCTATCTGGGCTAAAAGAAATCTACCAAAATTTTAATGGCCACCATTGATGAAGATTTTGAGATCATTCCTTCTGTGAAAACAACCATCTGTTGCTTTCTAGCATCTATATCTTCATTATTTTGAACAAGGTGGTCATGAATTTGTGTTTTTTCATAATATCCTGAATTTACATTGCTCATTTTGATCAATATTGATATGGCCCTTTAAATTGGTGGCCATTGATGAAACTTTAAGCGTGGAACTGTATCACCTCCATACTGTTTAGCAAAGAATGGTAAGATTCGGCCTCTTAAGCACCATTGTTACTCTGTCTTTTTTATTTCAACTTCGAAACACTGATACTCATTTTTCCTTTGAATTTGTAATGTGATTTCTAGAACAACATTGATCTCTGAGTTGAAACTCTTTTTGGGTTCTCCTTTTTGGCTCTGAATTTTATGAGTGTTTGCTCAATTCATAAATGGCATGATTTTGTATTTCCACTATTTTATATCGATGGATTCACTGTTTTGTGCCCTGAACGACCGTTACTTTTGACTTGAATTTTCTATATTTGGCCTTCTGCATTGTGTGTAATTATGTTTTTCTTTGTAATTTTGATTTCTTTGTGAGCTAAATCCAGATTGGTTGTGGGTATTTGTATATTCCAGCTCCATTTTCCTCGGCAAGGCTCTAAAAAATCTCTATCTTCGGCCATTGATGAAATTTGAAGCTCTGTATTCTGTAATTCTAATCACATTGACTTCTATGTGATCTATGAATCTTCCAAATCTTTGGATCTTGGTGTCTTTGATGTTTCTACCCAATCTCTGTGATTCCTAATTTAGAGATTTCTTTGAGCATTTGAGCTACTGATATCTATTATTTTTCTCTGAAAATATACTCATATTTTTTTGTAACCTCTGTAGCATCTTTACCATAATGCATGAGTTGTCTTTAGTAGTGCACTTCAATTGATTAAACTGTTGTTCCCTTCATTTTTCCTCGATACATTCCTTGGTGTTGTATTACAATAAATCTGTATATGGACTGTTGGTGCTCATTTTGATCTCAAACCATTTGCCCTAAAAATTCTTCAATCTACGTGCTCTAAAATATTTTTCTATCTCCCTGAATGGATGTGTAAAAGCTTTATCTCTATTTGTATGCTATTGTAAATCCTTATCCATGGTCATGGACTGCGTTAAAGCATAGTATTACTTGCAAATTTCTTTGTCCTTGAAGAAAAATTCAATTATGGGCACAAATGGTGGTTCCCCTACATTTTACGGTTTGACGGGCATGTTTTCCACATTAAATTATATCTTAGCATCTGCTAATATGTGGTCTCTTTTTATTAGATGAGGCATGGAGGGTCTATGTTATAAACTTGTCACTTTTTTCTATGTTTGTAAAAATATAAAACTCGCCCCATGGCTCTGTTGAAAATATAATTGATTAAGTCAAAATTATGAAGTGGCGGAGCAAATTTCTCATTTTTTCCCCGTAGGTGTACACGTGTCAATATATCCAGCATTTATGGAAGGTCAGACCTTTTTTATGTTTTAAGGAACTTTTGTGAAAAGAGTAAAAATGTAAAATAAATTCCTAAGGCCCGTAAGAGGACATGTGACAGTTAGAGGAGAAAGGCAGATTGGCGGGTTACTTTGAAGTTTTTTGGCTTTATTTTGTAAAATAAGTAAAGTTATAAAGTGAACCATGACTCCGCTGGGGACCAAAGAAGGACATATGGCAGTTTGAAAAGTAAAAGGTACAGGGGATGCGGATCGACAGAGCATTTTGAAGATTTTTGCCTTTTGGTGAAAAGGAGTTAAAGTTTTGGAATGAGTCGCTACTCCATTGGGAACCAAATCAACATTGAAAAGTCATATTGGGGAGGCAAGTCACCAGAGGGCTTTTAAACTTTTAGCTTTATTATGATAAAGGAATAAAGTGTAAAAGTGAAGCACAACCTTGACATAGAATAGTTAAAGTCTGCGTTGAAAAGTCAACGGCAGAGGAGCGGGCCGTTGGAGCATTTTGTAACTTTGGAATTATTTTGAAAAGGAAGTAAAGGTCTAAAGTTGAAGCATGACTCCATTGGGGCCCACATTAAAATTCATATCGGGGAAGCGGGTCGCTAGAGATTTTTGAAACTTTTTGCTTTATTATGAAAAAGGGATAAAGTATAAAAGTGAAGCACGTCCCCACAAGAAGTAAGTTAACGCCAAAATTTAAAAGTCAAAGGCGGAGGTGCAGGATGTCAGAGGAGATTTTGAAATTTTTCCTTTTAGGTAAAAGAGGTAAAATTTTATAAGTGAAGTGTCGTGCTGCTAGGACCCACATCAAAAGATAAAAGCAGGAGGGCGAAGCAACTGGGGAAAATTAGAAATTTCAGCCTTTTTGTAAAAAGAAGTAAAGTTTGACAATTGACCCGTGACTCCATCAAGGCCCAGGTTAAGCCATGTGTTGAGCCCATTTTTCAATGGCAGAGGTGCGGGGAAAAATGGCTAAATTGCACATTTTTTCCAAAAGTCATTAAATGTAAAAAAGTTCCCCCAATCCTGTTTCGAATCAAATCGTTCAACGTGGATAACTTTAATTTAAAGTTGTGAAAGGGGAGAATCAATGGATTCTATGCAATGCATCTAGTTTTGCCATCATTAACACTCCAAGATTCAAGGATATGTGATTTTGCAACATTTCTCATGTTGAATTTGAATAATTTCTTGACATTTTTATCAGATAAGTGCAATTGAATGTTTGTGGAGCTTGAATTGTGAATCTGAGAGGCGCAAAAGTTGAATTTTTTAAACAAAGTGCTCGGGCACCTGCAAAAAAAAAATTACCAGAGGAGTTGGATGCAGAGGAAAGAATGAAGAAAAGGAAGCAATTGGTGTGAATAATATGGAACATGCTGCCAAAAGCGACAACCAAATGACGCAGTTAAAACAATGATGGACATATTTGAAATGATTTACCTTTTTGAACAACTGGCAACTTTTTGTTGTAAATCTATTAGACTTTAATTTATGGAAATCAAGATAGAAAATGTAACAAACAAAGGTTCCTCGAATATTATTTTCTTTGGGGGAAATCTTAGATGTAAATTGAGTGTTATAAAGGGCATGAATTAGTTATGCAAATGGTTGGGGGTTGAAATTTATGTGAAAATTTGAGAAAGACCATCTTCCTGAGTGTCCATCTGAGAAACCTGTTAATATCTTGTGTTTTAGATTTTATCATGTCAAGTTGGTTGTAAGTGTACAACCATTGACAAGATTTGAGATTGTTCAAGAAACTTTCCTGTGCAGATAAATCTAAGAGATTTCAAATTAATATGTGTTGATGTTGAGAAAAAATTGTGTCTACTTTTATTTCATGATGTCTACAAGTATTTTTTCTTGTTCCTGTTGCAATCTTATGTTGGAATCCCTCTGAAATCACACAAGATCTTATCCTTGTGATAGTTTAGTGGCATTTGCAATTTCATTATGAGAAGAACCTTCATCTGGTAATGAAATATACAATTTAAAATAACTTTACTCTCAGTTTGTTGACAGATATTGTTTGTAATCCTATGAGTGTATCTTAGACATGATGAACCATGGATCTTTAATGTTTATTTGAGTCTTTTAACTCAAGCCTTCGTGCTAAATTATTGAAGATTGTGTGAAACCTTGTAGATCTTGGCCTCCATTGATGCACACCTTCTAGTTAAAGGAACGTTTTGACTATTCTAAAGATTTCTATTGTATATTTTTCCAGTTTTTGTGAAGGTTCTTAAAGATCTTGCAAAAATCAATTTTATCCTGCATAATCTCCCACAAAAAAATTAATCAAACAACTAATCCTACCTGAAGTACCCTTGTTTTCCCCGTGTATCCAAAAATGAACATTCCATTGTCAAAAATATGTAGAAGTATTCAGGTTTCAATTTCTTTAGTAACCTTAACCTTTTTTTAGAAAATATCTCCATTCTTTAGAAGTGACAACTCATGAGAGTTAAATTGTGGTGCATTGATCATATTTTCTCAAATTTTCCTTAAAAAATTGTGCAAAGAAGGATATCTTCATCTCCTTCACCAACAGAGGTTACAAAATGGTTCTTCTTACCCTGGTTGAAAGGAACCTCCTAAAGTAGTGAGGATAGATAAAATCCTCGATGAAGGTGTTATCCATTTCTCCAAATGCCTGAGTGAGAAAGAGCCAGCTGAATCTCCTCCCCGCCTACAAAACGATATATATCATGATCTATATATCTCTGAGTATCTTGTCAAATCTGTGATGTTTCTCGGCTTCTGAAGGAGAATCAATTTGGATACAAAAACCAGATTAACACCATTTCCAGGGATTTTTTGATGCAATATAGTTTGATTTCAGTTAAGACTCATTTGGCTCATCAACACACCATATTGGCACCGTTTCCAAGGATTTTTGGATACAATATAGTTTGATTTTAGTTCATACTCATTTGTCCCATCAACACACCAGATTGGCACTGTTGCCAAGGATTTTTGGATGCAATATAGTTTGATTTCATTTCAAACTCATTTGGCTCGTCAACACACCATATTAGCACCATTGTCGGGGATATGAAGGTGTGTGCAAATTTTTGACACCATCAACAACACATACATACCCTGGTAAATACTTCGTACAATTTTTAAAGTGTAAATACGTTGTTGAAATGTCATCCAGTGTCAAGATTTATAAGAATTGAGAAAAGTTACATGTGGATTGTGTAATATTTCTAGTTTCAAGTGGTTTTTTGCACTAATTTTACATCATCAATGTTAAATAAGGGTAAAGGAAGGTTATATCTTTAAATAATTACATGAATTTAGTGTTGACATACATTTGATAGATCATTTATAGTGCATTTTCACAAATAAGGTGAAAATCCTTAGTGGTGACTCCGTGTTGATTTAATTTTTGACAAATGTCATTGTCTTAATCTTTGTCAATTGAAAATTTATCACTAATCTTTATAAATATTGAAGGAAGAAGATATTTCTTCGTCAAGGACCTTGCTAAAAGGTTGTTTTTAGAACTGGGAAAGTCAAATTCTAAAGGAAGAAGAATCTGGAAAGTTATTGAAGATCAAAAATCAAGAAAAGAGTTATCAATTGTGGAAATTGATCATCTTGTCATTGAGGATTTCCATACATCTTCAAGTTCTTTTGAATCATGCAGTATTTTTGTAGAACTAACTTCTCCAATTGGAGATGGGCCATATTTTGTGTTTGAAAAGTTTGCTTCTCATTTTGTCCATGTATTTTCTAAAGATGATAGGGTTTTATAAGAAACAGAGCCATTTTGGGGATATTCATTTTGAAAATTATATTCATGTACCCCAAAGACCCCTCACTCCTCATCATTTTTTATCTCCTGCAAATTCATCGCCTCAAAAAAATATGGCCCAGTCTCCATCCAGACCTCCATTTATTGTCAATAATTTTAGTCCTATCAATTTTAGGGGTATGGATAGATATCCTAGTGTAGTACCACAAGATGTAAGAAATAGATTGCCTAAGTTTCAAGGAAATAATTCTATAACCGGTGATTAACACTTAAATCTTTTTTTCAATATGATGCAAGAATTTGAGATCAAATTTGAGGATGTGTACATAAAATTGTTTATTCATACTCTAGAGGAAGATGCATGGGACTGGTATAAATTTTTTCTAGACAACTCAATAGATTCATGGACAGAAAAAAAAATGCCTTTAGATTGCAGTATGGGGATAAAATAGATCCTAGGTTTCTTTAATAAGAATTTGAAAATATAAATAAAAATCCTAATGAATCTGTACATGATTTCAATACTAGATTTGAAAAAACCTTGAGAAGATTGCCTATTATCTTGAGGCCTACTGATTAATCATGTCTGATAAATTATTCTGATGCATTTGAAAAAAAGGCTGCATACTATTTGAGGGATCAAAAACCTAGAAATTTAAGGAAAACATTTACCATGGCACTGCAAATTGAAAATAACATCAAATCAATTGGTAAACATCCTAAGAGGGAGGGTGTAAAATTGATAAATCCAAAAAATCCTCAGTCAAGTAAGGTTGTGGATCTGGACGAGGTTGTAAAAGCTTTGGCTGGATCTGTTAAAGAAATATCATATAAGTTAGCTAGATTAAAGAAAGGAATTGGATAGAGTTCCAAAGGTCAGAACAAGCCACAAGGTCTAGAAATATTTGGAAATCATCCTAGGGGTGATCAGACATCTGATGATAGAGGAAAGGGGCACATAGGGTCAGTAAATAGATAGCCCCAACCTCGTTAAAATAGAATGGTTCCTGATTCTTTAACTGCAAGAGTTATTACTGTGGAAGAAGCAAATGAAATTAAGTAGTGTGATAGATGTTTCTTGCCCCATTATCCATGTGTTGAAGATAAATAAGTTGAGGAGGCTTTGTCTGATGACACCGATGATGATGTGTGCATGATGGGGTGCTACACAAGCTCATAGCAAGGAGAAACTTTGAGTGAATTAATCAGTGCCAAAAATGTTGCAAGTTTTTAGGATTGCATTCTCCCGGTATTACCTCTTCCTCCCACTCATACTTTTTAAATAAATATGGTACAAGATTTTGAATTACCTAATAATGATTTTGAATACTTGAGGGCATTAATGATTAAAACATATGATGGAGGAATACCTTCTAAGGAAGATAGGTAGTTGTTAATGAATGTTGTGGTTGCCCAAGGAAAAGAATACAATACTAGGAGTAAATTTGTCAAAGGGAGATGGCCACAAGACAAACCAAAATCTCCAGCTATCACCTATATTCCTAAAGAAACTCCTAAGAAAGATGCATATGGAAAAGGTGTTGTTTCCCAAAATAAAATTTGCATTCTTCCCCATGCTCAGAATGTGAAAAATCCTATGATGTCAGATGAGTTTTTCAATCTTCCTCCTAATGCTGCCTTGCCCAAATATGTTCCTTATGACATTGCCCAATTCTTGAGTCAGATCAAGATCTCTACTGCTATTATTGAATTGCTTAGAATTCCTGAGCATAATAAAATGGCCTTTGAATATTTAGGATTCAAATAAGAAAATATTACCCTAGGCAAGAATGTGAACAATGTAGAGACTCCTCCTATTATTACAGAGCTAGAAAAACCGTAAGTACTGTAAGAGCTAGGGGAACCACCTACGGTTTATTTAGGAACTTTTTTGGTTGAGTCTCAATTGAATGTAGATCCATTTTTCACTACTCTAATTATTAATGATAGATTGTTACACAACTGCATGTTTGATTCTTGAGCGTCTTGTAATGTTATGCCTCTTGAGGTCATGAATGAATTGAATATAAAAGTAATAGTAACCTATGGGAAATGCACTGTCATGGACTCTAGGGAGGTTCCAATGGTTGTATGTGTCAAAGGTTTTGTATTTCAACTTGCATCTTATCCAGGCAAGTACTTAAACCTGGATATTGTTATTGTTGATTTTCCTGCCAAATGGGGAATGTTTCTATCTAGAAAATGGGCAGCTAGTGTGAGTGTTAGTGTGCAAATGGATATGTTGTATGAAACCATCCCAATTAAGGGAAGCCTTGTGAATTTTTATGGTGAAAATAAAATGCTACATATCATTGAGGATCGAAATAATGTTTCCTTTGAAGTGTTATACATAGAGGTTGATGCTGATAACTTTGTTGGATTTGTTGATTGTAAAAACCATAAAATTGAAGGGTGCAAGTTTTATGAACAAGTGGGTTCTCCTTGGAATGTTTTGTTTGATGGGGCTTTCTCTAAATTTGGAAATGGTTTTGGTATTGTTATGATATCTCCAGGATAGGAAGATTTTGTTTTCTCTTTTAAACTCAACTTTGAGTGCACAAAACAATATTGCAGAATATGAAGCATTGTTATTGGGTTTAAGAATTGATTGGAAATATGGTGTTAGAGACATCATTGTTAAAGGATAATCAGAATTGATTGTAAAATAGGTTAGAAAGTTGTATGCAACAAAAAACTAGAGAATGAAGCAATCCAAGCATGCAGTCTAGGATTTCATCAAAATGTTTGACTCTTTCAATATAATACATCACGATAGGAAGTAAAATACTGTAGGAGACAAGTTGGTAGTATTGGGATCCAGATTTAAAAATTGTCCAGTAACCCCCTATTGCAAGTATGACATTAAAGTATTAACTAGGACATATGTCCCTGACAATATCAAGGACTAGAAAGTGTTTTAAGATGATGCCCAGGTTCAAAAGTTTTTGCAGAACCAAGGAGAATTTTATAATCAACGCATAGATTGGGAACCAATGGTTTGTGTAGCTAAAGGAAAGGAGAATTTATTTAGCAAAGAAATCATTTAATTGAAGACTAATACTATTCTTAGAGGGCTGGTTACTTTAGAATCAAATTTCTATAATGTTGATTGCATTGTCAACAAACACATGTCAGCCTCAAGGGATTTTAAGGAACATAACCTAGGCACTAAGGAGAAACCACATAAGATAAGGTTAGGTAGTAATTTGAGTAAGGAAGAAAATCAGTCATATGTCCAACTGTTGAAAAATTATCAGGACTGCTTATCATGGTCATATTCTGAACTGAAAGCATATAGGGGAGATATGTTTCAGCATGAAATTTCTCTAGAATCTAATTCCAAGCCATTCAGGTAGAAACATAGGCCAATCAATCCACTCCTTTCCCTGAAGATTCAATAAGAGTTGAAAAATTTGAGGGATGGAGGGATTATACATCCTACCAGGTACTCCTCATGGGTTTCAAAATTGGTACATGTTAGAAAAAATAATGGGGATATAAGGTTGTGTGTGGACATTAGAAACTTGAATAATATATCAAAGAAGGATAATTACCCTCTACTGAATATGGAGAATATGTTACAATTTGTGACTTGTTCAGAGTTTTTATCTACCTTGCATGGTTTTTTTGGGTATAACCAGGTGGTTGTGAAGGAATCCGAATGAATCAAGACTACCTTTACCACTCGATGGGGAACCTACGTGTATGTTAAAATGCCTTTTTGTCTTATGAATGCTAGAGCCACATTTCAAAGCAGCAATGAAAGCATATTTCTCTTATTATGTTAATTATTTCATCACTTGTATATCAGGATGATGTGACTTTTTTCTCCAGGAAAAGAAGTGACCACCTGCAAAACTTGGAAAAAATGTTGTTAATTTGGAGGGAGTATGGTATCTCATTGAATCCCAAGAAGTGTCATTTTGGGGTTCAAAAGGAAAAGCTGGTTGGACACAGTATGTCAAAAGAGGGGCTCATGATTGATCCTGAGAGGGTAAAATCTATTAGCAAAAGTTCCTATTCCATGAACCAAGAAGGGAATTAAATCCTTGTTTGGGTAAATAAATTTTATCAGAAGGTTTATTTCCAACTTAGCTGAACTGAACTATCCCAATCACTAGCATGCTAAAAAAAGATAAAAGTATTAAATGGGAAGAAGTAGTTATTTAATATTTTGCTGGGATCAAAGAGGCATTGAAGAATACTCCTGTTTTAGCAGTCTCTTGATTATAAGAATTCTTTCCAAATGTTTTCTTTTTCTTGAGAGAATACTATTGCATCTGTGTTATTGCAGAAGGGTGATGAAGGAGCTGAAAGACCAATTGAATTTTTTAGTAAGGCATTACAAGGAGCTGAGCTAAAATATGCTATCATGGAGAAGCATGCATTCACTTTGGTAAAAAGCAACAAAGGTCTTGAGGACATACATTTTGAGTTCCAAAGTCATATCTTATGTTCCCCACACCATGGTGAAGGATATCCTATCAGAAATGGAGGTTTCAAGCAATAGAGATGTTGATGGGTAAATAAGTTGCAAGAGTATGATATGGATATCCAAACTATGAAATTGGTCAAAGGTTTGGGTCCTATAAAAGCTTATGGCAAGAGAGAAACCTGCAAACAGTTGATGTAAATGAATTTGAAGAGAGAAAGGTTGAATATCCTTGAAAAATTTATAAGTTCTGAATGATACAAGGATATAATTTTTTATCTCAAACATCTACAATGCCCCGAATATTTAAGTAAGAATAAGAAAAGAGCACTTAAGTTATCTTCCTAGAAATATGCCATTACTATCTTTGGGTTAGCTTGGAAAAACCCTAAGTGAGTTATTTTAAGGTGTATTAGTGAGGATGAAGCTCCTCAAATAATTGCTGATTTTCATGGAAGAGTTTGTGGTAGGGAATTTTACTGGAAGAGTAACAACTCATAAGATCTTGAGGGTTGGTTATTCTATGGCCAAATATCTTTAAAGATAAAAAATTTTTTTTGTTAGAAAATGTGAAATTTTCCAGCGCTATTCAAGGAATAATGAAAGATTAAAGATCCCTTCCTTTGCAGCTTGTATCAATTGAAGCCTCATTTAAGTAGTGGAGAAAGGAATTCATTGATGAGATTTCAAATTCCTCAAGTGTAGGACAAAATTGGATTTTAATAGCCACTGATTACTTCACCAAGTGGGTGGAGGCGATCCCCACCAAGGAATCATCTCACAAAAATTTTCATGGATTTCATTATGAATCATATCATTTATAGGTTTGGAGTGCTTGCTAAAATAGTTGCTAATAATTCCATGGGATTTCGAGCTAAAAATTTGGTGTTCATGTGTCATGAATATGGGGTCAATTTAACATATGCTTCCAATTACAATCCCCAAGGAAATGGACAAGCAAATTCCAATAATAAAAATATGTTAAAGATAATCAGAAGAACCTTAGAGTCAAACAAAAGGAAGTGGGGGTGAGCAGTTGAAGTTTGGTATTTGGGCTGATAGAATCACTGTTAATAAGAGGTACTAGAAAAAGTCCATTTGAGTTGGTGTATGGAACTCAAGATCTACTTCCTCTACCTATGCAATTGTCTTCATATCAATTTATTCAATAAATGTTCGTATCAAGAGGTTAGTCTCTATGATTCTCGTATCAATCAAATTGTTGAATTGAATGAAGAAAATAAGGGAATCCCATCAAAGACATGTGAATTTCAAAGGAAAGTTGAAGAAATTGTTTGACAAGAAGGTGACTCCAAGAGATTTCACCGTGGGAGATTTTGTGCTATTGTGGGATACCACACATGAGGATAAGTGAAAGAATGGAATTTTTTATGCATTATGGATGGTCCCTTATTCTATTCAAATTCAGATTGGTTAGCATACCATTTTCCTAAAATACCTAGATGGGGAATTGCTTGAGTTGTCTGTTAATAGTAGGAATTTGAAACATTTCCTTGATTAATTTTTCAAAATCGAGGTGAGCACTATTGTATAGTGTATAGTCTTTGGTTTCCATTCCATTTTTGGATTTTTTAGTTTTGGGTTTGTTCTGGTCCTTGGCAACTACTTTTGTTGGTTTCTCAATTTGTTCCATGGAGGATCAGTTCGTGACTCCATTGCCAAATGGTTTTTCTTGGCACTTGGTCTGTTGTTTGTTCTTGTGGCACTCACTAGGAGCACTCCATCCCTGAGTCAGAGCTGATTTTTGGTGCTCGCTTTGATTTCACCCTAATTTGTTCAAAGAACTCTTTCAATCTACATGGTTCGTCATTCTTCTTTCTCCCCTGAATAGATGCATGAAAATATTCTTTTGCACTTGTATGCCATTTGTAAATAATTCTCCAAGGTTGTGGATTTTTGTAAGCCTTGTACTATTTACAATTTTTTCTTGTCCTTGAAGAACAATTCAATTTTGGGTGTGAATGGTGAAGTTCTCTGCATTTTACTCATTAAAGGGCGTGTTTTCACCTGTCAAATTTAATCTCAGTGTTTGCAGATATGTGGTATTCTTTGATTGGCTGAGGCACGATGAGTTTATTTTATAAACTTGTCACTTTTGGATACTTTTGCAAAAAGATTGAATTGGTCCCATGGTTTCGTTGGGTTTTAATTGGCTAATCAAATTATGAAGTACCAGAGCAAATTTCTTATTTTTTCCCCGAGGGTGTACACGTGTCATAAATCAAGCAGTTACGGAAGGACGGGTCTTTTTTATGTTTTAAGGTATTATGGAAAAACAAAGAGTAAAAATGGAAAAGAAATTCCTAAGGCCCGCAAGAGGACACGTGGTTGCTTCTAAGTTAAAAATGGAATGGTGGATCGATTTGAAAATTAAAAGGAGCAGTTTGAATTTATTTATTTCCTTTTAGTGAAAAGGAGAAAAGATATGAAATGAGATGCGACTCGGCTAAGGACCAATTAATGCCATGTATTGAGTCAGCATTGAAAAATTCAGCACAGGCAGGCGGGTCATCGAAGGTTTTTTGTAACTTTTAGCTTTATTATGAAAAAAGGATAAAGTATAAAAGTTAAGTGCGGGCGCCACCAGAGATCAGTCAAAGCTAGTTGAAAATTCAAAGCGGAGGTGCGGGTTATCGGAGCAAATTTGGAAATTTTTGGTTTTTTGTGAAATGAAGTATAAAGTTATAAAATGAAGCATGAATCCACTAGGACCCACATTAAAAGATAAAAGCGGAAGGGCAGGTCGCCAGGGGAAATTTGGAAATTTCACCTTTTTGTTAAAAAAAGGCGTAAAGTTGTAGAATTCAGCTGTGACTCTATCAAGGCCTAGGTTAAGCCATGTGTCAAGCTCATTTATTTAAAGGCGGAGTGGTGGGGAAAAATGTCAAAATTGTGCATTTTTTTCAAAATTCTTAAAATGCCAAAAAGTGCCCCCAGGACCATTTCGACTCGAATATTTCCATGTGGACAACTCTAATTTAAATTTGAAAGTGCAGAATCAATGACTACTATGAAATGCATCTAGTTTTTCCACCATTAACATCCAAGTGTTTAGGAAATGTGATTTTCGCATCGTTTCTCATCGATTTTTGATGGTTCCTTGTCGTTTTTATCAATGAAGTGCCATTGAATGATTGTGGACCTCAATTTTTGAATATAGGAGGTGCAAAATTTGAATATTCTGAAGAGGAATTGATCAGAAAACCTTCAAAAAATTAATTTCTAGATCCAGAGGAATGAATTGAAAGAGGAAAGAAAGAGGAGAAGGAAGATGCATGCGTGAAGGATGAAAAAATGTGCTCCCAATTAAAACAATGATGAAAATATTTTGTGAATATTAACCTTTTTGAAACAACTACAAATTTTTTGATGCAAATCTGTTAAACGTAATTTTTTGGAATCATGATAAAAAATGTAATAAAAAAACATTCTTTGAATATTGTTTTCTTGTGGGGAAAGCTTGGATGTAAATTAAGAGTTATAAAAGGCATGAATTAGTCATGCAAATAGTCAGGGATTAATTTTTTTGAGAAAATTTGAGAAAGCCCATCTTCCTGAGAGAACATCTGAGAAACTTGTTAATCTCTTGTGTTTTAGATTTCAATTGTGTCAAGTTGGTTGCAAGTGTACAACCATGGACAAGATATGAGATTATTCAAGAAACTTTCACCTGCTGATGAATTTAATAAACTTTCGAATTGATCTATGTTGATCTTGGGCAAATTTGTGTCTGCTTTTGTCTTTCAAAATGTTTTCATATAGTTTTTCTTGTTCTTGTTGCAATATTTTGTTAAATTCCCTCTGAATCACACAAAATTTTATCAGTTTGAATGGTATTGTGGCATATGCAATATCATTATGAGAAGATCTTTCATCTTATAGTACAATAAACAATTTAAAATTGCTTTACCTTCAATTTGTTGATAACTATTGTTTGTAAGTCTTTGAGTGTATCTTAAACGTGATGAACCAGGGATCTTTAATGTTTAATTGATTCTAATTACTCAAACCTTCCTTTTAAATTCTTGAAGAGTGTGTGAAAACATGTAGATCTTGGGCCTCCATTGATGCACACCTTCTAGTTGAAGGAATATTTTTGCTATTCTAAAGGTTTTTTTTATTAAGTTGTCTATCTGTTTTAAAGGCTCTCAAAGATCTGGCAAAATCATCTTCATCTTGCTTAATCTCCAACCAAAAATTTCTGAAACAACGAATCCTACCTGAACTACCCCTGGTTACCTTGTGTGTCGACAAATGAATAATTTATAGTGCAAAAATTATGCAGAGGCAATTAAGATTCCATATTGTCTTTAGTAACCTTAACCTTGTTTAGAAAATATCTCCATTCTTTATAAGTGACAACTCGTGAGAGATAAATTGTGGTGTATTGATCATATTTTCCCAAGGTTTTCTTTAGAAATTGTGAGAAGAAGGATCTCTTCATATCCTTCACTAGAAGAGGTTAAAAAATGGGTCCTCTCACCCTAGTTGAAAGGCACAACCTAAAGTAGTGAGTATAGATCAAATCTTCAATGAAGGTGCTATCCATTTCTCCAAACTCCTAAGTGACAAAGAGCCACCTGAATCTCCTTCCCGGCTACAAAATGACATTTATCATGATCTGTTTTTCTCTTAGTATCTTGTCAAATATATGATGTTTCTTGCCTTCTGAAGGAGAATTAATTTGGATACCAACATGGAATCTTAATTTTCCTATATGAATGAATTATTTCCTCAAAATCTGTATCTGCACATGTATTTTTAGATTTGTGTCTTGAGATATTGGACCCCATATTTAGGTATCCCTCCTTTGATATAGGTATTCATAATTCTTGCTCCTTTTAATTATGGAAGTTACATTAATATTACTTTGAATGTTCTTGATTTCATGAGATGCATGCTGGAAATTTTTAAAATGTCCATTTTAAATGGTGAAGCCCTATCAAAAATTTCCAAGAATTCTTTCTTCTTTAGTTACAATCTGAAACATGTACTATGTCTGCAAGTATGTCCTTTGTTCTGTACTGCAACTTCTTCTATCTCCAGAATAGCTGGTGAACTTAGAATTGCATTCTTCATTCATTGTAGCATGTACTTGTGATTTATCTACTTCATGTACCATATGATAGAAGTCATTGAAATATGCAATATTTATCTATAGTGAGGACTTTAAGTTATGATTTATATCTTCTTGGCTGCAACTTGTACCTGTACACTTAAGAAAATAGTTAGAAAATATTTAGGATTTTTGGCCTCTCTTATGTCCAAAGTTTTCTTTTCTTCTTTCTCCTTATTTATGAGTGAGTAAATCATGTATGTAGTTTTATATTCAAGTAATAAATATCTCATGTTGCTAATAGATCCATATGCATGAATTAGGACAACATAGGAATATGGATTAACCTTGATCTCTTAACTGATAGCTTCCTCTTTCCTTCTTTTCAGGTATAGTGCTTCTAGTAGTGAAGATGAAGAGGGATAAGCTGAAGATGAAGATGCCTCAACCAAAGGAGAAAACCCAAGGCAATGATGGGTTCCTTCATACTCTATTTTCTCTTTCATACATGTGTACATCCTATTTCAGTAGATGTACTTTACTTTTCAGTTACATCCCATGACTTGTGTGGGAACATTCGAAATTCCTTTTGAATAAAACATTGAATTCTGAAATTGAGTTGTGTATTTCTTTCTGCATTTCAACTTTCTGTATGAATTAAATGATGAACCAAACAAATCAGTAATATAATTGAATGTCTTAATCATGAAGGAAAGAACATTAAGAATACTTGTAACATCCAGTAATGAACTCTTATTTTTGCAATCTGTAATTATGTTTTCTGTTCCAAAACTTAGGATTTCATCTATTATGTAATTGGATGTCTTTATCAAGACAATAGAGCTGTCCTTCGGGGATTTGTGGTCTTTTGTTGAAGATAGTCATGAAATTACAGATTATGTGATCTGTTACATTTTGTAAAAGCACACAGAGCTGCATATTTCATGTAATCATTAAGTAATTCAACAGTAACAATATTTTTTGAAACAAACTCCCCTACGTTAGGTATACTTCACCAATTCTATCCATTGTAACAAAGTTTTTGAGTTTCCCATTTTTGTACAACTGTAAAAATTGTCAACATTTATGGTGATCCTATGGGGAAAGCTTCCTGCTAGATTGTAAACCAGTGTCTTGCACTTGTCCATTGGGCATGGAGTCCAAGCATATAACCAAACTCTACCTTCCTGAAGGTCCAACCCTTCCAAAGTTAAACTAAAACTGGGAAAGGATCTGGTAAACATGATCACATGTACGAATGCTCTTTTTGAATTGAAAAACATTGCAATGTGTAGAAACCAAACTTATTGAAGGGAAATCCTACTCTAAACAGTCACTGTAATATTTTCAGTAATAATGTTTGAGAAATATACCATTCACAGGAATGGGAAGTTCCTCTCCATTCAAATTTGAAAGCTAAAAAGCATTGTGTTCTTTACAAGTAGAAAACATGTAAGGACCACTCCAGATTGTATCAAACGCCATGTGTTTTCTTGAATTTACACGATCAACATCCCACTTTAACATAATATCTCCTTCATTAAAGATTATGAATTTGGATTTCTTATCAAAAGTATTATTTATCTATTTCTGATTCTTTTCCATGTTCATATGAGCTTGATCTCTTATCTCTTATAACTCCATTAACTTTGCATAACAAACCTGCAATGGCTCATTCTCAATCTACTCCATTTGATGTAGCAAACCTAATGCAGGTAACTTAACTGAAATAGGAATTCTTGCTTCTCTTCTATAAACAAGCTTGTATGGTGAATTGCCAACTCTTTTAGGAGTCACTCTATCAATCCAAAGTGTTGAATTCAACATCATATGCGAAACATTTTGATTATATTTGAGTGTTCTTCTGATGATCCTTAAAATATTCTTGTTAGTACTTTAAGCTAACCCATTATCTTGTGGGTAATAATTAGATGAAGAATTTAGATAATTCCATGGTTGATAGCCCAATCTGTTACCTTTGCACCAAGAAATGTTAAAGCATTATCTGATATGATATTTGTTGGAACACCAAATTTGTAAACTATTCCTTCATAAAATGATAGTATCGAATTTTCATTAGCATCTTTCAAGGCTATTGCTTCAGTCCATAGCATAAAGTAATATGTAGCAATCAAAATCCATTTGTGTCCATGTGAAGAAGGAAGATATATCATGCCAATAAAGTCAAGGCCCCACTCCATAAAATGTTGATCAATTTAAATAGGTTGTAAAGGCAGTGAAGCTAAACATTATTTTCCAACAAAGAAATAAAATTTCTTACACTTTCTAATCCATTCAAAACATTCCTTCAATATGTTGGGCCAATAGTAACCAGATTTCATTATTTTTAAGGTTGTAGTACGTGCTAAAAAATGACCTCCTGCAGGTCTTTCATGAAATTCTTATAATAATCTTTGAATTTTATCATATTCAACACATCGCTGAAAGATTCCATTGATATCTCTTTTAAAGAACACATAATCAATAAAGATATAGGGTACAACTTGTAATCTGAAATACCTTCATTTATTATTGTCCATACCTTTCAGATAGGTGCCATGCTATAAATAGTTAACTAAATCAGTCATCCATCTTGATTCTATGGTCTCTTGAGCAAGTTCAGGTTGCTGATTTTCTATTTGAACCATGATGTCTGATTGCTGATACGCAATTTCAGCATTTTTCTTTGAATATTCTGATTCTGGCTCATGTTGTTTTTCAATATTAGAAATTATCTGTTCACACAAACCTTTTCCTCGAATTGTCTTAGCAACCATTATATTCACATCATATTCCATAACTTTCGTTATCCATCCTACTCTTTTCTCATTCAATTCTTTATTTAACAAGAAAGCTTTCACACTTGGATGAGAAACACGAACATGAATTTTATTGTTTGAAATCATGTACTTGAAATTATTTAGCCCACTGACAACTTAAAGTACTTGTTTTTGAAGAAATGTGTACCTTTTTTTCGTAATCGTGCAAGCTCTATCCAAAGAAAGCAATTGGCTACTCTATATTTTCATCATTAACCTGAGTTAATATGAATGAGATTGTTTCAGCTCCTACAAGTGCATACATTGTAAACTATTTATTAAAAATTTTATTTGCAAGATTAGGGGGCTAAGAGATGGCTTTTTTGATTGCTTCAAACCCTTCTCTCCCTTCCCTGGTCCAAGAGAAAGTTTTCTCTTTCTTTAACATGGGTGTCAATGGTTTAACCAATGCTATAAAATCTAGAAAAAATCTTCTAACAAAGTTGATTTTTCCAAGAAAAATCTGTAATGCCTTCTTATGATGAGGCAATAATAGATGTGATATGGCTTCTATTCTAGAAGGATCAATTGCTAAAACTTTCTTAGAAATAATATGACCGAGTAATTTTCCTTGATGTACTGAAAAGATAGAATTTTTGGGATTCAAAGATATTCCAAACTACCTGCATAACTAAAAAATATGCCTTATATATATTAGATTCTCATATGAATCTTTTGAAAATATAGTAACATCATCTAAATAAACAAGGATGCATTTATTTAACAATCTATGAAATGCCATGTCCATTGCTCGTTGAAACATTGCACCAACATTTGGAAGGCCAAAAGGCATTATTTTGTAATCATAAGTACTCCACTTACTGGTAAAATATGTTTTGTACGTATCTTCTTCTCAGACTAAAATCTTATTATATCCACTATAACCGTCTAGAAGAGATAGTCTATCTGAACCAGAAAATGTTCTTAAAATCTGATACATATTTGGAAGTGGGTAATGATCTTTTAATGAAGCTTTATTAAGATCTCTGAAATCCACACATAATCTGATTTCTCCATTCTTCTTCCTAACAGGAACAATATTTTCTACCCAAATTGAATGCTTAACTGGAAAGATAATACCTGATTCAATCAACTTACATAATTATGTCCTCATTAGAGGCTCTATTTTAGGATTTACAGGCGTCTATTTTTTCCCAACTAGTTTGGAATTTGGTTGGAATTCAATAGTATGTTGAGCTAAACTGAGATCAAATCCTTTCATTTCTAGGTATCTCCAAGCAAAATCATCTTTAAATTCTTTGCAAAGATTAATAAATTAATGCTTTTCATCCAAGAAGCATACCTTTCCTAGAAATAATTTGTTTCCTTCATCAACTGAGATCTCCTCATAGTTATCAGCATGCATTGACATATTAGTTTTTTCTTTCCTTACCTGATCATCAGTTCTCAAGATGTCTTCTAATGTGAATAGACCTCGAGGTAGCTTATTTGTATTTAATTAAACAATCTTGTCACCATATAAGTGTTGTAATTTATCTTGATTTACTATGGAAAATTCAGTTTCTTGCTGCAAAAACCTACAAATTCAAATCATTATCAGGTATAGAAGGCCTGACAATTAGCTTGATATGAGGATGGATTTTTCTATTTTCAAGTTGTTCAAGCACTTCAAAACTAGCACCAATTGCTGCAAGTCTGTCTACATGCTTATTTTCTATTCTAAGAATGGACTGTTTATTAATAGCCTCAAAATCTTCCATTAATTCTAAAACTCTATGTATGTAAGACTTCATTAATGGATTCTTACAAACATTAAAATTTCTTACTTGATTAATAACCAATTCAGAATCACCAAAAATCTATAGCATGTTGATTCCTCTCTTTCTGGCCCAAAGTAAGTCATGAATTAATGCTTCATATTCAACTAGGTTACAAGTGCATGAAAATTGGAGACTCAAAGCTAAGAAATAGATTTTGTTTTTTGGGGAAGTGAGCATAAAACCTACTCCTTTTCCTTTCTTATTCTTGGCTCTTTCAAAATGAAGCTTCCAAATCCCTTCTGCTGCCTTTTCTATTTTTGTTAGCAACGGAAGTGGTGTGTTTGCTTCGTACATACAATACACACCAAATATATGTTATTCAAATTCCTTAAAAGGTTCATGGACATGTTTTTCATGTGTCTTTTCATCCATAAACAAGTTAGAAACACCATCTAATGCTGAAACATGAGCTACATTATAAAAATTAGACTGGTATAAGGCTGCATAATTAGCTACTACATTGGAAGAGTCAGGCTCAATGTGAAATCTAGCCAATGTTTCTAAATTAATTGTAACCTTGGTGCCATAACGTGTAGTGAAAAATAATGACCAATCTGAATAGAGATAACCTCCTATCTTTGCTATGAAATCTCTAGATAAGCATATAGCAAAGTAGGGAGGTGAATCTACAACAATAACATCTTGCAAAATAGAAACATTGTGGCAATCATGCAATGTTACCTTTAAATTTATGATGACACTAAATGTATTAGTTCTAGTTCCATCAAGCTGTAAAACACTCTTTTCTGTAGGTTCATACTATAGAACCAATTTTTCTGTAATTACTTTTGGCATAACTTTGTTACTTGCACAATTATCCACCATGTAGTTATGAACAAGATGCTTTCCAATAATTAGTGATGAATAAAATGGTTGTGGCTTCTTGATGTCATGAGCATTTACAAATTTCTGAACCATCCATTTAACCTCTTTGATGCAGTCTTGTTCCTTCGTTCCAAGGACCATATCTGCTTTGTGAACTTCTTTTTCTGTTGTTTTAGAAAAAACTGCATCTTACCTAGTTCATGAGAAAGTAAATCTTGTTGTCCTGCAATACTTAGAGCATCCCACATTGAGATGTTAACATTATGCTTTTTCATTACATCAACAATGTTAAAAGAAGTAATAGTTTTAGAGACAGATTCAACTATTTTAGCATAGGCCTTAGAAAAAATTGATTCTTCTTTAGCTACCTTTGATAGCTGTGGTATAAATAACCTTCTTGGATCAGGCTGTAGTTGTTTTTGCTGCTCTTTACCAGCTAAAACAATTGCTATTTTTTGAGGAATAATAGGACTGTTAGTTGGTTTTGGGGCTATAGATGTTGCCTTATCAGTGACAGTGGGAAAAATAGGCCTATTTTGTTGTTTATGAATTTCAACAGCTTTTCGTTGAGCTCTAGTAGTAACTACAATGAAATCATCCTCACTAAAACTGACTAAATTCTGTTCATGTGCATTATGAACATGAGTATCTTGCTGCCCACTCTCCATTTGAGGCATGAATAATGTTTTAGATTGAGGTTTTGTGACAAGACCTATATTCAGAAAATCTTTTGGGCAACTTGCAGCTGAATGAGGTTGATTACAAGGTTGGCACCACTATGTTGTAACCATATTAACTGGGACTAAAGCATTAGATGAACTAGGAGACTTTAGGTTAAATTTCCTTTGTTGATAAGTCTTCCTATAATTTTGATTTTGCTGATGAGGCTGCCTATTTTGCTGATTTTGTTGATAAGGGGCTTGATAAGATCCACTCGGTAATGAAACTTTATTATCAATTGAAGTCATCTTGTTTCAAAAATTCTGCAAAACTTTAAGCACATCATTTTATGGTGCTGTAATAGTGGGTTCCACAATGGTGATAGGTTGTGGGATAGGTGCTAAATCTACCAAAAAGGCATTGAAGGCCTTGGTGGTAAATTTTTTGCTTGAATAAGGCTATTTTAAGCTTTTATAGCAATGTCATAAGCATTCAGAAGAGTATTACCTCCCATGGAATGAATCATAGTTCAAATATCACTATTTAATGCTCTGAGATGATAAAGGAAAGAGTGATTAGCTTGAGGCTTAACAATTGTTGGGATTCTTTCCTAAGTTCTAGAAAAATGAATGTTGAAACTAGACATGTATTCATGAGGGGCTCTTTTAATAGTAGACAGTTGTTCTATGAGGGACAAATAATCTGAGTTATCTTGGAACTGTTTAAGAAAATTTTCACCTAAATCATCCCAAGTCCTTATACTTCCAATCTCTAGATTTATATACCATTGCAAGGATTTTCCTTTAAAGGATGCAGCTAAAAGTCTCAAGGCTACGTTTTAATGAGTGATATTATGAACTGCACATAAGGATGCAATGTCTTTAATGTGCTCTATCGGTGTAACCTGATTTTCAATAGTGAATGATGGCAAGATTTTCATGGAAGCATTAAGGATATCATGATAAACAATAATTATTAATGGGCTACCATTAGTAAAGGTCACAAAATTCCTAGGTGCTTGAATAGCCATTGGAAAAACTGGGATGTGAATAGAAAAATTTATAGGTGGTGAAGGAATATTAGGAGGAGGGTTATCAAAACCAGGTCTATTATAAGGTAAAGTATTACAAACTCTTCACCTTCTTGTAGAATTCAAAGGTAAAGAAAAAAACTCAGGAGGAATTCCTCTTACCGATGATCTTGTAGTCACTTTAGGCATGGAACATATTGTAATACTAGTCTAGAATCAGGTGTACGGAGTCACCAAATAGATCTTCAAATATTTAGAATAAATTTCTACAGCCTGTTATCCCAAAAGTAACTCTTGATCTACTAGAAATATGTTGTAGATCTGTTGTAGCTATTTGTAACTTACATGCAGATCTGATTTGTTGTCCCACCGGGCGTGCCAAAAACTATTGTCTCGAAAGTGCACCCTGTAGAGAGATGGTTGCATGTGTTCTAAGGTTGTAAAATTGATCTCTCTCTTTCGTAGATACAATGGAAGCACTTTAGGTCTATGGGTATAACTATTTTAAGGTGAGTCTCCGGTATCAAGGCCAGTTCCTTATTACTGTATCCTAAAATTGATTTTCTGGGATTTAAGGGTAAAAAGAAGACTGTAAAAGGATTTAAAATGAGGTGATACACCAAATTTTTATGATTTCTTTGACTGGGTATATGCACAATTGATATGAAAGGGATTTTGATGCACAAACCAATAGTTTTCTAAAAGAATATTAAGGGAAAACACTTTGAGTTATTGAGGGAAAGTATCAAAAAAATAATACTAAGATAAACATTCACATTAATATCATACAGAAATTAATGAATTTGTAATAGTTAAGATGATTAATCAGGGGATTTACACTCACAAGATTAATGGAACATACACAAGACGTAAAATAATTGGAAAGGTAGAAAATACTTCACATTAAGAGGGAAAAACTAGCAAAAATTTCTTCAGCAATCCTGTATCTAAAAATTCCTCCTTTGTGTTTTACCAAAGCACACAATGTATAGAAAATTTGGTTTCCCACCCTTCCTTAAAATAGGCTAAACTTGTACTCGCCCATGCATCCTATTTTTATCCTTTATCTATTAATAAATAAAGGAATAAAAATAGAACATGTAAATACAAAGAGACATTAATAGCCATCGGTTACACTTCAGTTAACTGCAGTTGATTGTTATATTTTTAAGAAAAGAATGGATGATTAAATTGCAAAAAATAAGTTTTTCTTGGTGAGAAAGTCTTCTTCCTTGTGTATGTCGATTTTATCTTCTTGTTGATTTGTCCTTTTGCTGAAGGTATGTGAAAATACTCTCTATGTAGTGATAATATTAGCACTCTCTAACCACGATTGAATCTGGTGAAAACAAGACTTGAATTAAGATGCAAAAGTATTGCAAACTTAATCATTTTTGGTATTTAAAATATTGAGCTCCATTCAAGCTAGCAAAGCTATGTTAAATTTCTTCTGTGGCCACCATTATTGATTTGTTATAGTTCGACTGAAGGTTCTTCTGATGATGAGCTCTCTACTACATTACCTCGAAAAAGAGTTGTCCATGTAGGATGAATTTTGAAATGAGAATGGCCCTGTAAAATCTTGTCTTTTTTGCTTCTCACAAATATTTTGCATTTTTAAATATTTGGCCCACCCATGCAATTTTAATTTGGGTCTCACACGTGTCTATATCTAGTGCTAGCGGGATTAAAGCTTGCTTTTATAACTTTATGACTTTTTCTGAAAAAGGTTCAAAATTTTAAAATGCCCCAGTGGCACAGCTCTCTGATTTTAACTTTTAATATGAGAGTGGATTCATGGGTGACTTTAACACTTTACTATTTTTACAGAAAACCTCAAATTCTGAAAGGATCCTAATGATCCGCTTCTCCCCATCTGAATTGTTGAATACGTTGCTTTGTTTGGTACTTAGTGGGGCCACGGGTTACTTTATCATTTTATTCCTTTTGAAAAAAATATTCAAATTTTCAACCTGACCCGATGATCCACTTTTAACTTATTCAATCGCGGCGTTAGTGGAGCAGTGATTCACTTTAAAATTTTATTCCCTTTTCAAAAAGACTTCAAATTATTAAATTGGTTGGACGACCCACTTTTGACTTGTTCAATTGATGCTTTGAATTTTGCTAGCTCTTAATTTTTCCAGTGGAGTCACGGGTCACTTAATAACCTTTCTCCTTTTTCAAAAAGCTCAAAGTTATAAAGGCATGAAAAAATATGGTGATTCACTTTTCAATAAAATTTGGTGAAGTGTCCTCTTGTGGGCCCACGATTGACTTTTATACTTTACTCTATTTCCCAAAAGAGCTCAAATTCTCAAATTGACCCGACGATCCGCTTGTTGAATTAATTCAAAATGATTAACTTTTTATGCTTCAGTGGGGTCGGGAGACACTTTAAAAATTTGCTCCTTTTTCAAAATAGTCTAAACGGCAAAAAATATTCCGGCAATCCGCATCTCCACCTCTACAGTAAAAATAGGCCACATATACTTTTGCGGCCCTTCCAGGAACTTTATCACTTTTATGCCCTTCTCCATAATGTTTTAAAATGCAAAAAATTTCCACCTCTCCACATCCAATCAAATTTCATTGGGCCCACAGGGGCAATTTTGACAATGAAAAAAGTGTTATGTTTTCCAAAAAGATGCACTGTTTCATATGGGTTAAGCTAGGGTTTGCATTGATTTTGGTGATTTGATTTCATCCATTGATCATTTGCACGATGTAACCTCATTCTTCAATCTTCTATGTTTCTGACTTGCATTAAATAAAACTTGGGCTTCATCCTCAGCCCTTTGGTCTTTGTACTTTTGATTCGTGGCAATTGATTCGAAAATCACCCAATGAGTTAATTTACTTTGGTTTGGTTGATGAAAAAAAACACTTGAAAACCCTAAGGATTTCGCATTTTCATTCTTGAGCTCTATCCAAGCTAAACAAAATCTGAAAAAAATTTAATAGATGTCATTGATGAAGCTTTTAAGCTTAGTCCTTCTATAAAAATGACCATCCGTTGCTTTCTGGCATCTGTATCTTCATTATTTTGAAAAAAGTGGTCACATATTTGTGTTTATCATAATCTCCTGACTGTACATTACTCATTTTGATAAATATTGAGCTCGACCTTTTAAGTGGTCACCATTGATGAAGCTTTAAGCTCAAGACTATATAAACGCCATAATGTTTAGCAAACAAAGGTAAGATTTGACCTCTTAAGCACCATTGTTACTTTGTCTTTGCTATTTCAAGTTCGAAACACTGATAATCATTTTTCCTTTGCATTTTTAATGTGATTTCTAGAACAACATTGATCTTTGAGTTGAAATTCATTCTAGGTTCTCCTTTTTGGCTCTGAATTTGATGAGGCTTTTCTCAATTCATACTTGGCATGATTATGTATTTATAGTCTTTTAGATCAATGGATTCATTGCCATGTCCCCTAAACGACTGTTAATTTTGACTCGTATTTTCAAGATTTGGCCTTGTGCATTTTGGGTAATCATGTTTTTCTTTGTAATTTTAATCTCGTTGTAAGTTAAATCCAGATCTGTTGTGGATATTTTCATATTCCATCTCCATTGGCCTCGGTAAGGCTCTGAAAAATATCTATCTTCAGTTGTTGATGAAACTTTAAGCTCTGTATTATGTACTTCTGATCACCTTGACTTCTATGTGATATGTGACTCTTCTGAAGCTTTGGATCTTGGTGTCTTTGATGTTTTTTCCCAAACTCTGTGATCCCCAATTTAGATATTTCTTTGAGAATTCGAGCTAATGATATCTATTATTTTTCTCTGAAAATATACTCAGATTTTGTTTTGAACCTCTATAGCATCTTTACCATAATGCATGAGTTGTCTTTAGTAGTGCACTTAAATTCATGAAACCTATGTTCCCTTCATGTTTCCTCGATACATTCCTTGGAGTTGTATTGCAATAAATCTATATAAGGACTTTTACCTATCCTGTATGAATGAATTATTTCCTCAAAATTTGTATGTGCACATGTATTTTTCAATTTGTTGCTTGAGATATTGCAACCAAGATTTGGGTGTTCCTCTTTTGATATAGGTATCTGAACATCTTGCTCCTTTTGATCCTGGAACTTACAGTAATAGTAATTTGATCGTTCTTCATTTCATGAGATGTATGCTGGAAAATTTTAAAATGTCCATTTTACATGGCGAAGCCTTGTCAAAATTTTCCCAGAATTCTTTCTTCTTTAGTTGCAATCTGAAACATGTACTTTGTCTGAAAGTATCTCCTATTTTCTATACTGCAACTTCTTCTATCTCTAGAATAGCTATTGAACTTTGAATTTCATTCTTGATTCATTCCAGCATGTACTTGTGATTTATCAGCTTCATGTACCATAGGATAGAAGTCATTGAAATCTACAATCTTTATCTATAGTGAGGATTGTATATTATGATTTAGTTCTTCTTGGCTGCAACATGTACCTGCACACTTAAGAAAATAGTTAGAAAATATTTAGGATTTTTTGCCTCTATTATGTCCATATTTTTCTTTTCTTCTTTCTCCTTCTTTCTGATCTTCAAGTTATCAATATCTCTTGTTGCTAATACATCCATATGCATGAATTAGGACAATATAGGAATATGGATTAACCTTGAGCTCTTAACTGAGAGTTTCCTCTTTCCTTCTTTTCAAGTACAGTGTTTGCAGTAGTGAAGATGAAGAGAGAATAAGCTAAGGATGAAGATACATTAACCAAAGGAGAAAATCCAGGGCAATGATGGGTTCCTTCATAATCCTCTATTTTCTCTTTCATACATGTGTACCTCTTATTTCAGTAGATGTACTTTAATTTTCAGTTACATCCCACGGCTTGTGTGGGAACATTTGAAATTACTTATGAATAAAAAATTGAATTCTGAAATTGAGTTGTGTATTTATTTCTGAATTTCAACTTTATGTATGGATTGTACGATGAACTAAAAAACTCAGTAATATAATTGAATGTCTTAATCATGAAGGAAAGAACATTAAGAATACTTTTAACATCTAGTAATGAACTCTGATTTCTGTAATATTTAATTATGTTTTCTACTCCAAAACTTAGCATTTCATCTATTCTGCAATTAGATGTCTTCATCACGACAACACAACTATCCTTCGGGGATTTGTGTTCTTTTGCTGAAGATAGTCATGAAATTGTAGACTATGTTATCTGTTACATTTTGTAACAGCACACATAGCTGCACATTTCATGTAATCATTAATTAATTCAGTAGTAACAATATTGTCTGAAATAAACTCCCCTCACTTAGGTATACTTCACCAATGCTATCCATCGTAAAAAAAATTTGAGTTGCCTATTTGTGCACAAGTGTAAAAATTGTCAAAAAAATACCTTTTTTTGAACCATTGGGATCTATTATACCATATTTTGGATGCATGGGGTGAGGTTCATTGAATATTTTGAGCAGTGTGTTTTTTGGGGATACTAGTCCCATGTAAGTGTTTCGAGTTGGCATGGTTGGGTTTGCAAAAACATGTCAATGAATAATTATCTCTGATCCTCTGGAAAATTTTGTAGGAATTTATTGAAATCATGGTACGTTCTTACGTCGTGCCCGCAAACCGTATGTAAACCGCAATATAAATCATGATCATAATATCGAGGCCATTGATTTTCCTTGTTGTTGTTTGAAATTACAATTATTTTTCGATTGATTGTTATAGTTGAAATTTGGGAACCCTTGCCCTTGGTTTTGGAATTGATTAGGATATATGTCTGGGTATTGGCTAGGATTTTGGGTATGCATTTGTCTTGATTGCTGAGGTTTTGGTTATTTTTGTTGTTATTTTTATTGCTGTTATTGTGGACAATTAAAATCTATAACGTTTACTAAAGGTGAGAAGTTATTATTTCTCTGATTGTTGTCATTGTTGTTATTGTTTTTGTTGTTTGTAGTACCTGTATTGGGAGAATTAATAACATTGGGTTTCTTGGGTTGTTCAATGACACCATCAGTCAGAACCCTACGGTTCTTATTAAGGATATTTGTTCCTTGACTATTTCTCATGTTTTGTGAATAAACGAGGTTATTTTGGTTAGAAGTGACTATATTTCCATTTGCTCCATAAGTCTTACGACCACGGTCAATGGCTTCTTTGTCAATTCGGAGAGAACCCTTTAACACCTCTTCATACCTCCTTAGTGGGAACTTTTGAACTTCCTCCTTTGTCTCCCTATTGATGGAGTGGAGGAACAAATCACAAAGCTCCGTCTGATCCATGTTTTGAGCACTTGCAGAGGAGTAGAGAACTTATCGCCATCTTTGAATTAAGTGAGCTTTATAATCGTTGTGTTCTTGCTTGATATGAAGGAATTCTCTATTTTTTTTCCTTAAAAGTTTGTTCATATCAAAATCCTTAATGAAATCTGACACAAGTTTTTTGAAGGAGTGTATTGAGGCCTCTGGTATCCTATAGTACCAGTCAAGAGTGATTCCTTCTAGTGTCTTAGGGAATATATTCACAAAAATGGCATCCCACGGGAGTAGCTCTCGAATGGTCATTATGTAAGATTTGATGTGAGCGTTAGGATCGCCCTCCCCTTGTAAATTCAGAAGATAGGGAAATGGTAGTGGGAGTATGACTATCTGGATGGATAATTCTTGAGGCTCTTTTAGATATTCAAAATAGGTCCCCATTGCATATGTTTCAACCATTGAAGATCCTTGTTGGGGAGGTGGAGGTTACGTTGGTTGTTGAAATGGTACAACATAAACATTCATTGGGGAATATGCCATCCCCTATTGCTGACCAGAAGGATCCAGGTAAGTGTTCATATCCCCCCGTGATGATTTAGAGTACATGTATATGTAGGGGGTTTGACCACTTTGATATGGAGTTGTAGGCACGAAGCCAAGAAATGTTACATTTCCGGATGGTATGGTGTTCAAGAACACACTTCCGGATGGTGCCTATTGTAGGTACCCATATGTGGTGTGAAGGGTTATACCGAAGGTACCAGTCCCAGTTAGTAAGTCTGCATGGTTTGGAGTGATTGTATAAGTTGGACTATTCTGAGTTATATGTACTTGTCCATAACCCTATGAATAATGAGAAGTTATTGTTTGCACTGTGTATGAAATTTGAGCATTTTTGGAAATTTCTAACTCTTTTTATTTGTCCACTAATGCCAAGATGACGTTACCTTTTGATGGGGTGGTGTTTTTTTAGGTGTTTACTGTTGAAATTTTGGGGGTTGTTGAGGAGTGTGGTATCCTACTATTAACTATTCCCTATGCTTCCACCCCTCACATGCAATGTTTTGTTTGTTGGAGGGGTAGTGTTATTGTTTTGGAGAAGGACGTCACCATGTCATTGCAACTTGTCAAAATCCCGGTTCATATTCTAGAAATTTTGTTCACTCCTGACGAACCATGATAAATAATCCTCATCTAGATGCGGGAACTGGCCCAATTACATACTGATGGGTTGTTGAAACAATACCCGAGGAGATGATCTTGCCTCTCCAATGAAATTCACGTTTTTAGAACTTCATTACTCATGAGGATATGTTTGTGTGATTTGGTCAATCTCCTCAATACACATAGAGGAACCAACATTGATTCCCTATAGAAGAGGATTTTGAGTGCTTGAATGATTATCTGCCCATGTTGAGAGTGAAGGTGACTCTTATTGTCCACCTGTTTGATAATTGTATATGTTATAACCTTGAAGGGGTCGACAATATTCATCGAATCCTGACATATTTGGGGGTATAAGAATACTCGTTGAATAAATGGAAAATTTTAGAGACTAGATCTTCACGTTGGGTTCACCAATTTTAAATGGATGAAAATTGACATGCAACCATCAACCGCACTTGACCCCCCAAGGTCATGCCATAGCATCCAATTATTCTTTTGTGTGGCTAACTATAGGAGGATCAGTGACTAGGATCTAGTAGTGTGATCTCCTGGTAGCTGAGTTAGAAACTGGGAGATTTAGAGGCTATAAACGGGTAACGTAAATTCCCTATGGTTTATTTTCCTAACTTGGATCTAAGTGTTGGTCCAGTTTGAAGTGTCCATGTAAATTGAATGAAATTAAAAACCTAATCTAATACTTGAAAGGAAACTAATCTAAACAAATCAAAAAACTGAAATATCACAATCACATACAACAATTTGCTTCTATTATAAATAATCAAATCTACTTATACAATAAAACTAACTGAACAGGATAACCCAGTGTGGTTATTCACCTGTGTTAAGTGTATGCTAACATAAAAAAAAGAACTTTTCCAATTAATATATGATATGTAGACAACCTCCTACAGATATTCCCTCCTTGAAATCCATTGGGATAGGAAGAAGAAGATCTGTCACCAGGTGTTTCTATGAAATATTCAAACCCTCTTGGAAATTAACTAATTAATTGCAAATGAAAGGAAATTGATTTCTACTCTATTTTATATGATATAACAATGATAAATAGCATGAATGAAGGAAATCAAACAACAAATCCAACCTAGAATTCACAGAACAAAGTTAAATCCAGCTCTGTAGTAATTTTTCCCACTAGTTTGTTCCATTCTTTGTTCGTGTGTTCATACGAGTCAAAGGAATTGGGAATGTAAGACAAGAACATGAGGAGGATCTTGAGAAATGGAAACTTGAAGGTAGTCTATATGCAATGCAAGTAGAAGAGGGATAACACAACATATCTGATCTTGGCTATGCAATTCCTAGCAAGATTGTGGCAGCAATACAACGAAAGATAGATAAAAATTCTTAGGCCTTTTTATTGAAAACAAGCATGGAATATATAGGAATTGGGGCTGGGATGTGCATGCATACACAAAGAAATAAGAGGTAGTTCCAACTAACTAAATCTATTTAAAAATAGATGAGTAAGGAGAACAAATAAATTAATAATATTTTTAGACAATTTGGCTCACGAACACATCCTAAAAGTGAAGTTAAGTGAAGTTTCGCATGTTAGAAAAAATACATGACAGAATATGGAAAAAGTGAGCAAGACCTCCACCTTTCTTAGGTGGTGGTTTCAGAACCACCGCCCAGGAAGGGCAGTGTTTCTGGCACTAAAGGCCAAAACATGCATAGAAATGAAGGATAAGCTAAAAGAAAGCATGGAAAAGCTAAGTATAAGCATCCAAGCTATAAATATACACTGAAAAATGGGGTTTGGATCTCGAACACCTTCTAAAATGACATGAATCATCATTGGGGATTTTTGTAACCACTTTACGAATATGTAGCACCTGTAATTTTGGGTGTGTGCAGTTATCTTTGTAGCTTGCTAGTTATTTTTTCTTACTGTGATAATGTTATGAACCAAGAAAAATGAATCTTCACTTTGGAAAGCATAAGAAAGTTAAAAATGGATTCATTTTGAATTGAAAAATATGTACTCCTTTTCTTCTTTCGTAGTATATAGATTTATTCTTTAATGAATATGAACTTTGATTGATATCGTTAAGCCTTGATGCTCCTTGAGTTCACTTCAAATCTGTAAAGTTTGACTGTTATAGATCTAAATTTTACCACTGGGTTTGTACAAATTTATGGACATCTTCTTCATTTCAAAAGCTAAAATGTGTTTTCACTCCTTTGCTATTTTATTAGACTTGGTAACTGTCAGATATGCTAACTGCTATTATCACCTTATCATAGACTGTAACTATTTGATAAATTTGGTTCACTACTATGCAAATTTAATCATGATTTTGAATATTCAAGATGTGTGATTGAAACCATAATCCCCCATTGATATATGTATTTTATTTTATGAAATTTTCTAGTGTCCTGATTTCAGTTCTATCATCATTCATTGATGAAACTGATTCAGCTAGTGACCATCTTGATCTGCAACTCTGAATTTGTATTTACCTTCTAAATTACAAAGCTCTATCTTCATTTCTTCACTTATCTTGTATCCTTTTCATGATTGTCTGAGTCATTTATGTTTGATGAATTTGTCTAAGTATTGAGCTTCTTGATTAAATTATGTAATTTTTGTACTTGATTATCCTAAAATGAATGCATTACTTTTATTTATCTTTACAAAATGTTGTACCTTATGATATGAATATTTCAAAGTATGCAATGGTTTCCTTTTGTATTCATCAATATTTAACTTCTTGGAAGGTAATTTTAAAACACAATAGTTAGTGTTTCTTTCTTTCTTCTTACATGTACATACACATTTAGACAAACTATCTAGGAAACATCAGGTTTTTTTTCATCTCTTGTGTTCCATAGTGATTTTTGTTTCTCTCCTTTCTGTCTGTCATGATTAATTTTAATGCCATGATCTTCTGAATATAGTATTCTCTAATCCATATCTCTTACTTTGGTGTACATTATGCCCTTGATCTTAGGTGATCCATTTTCTTGAAGATAGATAGCACATTAGTACAGATTACACCCTGAGCTCTTTCATTGATGTATTTGATTTTTTCCTTTAATGTACATTGATGGGATAGATGATGCAGAAGATAGAGATGGATCTAAAACTTAAGAAATAAAGACCAGGAGAAAAACAAAGGAAATGATTTATTTCTTCTATACTCTTTTTATTTTAGCTTTATGTATGTGTATCTTGTATTCAATAGTCATAAGTTACATCCCACAGATTGTGTGGGGAACATTAAATTTCTTCATGAATAAGTGACATTAATTTCAGTAATTGAGTTTTATACTTCTTTATGAATTCAATGTTTATGATATATATTGATTTTATAACGAAATAAACAATTCAATCACATGATTATTGGTATTTAAACATAAAGAAATAATGAGATTTTATGTACCTATAACTTAATAATGAACTCCTATGAATGTAAATTACAACCTTGTTTATTATTTTTGAGTTTAACATTTCACCTAAACTTTGATTCCATCCTTCCTCAAGGTAATGAATTTTTCCTTTGGGGATTTTTCCTTCTGTTCTTAAGACGAACACGGAATGACAACCTATGTGAGGTGTTACATTATGTAACAACACACATAGCTGTAAATTACATGTTGGTAATCAATTGTTGCAATAGAAAACACAATAAAACGGTATGAATTTATTTTAGTTGGGTCCATCTGATCAACACTTCTCATTTGAAAAAAAAATTGAGTTTCCATTTATCTAGACCATTTGGCATGGAGTCAAAGGATATAACAAAAATCTACCTTTTCTGAAAGAAATGACCCTTCTAAAAAGCATACTAAAGTTGGGAACGGATTTGGTAAACCAAATAATATGCACAAATGCACCTATTGAATTGAAAAACATTGTAATGTGCATGAACTACACTTATTGAAAGGGAAATTCTACTCTAACCAGACACTATAGGATTTTCAATAACAATGTTTAACAAACATACCATTCACAAGAATGGGAAGTTCTTCTCTGTCCAACCTTGAAAGGTGAAATGCATTTTACTCTTTGTAAGATGAAATAATATAAGGACCACTCCATATTGTATCAAAATTCATGTGGTTTCCTATATTTTCATGATCAACATTCCATTTCGACACAATGTATCCTTCATTGAAGACTCTAAACATATCTTCCATGTTTATATGAGCTTGATCTCTTAGCTCTTACAACTCCACTAATTCTTCATAACGAACATGCATCGGTTAATTCTCAAGTAATTCCATTTGATGTAGTAAATATAATGTGGGAAAATCAACTATGATGGATATTCTCGCCTCACATACATAAACAATCTTAAATGGTTAATTGTGAATTGATCTTTTAGGAATGACTCTGTTAGCCCAAAGTCCTAAATTTAACATCGGTACCAAGCTCTTTGGTTTTCCTTGATTTTTCTTCTGATGATCCTCAAAATATTTTTCTTATTACTTTCAGCTAATCCATTACCTTACGGGTAATAATTATATGAAGTAATAAAATAAATTCCATGCTTGACATCCCAATCTGTTACCTTTTCACCAAGAAATATTAAGGAATTATCTGAGATGATAGTTGATGGAACACCGTATATGCAAATTATACCTTCATAAAATGATAAAATTGAAGTCTCATTAGCTTCTTTCAAGGCTATTGCTTCAGTCCAATGTGTGAAATAACTTGTGGAAGTCAAGATACAATTGTGTCCTTGTGATGAAGGTGGATTTATCATGCCAATGAAGTCGAGACCCCACTTCATGAATGGTTGATCCACTAAAATAGGTTACAGGGGAAGCGAAGATAAATATTGTTTTCCAAAAAAGAATGCACACTTCTTACACTTTCTAATCCATTAAAAGTAGTCCTTGAATATTTTGGGCCAATACTAACAAGCTTTAATATTTTTTAAGGCTATAGTACATGCTGAAAAGTGGCCTCCATCAGGTCCTTCATGAAACTCAGATAATACTTACTACACTAAATCATAATCAATACGTCGCAAAAAAAAAATCATTTATATCACTTTTGAATCACACACCATCAATGAACACATAAGTTACAACTTGTAATCTAAAATATCTTTATTTATTCTTGTTCATACCTTCCAGATAAGTAACATGCTTTAAGTAATTAATCAAATCAGTCATCCATATTGATCCTTGAACTTATATATTGAGGTTTACTTGCTGATTTTTAGGCTGTAATAAGATTTCTGACTGCTGATATCTAATTTTAGCATGCTGTGATGAATTTTCAGATTATGTAGCCTGCTGTTTTTCCATATCAACAATCAGGTGTTCACACAATCCTTTACCTTGAACTATTTTTGTAGCACAGATGTCAACATAATACTCCATAACATTTGTAATTCAACCTTGTCTCTTCTCATTCATTTCTTTGTTCAACAAGAATGATTGAACACTTTGATTAGAGACTAAAACATGCATCTTATTATTGGAAAGCATGTACTTGAAATTCTTTAATTCTCTAAGTATAGTAAATACCTTTTTTTTAAGAAACGTGTACCTTGCCTCATAGTCATGTAAGCTCTTCCTAAAGAAATCAATTGGCTACTCAATATTTTCATCATTAACCTGTGTTAATATGGCTGAAATGGTTTGATCTCCTGCAAGTGCATACATCATTAAATCCTTATCAAAATTTGGATTCACCAGTGTAGGAGCTTGTGAAATAGCTTTTTTGATAGCTTCAAATATTTTTATTCCTTTTCTAGTCCAAGAGAAATTTTTATCTTTCTTTAACATGTATGTTAATGGCTTGACTAATGCTATAAAATCCAGAACAAATCTTCTACCAAAGTTGATTTTTCCAAGAAAAAACTGCAATACTTTCTTATGATGAAGACAGGATAATTGCAAAATTAGTTCAATTATGAAAGGATCAATAGCTAAACCTTGTCTAGAAAAAATATGTCGAAGTAATTTACCTTAATGGACTTAAAATATAGACTTTATGGGATTCAATGATATTCCAAACTACCTGCAAAGCTGAAAAGTCTTCCTTAGATGCATAAGATGATCATCAAAATTCTTCGAAAATACAGTAACATCATCTAAATAAATCAGTATGCATTTATTTAATGTGCTATGAAAATCCATGTCCATTGCATGTTAAAACATTGCACCGGCATGAGAAATTCCAAAAGTAATTCTTTTGTAAGCATAAGTACCCCAGATTGTGGTGAAAGTTGTTTTTTGTTTGTCTTCTTCACGCAAAATAATTTAATTGTAGCAACTATAACCATCCAAAAGGGATAGCCTTTCTGATTCTGAAACTGTTCTTATAATATGATCCATTTTGGGTAGCAGATAATGATCTTTTAATGAATCCTTGTTAAGATCTCTAAAATCCACACATAGCTGGATTCCTCCATTCTTTTTCTAAACAGGCACAAGATTAGATATCCAAATTGAATGTTTATATGGAAATATAATAGCTGATTCAATCAGTTTGGATAAATCTTTTCTCATCAATGGTTCAATCTTAGGATTTACATGTCTTTTTTTTTTACCTAACTAGTTTGGAATTTGGATGTAACTCTATGGTATGCTGGGCCAAACTGGGATCCTATCCTCTCAAATATTTCTATTTCTAAGTAAAAACATCTTTGAATTATTTACATAAATTAAAGAAAGACTATTTTTCAGCTAAGGAACATACCGTTCTGATAAATAATTTTTTTTCATAATCAAATAAGATCTCTTCGTAGTTCATCTGGTCACCGTAACAATGTTGCCATTTTTCTTGATTAACTACCAAAAATTATGCTTCTTGTTGTAGAAATCTATAGATTTTCTCATCATATTTGAAATATTACCATCTTTCTTCATTATCACGTACTGAAGGTCTTATAATCCGCTTTATATGTGGTTGCACTTTGCTATTTTCAATTTGTTCTAGCACCTTAGAACTAGCACCAACTACTGCAAGTTTGTCTGCTTGTTTATTTTAAGTTCTTGCAATAGATTGCATATTAATAGCATCAAAATCCTCCATTAAGTCTGAAACTCTATTCTTGTAATATTTCAACAACGAATTCTTACACAAATTGAAGTGTTTTACTTGATTAATTACTAACTCTAAATCACCAAATACTTGTAACATTCTGATACCTCTTTTTTTGGCCCATTGTAAGCTATGAATTAATGCTTCATATTCATCTACATTACAAGTACTTGAGAATTACAAAATTAGAGTTGAAAAATACCTTTCATTTGTAGGGGAAGTAAACATCAAACCTGAACTTTATCCTTGTTTATTCTTCGCCCCATTAAATTGAAGCTTCCATCAGCCTCTTGTTGTTTTTTCTATTTTGGACAAAAAGGGGATTGATGCAATTTCTTCATGAAAAAAAAAAATGACAAATCAATTTTTCTACCCTTTTTTGAAGGGATCATAAGAATGTTCTTGTTGAGTTTTTTCATCCATAAATAGATTAGAAACACCATCTAATGCAGAAACATGTGTTGTGATGTCAAAATCATAATGATTTATGGTTGCATAATTTGCTATAGAATTTGAAGAATGTGGTTCAATATGAAATCTAACAAAAAAATTTGAATTGAATGTAAATTTAGTTCCATAGCTTGTAGTAAAGAATAAAAATGATCAATATGAAGAAAGATAACCTCCTATATTTGATGTGAAATCTCTTAATAAACATAAAGAAAAGTAGGGAGGTAAATATACTAGTGTAACATCTTACAGGATAGAAACATTTGATGCCACGTAACGTTACCTCCAAAATTATAATGATGCCAATTGTGTTAGTTATTGTCCCATCTAGCTGCAACACACTTTTCTCTATAGGTTCATACTGCAGGCCTAATTTTTCTAAAATTACTTTAGGCATTATTGTATTGCTTGCACCACTATCAACCATGTAGTTACGAACTAAATAATCTCCAATAATCAAATATAAATAAAAGGGTGGTGGATTTTTAATATCATGAACATTTAAAAAAACATTTACCATCCACTTAACCTCCTTCATGCGATCTTTCTCGATTGTAACAAGAACAATATCTACTTTCTAAGATTCATTTCCTGTTGGTTTTGATGAAATATGCAACTTAACAAGCTCACGAGCAAGTAGCTAATCCTTTCCTGGAATACTCAATGCATCCCATAATGAAATATTAGTATTATGATTTTTCATTATCTCAACAATATTAAAAGAAGAAACAATATTTGAAAAAACTTCTACCATTTTAGCATAAGCTTTAGCAAAAACTGACTCTGATTTAGTAGCTTTTGAAATATGAGGTATGAATAATATTCTAGGATCAGGTTGCAATTGTTTTTGCTACTCTTTAGGAGTTGAACTGCTTGATGTTTTTGAAGGAAAAACAAAGTTGTTTTCTTTTTTTGACCTGTACTTGTTGATTTATCAATGACTGTAGGTAAAAAATGTCTATTTTGTTGTTTTTCTTTATCTTGTTCCTTTTTTTGAGACCTAGTTATAACTACAATAAAATATTCTTCTCAAAAACTGAATAAGTTCTGTCCAAGTGATTTTTGACTCTAAGCATCTTGCTTCCAACCCTCCATTTGAGGCATAAATAATGCTTCAGATTGAGGTTCTGCAACAAGGCTTATATTCAGGAATGCATCTAGACAATTATTAGCTGAATGAGGATGATTACAAGGTAAAAACCACTCTTATGAATCCATGTTCACTAGAAAAAGAGTGCTAGATGAAATAGGATCTTTAGGACCAAATTTCCTTGGCTGATAAGGATGTCTATAGTTCTTATTTTGCTGAAATGGCCACCTATTATGTTGATTTTTCTGATATGAAGTTTTGCAAGGCATGTTAGACTGGGTAACTTTATTTTCAATTGATGTTAATTTGTTCCCCATTATCTGAAAGGATTTAAATATTCCATCTGTATGTGCTGCAACAACAGATTTTATTATGGTAATGGGATGTGGAGCAGGTGCCAAATCTATCATAAGAGGCATAGAAGGTCTTGGGGCTAATTTACCAATTTGAATGAGGTTATTTTCATCCCTAATATCAATATCATAAGCACCTGGGAATGTACTTCTTCCCATATACTAAATCATGGCTAAAATGTTGCTATTTAAAACTCTAAGATAGGATAGAAATGCATGATTAGATTGAAGCTTAACAGTGGCTGGAATTCTTTTCTAACTTCTAGAAAATTTGATGTTAAAACTAGCCATAGATTCATGAGGAGCTATTTTGATTGTAGATAGATATTCTATAAGAAATAAATGATTGTAATGTTTTTTAAATTACTTAAGTAGTTGATCCCCTAATTCATAGAAAGTTTTTATGCTCCCTATTGGGAAAGTTTTGTACCATTGCACAACCTATACTTTAAATGATGCAGTTAATATTCTCAAGGGTACATCTTCATGATTTATGCTACGAAATCCACAAAGGGCTGTAATATCTTTAATATGCTCATTAGGGGTAATCAGATTTTCACTAGTAAATGAAGGTAAACCTTTCAGGGCAGTGGAAGGTATATAGTGATAGACTTGAATTACTAAAGGGTTGCCATTAGTAAAGGTCACAAAATTTCTAGGTGGTGGTGGTGGTGGTTGCAATATTACTAGGATTCAAACACCAAGATTAACATGTGGTGAAGGAAGAGGAGGGGGGTTTCCAAAACTAGGCCTATTATAAGGTAAGGTATTGCAAACTCTTATTCTTCTTGCATAATGTAAAGGTAAAGAAATCAAATCAGTAGGAATTCCTATTACCGATGTCTTGAAATCACTTTAGGCATGGAAAATGTTTAAAAAACTGGTCTGAAATTAGCGTTATGAAGTCACCAAATAATTTCATTTGAATTTCAATGGATTTTTGCAGCCTTGCTCTTTGAAAAGTGATTTTATTTTGCTGTAAATTTTTGTAATCTACTACAGATTTGATCCGTGTCCCAGTGGGCGTGCCAAAAACTATTATCTCTTAGAAGTTCACCCTTGTTGAGAGATGATAGCAGGGGATCTAATCTTACCTTATCTCTCACTTCCATAGATACAATAGAAACATCACAGGTCTATGGGTGAGCCTATTGTTGAGGCGAGTCTCTGGTATATGGGTCGATTCCTTATTGATGTATCCTAAACTAACTTTCTGAGGTTTTGAGGGTAACAAAAAATGATGCTGACACTGAATTCAAATGGGGTCATACACCCAAAATATTGAGGGCTTTGGCTAAGTATGTTCATAAACCAATTTTTTTAAGGAGAATCTTAAGGAAAAACATTTATGTATTAAGGGATAAATCACAACAACACAACAAGTTAAACATGCATACTAATACTATAAAACAAATATCAGATTTGCAACAAGGTAAAATAATTAAATCAGGTAATTAACATTCACAAGAGATAATAGAAATATATACACTATTGCAAATAATTGGAAAGGCAATAACTAGTTCTCATTCAATGGTAAAACTGGCAAAATTTTCTTCAACACTCCTACATCCAAAAATTTCTCATTGTGCCTTGTTATTGAACTCAATATATAGCAAAAATAACTTCACCAAACCCCTCCTAAAGATAGGCTATAGTCTGTACTCACCCATGCATGTTAATTTTACCCCTTTATCATGAAAAATTAAAGGAATAAAAATAGACATGTTGATTACAATGAGGTAGTAATAGCCTTAGTTACAAAAATACACTTAGACATAGTGTAGTTTATTACTCTATTTTTGATACAATAAATCTCGGTAAATACTTTAGTTAATTTTAACCCTTGCTTCATGTGCAAGTCTTCTTTAATGTGCATGAAACTTCTTTGAACTTCTTCTTTATCATGTAGCTGATGATTTAATAATAATATTTTAATCCTTTGATGTGAAACTTGCATACTCATGCATTTGCAAGGGTATTTTTTCTTCTTCTCATTTTTTTCATTTTGTGATAACATGCAAAAATTCTAATAAATTTGGTCCATATTATTACAAATAATCTAACACAATAATATAATAAAAACACTTAATATAAAACACTATATAAAATTCATCCGGGATGATTTATTCATTGATAGAAAGTTTAAAATATATAGGAGGATGTTCTCCTTAATACAAGGAGTCAACATCAATCCTCAAAAACTCTCAATCCCAAATATATCTTTCCATGAATCTCTCAAGCTCATATTCTAGTGGTGAGATAAAATCATGTACACAAATACAATTCTATATTATTATGAATGAGTTGTATTGTCATGACAACTCTATTAATAATAATATTACAAAGCTATTAGTTGTAAATATAACTCATCCTACACATTATAAACACTATAATGTATAATAAACTAATGTGAGCACTAAAAACAACTATATATTTGTAACATTCCCCCCCTTAGTTTGAATGTGGTGGAAAAACATTCACACACTTATTTAAAGTATGCTCACCCATGTGGCATGCCCAACTTGGTTCATGACCTTGATCAAAAGAAAGGCTCTCTCCTTCCATGGTATTAAAAAGGTTTACCAAAAACCTTGACATGACAGGAACCATCAACTGTCCACCTCATGTGGTTTTTTGGATCTCCCAAAAATATTTTTAAGATCCACGAACTGACTTAGATTGGTGCTTTTGATCTTCTACAATGTTCTAGCATCAAGGTAAAATGCAAGAAATATCACTCACATAGGAGCTCACTTATTATAATAGTTAAACATGTATGATCCATATGTTCTTATTTGCAGAAAGTAAACACACAACTGAAATAAAATGCCACAACATCGTTGTGCAGCCCTATTGCTTGTATTCGGTGAGAGGTCAATTATTGACCTCTTTCCTCCATTGCCTCCATTGTCCAGTAGATGATACTTACTTAGTAAATAAAATTTTCAAAATTATAATCATTGTCATCAATCATTGGTTCTTCCTTATCATAATATTTTTCTTCAATAACAACCATGGCATTCTCTTGTAGTTTCCAGTCAAGTAGGTCTTGAGCTCTCAGTTTACAGTTTACAATCATATGACCAGGTTATTTAGAATAGTAGCAGATAAACCGCTTCTTTGAATCCTTGGAAGCTTATCATTTCTTGGAAGAATATTTAAATATTATTTTAACAAATGATTTTTCATCTTTATTTTTTCCATACAACACACTTTCTTCTGGATCAATATTCTTATCTTTTTCATCTATCAATAAATACATTAGATCTTCTAGGCTAGGATTTATTTTTCTTAGTGTAAAAACAAAGTTGGAATAACTAGAAGTCATGTTATTTAGTAATATAAATTTCGCATCATCATCAGAAACATCTACTTTTATCCCTTCTATTTGATTTAAAATGGAGTGAAACTTAGCTATGTGTTGTACCATGTTGTCACTTTCCTCCATCTTCAGTCCAAACAATTTATATTTGAGAGATATTGTTGCGATTCCTATTTGGGATCCAAAATGCTTGTTAAATGTAGTCCATATGAAATTTGAGCTTTTTGAAAAGTCTATATTATGCAAGTAAGAATCAGATAGTCCTAGGCCAATAATTGTTATATCTTTTTGATCCTTTATTTCCCATTTGGTGGCTTACTCTGCATCGATTGGTTTTGGTATTTTACCATCGAAAATTTCCCACAATTATTTGTTAATTAACAATAATTGGGTTTGAAATTTACAGGTATGAAAATCTTTACCTTCAAAATTTTCAATATGACTTAAGTTTTCCATTATGGTTGTCAAACTCAGTTGAAAATGCACCCTTACAATAAACTAAAAAAATGAAAGTAAAATTTTATGAAATTTTATTTTCGATTAACAGTAGAAAGCATATGATCAATGCAAAGATCTCGAAAAAACACATATTTTAAAAAAAACATCTTAATCTGAGTTACCGGCAGAAATTAATGGCAACTACAAATTTTAAATCCAACATCTTTCTAGACCCCTTTCCAAAAATTGAATTTTTTAAAATAGAAATTTGTTTTCTATACTTGTTTTTTTTTCACTAAATCCAAAAATGGAAAACAACAGATAAGTAGAATTTTAACTCACGATTTTTCATTAATTCATACAAATAGATTCACCACTCAGGGAACTCACTTTCCACGATTGGATGATTAGTCACGGAACTTGCATCGTAGATCTGGGAATTTCCATTTCAGAATTCAAGTGTAAATGGGTGAAGTTCAGAACAAAAAACGTGGCTTAATGTAAATGCGTGAGTCCCCACTTTAAAACAATTAATTTCACAATGATCAATGAAAAAATATAATTACAGGCTTTATAGCAGCGACTTCCATGTGGAAAGGAGGATCTAATGCAAGCTTGTAAGTGACATTGCTAGATATGAATGCATATCTATTATCCAAGCGTAGAAGTACCAAACAGAACATGAGCTTACATTTAAATATAAACTCCCAATCATGTATGTCGTAAAAAATACTTGGATGCTTCAGAAATACGTATGGAATTCTTGACTCTCATTGTTGGTCACAAGAACCCTAGTGCTCTGATGCCAAATAATAAATTTGGTCCAGATTATTACAAATAATCTAACACAATAATATCATAACAACAAAGAATATAAAATAATATATAAAATTCATCCCGGATGATTTATTCATTGATAGAGAGTTTACAATATATAGGAGGATGTTCTCCTTAATACACAAAGTCAACATCAATCCTCAACAACTCTCAATCCCACGTATATCTCTCCATGAATCTCTCAAGCTCCTATTATAGTTGTGAGATAAACTCACATACACAAATACAATCCTATATTATTATCAATGAGTTTTATTATCATGACAACTCTATTTATAATAATATTAAAAAGCTCTGAGTTGTAAATACAACTCATCACACACATTATAAATAATATAATCCATAATAAAATAATGTGAGAACTAACAACAACTATATATCTTTAACAAATTCCTCCTATGCAAAAAAATAATAATGCATTTATCTTCATACTTAGCAAAATTATTCAACTCCATGTGGGGACCAGCTATGCACATGTGAAAGATTAATGATTCCTCCTTTCAATTTGAATACTATTAAATCTCTTGTATCCATGTTTGAGTAATTAATTTCAGATGCCCTATGATTTCATGGTTTAAATGCAATTGTGATTCTATTGCATACCTTGTATTTTGTTGTGCAAAATTACTTTTGAAAAGAACCTGAAACAATTAGTTTATTTTGAGCTCTGCATTTGGTTTTCGGGTTTAACCATGAAATGTTGATAACTAACAATTTTCTATATTTTATTCTTTTACGTTGGTAATTGAACCTATTAGTTTCATAATATTGAAAACCTTGATAAGTGTGTAGTATACTCGCAAGTTTTGTCTTTTTCTACCTTGAAGCTTTGAACTCTACACTCCGTTTGACATTTATGGCTTCATGAAGATGATATCTATTAGCATTCTTATTCTCATATTTGGAATTTCAAATGATAAATGTTATATTTGTACCTTGAATAGTTCCTTTCTCTTACTGTGATCATGTTATGAAATAAGAAAAATGCATCTTCACTTTGCAAATCATATACAACTTAACAGTGGATTCATTTTGAATTGAAAAAGATGCAGTCCTTTTATTATTTTGTAGTATAGAAATTTATTCTACACTGAATATGAACTTTGACTGATATCATTAAGCCTTGATGCTCCTTGAGTTCACTTCAAATATGTAAAGTATGACTATTATAGATCTAAATTTTACCATTGGGTTTGTACAACTTCCTTGACATATGCTTGAATTGGCAACTGTCTGATATGCTAACTGTTATTATAACCTTATCATATAATGTAATTGTTAGATAATTTGGTTCACTACTATGCAAATTTAATCATTATTTTGATTGTTCAAGATGTGTGATTGAAACCATACTCCACCATTGATCTATTCATTTTCTTTAATGAAATTTTCTAGTGTCCTGATTCCTTTTTTTTTATCATTCATTGATTAAACTTAGTCAGCTAGTGTCCATCTTGATTTGCAAATCTGAATTCATATTTCCCTTTTGAATTACAAAGCTCTATCTTCATTTCTTCACTTATCTTGTAATATTTTCATGATTGTATGAGTCATTGATGTTTGATGAATTTGTCTAAGTATTTAGCTTCTTGATTCAATTCTATATTTTTTGTACTTGATTATCCTAAAATGAATGCATTACTTTGATTTATCTTTACAAAATGTGGTACCCTCTGATCTGAATATTTCAAACTATGCAATGGTTTCCTTTTGTATTCATCAATCTTTAACTACTTGGAAGGTAATTTTAAAACACAACTATTAGTGTTTCTTTTTTAGTTCTTACCTGTACCTGCACATTTAGACTAACAAGTTAGGAAACATTAGGCTTTTTGGCTTCTCTTGTATTCCATAGTGATTTTCTTTTCTTTCCTTTCTGTCTATCATGATTACTATTAATTTCACGAGATTCTACAATATAGTATTCTCTATTCCATATCTCTTACTTTGGTTTACCTTATGCCTCTTGATATTAAGAGATCTATTTTCCTAAAGCTAGATAGCACATGAGTATAGATTAAACCCTGAGCTCTTTGAATGATGTCATCTATTTTTTCCTTGCAGGTATATTAATGGGATAGATGATGTAGAAGATAAATATGGAGTTGGAACTGATGATTTGAAGACCAGGAGAAAAAACAAGGCAATGATGGGTTTCTTCTATGCTCTTTTTCCTTTAGATTTATGCACATTCATCTTTTATTCAATAGTCATAAGTTACATCCCATGGATTGTGTGGGAAACATTAAAGTTCTTCATTTATAAATAACATTAATTTCTATAACTGAGTTGTATAGTTCTTTCTTCATTCAACTTTTATGATATGTATTGATTGTTTAATGAAATAAAAAACTCAATCACACGATTAATAGTATTTAAACATAAATTAATAATGAGATTTTATGGATGTTTAATAATGAACTCTTTTACATGTAAACTGTAACCTTGTTTTTTCTTTTTGACTTTAACATCTCAACTAAATTGTGATTCCCTTCTTCATCAAGGTAATGCATTTGTCCTTTGTGGATTTTGTGTTTCATGGAATGTCAACCTATGTCAACCTTGCTGAAGATGAGCATGGAATGTCAACCTATGTGAGATGTTACATTCTCTAAGATCACACATAGAAGTAGATTGCATGTTTGTAATCAATTGCTGCAACGAAAAACACAATAAAACTATATGAATTTATTTTAGTTAGGTCCATCTCATCAACAATTCTCATTTGAAAAAAAGTTTTGAGTATCCATTTTTTTATGAGTGTAAGAAATGTCAACATTTCTAGAAATCCTACGGGGAAAGTTGGCTGCTAGCTTTTAGACCAGTGCCTTTCTCTAGTCCATTGGGCGTGGAGTCAAAGCATATAACCAATTTCTTCCTTTTCTGAAAAAACCAACCCTTCTGAAAAACATACTAAAGATGGGAAAGTATCTGGTAAACTAGATCACATGCACGAATGCACTTATTGAATTTAAAAAAATTGCAATGTGCATGAACTGCACTTATTGAAAAGGAAATCCTACTCTTACTAGACACTATAGGATTTTTAATAACAATGTTTAAGAAACATTTCATTCACAGGAATGGGAAGTTCTTATCCATCCATCCTTGAACGTTTAAATGCATTGTGCTCTTTGCAAGCTGAAATCATGTAAGGACTACTCTAGATTGTATCAAAATTCATGTGATTTCCTAGCTTTGCATGATAAATATCCCATTTCAACACAATGTCTCCTTCATTGAAGACTCTGAACTTATCCTTTTTATCAAATATTCTCTTGATCTGTCTCTATTTTTTTCCATGTTTAGATGACATTGATCTCTTAGCTCTTGTAGCTCCATTAATTCTGCATAACTAACCTATTGGTGTGTGTTATTTTCCACATCTTCAGGTGAGTCATCTCACTTAGGTGAGAGCATAGGTCCATGTGTCATTTAGGGGTCATTATGATATCCTCTTACACATCAGTACGTCAACGCATCAGTGCATCAGTGCATCATACATGTCATTGGGAGTTACACTTCTATTCTGGGAATGTAACTCCCCTCTCTACTTTAGTTGTCATGATTGCAACACTGGAGGTTACTCAGCACCTCCTATATGTACACACCATTTGATCTATGAGACAGAGGAGAGTTTTATGGCTTATTGAGGTTCTGCACATTTTTTGAATATTTGCATGCACATTTGGTTGATGCTCGCTCCTCTCAATGTCTCTTCATGCTATCATTTGCACGTCCGTTCATGTGCATGTCATCCCTCCTGATCCTCTCTTACGGGTTTTAAACCCTATTTCATGGTATCAGAGTGGATCTTGTGGATCCATGCACTCTTCGGTGTTTCTCGTGTGTTTTCCAGCTTCCAGCGTGATATATAGATTCCCGTGCATGTGTCATAATGGATATTTTGACCGTGCTCTACTTGCACTGATTCTGACATCATACCTCTCCTTGGTTTGTTCGTGTGTTCGAGTTATTTGGGTGTTTTGGCTTTGCATGAGTTGGTTTCAGTCTATTACAGTTTGAGGCTACATTTCAGAGGTTGTGAATCCGTGTTTTTTCAAAATGGTGGGCTCAACATTGGCTTGGTGGATTGTTTGGGTTGGCTCATTTTTCTCTCAACATCGTTTGGTTTGGTCTTTGAATGAATGGTTTTTTCATTGCTTGGATTTTTATAGGTTAAACACATTTACTTTGGCTTATGCTATTGAGGGATCTACTTGTTTTTCTTGTTGGTTGGACATTGATCATACCAACCCTCTTCTCGTCCCTCAGGCACATCAAACCTACACCTTTTTTGAAGCTCGGGTTTGTCTTTTTTTACATATTCTGGCCCGATCTCTATGAATTGCATGGTAATCATCACTCGTGACTCGTGGAATTATCTTGGAATCCCCACTCCAACTCATCCGCAGCACATCTCCTGTTACAATGCCTCCACCCACTCAGTCTGCATGCATTGTCATCCTACAGTGGATGGTTACACTGTTGTTATGTATTTTTACATGTTCCTCTACGCAGTGGCCTCACCCTTCATCTGCATGTGGTGTGGGGGCTCAGCTTGATGGTTATCACCAACTACAGAAATTCACACACTTTTCAACTCTGAGTTTATGCATTAAAAACAACTCAGGTTGCATTTACCTCCTCTCCGTGAACACATCTCCACGTGGGCCTCCATTCTCAAGCCGCTCAGTCAACACTAGGTCAGGTCATCTCTTCCCTTTTAGAATTGTTAGGTGGTTAAAATAATCTCTTTTTTAATGTTTTGAGGTCAAAAAACATTCACTTGGAATTGTAATAGATTTTAGACTATCATTTTGCTTGTTTTAATGTCCTTCATTCGTGTGTCGAAGACGGATGACGAGCTCCGGAGTTGGCAGGAGGCCAATCCCCCATCACAAGAAAAACAAACCCTACCTAAAATTTGATGTCGTTTCCAATGGTTACCCACATGATACCCTTTGCACTCATTTCGAGCACTTTTTTAATCTGTTTGCAGCATTTATTGGCATTTTCCATCAGTTACGGGAATCGTAATAATGCCATAACTTTTGACTCGCAAATCATTTTTGAGTTATTCTTTAGTAAAAGTTGTATGATTTTTCACACATTATGTGATGAAATTGTAAGTTCTGTAAAGGCACTACTATATAAAGTTCCACATTCTGGTGTGGTTAACTAGCACTCTTGGGCTTTCACACGTAAACACATTATCGGTTGAGTCTGACGTCTTTCTTTCGTGCACCTTGCACTTTTGATTTCACATCATCGAGAGTGCTCTTTCTAGAATTGAGCATCATAGGATCACTTTACAACCTCCCCCACTTCTCACCGGGAGCTCGGGAACTATTCAACTTTGCGTTCTTCCATGGAACATTACTTCGCTCACGAGGGTCCTTCACCCTTCTTACTTGGGTCAATTCCCACACCCACTGATCATTGTCATCTGGAGGACTTTATTGACACTTGTGACCATGTATTTGGTCACATGATGATGCATGTATCCAAATCTCTCTGGTTCACGTGGCAGACTAAGATCCACCCCACTGTGTCTAGAGCATTCTTCAGTCCCTCTATGAGACCCTTCACATACTGTTGCCATTGTTGCTACTGCTAATTAAGTTGTCTCCTCTTCTTTTTGTAATGACAGTTCCTCTAACATAGACTCGCTTGGTTCTACTTCTGATGATGAGGATTTTACACCCAGTTCTGATGTCGATAGTACTACAAAGGACTCTTCTCCTCTTTCTCTCACTATTCCAGAGAGTGTTGACACATCCTACATCTCATCAAGTATCGAGCAGTTTCCTACTCATCCTCATACAGTCATCACACCTTCCTCCTTTCCACCTTTATTGTGCGAGGTCACTTTCACTCCTCTACCTCCATTAGATGACTCATACCTATCTGACATCGCTCTTTTATTTATTAAGCCCCCTTATTGGGACGAGTATCTACCAGACGTTAGTCATCTTTTCACATAGTACTCTTGTGATGTGCTATAGGTTCCTCATCCATCTAAAGGTATTTTAGAGGATTTCATCATCTCCGTTGTTGGGAGTACCCCTTCTGGGATTCTTACCACTTCCAATTTTTCGAAGACCTTCATTGATCCACCCTCAGCTGTGGATCCCTTTTATATTGTGGAGGATTTTTTGTTCCCTTCACATCACTTGGAAATCCTCTCTGTAGGTGTTCCTCTTTTTCACTCTGATAGTTCTATGCATGTGGCATTACCTTCGGTTCTTTGGCACTTACTCGCTAGACCTATTTCACACTTCCATGCACCAGAATCAGAGTTCTTCATGTTGCTAACTTTAGTTTCCTTTGCGGAGTGGGTGGAATTCCAGCATGTCATTTCTGTCCTTCCTAAGGGAAGGAACACAGTTCGTTACGGGTGGCTCTTCTTCAGTCCAAAGGTAGAGGATCTCATCATCAATATTCTTCTAGGAGACTTCTTAGAGCTGCAGAGTTCATATCCATCCATGGCATCTTCTGCATTCCTCTCGTCTCCCTCTTCTTCTCCCTTCTTCTTCTTCTTTCTTAGATATTACCTCTTTGTACATGGGTACCCTTTCAGGCTCGTCTATGGCCAGGACCCATATTTGGAATCTTTCTTAGATTAGAGATTGTGTTTTTCTCTTGTGGTGGATGTTTTTCCCACTGGGTTATCCTTCACTACATGGGATCTTTTTCTTCTACGTGGGTACTGTACATACCCAAAATTGTAGGGTACTACACCACTGGAAAGATGTTACAAATAACCCAGTGATGATATATGTCTCCTCGCAAGGTGTTCAGGATCCAGAAAAGCTCGCCAAGTATACGTTTGTATCTCGTATGCCTGACTCGGCCTGTGCATGCTTTGTTCTACCCTCTACCCCCTCGTTTCCTTGCAATTTGGTCTTAAGTGATGAGACCACCACCCGTCCTAGGTGATGGTTCCATGATCACCGCCCTGCACAGGGTGGCAGTCTTGTGCGCATTTTCAGAAAGTTCCAATGATCGCGTCAAATGTAAAAATTTCAATTTCTATCCACATTTTTCAGCTACTTTTCTTTGCATTTATGTTTTTGCCACCCTGTGAATAATGTTTTCACTTTGTTTAATGGTAAAAGAGTTCCATTCCAAGTTACCTTCTAGTGAATGCATTTACTATAAATAGCCAACATGTTTTCAAACAAATGGCCCCTCTCCTTCTCTGTTTAATCATTCAGTCTTTTGAGTTTCTTGCTTAGAATTCCAATAGTTTCATGTTTTGCATCCATTGTTGGTCTTCCTTTGCTTTTTAGAGGTCATTCGATCTTGTTGTTTCAATATTGCTTCATTGTTGTTCCATGCAAGTTAGTTTAGAATAAGATAGTTTCATTCTTAGATTGGAATCCATTTAGAGTTGCAGGTTCTCTTTAGTCACAAAAGATAGTTTCTAGAACTCCTAATACATTTTTTTGTATTCCCATAATAAATTGCACTAATAATTACATAGTCATGCTCTGTTCACTTGCACTATCTCTCTCTTACTCGCATTGTATTCGGTCTATATCCAAAGATGCCTTTTTTTTAGTACCTTATTCTACTAATGCTATCATATAGAAGATTTCCTAGATTCAAGAGAACATGAAGGAATGAGGAGATCACACTGAGGGGATGAAGTCACGCACAACTGGATTTACCACTATTCTGTAAACTCTAGGTTTGAGCTATCAAAGTTCTAGTTAGAACGTATCAAACAGAGTAGTAAATTATTTTATTTCAGTCAAAGCTTGCTCTTGATATCTCTAGGGAAGTTGTGGGGATTGATAGTTTCTGAGAAACTGTGATTCATTCCTCACTTCTAAGGTAGGATCAAGAGTCTTTCAATTTAAAACAATTAGTTTACTAGATATTTACGATAAATTCACAACTACACAGGAAAATAGCTACACTGGGCTACTTTGCTTGTTTTAATTTTGTTACTAGATTAGTTTTCCATTTTTTAAATATATTAGAATAGCTTCTCTTTTAATCTCGTTAAAATACTTCATCGAAAATACAAAAATAAAAGAATACATGCATAGTGTAGATACATCTTTCATAATTATTTTATTAGTTTTAGTTAAAAGTTGAATCATTTTGCATGACAATCACGGGACCTAGAGAGCCCAGAGAATACATATTTGAACCAATAGTGCCTCAACCAAATCTCCCCACAACACTACCTGATATAGATCAAGACCTCAGGATACAGGTCTTTCAAGCAACGGTAAACCTACGAGCAATTAGTGAACAACTAAGAGAGTTAAATATTGAAGACGACAAGGCATACACATTTTGGTCAAATCATCCTAACTATAAATTGCCTTGATAGGATATTCGTATGAGTGTACAAGGAATCAAAAGAGAACAAACATTTGGTTACGATCCTTTCGTTGCACAACCCAACACAACATACCTCCTCATTGACATAGATACTAGCTTACGCATTCAAGTTTCCAGAACACCTATAAGGTATTTTGAGAAAATTACACGACTTCTAGTTCTAAATATAGAGGCTGAAAAGGCATATGATTATTGGATAATCGGAAGGAGAGATTAACTCTTCAGATGACCATAGGAGGTCCGACACAACCATGAACTTAAGGTTGTGATCCATAGGTCCCACAACCCAATGGGCCTATTGATCGATCAGACATTGATGCTAGTTTACGAACACTAGTATTTAGGTCCTCACTGCTCCCACTAGACATCATTACACAATTCTCCTTATTAACGTAGAAGTCAATCAAGCTAAGGATTTCTGGACTAGACCAAAGAATGTCCATAAAACCCCAGAGAATCCACTACACCTGCCATCACCTTTTTTATGACCTTGTCTGGAAATATACATGAAGCTCCCACAGGTCACTTCTCATGTATCCAACAGCCAATAAACAAGATCTCAGCAGATCTCGACATTGATTGGAGCCTCCGAATAGCTATTATATCCAACCTATCCATTACAGAAATTCAGGTTAGGAGGGCCTTCCTCACCTTAGATTGGCATATTCCATTATTGCGTATTGAGGATATAAGTTTTCCCCATTAGTTTTTATATATCCATATATATTCCACATTCACCAGTCATCTCAGCATGACCTCGAGAGGTCGAGTACGAGGAAGAGTTACTTGTAGATTCCCATGCTCACATGCCACTTTTCCATCGTACAATACTGGTGAACCTGACATGAAGCAAACAATTCTTCCTCTTTTATTTTTATTTCTTTCATCCACCTTTGCTCCTTCCCATTATTTTGTGGGTATTAATAGACACCCCAAATATGTCGGGATACGACGCATATGGTAGACCTCTCTGAGGTCTCAAAGGAAATTATGGTCAAACAAAAAGACAACCATCACCCTCGCTTTCTGCATGGGCTGATAACTATTCAAGTGATTACTTATCATCTCAAACTCCCCCTCAAAGAACTAGTTCTAGTTCTTTGTTCCAAATTGAGGAGTTGGATCAGCTTGCAAAAACATAGAAACCATAGCCCTTAGGGTCTAACAATATGATGTTTACTGGAGAATCCATTTCATCTCCTCGGATCTTGTTCAGATCACATATCGGTAGACAGTTAGATCCACTCCCATTTTTGGATGATGAGTACTTAACACGCTATGCTAGAAGCGAACAATGATTACAAAACATGTACCCACATATAGGGAGATTGCAAATACAATCTGATACCCTACTCCAAGAAAACACCCCTATTCCTCCACCTATGGGAATTTCCCTCGATGAAGCTAGGAAAGGTAATGATCAATTCATAGCAGGGTATCATACCCCTTCACAACCTCAAGGTATACAACAAATGCCATTAAGGGAAAACATTGTTTCTTCACCAATAGAGGTCATTTCAGCCTTAGTTGAGAAGCTTAGAGGAGTGAAACTTTCTCAAGCAAACCAAAATTCATATTTTAGGCAAGCAGGAATCCCTAATCCTCCACATCACCCCAATCAGGTTGACCTCCTTACAAGAATAGGCATGTTACGCATGCCTCCTCAACATCCATATAATCACCCACAACAAACACAAACTAGGACCACGTTTTCAAACGCCACTCTAGTTGAAAAAATGATACCTCCCGACTTGGCACCAAATAACCCATACCAGAACAATGCTCCTCCCTACTCAAAAATTTATTCAAAATCACCACAAGGAGACATGTTCTCTTCTCCTAGGATGTTTGTTCCATCATAGGGATTCCCTTATGTCCCTACAAATACATATGCTATGCCATATCAACAAACCATACCACCCCCACCCCCTCAGCAAGCATCGTCGATGGTCGAGGCCTACACAGTAGGAACTTATTCAAAATATTTATAAGAGCCCCTAGACTTCACCATACGAAATGTTATGCTTCCAAGACCTATTCCTGATTTACCCAAATACAAAGGGGAAGGAGATCCAAATGCAAAAATTAAGGTTTATGCTGTAACCATATGGGAATTACTCCCTTGGGATGGGGTTGTTGCTAAGATCTTCCCTAAGACCTTAGAGGGTATTGCCCTTGCTTGGTATTACAGAATACCTAAAGCCTCAATACACTCATTTAAAAATCTCATGTTAGAGTTCATCAAAGCTTTTGATATGAACAAATTGTTAAAAACAGGAATTAGGGAATTCTTGCATATTAAACAAGAACATAATGAATCCGCTACTCATTTTATTTAAAGATGGCATACGGTTCTCTGCTCATTAGAAAGTGCTCCAAACATGGATAAAATGGAACTATGAAATTTTATTCCTTAATTCTCTCAATAGAGAGATAAAGGAAGAAGTCCAAAAGTTCCCACTAAAAACTTTTGATGAAGTACTCGAGAGTGCTCTCCGAATCGACCAAGAAGTGATAGATAGTGGTCATAAGACATATGGAACAAATGAGAAACTAATCACTCCCAATAAAAACACCGTAGCCTATCCTAATACTGGGAATGCTAATCAAGGACCTAAGATCCTTAACAAGAACCACAGAGTTACAACAGATGGAGTAACTGACCAAGTTAAAAGAGAAAACATTGTAAACATTTCGCCACCTGTTAATAATCAGCGAAATAACAATTTTACTCTAACAATCAACATGGTGGATTTTAATCATCCACCATGACCAAAAAAATAACAACAATGAAAAATCCAAACACAAGGTCCAAATCGAAACCCAACTGGATATCAGAGTCAAAACAAAAGGCAATAGCCTCAAAATTTTAACTCTTGCAACCAGTAACCTTATTAGAATTTTGGGCCACAATAGGTTTCAAATCAACAACCTTGAAATTATAATCCCAATTTGTATTGCGGTTTCCACAATTTTCAAGGCCACGATACTAGGACTTGTCGTGACTACAATAAATTCATGTAGAGTTTTCCATAAGATCAAAAGCAACTCTTTATAGATATGTTTTCAGCAAATTCTGTAGTGCCCATGCCAAACACTTATACAGGGGTAGTCTCCCCTCAAAATGCACCCTCAAGATCTTTAATGATCCACTCCCAAACAATTCTATCAATAATATGCTAGATCCTAGCGGAACAAACAAGGGTGTTATAATAGGAATAATGATCATGAAGCTTCAACTTCATTAAATCCACCAGTCGCACCCCAACTAGGAACTCGACCCCAAACTAAGATAGTTGGTCTGGTGGAGTTAGACACCGAGCTACCCGTAGAAACCATAACAAGAACACATGATTATTCTTCTCAACCAACTCCAAGTTATCCATTGAAACAAGACAACATTCAACAAATGTTGGTAAAACCCATAGGTGCCTATGATTTAATTAATGACTTAACTAAAAGCTTCTCTCATATCTCCTTTTTGGATTTGTTAAAGAAATCTCCCACCCATAGGGCTTCCCTCTTAGAAGTATTAGGCCTGGGTCATTTAATCAACATCACTCCTCCTCAGAAAATGCAAGTAAACCATGTATACTTTGACGTCTACCGTCCATGGATGCCAGATAGGGATACTGAGTTTATATTTGATATAATAAAAATGCCAACAGACGTTGAAATTGCATGAAGAGGTGACCCAACTTTACATTTACAAGTATGGGTTTACAATAATTATGTTAAATGTGCAATGATTGACGATGGGGTGGCAGTTAACATAGTCCTTCACTTTTCTTCAAAAGTTAGGATATGGAGAGACAAACTATTCCACAACACGAAATATGCTAAGAGGTTATGATAGCCTCAACGCCACCTCAATTGGAACCATAGTTTTACCAGTCACTTTAGGACCCAAGATGGTCCTCACCGAATTTTATATTATAGATCTGGAAACCAACTATAATATGATCCTTGGTCGGCCATGGATACACCACATGAAGGCAATCCCTTCCATGTTATTCCAAGAAATAATATTTCTACACTTAGGAAAAATATTTGTGGCGCAAAGTAACCCAAAACCTTTCGATATACACCTAGCTGATTTGAAGAAAAGACCAGGTGTTCACTCTGAGTTTGAACTCCCAAAAAATAAAATTACCAAAAAAATTAATTCAAAACCAAAAGAGATTTTGATACCCACCAAAAAATTGGAAATTACAAATCTAGCTGAAGACATTCCAACACTCTAAAATGAGGCCAATGTCATAGAAACAATGTCATTAGGGACTACCACAAAAAAATTCATGTTGCTAGAGAAATATTTACCTATTCTCCTACCATTTGATTTACTTTGGGAATTGCTTCTCTTCCATCAGACAATTTTTTTATGGTAGAAGTAACCGAAACAAAAGAAACAGATACGACGTATATCCCAACATCTAGTTTTCCAATAAAATATTGAACTCTCCAGTTCGATGGAGCTAGATGTCGCTTTGGAGCTAGGGCAGGAGTGATATTTACTTCACCTGAGGGAAATATCCTACCTTTCACCTTTAAATTAAACTTTGAATGTATGAACAATGGGGCTGAGTACTAAGCTCTACTCCTTGGCCTCATCCTAGCAAAAAGAACAGGTATCGATAACATTAGAGTGATAGGAGACTCGCAACTAGTTTCAAACTAAGTCTCTAAGGTATATGAAACTAAGGCTGAACATTTACAACTCTACAAAACAACGGTATTAGATTTAATCAAAGGATTTAACTTCATATCAATTAAAGTAATCCCATAATAGCATAACCTTCTCACTGATTCAATACCAACCTCATCTTCTTGTTTCACCCCAAACAGTGAGTTGGAAGATACAAATTTGACAATATCACTTCGTACTGAACCATTAGTGCATAAAATACCAACAAACCCACTCCTGACTCATGGAGAAGCTGAGAATGATTTTCCTATCATGGATCACTTTGACAGTGATAGAGCCACTCTCAAATATCTAAACACCTATGCAGAACTACACCTTGCTTACCGCATAGTGGATCTTTCCCTAATACCACATTCCTCTTCCTATTTTGAAAATCCCATGGTAGAGTCTCCTCCACAAAAGGATCTCGATATCTACGAGGTAGAAGATGAAGAAAGCTTAGAACTACCTCCAGCCCCACCTGAATTTGAAGAAGGTAACACTTATTTAATAGAAGAAACCATTGACATAAACATCGGAATGGAGGAAGAACCAAATATTTTGAAGTTGGTATCCTCATTAACTCCGTAGGAGATAGAAATACACACCCAAATCCTCAAAGAACATCAAAATTATTTCACATTTAACTATAAATAAATGACGGGCATTGCACCACAGATTGTGGTACATAACCTTGTCACTAAACTAGACGCAAAACCAATTAAACAAAAGTCAAGACCAATGAATCCAAAATTGGCTCTCATGGTAAAAGAGGAAGTAATAAAACTTCTCCAAGTGGGATTCATCAAACCCATTGACTATTCACAATGGGTATCTAATATCGTCCTTGTTCTAAAAAAGAATGGGAAGATATGCATTTGCATAGATTTTTAGGATATTAACAAAGCTTGTCCCAAGGATGACTTCCCGTTACCATCCATTGACGTTATTGTTGATGCAACAGCTAGATTTGAACTTTTGTCCCTCATGGATGGGTTCTCAGGGTATAATTAGATTAAAATATCTGAACAAGATCAATCCAAAACTACATTCATAACTCCCTGGGGAGCTTATTGCTACGTTATCATGTCATCCGGTCTTAAGAATGCCGGCACTACGTATCAATGGGAAATGACATACATATTCCACAATCTTATCCATAAAATTGTGGAATCCTATGTGGATGACTTATTGGCCAAGGCCAAGAAGCATTGTGATCATCTAGAAGTACTCTGTATCATCCTCTCATGATTAATTGAATATGGCGTCACATTAAACCCAGAGAAGTGCATGTTTGGTGTGACAGGGAGGCAAACTTCTAGGCTACATTATATCTTCACAAGGGATTGATGTCGATCCAGCCAAAATACGGGTTGTTCTCAAAATTATCCCACCATCGGATGAGTCTGGAATTAGGTCATTTCTTGGGAAACTCAGTGCAACCCAAAGGTTCATCCCAGATTTAAGTTTTTTCATTCATCCAATAAACAATCTATTAAAGAAAGATTATAGCATTTATTGGACTGAAGAATGCAACGAGGCCTTCGAAGTAGTTAAACACTTATTGTTGTCACCACCCACGCTAATGCCTCCCAAACTAGACCACCCTTTGATCCTATACTCACGAGCCACTCATGTCTCACTAGCCTGCATGCTAGCTCAAGAAGACAATGATAAATGAGAACGTGTGGTCTATTTCATTATCTGAACATTGCTCGATTATGAAACATGTTATACACAGGCAGAGAGAGAATGCCTTGCCATAGTCTTTGCAACAAAATTTTTAAGACATTACATGTTAAACCAAGAAACAAGGGTCATTGTAAAGACAGATAATTTACGAACATTCCTCACGCAAGGTTCTTTATCTAAAAAGGCTAGGCGTTTCATAACCTTAATGGGAAAATTTGAGTTAACATTTGTAAATGAAAAATCCATTAAGGGACAAATCATTGTAGATTGGTTAGCTGACAATCCACTAGATGGAGGTGATTAGGTAAATCTTGACTTTCCTGATGAGTGTATATACTTTGTCGAAACCAGGCCTGCCATCTCTACATGTCCCTGGTACACTTATATCATCAATTTTACTATGGACCACACATACTTGAAAAGTGCCACATCACAAAAAAAAAGGCGGCTACGCATTATCACTACTAAATATGTTGTTTTAGAACAAGTACTCTATCATAAATCCTTCGATGACATGCTTCTAATATGCGTCGACACAAAAGAATCCAAGAAGATTCTTTATGAATGCCATAGTGGGATATGTGGATGCCACTTCGGTGGTCATGCTACTAGTCGCAAAATACACTAGATGGGTTGTTTTTGGCCCACCTCGAACATGACGAAGTAGAGTTTGTACGTAAGTGCCACAAATGCCAAGAATTCTCTCACAAGATTCACATGCCAGCACAATATTTGTGACCAATAGCAACCACATGGCCCTTCTCCACATGGGGTCTAGACTTGATAAGGAAATTCTTTCCCTCATCAACCAATGGCCATAATTTTATAATTACAACCATGGAATATTTTACCAAATGGGTAGAAGCCATGCCTCTCGCCACCGTACCAGGTTCGGTAATTGCAAAATTCATTCTGAACCAAATCAATTACAGGTTTGGTGTCCCACAAATCATTATCTCATAAAATGGCACATCCTTTAAAAATGATGAGGTCTGTGAGTTATGCAGAAAATTCAAAATAAACCATCACACGACCTCTCTTTACTACCCTGAAGCCAATGGGAAATCTGAAGAAACAAACAAAACATTAAAGGCTATTCTCCTCAAAACAGTCAAGGAGAACAAGCGAGATTGGCATCTAAAACTATATCTAGCCTTGTGGGCCCATCGAACCTCAATAATAACACCAATAAGAGCAACCTCTTTCTCATTGGTATTCAGGGCAAAAGCAGTTCTCCCACTTGAGGTTGAAATACCCAATCTCCGCATCTCATTACAAGGGATTTTGGATGAAGAACCTTACAGGGAGACATGCCTCTCTCAACTGGAAAGCCTTGACAAGGCCAGGCTAAACGCCGAACAATGGAACAGAGCCTATGCTGACTGGATGTGCTGGAAATATAAAAAAAAGTCTATGAGCGAGAAATATATGAGGGAGATCTAGTTCTAAGACTAGACAGTTGGATTGATAAGAAAACCGGCTAAGGAAGGAAGCTCCCACCCAAGTGGTTGGGCCCATACCGAGTCATGAAAGACTAGGAAAATGGTGCGTATCTCTTTTGCACACAAGAAGGTGAGGAATTCAATGAAACTGTCAATTCCTTACGTCTTAAATAGTTTTATGCATAAGACATCAGAATCACCACTTGTACATTATAGTTACCTACATTGCATTCATCATTTAGCTTCTTCATTTTTTTCACTCATTTCGTAAAAATTTTAGTCAATGAACTTACTCTTAAGCAATCTATTACAAATTTCTGAAAATATTGTCAAAATTTTTCAAATCACATCTCTTCAAACATCATCAAGTAATTTCAAATCTTCTCATCAAGTTGGACAGACAAGTATTGACGAAAACCATACCAAGGCCTACATACTTGGTTTTTCTCTTTCTTTCTACTAGGTGAAGTTTTCCTTACCTACGGTCTGTTCTAGAAGCTTCTTGGTGTCACATCTATCCCTCTTAAATCTCTTTGAAAGAAAGGATATCCCAAAGTCACAGATTAGAAATGTCAAAATCAAATAGAATCAAAAGTGCCAAGCAAACAAAATATTTTTATTTTACACACTTCTTTGCCCCACCAACCTTCGGTGATAGTCTCGCATCTCTTATTGGTTGTGTGAGGTTGGGAAAGGAAACAAGTGCCCTTACTCACCTATATCCTACCTTTGCTGACAAACCCATGCTTCTTACCAGTGGCATAAGGCAGGGTGTGAGGGGTCCATTCACACAAATTAACAAATCTTGGTATTCTAGAAACATAAATCAAATTATATTAATTAAAACCAAATATCCAAATTATAAAGAGATCAAATCCTCAAAACCATATTTTGTCAACCAGGTTTCCATTTATAGATCTAAGTCTAGATAAGCTAGAAAGTAAGTGGCCTTCTGAGCTTGGTGGTAGTTCTGAGTAGGGTAAGTGTGTAGGCCAATGTTTGGTTTCTGCCACTGATTTGTCTATCTCTCATCGTTCCATTCAGTCGAACTCATACAATTTATTCCCTTCCCAGTTCTTGGTGTAGAGCCCTTGTATCTTACTGGTTGTGTGGAGTTGGGAATGAGGCAAGTTCATCTCTTTATCACTATACATTCATCACATTTTGCCAACATAAGAATAAATCACAGACATTGCCCAAAGAGGTCGAAAGTTCAATACTGCAATGTGTTTGTCATTGCATATCAGCATTACAAAAGCATACAAAGTAAAACAATTTTTTTATTATCATTTGTCATCCATTGCATACATTATGAAAAGCACGAAAACAAATACTCTACAAAAATCTAGTATACATTTGTAAATGAGTCACAAAATTCTAGGCACCAAGAGTCTAGATCCAAAAAGAGATATATTTATATAAATGGAGTTTCATGTACAGTGCCATCATGCACTAAGGCATGGTCAGAATTCTCAATGAGCCTGTAAAATACAAAACAAACGTACAAATATCTAACAATAAGTCGATACAAAAAAACACTATGATCTCTCAATCTCTGTGAGATACCTCAGAAGGTGTATGGTCGCACCTAGGACTCCTGATATGATGATGCTTTGAATGGACAGAGGGCTCATGATCACAGCTAGCAGTTGTGGTCTCACTATGAGAGTGACTCCTCCTCATCAAGTGCTCAGCAGTTCTATATCCCGCCAACTCGTTGCGAAGGGAGGTAATGATATTTTCCACCTTCCAGATAGGGACAAAGACAATTGTGTGTCGAACAACTGCTGAGGGATCCTCAACGTCCTCAATGAGTTAGGCCTAAGTACCATCAGGAAGAAGCAATATAGTGTCAACACACACCTAGAGAATCAAGTCTCTCCATCCCTCAGTAGTTGCTGCAAATAAAAAGGAGAAACAAACAAGTTATAAAGTTGTCCAAAATAAAACCAAGGATAAACAAAACAAACAAAAGGAAATAAACAAGTAAAAAATTCTAACCAAAGCAAAGTTGAGAAAAGAGTAGTAACTCACTTAGATCTCTAGGCCTCTAGGTAGGATCTCTAAGATCCGTGCCTACCACTGACGTTGCCGATGACTGTCGTCCCTCTCCCACATTTGGAGCAATGTGACAGCCTACCATGAACTCACCATCTCCCCCTAAATCCTAAGAAGGAAACTCCTCTGAAATCAAAGTCACCTTCTCTACACTCTGCTCTACCCTCTCGGCCTGCAGGATATCCTGAGTATCATGCCACTCAAAATCATTGTCATCCTCCTCACCTGTTCCGTCACCTCTAGTCTCCATTTTCTCTATCTCTCCCCCAGTGAACTCATCGAACTCAGAGTCCACATCAATAGGATAATCTCTACTATGGGTAGGACCAGCGGCAATCTGAAGTAAAGGTGCCCTAGGAGCACTGGCTACCCCTCGAGCATGAACCACCCTCCTAGCTGCGATGGGAACACCAGGAGTGACCATAGTCCAACCCCAGCCTCTAGGACCTCCCCGAGCCTCATGAAAAGATCTATACACTTGCCCCACTGGTGGAAATATGTCAATATATGGAAGACTGAACTGTTGTGGTACTCTATCAAAGGGGTGGATCTCCAACTTTCCCGTCTTATCTACCAGCGGACTAGTAGTGTGGCAAGCAATCAATGTAATAGTATCCTCTCCAAATAACCATCCCATGGATTGATAAGGAGTAGCCTCCATGTCTGTAGTGGTCAAAGAGGCCATTTGATGGTGAGGCACTCTAAGAACGGTCATCCCTATTCACCTCGTTTCCCCGACGGCCCCATGATCCTTTTCCTGAACACCTTTCCCATATGGAATGATGTGCTCATACACCCAACTCATGACAAGAGTGGGGTGCCTCAGTGACTGTACCTGTAGTCTTAATACCCTATACAAATCATGGTAGGTGGTCCCGAGAATGTCTGCTCCCCAAGCACAAACGTAGCCATGGCCCTCAATCTGTGTAATGATGGGAGCCATGCAATATAAGAGAGTGTCCCCTCCCTTGTCCCCAATCAATATTGAAGTAAGGATGCCCATGATAGCCTTGCGGAGCACAGGAATATCTGACTCAATAATGGAGTTGACCTTCACCCCCTTCTTTGACCCCATGGAAACAACAACATCCCCCATATATGTGGCCCACTAAACCACCTAAGATCTCGACACTGCTGTCTTGAGAGACATCCACTTCCCAAGAATCAGGACCCCCAATATGTGATAAATGTTCTCTAGGGTGATGGTCCACTCACCCCTTACTCCTGGAAATCAGAAAGTGTTTCGATCTGCATCCCAGTATGAAAATAAGTCACATAATATGTGACTAACAAGTGCAACATGAGGAACTTGTGCAATCCTCTAAATACCGACCCTTTTCAAAGTGTCTCACTTTGTCTGGGTTAGCACCTCGAACACTAAAAATGCATTAAAAATGCACAAAAATTGTAGGGTACTGCACAGCTAGAAAGATGTTGCACATAACCTAATGATGATACAGGTTTCCTTGCAAGGTGTTCAGGATCCAAAAAATCTTACCAAGTATACGTTTATATCCCGTATGCCTCACCCGGCCTCTGCATCCTTTGTTCTTCCCTCTGCCCCCCTTTTTCCTTACAATTTGGTCTTAAGTGATGAGACTACCACCCTGCTTAGGTGGTGGTCCAGTGATCGCCGCCTAAAAAAGGTCAGCGGTCCTGTAACTGTCGCCTTGCATAGATCGCTAGTCCTATGCACGTTTTCAAGAAAGTTCAAACGATCACGTCAAACGTAAAACTTCAATTTCTATCCAAATTTTTTAGCTACTTTTTTTTACAATTATGTTTTGGCCACCCTGTGAATAGTGTTTTCACTTTGTTTAATGGTAAAAGAGTTCCATTCCAAGTTACCTTCTAGTGAATGCATTTTCTATAAATACCTAGCTATTTTTCAAAAAAATGGCCCCTCTCCTTCTATATTTAATCATTCAGCATTTTGCATTTCTTGCTTAGAATTCCAATAGTTTCACATTTTACATCCATTTTTGGTCTTCCTTTGCTGTTTAGAGGTCATTCGATCTTCTTGTTTCAGTCTTGCTTCATTGTTGTTCCATGCAAGTCAGTTTAGAATAAGATAGTTTCATTCTTAGATTGGAATCCATTTAGAGTTGTAGGTTTTTTTTAGTCACAAAATATAGTTTCTAGAACTCCCAGTGCATTTGTGTTGTATTCCTGCAATAAATCCCGCTAGGAATTGCATAGTCAAGCTCTGTTTACTTGCACTATTTCTCTCTTACTCGGATTGTATTTGGTCTATATCCAAAGTTGCCTTTGTTTGAGTACCTTATTCTGTTGATGCTATCATATACATGCTTTTCTGGATTCGAGAGAACACGAAGGAATGAGGAGATCAAACTGAAGGGATGAAGTCACACACAACTAGATTTACCAATGTTCTGTAAACTCTAGGTTTGAGCTATCAAAGTTCTAGTTACAACATATCAAATAGAGTAGTAAATTATTTTATTTTAATTAAAGCTCGCTCTCGATATCGCTAGGGAAACTATGGGGATTGATAGTTTCTGTGAAACTGTGATTCATTCCTCACTTCTGAGGTAGGATCGAGATTATTTCAATTTAAAATAATTAGTTGCTTAGATATTTAGGATAAATTCACAATTACACAGGTAAATAGCTACACTGGGCTACTTTTGTTTTTTTAATTCTGTTACTAGATTAGTTTTTGATTTTTAAAATATATTAGAATAAATTCTCTTATAATTTCGTTAAAATACTTCATCAAAAATACAAAAATAAAAGAATACATGCATAGTGTAGATAATTTTTCATAATTAGTTTATTAGTTTTAGTTAAAATTTGAATCCTTTTGCATGAAAATCACGGGACCTAGAGAGCCCAGAGAATACATATTTGAACCAATAGTGCCTCAACCAAATCTCCCCACAACACTAGCTAATATAGATCAAGACCTCAGGAAACAAGTCTTTCAAGCAACTGTAAACCTACGAGAAATTAGTGAAGAACTGAGAGAGTTAAATATTGAAGATGACAAGGAATACACATTTTGGTCAAATCATCTTAACTATAAATTTCCTTGATAGGATATTTGTATGACTGTACAAGGACTCGAAAGAGAACAAACATTTGGTTGTGATCCTTTAGTTCCACAACCCAACCCAAGAGACCTCCTCATTGACATAGATACTAGCTTACGCATTCAAGTTACTAGAGCACCTGTAATGTAATCTGAGAAAATTACAAAACTTCTAGTTCTAAACATAGAGGCTAAAAATGTGTATGATTATTGGATAATCGGAAGGAGAGATTAACTCTTCACATGAACATAAGAGGTCTGACACAACCAGGAACTTACGGTTGTGATCCATAGGTCCCACAACCCAACGGGCCTATTGATCGATCAGACGTTGATGTTGGTTTACGAACACTAGTATTTAGGTCCTCACCGCTCCCACCAAACACAATTAGACAATTCTCCTTATTAAACGTAGTAGTCAATCAAGTTAAGGATTTCTAGACTAGACCAAAGATTCATCCATAAAACCTTGGAGAATCCACTACAGCTCCCATCACCATGTTTATGACCTTGTCTTGAAATATACATGAAGCTCCCACAAGTCACTTCCCATGTATCCAACAGCCAATAAACAGGATCTCAGTATTACTCGACATTGATTGGACCCTCCGAACAACTATTATATCCAAATGATCCATTACACCAATTCAGGTTAGGAGGGCCTTCCTGGCCTTAGATTTACAGATTCCATTATTGCGTATTGAGGATATAAGATTGCCCCACTAGTTTTTCTGTATCCATATATATTCCACATTCACTGGCCATCTCAGCACTACCTCGGGAGGTCAGGTACGAGGAAGAGTTACTTGTAGATTCTCATGCTCGCGTGACACTTTTCCATCGTATAGGTACCTCACGAGGCTTTTTGTCGGGACCCATTTCTCATTTCTAACTTGTTGCCTCATCCTAAGTTACGATGAACGGGGGTGTTGGTGTGTGTTATTTTCCACATCATTAGGTGAGTCATCTAACTTAGGTGAGATCGTAGGTCTATGTGTCATTTAGGGGTCATTATGAGATTCTCTTACGTGTCAGTGTGGTAGTGCATCAATGTATTAGTGCGTCAGTGTGTTAGTGCGTCATATGCGTCATTGGGAGTTACACTTCTATTCTGCGAATGTAACTCCCCCTCTTTACTTGAGTTGTCATGATTGCTACAATGGTGGTTACTCAGCACCTCCTATATGTACACCCCAGTGAATCTATGAGATAGAGGAGAGTTTTGTGGCTTATTGAGGTTCTTGCCATTTTTTGAATCTTTGCATGCACATTTTGTTGATGCTCGCTCTTCCCGAGATCTCTTCACACTTCCGCTCACACATCTAATGATGTCCACGTCATCCCTTGTGATCCTCACTTGTGGGTTTTAAACCCTCTTTCAGAACCTGCATCGGTTCATTCTCAAGTAATTCCATCTAATGTAGTAAATCTAATGTGGGAAACTCAATTGTGATAGACATTCTTGCCTCACGTCTATAAATAATCTTGTACATTGAATTTCCAACTTATCTTTTAGAATTCACTCTACCAGCCAAAAGTGCAGAATTTAACATCAGATACGAAGTTGTTTGGTTGTTCGTGAGTGTTCTTCTAATCATCCTCAAATTATTTTTGTTAGTACTTTCAACTAATCCATTACCTTGTGGGTAATAATTAGATGAAGTACTCAAATAAATGACATGCTTGACAACCCAATCTGTTACCTTTTCACCAAGAAATGCTAAGGCATTATTTGAAATGATAGTTTCTGGAAAACCAAATCTGCAAATTATACCTTTGTAAAATGATAAAATTGAAGTCTCATTAGCTTCTTTCAAGGCTATTGCTTCAGTCCAATGTGTGAAATAATCTGTGACAATAAATATCCACTTATTTCCGTGTGATGAATGTTGATTTTTCATGCCAAAGAAGTCGATACCCCGCTGCATGAATGGTTGATCCACTGAAATAAGCTGCAGGGGTAGTGAAGCTAAACATTTTCTCTAACAAATAATGCACACTTCTTACACTTTCTAATCCATTTAAATTATTCCTTGAATATGGTGGGCTAATAGAAACCAACTTTAATACTTTTTAACGTTATAGTAAATGCTACAAAGTGGCCTCATGTAGGTCCTTCATGAAACTTGGATAATAGTTGCTTCACTGTATCATAATCAATACATCACAACCAAATTCCATTTATATCCATTTTGAAGAACACGCCATCAATGAAAACATAAGGTAAAACATCTAATCTGAAATATCTTGGTTTATTCTTTTCCATATCTTCTAGATAAGTATCGTGCTGCAAGTAATTAATCAAATTAGTTATCTATCTTGATCCTTGATCTTCTAGATTGAGTTTTGGTTGTTGATTTTTAGGCTGTAAAAATATTTCTGACTCATAATATGTCATTTCATCATGTTGTAATAAATGTTTTGATTTTTCGGCCTATTGTTTTTCCATATCAGTAATAAGATGTTCACACAATCCTTTACCTAGAATTGGTTTTGTAACACGGATGTCAACATAATACTCCATAACCTTTGTAATATAACCTAATCTCTTCTCATTCAATTCTTTGTTCAACAAGAACACTTTAACACTTGGATGAGAGAATAAAACATGTATCTTATTATTGGAAAACATGTAATTGAAATTATTTAATCCTCTAACTATAGAAAGTACTTGTTTTTCAATAAAAATGTACCTTGTCTCGTAGTCATGTAAGCTCTACCCAAAGTAAACAATTGGATGCTCAATATTTTCATCATTAACTTGAGTTAATATGGTTGAAATGGTTTCAGCTCCTGCAATTGTATACATCATGAAATCCTTATCAAAATCTGGATTCGTCAGAGAAGGAGCTTGTTAAATAGATGGTTTGGTAGCTTCAAATCCTTTTCTTCGTTCACTGGTCCAAGAGAAATTTTTATCTTTCTTTAAAATCCTTGTTAATGGTTTGACTAATGCTATAAAATCTTGAAAAAATCTTCTAACAAAGTTGATTTTTCCAAGAAAGCTTTGTAATGCTTTCTTATGATGAGGCAAGGATAGCTATGAAATTTCTTCAATTCTGAAAGGATCAATAGCTAAACCTTGTTTAGAAACAATAAGGATAAGTAATTTACCTTGATGGACTGAAAATATAGAATTTTACGATTCAATGATATTCAAAACTGCTTGCAAAGCTGAAAAGTTTACCTTAGATGCATAAGATGATCATCAGAATTCTTTAAAAATACAGTAACATCATCTAAATAAACCAATATGCATTTATTTAATAGGCTATGAAAAACCATGTCCATTGCATGTTGAAACACTGCACTGACATTAGAAAGTATAAAATGCATTCTTTTGTAAGCATAAGTACCCCACTTTGTGGTGAAAGTTGTTTTGTATCTGTCTTCTTCAAGCACAAGAATTTGATTATATCCGCTATAACTATCCAAAAGGGACAACTTTCCTGATCCTGAAGCCATTCTTAAAATATTATCCATGTTGGGTAGTAGATAATAATGTTTTAATGAAGCCTTTTTAATATCTCTAAAATCCATGCATATCCAGATTTCTCCATTCTTTTTCCGAACAGGCACAGGATTAGCTACTCAACTTGAATGTTTAACTAGAAAGATAATACCTGATTCAATTATCTTAGATAACTCTTTTATCATCAAGGGTTCAATCTTAGGATTTACAAGCATTTTTTTCTCTATCTGGTTTGGAATTTGGCTACAACTCTATGGTATGTTGGGCCAAACTGGGATCAAATCCTCTCAAATATTTGTATTTCCAAGTAAAAACATCTTTGAAATCTCTTCATAAATTAATGAAAGACTATTTTTTAACTAAGGAACATACCTTTTTGATAAATAACTTATTTTCATCATAAACTAAGATCTCTTCATAGTTATCTGTGTGAGTTGAGATATTTCCTTTATCCTTTCTTAATTGATCATCAAAAATGAAAATATCTTCTAATGTGACCAGTCCTTGGGGAAAATGTTTTGTCTTCAATTGAAATATTTGGTCACCGTATAATTTTTTTCATTTTTCTTGATTAACTGCAGAAAATTACGCTTATTGCTTCAAAAATCTACAGATTTACTCATCATCTTTGAAAACTGACCAATTTTCTTCATTATCAGGTAGTGAAGGTCTGATAACTAGCTTTGTATGTGGCTACACTTTGTTGTTTTCAATTTTTTCTAGCACCTCAAAGCTAGCACTAACTTCTGCAAGTTTGTCTACATGTTTATTTTAAGCTCTTGGAATAGATTGCATATTAATAGCATCAAAATCCTCCATTAAGTCTGAAACTCTATGCTTGTAAGATTTCAACAATAAATTCTTACACACATTAAAGATTTTTACTTGATTAATTACTAACTTTAAATCACCAAATACTTGTAACATGCTGATACCTCTTTTTCTAGCCAGTTGTAAGCCATGAATTAATGCTTCATTTTTAGCTACGTTACAAGTACATGAGAATTGTAGACTTAGAGCTGAAAAATACCTTTTATTTGTAGGGAAAGTAAGCATCAAAACTACACCTTGTCCTTTTTTGTTCTTTGCTCCATCAAAATGAATCTTCCATAAGCCTTTTGTTGTTTTTTCTATTTTGGACAACAAGGGGATTGATGCATTTTCTTCATTCAAACAATAAAAACCAAATAAATTTTCTTCCGCTTCTTTAAAGGCATCATAAACATGTTTTTATTTAGTTTTTTCATCCATAAATAGATTAGAAACACTATCTAATGCAGAAACATGTGTTGTGACGTCAAAATTAGAGTGATCTATGGCTGCATAATTTGCTACAAGATTTGAAGCATGGGGTTCAATATTAAATCTATCCAAAGGATCTTAATTGAGTGTGAATTTAGTTCCATACCTTATAGTAAATAATAGAAATGACCAATATGAAGAAATATAACCTCCTCGCTTTTATGTGAAATCTCTTGATAAACAAAAAGCAAAGTAGGGAGGTAAATCTACTTCTCTAACATCTTACAAGATAGAAATATTTCGAAAAACATGTAACGTTACCTCCAAATTTCTAATGATGCCAACTATGTTAGTTATTGTCCCATATAGTTACAACACACTTTTCTATGTAGGTTCATACTACAAGCCTAATTTTTCTACGATTACTTTAGTCATTACTGTAATACTTGTACAATTGACAACCATGTAGTTATGAACTAAATAATCTCCAATAATCAAAGATAGATAAAAGGGTAGTGGATTTTTGATATCATGAGCATTTAAAACGTTTTTATCATCCACTTAACCTCCTTCATGTGATCTTGTGTGATTGTACCAAGAACAATACTACGTTTTGAGCTTATTTTCCTGTTGGTTTTGATGGAATCTACAACTTAGCAAGCTCATGAGAAATTATCTCCTACTTTCCTAGAATACGCAAAGAATACCATAATGAAATATTATTATTATGATTTTTCATTACCTAAACAATATTAAAATAAGCAACAACATTTCAAAAAGATTCTACAATTTTAGCACAAGTTTTAGCAAAATTTAACTCTGTTTCAATAACTTTTGAAATATGAGGTGTGAATAATTTTCTAGGATTAGGTTGAAATTATTTTTTTTGCTCTTTAGGAGCTGAACTGCTTGTTGTTTTTGAAGGAACAACAAAGTTGTTTTCTATTTTGTCACCTGTACTTACTAATTTATCTGTGACTGTAGGAAAAACATTTCTATTTTTTTGTTTTTCTTTATCTTGAGCCCTTTCCTAAGACCTAGTTGTAACTGTGATAAAATATTCTTCTCCAAAATTGACTACGTTCTATTCAGGTGATTTCTTACTCTAAGAATCTTGTTTCCCACCCTTCATTTGAGGCATAAATAATGCTTTAGATTGAGGTTGTGCAAGAAGGCCTATATTCAGGAATGCATTTGGATAATTATCATCTGAATGAGCCTGATTACAAGGTAAACACCACTCTTATGAAGCCATGTTGACTAGAACCAGAGTGCTAGATGAAATAGGAGCTTCAGGATCAAATTGTCTTAGATGATAAGGTTGTCTATAGTTTTGATTTTTCTGAAATGGCTACCTATTATGTGGATTTTGGTGATATGAAGTTTGATAAGACCTGCTAGACTGGGTAACTTTATGGCCAATTGATGTTAGTTTGTTCCCCATTATCTGCAAGGATTTAAATATGTAATTTGTGTGTGCTATAAGAACAGGTTCTATTATGGTAATGGGCTATGGAACATGTGCCAAATCTTCCATAAGATGCATAGAAGGTCTTGGGGATAATTTACCATCTTGAATGAGGTTGTTTTCAACCCTAATAGCAATATCATAAGCTGTTGGGAGAATAGTTTCTCCCATATACTAAATCATGGCTGATTTTTCACTATTTAAAGCTCTAAAATAGTATAGAAATGCATGATAAGCTCGAGGCTTAACACTGTCTCAAAATCTTTCCCAAGTTCTAGAAAATCTGATGTTAAAACTAACCCTAAATTCAGGAGGATCTCTTTTGATTGTAGACAACTATTCTATGAGAGAAAAATGATCAGAATTGTCTTGAAATTTCTTAAGTAGTTTTTCCCCTAATTCATCTCAAGTGGTTATGCTCCCTATTGGTAAAGTTATGTATTATTGAAAATTTCATCCTTTAAATGATGTAGGTAAGAGTGTCAAGGCTACATCTATATGAGTTACCTTTAGGACTGCATAAAGGGATTCAATATCATTAATATGCTCAGTAGGGGTAATTTGATTTTCACTAATAAATTAAAGTAAACCTTTTAGGGAAGCAGTAGGTATATCATGATAGACTTGAATTACTAAAGGGATGCCATTAGTAAAGGTCAAAAAATTTACAAGTGGTGTTGGTGGTGGTTGTTGCATGATTACTAGGATTTTAACAACAAGATTAACATGTGGTGAAGGAAGAGGAGGGAGGTTGCCAAAACCAGACCTATTATAAGGTAAGGTATTGCCAAATATTCTTCTTCTTACATAATTCAAAGGTAATGAAATAAAATAAGTAGGAATTCCTATTATGGACAATCTCATAGTCACTTTAGGAATGGAACATGCTACAAAACTGGTCTTATACTAGCCTTACAGAGTCACCAAATAATTTCTTTTGATTTTCAAAGGATTGTTGTAGCTTTGTTCTTCCAAAAGTGATTTTCTTTCATTGTAAATATGTTGTAAATTGTTGTAATCTTCTGCATATTTGATCTGTGTCATACCATCCATGCCAAAAAATGTTATCTCTTAGAAGTGCACCATTTTTAAGAGATGAAAGCAGGGGTTATAATATTAGCGTATCTCTCACTTTCGTAGATACAATAAAAACACCTCAGGTCTGTGGGTATACCTATTTTTGAGGTGAGTCTCTGATATCAAGGTCGGTTCCTTATTAATGTATCATAAACTAATTTTTTGGGGTTTTGAGGGTAAAAAGAAAAGATGATGTAACTGAATTCAAATGGGGTGATACACCAAAATTATTGATGGATTCGACTGATTATATGCACAAAAAAATTGAGAACAAATTATAAATGCACAAACCAATGGTTTTTAGTAGAGTGTTAAAGCAAAACACTTATGTATTAAGGGATAAACCACAACAACACAACAAGTTAAACATGTACACTAATAATATGCAGGAAATACAAGATTTGCTATAAGGTAAAATAAATAAATCAGGGAATTAACATTCACAAGAGATAATAGAAAGATACACACCGCTGCAAATATTTGGAAAGGTAATAACTAGTTCTCATTCAAGGGTAAAATTAGAAAAACATTCTTCAGCACTCCTACATCCAAAAATTCTTCCTTGTGCCTTGTTATTGCACACAGTATATAAAAAAAAGAACTTCACCAAACCCCTCCTAAAGATAGGTTGTATTCTGTACTAGCACATGCATGTTAATTTTACCCCTTTATTATGAATAAATAAGGAATAAAATAGACATGTTTGATTACAATGAATAATTAATATCCTTAGTTACAAAAATACACTTAGTCAAAGTGTCATTGACTGCTATATTTTTACTACAATAAATCTGGGTGAATACTTTAGTTAGTTTTAATCCTTGCTTGATTTGCAAGTCTTCTCCAATGTGCATGCAACTTCTTCTTTTTCCTGTAGCTGATGATTTAATAATAATATTTTAATCCTTTGATGTGACACTTGCATATTCATCCATTTGCAAGGTTATTTATGTCTTCTTCTCAGTTTTGTCCTTTTGTGATAACATGCAAAATTCTAATAAATTTGGTCTAGATTATTACAAATAATCTAACATAATAATATCATAAAAAGACAAATATAAAATACTTTATAAAATTCATCTGGGATGATTTATTCATTGATAGAGAGTTTAGAATATATAGGAGGATTTTCTCCTTAATACAAGGAGTCAACATAAATCGTCAACAACTCTAAATCCCACATATATCTATACACGAATCTCTCAAGCTCCTATTTTAGTGGTGAGATAAACTCACGTACACAAATAAAATCCTATATTATTATCAATGAGTTGTATTGTCATGTCAACTCTATTAATAATAATACTACAAAGTTATGAGTTGTAAATACAACTCATCACACATATTATAATCACTATAATCTATTATAAACTAATGTGAGCACTAACAAAGACTATATATCTATAACAATCACCACCTTAGTGAGAACATGGTGGAAAAACATTCAGACACTTATTTAAAGTATGCTCACCCATGTGGCATGTCCAACTTTGCTGATGACCTTGATCAAATGAAATTCTCTGTCCTTCCATGGTTTTAAACAGGTTTACCAAAAACCTTGAAATGATAGGAACAATCAACTGTCCACATCATGTGGTTTTTTGGATCTCCCACAAACCTTTTCAAGATCCACGAATGGACTTACATTGGTGCTTCTGATCTTCTGCAATGTTCTGACATCAAGGGAAATTACAAGAAATATCACTCATGCAGGAGCTCACTTATTATAATAGTTGAACATGTATGATCCATCTGTTCTTATTTTCATAAAGTAAAAAAATAACTTAAATAAAATGCCACAACACCATTTTGTGACCCCATCACTTGCGACTGACAAGAGTTTGTTGATTGACCTCCTTCCTTAGTTTCCTCTGTCCTGTAGTGGATGATACTTAGTAAAAAAATTCTTCATAATTATAACCGCTGTCATAATTCATTGGTTCTTCCTTATCATAATTTTTTTCTTGATCAGCATCCATGGCATTCTCTTGTAGTTTCCCATCAAGTAGGTCTTGAGCTCTCAATTTTAAATTTACAACCATATGACTAGGTTGTTTACAATAGTAGTAGATAAATCACTTCTTTGAATGTTGATCCTTGATTGGAAGAATATTTAAATATTCTATTAAAAAATGATTTGTCATCTTTATTTTTTCCATACAGTACACTTTCTTCTAGATCAATATTATTTTTTTCTGTATCTATCAATGAAGAAATTAGATCTTCTAGGCCAGGATTTATTTTTCTTACTGTAAGAAATATGTTGGAATTACTGGTAGGCATGCTATTTAGTAATACAAACTTTGAATCATCATCAGGCACATATACTTTTATCCCTGCTAATTGTTTAAAATGGAGTGAAACTTACTTATGTGTTGCACGTTGTTGTCACTTTCCTCCATCTTTAGTCCAAACAATTTTTGTTTGAGAGATACTATTGCGCTTTGTATTTTGGATCTAGAAAGCTTCTTCAATGTAGTCCATATGACATTTGAAATTTCTGATAAGTCTATATGATGCAAGTAAGCATCAGATAATCCTAGGCCAATAATTCTTGTATCTTTTTGATCCTTACTTTCCCATTTGGTGGCTTCATCTGCATCGGTTTGTCTCGGTATTTTACCATCAGTAATTTCCCATAATTCTTTATTAATTAACAATAATTGGGTTGAAACCTACCATGTATGAAAATGTTTACCTTCAAAATTTTCAATATGACATAATTTTTCCATTATGGGTCTCGAACTAAGTCGAAAATTCACCCTTATAATAAACTTAAAAAATCAAACTAAAATTTTATGAAATTTTATTTTCAATTGACAACAGAAAGCATATGATCAATGTAAAGATATCGAAAAAACAAATATTTTTAAAAAACCAACATCTTAATATGAGTTACCAATGGAAATTAATGGCAAATACTAATTTTAATTCCAACATCTTTCTGGGCACCTTTCAAACAATTTAAATTTTTAAAATCAAATTTTTTATTTCTGTACTTGTGTTTTTTTTACTAAATCCAAAAATGAAAAAAGAAATGGATAAGTAGATTTGTAACTGACGATTTGTTGTTCATTCATACAAACAGCTTCACCACTCACGAAACTCGCTTTCCACAATTGCACGATTTTTCAAGGAACTCGCATCGCAGATATAGGAAGGTCTATGTCTAAATTCAGGTGTAAATGGGTGAAGTCTAGAATAGAAAATGTGGATGAATGGAAATGCGTGAGCCCACACCTCAAAAAACTCAATTGCACAATGATCAATGGAAATATAGAATTTTAGGATTTATAGCAGAGAATTCCACGTGGAAAGGAGGATCTAATGCAAGCTTGTGAGTGACATTGATAGCTATGAATGCAAAGTTTTTAGCCAAGCACAGAAGTACAAAACATAACACAAGCTTACATGTAAATATAACCTCCCAGTCATGCATGTAGTAACAAATAATTTGATGATTCACAAATACGTATGGAATTTTTGACTCTCATTGCTCATCGCAAGAACCCTAGTGCTCTAATACCAAATAATAAATTTGGTCTAGATTATTACAAATAATCTAACACAATAATATCATAAAAACATAGAATATAAAATACTATATAAAATTCATTCGGGATTATTTATTCATTGATAGAGATTTTACAATATATAGGAGGATGTTCTCTTTAATACAAGGAGTAAACATCAATCCTCAGTAACTCTCAATCCCACTTATATCTCTCCATGAATCTCTCAAGCTCCTATTCTAGTTGTGAGATAAACTTACATACACAAATACAATCCTATATTATTATCAATGAGTTTTATTATCATGAAAACTCTATTAATAATAATATTAAAATGCTATGAGTTGTAAATACCACTCATCACACACATTATAAACAATATAATCCATAATGAATTAATGTGGGCACTAACAACAACTATATACCTATAATAACTTCCACCTGTGTAAGAAATAAATAATGGATTTATCTTCATACTTAGAAAAATTATTCAACTCCATGTGGGGACAACATGTGCACATGTGCAAGAATAATGATTCCTCCTTTCATTTTTAAGACTATAAAATATCTTGTATCCATGTTTGAGTAATTACTTTCAGACTCCTTTTGATTTCCTAGTTTAAATGGCATTGTGATTCTATTGCATACCTTGTATTTTGTTGTGCAAACTTACTATTGAAAAGACCCTGAAACAATTAGGTTTGACTTGAAGATATGTATTGTTTGTAAATCTTGACTACCGATTGAGCTCTTCATGGATATATAAAGGTATATGAATCTGTATATGCATGTCATTGTTAAATATGGCTTCCTACACATTTTATTTCTTCACGCTTTGCTACTTGACTTTGTCAAATTGTACTCATAGTTGAAAAATGTAGCTTAAAATACTTGCAATTTGATGAGCTATATCTATAAAGATCCCTTTATGGGACTGAAATTGTTTCATAAAAATCAGTATTTATCTTGTTCTGAGTCAAACACCTTTGTTTGAACCTTGATGATGTACTTCTTTTTTTCAACTGAAATCTTGTAGAAAAATCTATATTTCTTTATTTCATGGATTTGTTTCTTGACACTCCCTGAGTCGATTTCGAGTTTGTTTTGAGACCTACATTTGATTTTTGGGTTTAACGTCGAAATGAAGATAACTCATAGTTTTCTTTATTTTATTCTTTTTGGTTGGTAATCGAGCCTGTTACTTTCAAAATATTGAAATCCTTCCTCTGTGTGTAGCATACTCGTAGTATTTTATCTTTTTCTACCTTGAACCGTAGAACTTTGCACTCTGTTTCACTTTTATGGCTTCATGAAGATGATATTTGTTAGCAGTTTTATTCTGATCTTTAGAACTTGAAATGGTATTTTTTATCTTTGTAGCTTGCATAGTTCCTTTTTCTTACTATGATCATGTTATGAAAAAAAAAATGCATCTTCAATTTATAAATCATAAGCAAGTTAACAATGGATTCTTTTTTAATTGAAAAATATGTACTCCTTTTCTTATTTTGTAGTATAGAACTTTATTCTACGATGAATCTAAACTTTGATTGATATTGTTATTCCTTGATGCTCCTTGATTTCAATTCAAATCTGTAAAGTATGAATGTTATAGAGCTAAATTTTACCATTGGGTTTGTACAACTTTTTTGACATCTGCTTCAATTCAAAACGTAAAATGTTTTTTCACTCCTTTTCTATATGATTATACCTGGTAACTGTCATATATGTTAACTGTTAATATCACCTTATCATATATTGTAACCGTTTGATAATTTGGTTCACTACTATGCAAATTTAATCATGATTTTTACTGTTCAAGATGTGTGATTAAAACCATACTCCACCATTGATCTATTCATTTTCTTTGGTGAAAGTTTCTAGTGTCCTAATTTAATTTTTGTTATCATTCATTGATGAAACTTAGTCAGCTAGTGGCCATCTTGATCTGCAACTATGTATTTGTATTTCCCTTTTGAATTAAAAATATCTATATTCATTTCTTCACTTCTCTTGTAACCTTTTCATGAATTTCTGAGTCATTGATGTTTCATGAATTTGCTTAAGTATAGAGTTTCTTGATTCAATTTTTTACTCGTTGTACTTGATTATCCTGAAATGAATACATTACTTTGATTTATCTTTAAAGAATGTGGTACCTTTTTATCTGAATATTTCAAAGTATGCAATGGATTCCTTTTGTTTTCATCAATCCTTGACTTCTTGGAAGGTAGTTTTAAAACACAAAAATAAGTGTTTTTTTCTTTCTTCTTACTTGTACCTACACATTTACAAAAACTAGGTGGTAAACATTAGGCTTTTTTGCCTCTCTTGTGTTCCATAGTGATTTTTTTTTCTCTCCTTTCTATCTTTCATGATTATTGTGAATTCCATGAGCTTATGAAATATAGTACTTTCTCAATTCCATATCTATTACTTTGATGTATCTTATACCTCTTGATCTTAGGAGATTCATATTCCTGAAGCTAGATAGCACATGAGTATAGATTAAAACCTAAACTCTTTGACTAGTGTCCTTTTTTTTTCCTTTCAGGTACATTGATGGGGTAGATAATTTAGAAGATAAAGATGGAGTTGGAACTGAAGCAATGATGACTAGGAGAAAACCCAAGTAAATGATGGGTTTCTTCTATACTCTTTTGCTTTTAGATTTGTGAAAATGTATATTTTATTCAATATTTATAAGTTACATCCCATGGATTGTGTGGGAAACATTAAATTTCTTCATGAATAAATTACATTAATTTCTATAACTGAGTTGTATACTTCTTTCTGAATTCATCTTTTATGATATGTATTGATTGTATAATGAAATAAACAACTCAATCACATGATTAATAGTATTTAAAAACAAAGAAATAATCATATTTGATGTACATGTAACTTAATAATGAACTCTTATGCATGTAAACCACAACCTTGTTTAATGTTTTTGAGTTTAACATCTCACCTAAACTGTTATTCCCACCTTCATCAAGGTAATGCATTGGTCCTTCAGGGATTTTGTGTTTCCTTGCTGATGACAAACATGAAATGGCTGCCTATGTGAGGTTTCACATTCTATAACATCAGACATAGCTACAGATTGCATGTTGTTAATCAATTGTTACAACTGAAAAACATAATAAAAATGTATGAATTTATTTTAGTTACGTCCATCTCATCAACACTTCTCATTTGAAACAAATTTTTGAGCTGCCATTTCTACATGAGTGTAATAAATATCAACAGGATCTTATAGCAACTTCCACATGAAAGTTTTATCTTTTAGCTTGAGCAAAGATTGAGTCAGAAAGACCCCTTGAGGGAAATTTTGAGGGATTTTAATTAGATTCAGATGGGATTCTTTGACACAAGGGTTAGATTTATGTGAATAAAGATGGAAGATTATGAAATGATATATTAGTATAGGCCCATCATGCACCTTATTCAACCCATACATGGTTCAAGAAGGTGCACACTACATTGAGATAATTATATCATTGGAGAGGACTTCAGACGGATATAGCTCGATATGTTTCTCATTGTTTAGCGTATTAGAAGGTTAAGGCCAAGAATCGAGATCTAGCTGGCCTTTTTTTCCACATAATATACTGGAGTGGAAGTGGGAAACCATTTCCATAGGATTCATTATTGGGATACCGATGTCGAGATATCACCACGACATGATCATCGTTATGGTTGATAAATTGATAAAAGTGGCTCATTTTTCTCTGTTCAAGACCGCCTATACATCTAGTGCAGTGGCGTGAGTTTTCTTGGATGAGATAATTAGAATTCATGGGATTCCATGGAATATTATTTGTTACAACGATCATTTGTACACCTCACATTTTTGGACCACCATGCAGTTTTCTCTTAGAGAAGAGATCAATTTAAGTACAACTTATCACCTTGAGATAGATGGTCAGACAAAGTAGGTGAACCAAATACTTGATGATATGATTTTCATGTACGTTATGAACCATCATTTGTATTGGGAGGAGTATCTATATCTGGTAGATTTTTCATACAACAATAACTTTCATAGTTTCATTGGCATGACACTATTCTAGGCTTTGTATGGTAGAGAGTGCAGGACTACTTTGAGTTGGGACAGGTTAGAGGATAGGGTCACTCTTGGACCAGCTATGTTATAGGACATGGAGAAGTAGGCCACTTTGATCAGGTAGAGGTTACAGGAAGCACATGATACACAGAAGAAATATGGAAATCAATGGAGGAAAGACCAAAGTTTGGTTGTTGGCACGAAGGTGTTTATTATAGTCATACCTCATAAGAGTCCCATATGTTATGGAAAAGGCTCTAAGCTAGCTCCAATATTTGTGGGTCCATTCTAGATGTTGGAGTGGATCGGTCCCATATCCTACCAGTTATCTTTGCTAACCATCTTGTCTCGAAAATATGATTTTTTCCATGTTTATGTTCTTCAAAGATATATACCAAATCCATCTCATGTCTTGGATTGGACCACTTTATAGGTGCAGGGGCAGGGACATGTGACTATATAGCCCATGCACATCATAAAGCATAGGTGCCTAGGCCTTCGAGGGCATGATATTTATCATGTGAGCATCCAGTGGGATTGATATGAGTAGACATTAGCTATATGGGAGGACGCGACTTTTCTTTGGGCCCAGTTTCCATACTTGTTCTAATGACTTCCAAGAGGAATTTGAGTCTAAGAGGAGGGAGATGTAGTATCCACTCCTCTTTGACACTTATTTCTACTTTGATATCATTTATTAATTGGTTAGAGACATGGACATTATTATTATATTTTGATTAGCATGTTTATAGACAATATGGACATTTTGATTATTGTTATGTTGTGACTCATATTGTGGATGGTAGGGACTCCTAAAGGACATGGATAGATATTTTAGTACTTGATGATGATCTAGTGTTGTTACTTTTTTATATAGTGACACTTTGCATTCTTGACCTATTGATTATTTTTATATGATCAGACTAGTCTTACAATCTCATTGATGTTGGTGAAAATGGTAGAACTGAAATGTTGAGAAATTGCAAACAATTGATAAAATTGCTTAACCTTGATGATGATTTAGCCATGTTATAGGATGATGTTAATAGATGAATATGTATGTGTTTTATTTCTTGATGTAATTTATATGACCTTGAGGTCAAAGGGGTACTGTTTTTATTATTTACAGAAAATTATATCATAATAAAAAGGAAGGGGCTAGGAGACTAACCATGGAAGAATATCGGATGTTTGCAGTAAGGTCACCTTGGAAACTTTGTGTTCGTGTGCATTTTCATGTTATTTTTGAGTTATTTGGAGGTCACCATGGGGGATGACCTCATATGTGACAATGGTGTTTGCTCCTTTTCCCTTTTTTATTTTATTTATCATTGTGTATGTGATTTCTTTATTGTAATGTATAATCACTTTATTGTTGTTTAATTATTGTGCTCATGTTTAGTTAATTAACCTTATGAATAATGCTAATTAGAGATCTGACCAAGTGGAATTTTGTTGTGGTAGATAGTCCTTGTTATCTTATTCATGTTTCATGGATTTCATTTAATTTTGAGTTGTGTACTAAACCCCATCCTTCAAATCACGAATTTGAACTTTGAGCCCACTTTTGAAGGCTTGTGGGGAAAGTTATGTTTGTCCCATACCTCTTAAACCTTGTTATTAACCATACGTATGAAGGGATGGGTAAAAATTAGCCCTCATTATGTGTTTTTGAAGGGAAAAGAGGTAATGAATTTCACTTTCTTAAAAACTTTTTAATTGTGTCCTTGAAAGTATGGAGTAGTTGTTTGTGTGTTGAAGGAATTTTTTCATATCCTTACCTTACCCATTTATGAGTCTTGGTCCTTGTGTTTGACTTGTGATGTGGATTGGAGGAGTAGTGATGTAGCATCCTATATGGATCCACCTCACCATCCTCACCATATTTTCTATTTATTAGAGTTATTTTGGAGTTTTGGCGGTTACTTGGTTTGGTTACACACTCGCATATTTTGGTGATTTTTCTTAGTTACTTGTTTTAGAACTTGGGAGATTGCTTTTGGAATTGGCTTGGAATTGGAAAATATTGGAGGTTTTTGCTTTAAGATTGAATGTGTTTGCAATGGAAAGGTAGGTTCTATACCTTATATTTTATTTCCTTGTTTGTGTGTTGTGTTGAAATGTGAAATAATTTATGTGAATATGTATGGGATTGGGTATATTTTGACCTTAAGTAAGGTTAGGGGAGAAATAAAATGGGACCATTTGGGAGGGAAAAGGGAGTTATGAGGTATTATGGAGTGAGTGCGATTAAGGTATTCCACCTATGGGGAGACAAAAGTAAAATATTGCTACATTTTGTATATTTTGAAATGGGGAGAGATAAAGATATTTTGAGTATTTGTGATGTGTACTTGTAGGTTATTGGGTGGACCCCTATTTCACTTGGGAGGTAAAATGAGGTGATTCCCATATTTTTCTTCTCCTTTGGCTTATTTTATAATCCTATGTGCTGGAAAGTTGTGTATACATACTTTTATTGCTATTGTGCTTATATGTGTTGCAAGTTTTGTTGGTATGAATGTATGTATTGTTGAAGCCTTTTTCAAGAGTTTCCATGGTTGTGAACATTCCCTCTTTCTCCATTTTTTAGGCTCTAGAGAAAATGAGAAGGTAGGATTCACCTTCTCATTGGAATAAGGTTGGGAGGAGAGTGTTGCCTATGCACTCTTTCTTGTTGTTGTGACTAAGAGATGAGGAAAAGAAAGAGCTCAAAGTTGATGCCTTAGATAGAGTTACTATGTGTTGAGACAAAAGAAAGAGTTATATTTTTGTATATTTTAGCATGTTGTCTCCACCTTTGAATAGAGGGATTTTGTATACTTGTATTGTTAAGAGAGATCTTGTAAATTAATTATCAAATTGAATCTATTGTAATGGTTGAAACAAGGAAGTTATTAGTTGTATTTCAATGGAATGTAACTCCTTTCAAATATGTAATTTCCTCAACAAAATTGCATTATGCCTTTGTTTTGAAAATAGTTTTCTTGCGTTGGAAACATATGGAGATATATGTTTCTTTTCCTTTTGAAGTATTCTTGTCAAATTTGGTTATAAAAGAAAATTGAACTTACATTTGAGTTATGTTTATACCTTTCATCCTCTTTCAAATAAGTGTGTAAAATGGTAGTTTCTTATTATGGTTGTTTAAAATTTTACAACATTGCAAAACAAACCAACATATACCATTAGTTCCTTTGGATCAAATGAATAAGTTTTTTTAAAGTTTACTTGTGTATTTTGTTAATGAAACCAATAACTTAAAACTTTGTAATTATATATATAAATATATATGTTTATATATATATATATATATATATTCTTTTAGAAAATATTTTTTTTACGCAGTGACCGATGTCGATTGGTCAATCGGCATCGGAAAAATAGAAACCAATATCAGTTACTGAGACCTATATACAGTTCATACTTTCAACTTCTTAGACTTAGATGCCAATATTACCTTGAAATCAAATACAAAAAACTGTCAGTAATGCAAACATCATTATACCTAGATATATATGAATGTATATATTAGTGAATATATATATTTATCTAGAAAATACACCAGATTCTCAGATACCGGAGTCAGCAGTGTGACTGTCGTCGGTAATACAGCAGGAACCGTCAATGGTTAAGTGACCGAAAATGGTTTCCTATGCGTGAACATTTTTTGGAAAAAAAACCATGTTTTTCAATCTAAACTAGCATCTTAAATGGAAATGAATAAACAGAATTTAGATCTATCTTATATATAGATATATATTTTTATATATACATATATACACGCATGTATATATACATATAAGTGTATATTTGTCTAAGTTCAACTAAAATGGATTTACCGAAATGATGATACTCAATGAAAATTTGAGCAAACACATACCCACAACCATATCTTGGTAGGATCCTTAAAAAGAAAAAGAAAAGAGAGATAAATACACACAAAAAACCCTAAGAACAACTAAACTAAAATGGAGAGAATAATGGAGGAAGATTTTCCTCCCATTTCTAAATCTAGGACAAAAATTCTCCATGGTTTCCCCTTGAGCTTTCATGGCCTCCACCTCCTCCAACCTGCAAAACCCAAATGAACAAATGAAAAGATTTGGGAAAAGAAAAGAATAAAAAGGCAACATAAGGATATTTAGGGCTTTTAGGAAAACCTAAAATCTAAGGGCCCATATTGATTTAATCCTAAGGTGGAGATTTGACCCTACAATTTTAAGTTGTGGATAAATTTTATGGGAATGGGTATTCTAAAATTAAAATGAATGGGTATTGTTTAATAGGGTAATCTAAGACACTTTAGACATGGTTGTTACTTGGTTAGAATAAGTGGTGATGATTTTGGTAATGGGTCAATAGATAAATAAAGAACATTTAATTATGGATTAAATAAATAGATATTGTGTAGGGGCATTCTAGATAAGTTATTAAAGGGGGTTAAAATAATTAAAAGAAAAGGTATAGTTAACTAAATAAAATTGGGAGCAATGGTCATTAAATATTTAGGGAAATTTATTAAAGTAGACTTTGGAAATGACATTTAATAAATTTAAGGGAAATCTAAGAGGATGAAACAATGGAATTAATTTAGAAAATATTTAAACAAAGCAATAGAAATTACTGGAAGGATTTTAAAACTATAATAAGTTTTTGGAAATAAATAATAATATTCAATTTATAAATTGGTTCCAAATACTCTATGGATGTGTACAAATTATTAACGGGAATTGATTGATCATAACTAATGTTTATCACCCTTCCAACATTTAAAAAAAAATCTCATAATTTTCCCTAAGTAATTAATGGAGTTGACTTGGTTTTGGTGCATCGAAATGTGGGCATTACAAATGTTTGGTAGAGGTAAAATAGTATGAATTTTCAATTTTTATTTTTACAATATTAATTTAGTTTTTTAGATCTCATGAAATATAACAGTAATCGGTTACTTATGAAGAGCTAGTACCTATATTGGTATATCGCAAGATTCATTGTTTGTAGTTTTTCTTTCATAAAATAAAATTGGAGGAGATTCCCTCTTTCATGAACCAATTATGACCACACCAATATATCCGTAATTGGATGAGTGCTAGAAATCAGTGGTTGGTAATTTAATAAAGGTAATTTCAACAAGATCAATCTATTCCAATTTAGACCTAATACTTCTCGTAATACTCTTAGATCTAATAAATTTGGATGGCATTAAAGATAGAACACGTAAATAGGAATATGGAACCATTATCACACATTAGCTAAGGATAATATTTTAAAGAAAATGAAACAAACAATAAAAATGATGATATCATAAATAATTCAGAGTTAATCCCTAGAAGGCTACGAAAAATGCAAGTTCACACAAAGTATAGAAACCATATTATGGGTGACCGATATGAAAATCATTTGTATATGGGCTAAGATGGTAACTAACATTATCATTTTCTCTTCTCAATGATATAGATTAGGATATTGATACAAGACCATTCAAGGCGAACATACACGTGAAGATATAATATATTAAGTAGTGTATTAGTGTTGGATATATACTACAATAACCCAAACTCTACCAAAGGTATGTGGTTTTGAAGCCTATGTATAGGTTAGGGGAGAAGGTATTATGAGGATCATAATGTTGTAGGAATAAATAAGGACACAAATACATGTCAAATATTTAAGGTAGGGTTATAAACAAAGAGGTACATATAAAAAATGGTTTGATGATAAAAATAATGTAATAAACAAGAATATGTTACTCTAACATAGTCTAGAACATGATAAATCAATCATAAATAAGGAAAAAAATAAATTTAGATTTAAAGTGAAATGATAGATAGAGATCTACTTATCTTGAAGAAGATGCCATGAACGCATTAACCATCCAGTGGTTAGTAGAACCTTATGAGAAAATTATTTTATATGGATCAAAAAAGGATATGAAGAAGATCACCTGACTAAGACACATTTATGGACTCCAAAATATTGGAAAATATTGTTGTTGAAAATTTTAATCTTACATCTCATAGTGACCTAATGCTCAGTTAGAGACCTCCTAGTGTAAGCTCCTCTAAAACTTAACTTTTAATACTTTAAAGGGAAATTTTGATGAGCAATGGTAAAATAATATACAGTGGCATAGAAAATAGTTACAATGAATTTGGAAATCTCTAATGGATATTCCCTTCCCCCAAGCCCTGAAAAATTTAATGATGATTGAATTCGATTATAGAATCAATCAATTATTTCCTGAAGATGATGACATTGTCTAGGTAGAAGCCAAATCAAGGAAATACACAATGGCCAAAGTATACAATTCAATAATGGTGGATGAGCATAACATTGATAGGGTTCCTCATGAATTTATGATACTAAGGAAAAAAATAAAGAAGAAGCCACAAAATAATATTGTTATCCAATTTTGTACCCCCTATAAATTGGCTAAATTGTAAAATCTGGACTTGGGTAGTATGTTGGAGCCTCAGTGAATAAGTTAGATAAAATAGTGTATTGTGGATATTTGAGTCACAGATGAAACAATGTAATGTGATAGAATCTTATGGATGCTACCAGTCGGAAATAGGTAAATATACTACCGGCTAGTAGCAAGTATGGATGTTGCTAGCCAGTAACAAGTACAGATGTTACTAGATAGTATCATGAGGTTGCTACCGGACAGTATCATATTCAGATGCTACCTTTTTTTTATTTTTGTTACATATTCAGATGTTGTGTGTATTTCCTACTTCCAAGTTTCATTTTTTATGTGTTGTTAATGTGTGGTAAAGGAAAATGTACATGGTTCTTATCTATGGCACATTTTTCTTCCCTCTCTCACTTTTTTTCTCCCTTTTCTTGCCCTTTTGGAGGGTTATCAAACCCCTTTTTTATATTGCTATTACCACCCTTTTAGATTAGGATTTCATTTCCACAAATATTTCTAACCCTTTCTCCTTCTAACCCTAGTCCATTGGAATGTGTAGATTATGATTAATTAGATTTTATTTCTGTTATAGGAGTAGTTTTAGCATTAGGAATAGGTAGAGGAACCATCCTTCTTTGGATATTTTTCTTAAGTAGCAAGCCCCACAACTTGAGAAACAATCCATTGTTACAAAAAAACACTGATTGCTCATCCATTTTGTGAAAAATCAAAGGATTTTTTTTATAACAACGATAAAACCCATATAACACTATAAAATCAGTGGGAGTTTGTAAAATCCATGGAAATCTATAAAAGCCAAAAAAACATTGTAAAATTCATTGAAAACTATGAAAAGCCATGGAAGCCTACCAAAAGCTGGAGGAAGAACAAAACAGAGTACACATTGAGCCAACAAAGTCACCACTAAAATAAGTGTTATCCAAAATTCACCCCCCAGGGTAAATTTTGATAACATGCATCAAATTACTTAGTTCTAGGAAAAATAAATTGATTCAGGGCCAAAAAATCAATTTTCTAGGGTCCCCTCAGAATTTTTTTTAACTCTCCTATCCAGGTTGAAAAGAGAAAGTTTTGAGAAAAGGTGAAAAGGCTACAAAAACAAGCTTGGGCCAGGAAAAATCATGAAAAATCAGATAAGTCCTTGTCCTAGGACAAGTGGGACATTTGGGACGCCAAGGCGCGGATCGGCCGAAAAACTAGTAGGCGGCCCAAACAGCAAAGGGACATCTGGGACAGGAGTACGTGGCAGACGCGGAAATCCGAACTGGCCGAAAAATGAAAAAATTGACTAACTGTTGAAACAGGCGGTCTAGGACATCTGGGCAGTTAGTACGTGGAGGATGCGGTTTGGCCGAAAAGACTTAAGGAAGCCCGGGATATTTGGGACAAAGGAACGCGAAGTACGTGAATCGGCCCAACCGGGCGAATCGGAAGAATTTGTCCCGAACAGTCAAGGGACATCTGGGCCGTGAGTATGCGAAGGGCGCGAACCGGCCGGTTCGCCCGAAACAGAGAATTTTCGCAAAGGAACAATCGGGCCGCGAGGGTGCGAAAAGGTGAAATGGTGATGCAAGGGAAGCCCATTTCGGGCGGTTCGGAAGTTTTTGTCCCGCGCAGCACTGGGACATTTGGGACAAATGGACGCGAAAGACGCGAACCGGCCGGTTCGGCCGAAATGGGAAACTTTCGCACTGGGAAATCTGGGCCACAGGGATGCGAGGGACGCGGATAGCTGAAAAATCCGAGAGCCAATCAGATTACGCCATGTGTCATCGGCAGATAAGGGACAAGGAAGCCCATTTCGGGCGGATCGGAGGTTTCTGTCCCAAATAGCACTGGGACATCCGGGACAAAAAGCTGCGAAGGGCACGAAAGAGCCGGAAGGTCCACGGACCAATCAAATCATGACACGTGTCACAAGGGAAAAGGTCAAAAAGTCAAAGGGTGAGTTTTGAAGGGTCAGCCCGAACCAATGGGATAGTGCCACGTGTCCCAGCTAGGGCCCACAAGGAAATTTCAAAGGAAAGCCCACGGAAAGGTAGAGGAGAGAGAATTATTCAGCGAATTAAAGCCTACCACGTGTCGTCCAGGTGGCGAAGTGCGGGAAAATATTTCAAAATCCGTTTTGGTCTGTTCCGTGCCCTAAATCTTCAGATCGTCATATCTTTTGATCCAGAGCTCGGATTTGTACGTTCTTTATATCAATGGAAAGCTGCTGAAATTATCTACATGATTCTAGGATCAATCTTCCATTTTGGTGTATTCTAGAGAGATAAATTTAAGAAACGGCTCTGACGCATGGTAATGCCAGAAGTGACGCTTCAACAACCAGCTTTAATGCAGCAGAAAGCCCGCCATTTTGCCAGGATCCGCCGCTTCTACCATAATGAGATGATTTAAAATGTGACCTAGAAGTGGTTGTGGTAGTTTCAAATTTCCTCTCTTCCCTCTCTCTTTCTTCCTATATATTGTACAGAGGGGCTTCTTTCAAAAGGGGACATAACAAGTTGTTCATCTTTTCTGCTCTGCCCTCCCTTCTTTTCTTCTCTAGGGTTGAAAATGGAGCTCAAACCTCCTCCCTACTCTGTAATGGCGTTTTTCCCTTTTACTAATGAAATGATGTTCTGTGCAAACTTCTGGAGCAACAAAAAACGTGTTTTGTGATGCATCTGTCCATCCTTGCTCGTTCTTCGATTGTTTTCCTCTTGCCTCTCTTCATTGCAGGTATTTGTGCATGTTTGAATGTTCATTGCAGGTCTGGAGTTGTGTTCATGGAGTTTTGGGACATTTTCTGTGTGAAATCTATCCTTGGGCCTGTGATGCATCTGTCCATCCTTCCCATTGCTCACCTCTCTTTGTCCCATGGCAGTTTTGATAGAGGTTCAACATTCTCCTTCTCTGGTGTATCACCGTTTTAGTGTAGGATTTTTTTGTTTTACCCTTCTCTCTCTCTCTCTCTCTCTGTCTCCTTGGCATGGTTAGATTAGGATTAGATTAGCTTGCCTACACTGGAATAGCTTGTGGCAGGTAGTTTAGGAGCAGGAACCAGCCTTCTCTAGAGATTCCTTTCTCATTTTACAGGTCCCACACCTGGAGAAAGGATTCAATGTTGTGCAATCACACTGGATGCCTGAGTGATCAACCTAGAAGCCTGATTTGCATCCAGGGGTGCTGTGATTTTGCACTAACAATAAGTAACTTCTGGTAATTAGCATACCAAGATACTTATTATACTTAAATGTAATAGATAGGGTTTAAAGATAAAAATAATGAGAATAAAATGAATAGAGAGAGTAGATATGAGAAATAAATAATGAATGATGTAATTAGAGTGTGTGAGATGAATTTCAAAGACATATGTAATATTTATATCGAATGAATAGAGAAATATGTTTAATGTAATGAACAATGTGTATTTTTTATATGATTTACTTTATAATCTGAATTACACTCCCTGTACATCCTTAATGAAGCATCCACATTGGGGTTCATGGCCCTCTGTTCACTTTAAATATTAATATTTCTTTCAAAATTTTCTCACGGCCCTCCCTCCATTCTGAATATTGATTTGCATCCTTTTGGATTTTTATCACGTCACTCTTGGTATAGAATATCTGGTTGGAGAAAAAACAATACAACTTTACGGAAAAGGATAGATTTGTGACCTCTTTCATTAACATGCTCAAAAATACTATATCAAAACAAATTTTCCTTTTATGTGCACTAGCACCCATCTTTCAACTTGGGCCATCAAGGTTATGAATAACTAGGCTATCCTTAATCTATTTCCTGTATATGGGTATGGCGTATTTATTCTAACTTGGAATGAATTAAGAAGGGTTGACACCAAATGTTTCCCCCATGACCTAACATGTTTCAAGCTAAACTATGATGGGCATTAGAGGGTAACTCGAGGGCCTCAGAGGAAGGATGTGTTATTAAGGATTATTCTATCTCCTTGATTGATGCTACTTATTTCAACTTTTCGGATGGTTTTTACAATGGTACAAAAGCCTCTACATTAGTTCGCATTCTTCATATTTCTCATAAAATTGGTATTGATCATATACGTATTGAAGGGGAATTCATGGTCATCACCAATGTTGTTAGGTATAGGAAATCCAACACATGGTGAATTGATAATATACTTGGAAAAGTTCATCATCTTCTCTCCCTCTTCATTGAGTGAATCATTCAACACTGTTACTAAGAGGATAATAGGGTGGTGGACTTCCTAGATAATCATGGAGTATCCGAAACTATGGATTACTTAGTTGGAAACATGGAAAAACCATGATATGTACTTTGGAATCTATTACTTCATGATTTAACCTCGACCTCAATAAACCATAATTTTAAAACAATTTCTCCATCAACATCTCAGGTTATGATTGAGATTTCATGGTTTGATTGCTTTATCTGTCCCAGATGTGTCACACATTCGTGGATCGAGGATTAAATCATTTTCACATGTTACCTTTCCCTTTTTTGTTGGATTATGACTTTATTTTCACTACCCTATTTTTATAATCCTCTAAACTACTCCTCTTGTTCATTGTTTTAGGTCTGACTACCGGAAATGGGAAACAAATTGCTTTAACAATTAAACTTGGCTAGCTCTATAGCAGATTTACTAAGTGAACTTGTGGTTAGCAAGTAAACCAATTTATGCTAAAGGTCAAAGATCGGTGACAAAATATTTACACTTACCAAAGTATTAAGGTTTGAGGTAGGTGATGACATTGATGGATGACAAGTATCCACGATCGGTGGTTGAATGAGCTATATAAAGCTAAATATAAAAGTTTTGCAATTAATGGCTACATCAATATGACACCATTCACTCATGGATTTTAAATTAGGTATGTAACTTTCCATTAGGCCTCTGCTCTGCTACTCTACCTCCTCGTGGCCGCACTAAATTGTGGTTGGTAAAAGTGGGCGAGGGTGATTTATTAAAGTAATATACAATGTTGCAAGATTGTGTAGGTAGACAAAAATCATGTACATTCACTATTTGTATGTTTTATTTAACTTTGAAAATAGTTAAAATTACCAAAGAATAATGGAGAATGGACTTTTTAAATGTGTTGTAGTTGGAAGTTCCTAAATCCATATGTGTGCAAAATGTGTAAGCATGTGCACAACACCTTTTAACTATTGTAAAAAGATGATTGAAAGAAATGTGGTCTCATGGAATTTAATGATTACATAATTGGATATGCACAAAATGGGTTTGTTCAAAAGGATTTGGAATCTTTCAAGTATATGTGATTGGAAAAGTGGATTATTGTTAGATATTATTTTTACAATTCCATCACAAACATGTATACAAAATGAGGAAGATTATAAATACATAATGCATGTAAATTGTTTAAGAAAATGCTCAACAAAATGTTATCTCATGGAATGAAGTGATGGTTGAATATGCAAAAATGAAATTTTTGAAAATAACTTGGAAATTATTTTTATGCAAACAACAAACATGTGTCCAACCCGATTTATTTATCTATTTTCAAAATACTACAAAAATGTGCGAAAATGGGAGCTTTAGAACCTCCCCCAAAGAATAATTGAAACTAGATTCTTGTTAAATATCATAGTTGTGACTGCACTTATATACATGTATGAAAAATATTTTAAAATCATGCAATTTTTTTAGAAAAATGCATCAACTAAACACGTTCTAAAGGAATTCAACCATTGTTTAATATGCATAAAAGATTTTTATGGATGAGGATTTAAATATTTGTGAAGAAATGGGTCAGTAAGATGTTGTCTCATGAACCACACTCAATTTTGTATGTAAAAAAGTAGACTAAATGAAAATACCTTGGTCTGTTTTTAATTAAATGCAATTGGAATGTATGAATCCAAAATTAAAAACCTTTTCTAGCATCCTCCCATATTATACCCTGTTTAAAGATTTGGAAATAACATAGAGATCAATCAAAATTAATCAAAAGTGAATTTTTGTGAAATGTTGTAGATTGTGAAAATGATTTAATAGAAATATACAAAAAAATTTGAAGCATATAAAATATTAACAATTTATCTGACAAAGTGCATAGTGAAAATTTATTCTCATGGAAAGTTACGTTTGATGGATATGAACTGTATGGTTATAGTATTCACGGGTTCATACTATTGGAATTAATAATACACTATGAATTTAATCCTTTCCATGTAAGATTTATTTGTGTTATATTTCCATGTAGACATGTATTCCTAATATGTAAGGGTTGTGTTGATGTGAAATCACGGCACCCCCCGAATTACCTAGCTTGATATGGGGCATTCGGTTTGATTGCATAACATGGAGCCATCCTGAGTGTGGGACATTACAAAATGAGATAGCTCTCAAGAGAAGGTTGGTTCCGACTCGTAATCTACTTACCACTAATTACTCCAAGTGTAATCCAAAGGAGTTCTAACCACTCTTCCCAACCCTACACTTCGACCAGTGATACACTTCGACCGGTGATACACCAGAAAAGGAGTTCTAACCACTCTTCCCAACCCTACAAAATGGAGAAAGGGTGAATCCTAGGGAGGTGGGACAAATGCAACACAAACCGAAGTTCCACCAATGCATTAAGGGAAGGTTGGATAGCTGCAAAAAAAACCCGAAATGTAAACAATTTTCATTCCTGATGAACACAAAACACATATATCCTATAAATAATATGAAATATGCACATAACACGCTATTGCAATTTGATGTAAGAGAGACACACAAACCATGCAAAGTTTTACAAGACTAACACAAAACACAATTTTTATTGCTCATAAAGTATACATAGTACATTGCATGAGGGAGAAATGCATGAAGCCATTACAGTGTTTAGAGGAAGGCTTAGATCCTCAAGAAGAAATGGGGTGCATGGGAGAATAAAGATGATCAATCTTTTGCACATTAAAACCCCTTACAATTTATAAATGAAGAAATTTTGAGGAGAGAGAGAGAGGAAGTCTGAAAAGGAACTCCAATATTCTACAAAATCCATCATTGTCCTTTTGGGAGTAATGGGAAATTCTGCCAAACCCATACTCCGTTGTACCTTACTTGTTGGGGAACAAAGGAATCCCATACCTCATCATTTTGGTAGGTGATAGATATGGAACAAATATTCAAAATAGAGGAAAATAAATCCACATTATGAAATATTTACCTTTATTAAAATGGTAGTTGTGTAGAGGACACTAAGATCTTTCCAAAAAGTCAATTTTTTTACAAATCCAAGATCTCAATCAAAAGTTATGGCCATCTAAAGATGAGGGTGACATACTATAATAAATGTGAATGGTTGATTTTCCTTTTCAGAATTCGACCCTACATCACACCCTCTGAAGTCTAAAATTTTGGACTTTCATGATTCATAGTATTGGGCATTTCCATTTCGGAGGTCGTTACACTGTTCATCTGATCAGTTGGTTCGAGAGTTCGGAAATGCCGAACTTGTGAAGTCTAAAATTATATTGAATGGTAGTGTTCATCCCTCAACCAAAATGTTGCAAAATTCTGAAACCCTGAAGTCCTAAATTTAAACTTCGGGTTTCAGACCTTTGTGTTTTTGGGGGTTGTTGCACTGTTTACCTACTTGCAGTCACCGAAACCTTTGAACATATGAAATCCTAAACTTTGAAATTCAGAGAACAAGTTTTGGACTTTTACCTTTCCCATTTTAAGAATTCATTAAGCTTAGTTCCCAAAATCCACATCCAAAAATGACCCCCAAAATGGTTGACGCCAAAAATGCGTTGACCTACAAAAACCCCCAACCCTTTTAGACTTCGGGGTTTTAGGATTTCGATCCTTTTGAGCTCGCCAATTCGGACTTCTCCATAGCTAAACTCTGAAGTTCCTACATCGTTGACCCCTAAAGAGGAGTTGACCCTGAAAAATTCCCGAGCCCTTTCAGACTTCAAATTTTCAGGGTTTCAGGCTTTGGCTCATTTTTTGTGTTTTGTGCGGCAAGAAATCCAAACCGCTCAATCCCTGAAGTCTAAAAATTTCAGACTTCAGGCCTTTCTACTCTGCGAATTTATTTCTTGGCCCAATTTACTTGCTTGGCCCACATGACCCCCCAACATTGGTGAGTCTCTTATCGAGCTCTCCTCCATAGCTCAGCCATTTTTTACGCTTTTGAATCCTCATTCCTCTAGCTCAACGAGTCATTACTAACCCAAGCTAAACCCCGTGTGATCATTACGTGTCATTCTCCTACTGACCTAACCCTTAACTTGCCAATGTTAGCTCCAATGGCCAAATTGATCCTTCCATTTTCTCTCTGTGAGATCATATTTGTCCAATTTTTCTTGAGGGGCAATATCGGATAATAGGTTGTATATATATAATTCAATAACATGAGTGATTCTTAGTGTGTTATGGTTGTAATCAATCATTAATGTGTTAATGGTTGAGATTCTACGTTTTGGTAGAGATCTTGAGTAAGATTTAAAATTTATCAGTAAAATGCTAGTACAATATGATATGGTTATGTGGGTTGTGTTCTAGGATCTTATAGAGGAGTGATAACATCGAATTATATACTTTTAGAGTGAAAATATAAAGTTGGAGGCATAAAGAATAAGAAATGTGGAACGAGAAGAATATGCTTGAAGGAAATGGTGAGTAACTTGGTTAGAAGGAATTATGATAGTAAAAATCTATAATGAGATTGAAATTCATAATTAGTGGTTAGCCGCATATTATATTGTTAATACAAGTGTTGTGGAAAGACTAAATAAAATATAGGTCGTTCCAACAAAGAAGTTGCACTTTTATTTTTGAATAGGTAGTTCACTAGATGCTAGATTTACAATTGAGGTAACTCAATTTACAGCAAAATTAGGACCCTTCAAACTTAATCCTCACAAGGAAAAATAAATTTAAACACTAACATGTTTCCATTAGGAGATAACACTAACATGGTTTCTATAACTTTTTCTCGTAACGTTTGGATTGTGTATGAGAGGTACTTTGGTAGTGTAATTTGGTCCTTTTCCATGAGTGTGAATATTAAGATTCAAATATTAGAGCATAAGTAAGTACCCAAGTTTATAAACAATTGTGTTGCTAGGGTGCATGCTTTTATAACTCTTATATGATCAAATAGGGGTTAAATTTGATGGTTGTTTGGAGCTTTTTTGTGATTTTAGTTGTCAAATACTTAAAAGTATTCGAAATAACTATCCCATACAACTTACATATTTAAAATATTACTGTCATTTTCTATGTACAAATTTATATGTAATCTATATTAATACACACACACACACACACACACACACAATAGTTGAATAAACATAAAATGTCTTTTATATATTTTATTAGTAGTGTATAAAATAATACTCTTTTAAAAAAATTAAGGGCAATATTGGAAAATTACCCTCCTCTAGAACTTGGGATGGGTGTAGCGGTAAGGCTTGAGAGCTAGCACCCAACTTCCCCATGTTTGAGTGAGGGTTTGATTGTTTGTATCGCCTATCCAAGATACTATATGCAATTTTTTTGTATACAATACATAAATACTTGTTTGACAAGAATATATGGTCGTAAAATTTTACCCTTATCTAATCTAGTACTTTGGCTTCTTAGTTGACCCTCAATGTCACCACAATATTTCTCTTTTCTAACATAGCTAATTCAAAATATTGAATGTGTTTAGTTCTTATTCACACCTATCACCGAATAAAATCCTCAATTTTTCTTCTATTTCGTTAAGCACGACAAATTTAATTCACAATTGCTAGAGAGGGAAAGATAATATGTAAATGCGTATGTTTGAAATTCAAAAATAAAATAGTTCACAAGCTCAAATTTTGGTTTTTCCACTTGTAACGAGACGTAGGTATGTGAGATGACTAACATTAAGTTTTTTCAAAAAAAAATTGAAGATAATATTTCTAATCAGGTATCTCTAAGAGTAGTCAGATAGACATATGCAAGTTTGATAATTTTCCGATTTCACTTTTCTGGGATTTTCCAATTTGATTTTCACAAATGTTATCTTTAATGCACATATTAAATTTTAAATACAATTTCCATGACGTACAACGATCAATTTAAAATCAAGCTCGAGCCTTGAAGCATACAAACAAAAAAAATTCAAATACATTTTCATAGTTTTGTGTGCACTTCCTTCAGCAGGAATATTATAGGCTGTAGTTTTAATAATAATACGATCCATGATTCAAAAATGTCGGAACGGAATAGGATGAATTGAAATTTAGTTTCTCACGGATCAATGTAACAGCTGAACTAGAGGAAATGATCGCCGTTAATGTTTAGGTGATTGACCGAAAATGGGCCCCAACATGCCACGTTCCCAATATGGACATGGCATAAAGCCTGCTATGATATTGAGCAACTCAAAGAACCCATTTCCATAGAAAACTATTTCCGATCTAGATCTCTCAAGAACAACATTGGAGTGTTCTGATCGGAAAAGAAAATATGATCTTGAATCTACCAGGTCAGACTTGTCAAATCGGCATGGAGGAGGATTTCAATTAGGATGGTCTTTGTCATTGTAGAATAGGGAAAGGCACCAGTTGTGGTACGGGGTCGAATAGTGGAGATAGTGTTTAAAAACGTATTAAACCTTTTTAAAAACTTATTTAGAATGATATGTGAATTTAATACAGCATGAATGTGATTTATTATATTATTATTACTTAAATATGGAAGTATGTTATGTTGAATAAGACAGCGTTAAAATTGGTCTATATTTTATTATTCATTGATAGAAATTGAAATATACAGTAATTTATATATAAGTGTACAAATATTAAGTCTATGAGGCCAACTACTCATTAAGTAGTATTTACATTTTATGTACACCATATCTATTATAGTCACTTCAGCAAATCATTTCAGAAGACTTTGTATACCAAATCTCAAATATAATGTACTACCGATTGATGTAAGAGTCTGCAATCCCTAGTAACCACCTGCATAACAATAAATGAAATTATGGTCAGGGTCACCTTTCATAGTGTTTAAAAACTCAGTACCATATGAACAATAAATTGTGTAACCAGCTTAAAATATATATATAAATAACCAACTAAAATATTATCCATTGGATTTAATCCCCATAAATCTCAACCATGCGATTGAACTATCATATTAGATCCATATCAACTAACATCAACCAATCAAAATTTAGGATGATAGAATAAAAGTTGAATGACCAATTACAATTCCATTCGCTGTTGTAGTTTTCATCTCTCACAGTTGAAGTGAGGACAGTTCAGGTAAAGCCATTTATGAAATGTAAACTATTTCAGAATTTAATCCCTCTACTTATTTATTTTGTGTTGTATATTCCAGTAGTGTATTCATATTCTAGTATTGTTGTATATTCCAGCAATGTATTCATATTCTAGCAGTGTTGTATATTTAAGCAGTGTTGTATAGTCCAGTAGTGAATTCTGAAATACAATATACAACACCACTGGAATATGAATGATTTTGTTTCATTTTTGTAGTGTATAGTCTAGCATTGTTGAATATTGCATTTCAGAATTCATTAGTGTATAATTCTCATTACTCAAATGGCAAGGATATAAGATTTACATTATTAAAATACAACTTGTCTTGCATTTGATGTAAACATATATTAAAAAAAGATGTAGAATGAAAGTTTCCTTTCATCCACGTAAATCTTGTGCATGCATATCAAGGTTATTGTTAATCACTATTTCTAAGCTAAATAGGATACCTTTGATCATATCTTTGTAAAAAAAGTACATTTTTTTTATTTTTAGAATATTGGTTTGCATGGTTACCCCTTGGAAATTTAATTTTCTCACCTGGTAAAACAAACGCAACATTCTTTCCTCTCTTTTTGTCCCCAGCATGGACTATATATATGACTATTATTTTTTCCATTTTAAACCAATTTTTAGCCTCAATCATCATCATATACATTCTACTGTCAGTGACCCACTTATGTTAGGCTTAAGAATGAGGCATATTACAAGATTTCTTGCACAATTATAAATAAATTGAAGCTACCTCATTTGCATGCGTTATAATTTGTACAAAGCAAGACGCTCACCTATTAACTGGACTATCAAATCCTTGAAGTTTGTTTTTATCTAAATCGTTTCTAAATATCTTCATGCTTTGATCAAAATTGATGCACCCATGTGTTTTGTCAAACAAATTTATGTAAACTCCTATGGTTGTTGCATTAACAGAAGATAGAGACCTGAAATTAATTCTATTCATATTCTCATCTATGTCTTCTTCTTTTGTGCCATCAACTTTATCTCCATGACAATACCGTGATTCTAGAGGTATGCTCATGGTTGTACTAGTGCTTTCATGACAAGTTTGTGAGGTGTTTCCACCATGATCAAATTTGGAACCTTAACATTAAGAAGAAGATTGTTTATCAGATGATACCCCTTCATCCATCTTAATCTTTCCATGTTTAATTTGTTCATGTTTTTTCTCATCTCCAAGTGGACTATTAGAGTTATCCCTGTATTCATTTTCCTTTCTCTTTCCATGAGTAACATCCATGTCAGATGAATATTTTATTTCTTGTAGTTACACTAGAGAATGAGATATCTAGAAAAAATGAACAATATAATGAATTTGAAATTCAATATACAACACTCCTAGAATATACAAGACCACTGGAATGTACAACTCTGCTGGAATATGAATATAGTGAATTTTGAAATGCAATGTATAAAAATGCTGGAATAAACAACGTTGTTGGAATAATTTTTACCAATTAATTAACTTGTATTTTTTATTATGACAATGAAATTTGTATGGAATATGTTGAAGAGTGAAAGTGCTTGTATAGACAATGTATATTTGAATAAATGAGCACAACAGTGTCTTATAGTCCAATAGTGTTGTATATTGCTTTTCAAAATTCACTACATTCATCACTTAGCATAATACATAAGCTTTCTCTTGTTTCAAAAAAAAATTTCTTTTGTATTTTTACAGTTTTTTTGCTAACAATAATTTTTCCTTGAACAATTAGAATTGAGTCGATAACCATGTACTTTTATTTTGTATGTCATGTTATGAATCAGGTATTACATTTAAGTCATGAGAAGAGGTGGTGTTGCTAGAAGGTCAAGGAGGCCCAAAGTGAGAGGTGTACAATTATCACATATTGTTAGTGATGAAGAGGATAATTCTGCACCAACTGGTAATGATCCAGAACATAGAAACCCACTCATTGTCTCACTTTAGAGAACATCTGCAATAAAGAAGCTTAGTGTCATCCGTGGTTGGAAAAAAGAAGATATGGAAAACACAATAGATGATGTTGAATTTAATGGGTTCTCAGTTAGAGCATCAACAAAGAAGTATTACATTCCACCCACATCATTACACTATTGGATAAATGGTCTCCCCGCACAAAGAGGAAAGGTCCTCCAAAATTTCTAACTGAAGAAGAAGAAGAGGAAATTGTTGAATGGTGCAAAGAAATGGTTGCTATGGGTCATGGCTTGAAGTTAATGCAGCTAAAGGTAAATGTTTGTCAGATTTGTGATACAAGAAAAAACCCCTTCAGAGATGGGTTTCCTCGTAAATCATGGTGGGTTGGATTTAAAAAACATCATCTAGACCTTACAATCCACACAACTGTGGGAATTGATAGGGATAGAGCTTTAAAATTGTTCCCTCCAATTGTAACCAAATTTTATGACAATTTGGCCAAATGCTATGGAACTTATGCATATATATGGTGCTCATAAAATCTAGAATTGTGATGAGACTAGTTTTTAGGGTGGGAGAAATTATGGAATGAGTGTTATTGATAAGAGGGGAAGTTGAAATGTCCCAAAGGTAATAACAAAGAGCAGGGAGTGGATCACTATATTGTGTTATGTCAATGTAACAGGTTTGTCCATCCTAGGATTTTGTTTGTTCAAGGGAAAGAGAATGGTAAAGAATTATACTAAAATTTTTGAACCTGGAGCATGCATAGTTACACATCCAAATGCATGGATGACGAAGGAATTGTTTTTAAATTGGCTATGTAGTTTTGAACGTTCAGTATTAGGAGGTGTTTCTATAAATAATAGACACCTATTAATATTTGATGGCCACAAAAGCCATGTAGCATTAGAAACTATGGAGGAGGCCAATAAATTGGGCATTGAATTGATAATACTACCAGCACATACTAGTCATAAGTTACAAACTCTTGACATGAGCGTGTTCATCCCTTTTAAGAAATAATTTAGAGATGAGAGGAGCATATGGGTGGCAGAGAAAAAATATGCAAATGTGAAAAGGAATGACATTGCTGAGCTTACAAGCAAAGCCTTAAAAACATCACTAACACCATCTAACATAATTACAGGTTTCAAAAGAACTGGTATTTGGCCATTGAATTATGATGCTGTCGTAAATGTCATGGCATGCAGCCAAACATTTGACATGTAAGGTGAAGTAGATGTTAATGTTGTCAAGAAATTTTTGAGCCTATCTCAAGGAATAAATCCAGAATTAAATAATACTGAAGAGGTGGTATCTGAAACTCAATTCATGTAAAATGTTGACACAAGAGATTATATGGAAGAAAATGCAACACATGGAGTGGAGCTAAATGTGTAATGCCCCGTTAGACATTACCCCAGCCCTTCTCTGACGACCCTGTTGATAAGCAGGGGTTGGTGGTGGGTGTGATTTTTTTGATTGTTAGTCGACCTCGAATGTGTCACAGAGAATGATTAGTGCCATTCCCGTGTTCGTGTCTTTGCCGATGTTGCTAGTGGAGGGCCTCTTTAGTGCCTTTTCGATTACCTTCTTAAGGAAAATCTCGTTCTTGAATCCTATAGATGGTTTTAATGATGTCTTGATGCTGTTAGGGTGTGTCCTGCTAGGAGGAGCATCTACATAATAATAATTATATTGAATTGTCAATTTGTGCTTATTATTATTTTACTCTTTGTTGACGGGTGATCATTATTAATATAATTAATAAATTTGTGTGTAATAAAAATAATAATAATAACAACATTATTATTATTATTTTGTATGTCGATCGATGATTTTGTTTTAGTATTATTCTATCGTCGAATGTTATCAACATTAATATTATTTATCCTTACGTTATTTTATTTTTATCTTTACAATCGATCGATCCATGAGTCACGCAGGAGAAGCTTATTGTTGGTGGCATCTTTGTTTAGGGCGTGGTGTTTGGGTTAATGTTTAACGTCCCTCTTTAGCCATCGAGGCGTCATTGCAAGCCTTGTAAACATGAATTTTTTGCTGATAAAACGTTTATTTATTAAATTGTGGAGGTACCCACCCACCCCACCACTTTTTGTTTCCCATGCTAGCCGTAATACCCTTGTTTTATTTTATTTTATTTTATTGTAAGGACCTGGTCTTTGGTTGCATGCGTTGGGAGGTGGAACACTTTCCATCTCATCATGTCTCCTCCATGGCTTTGCGTGTTGAACTCTAGCCGGTAGGGGAGCTAGCCACTGTTTTCCCTTTTCCCAAGGTGTGTATTAATGAGATTACAAATCTGTCTACTCTGTGAATTTCCTTCTGGTGGTCAGGTACACACTTTTACCTAGTTACGTGAGAGATTTGGGTGAAGGAATGCTCTGGGAGGATGTGCACATTTGGATTGGCGCCTTCTTTTGTGCAGGCTAGAACGCATTTCTAATGCATTGTCCACTGTTTTGTTTGGATCATTGTTCCTTCCTTGCATATTTGGGGCCTTTTGCAGTGCACTCCTGACCTGTGCTAGCATCCTCCCAGCCTGTATAAAAATGGGGGAAAAATTAGAAACTGCGTGGCACCTCTCAAAACATGGGTGTTGTTACAGGGTTTTACCAAATGAAAGAATGAGATAGCGCCTCATGGAATATGATTAGGGTGGTTTGATAAGCCTATAAAAAAAACACCATTAGATGGCTCGAAATACGTAGGTGGAGAAGTATGTTTTACTGATAATGTTGTTTTGTGGAACACTTAAGAGTTATAGATTGAGAAGGGTTATTCTTAGTTGGAGATTCAAGCCCAGGACGTAGGTGTGACAGAGCAGCAACTGTGAGAGAGATGTCAGAGGCAGGAGTGAAGCCTTCTATAGTCATGGAGGAGTCTTTTGCTAACAAGAAAGTCACCGAACATGAGCTCATGGAAGTTGAAATTATAAATGGTGGAAGCTTTGGAGCAGGGTATGATATCCATCAAAGCATAATGGAGGGAGGAAATTTGTCAGATATTGTAGTTGCAGCTGCCCCGGTAGACATGTATGCAAAATGCTGAAGAATAGACACACGTGTATTGTTTGACAAAATACCCCAAAAAAAAAGAAATGTTTTCTCATGGAATGCCATGATAACAGGATATGCACAAAATGGATTTGTTGAAAAGGTGTGTGAACTATTTGATAGAATGCCTCAAAGAAATGTTATCTCGTGGAATGCCATGATTGCATGATATGCACATAATGGATCTGTTAAAAAGGCTTTAGAAACTTTCAACCAACTACACTCATAGGTGTAGAGCCTCCTGTCTGTTGCCAACATTCTCTCAGCCCATGTGCAAGAATGGAGCCTTGTGCAAGCCCTAGAAAATTTTCAGAACATGAAGGGAAACATACTCTGTTGGAGAATTTCTAGTGATCGGAAAGTTTTTGTGACGTTGTGGAGGTTAGGTCGAGGCTCATGAACTGGTTGACGAAGTGCCCAAGCAAGATGTTGAACCGAAGCCTGCGGGTTTAACCGACTCCGTTCCTCCTAGGCATGGTTCATCTTCCCTAACCTCTCATAATTCTCATGATTTAGTTCTCTTTTGTAACTTAATAGAATTCTAAAATATTAGGATTTTAATACCGTTAAATGTTTATTTCAACTCATTGCAAAAACAATGAAATGTCGTGTTATAACTCACAAAGTCAAAATAACTCGTTTGCATTAAAACATGAACTTCCACCCTCATTCTGAGGTGATTCAGATAACTTCCTACCCAACTGGATCGCTACAAAATTGTCTTATTGACCAGACAAAATTGACTTCCCAGTAATAACGTTGATCATCTCCCGTTTTAAAAAGTTAATTTTTGCATTTTTCAGAGACTCATTAAGTGCCCTTCATAACCATGAAAATAATATGTTAAGATTCATTCGTGTACCTAGGTATGCGAGGAGTCACCTTGACCTTTGGATCGACCCCAAACTGTAATGCCCCGTTTGGCGGTTACCCAGTTTCTTGGCGTAGTGACCCTTCCCTTGTTGGGCGTCGAACAACTGTGCGTAATTCTGTTGTCTTAGACCCTATCTCAGTGATGTTTTAGCACCTTCCCTCTCCTTCTGGTGTCCACAAGTCATTATCGACACCTCCCTTTTGTGGACTGTGTAATGTCCTGTGTGTTATCCTTTTTACAAGGGATCTTGTTGTCGTTTTTTTTTAAGCTCAATCGTTGGCCTAGGTTAATGTGGGTAGAAATTATATATATAATCATAATAGGTAATGGTAATGATGTTATTTTAATTTAATGATCGATCAGCCCTTATTTTATAGTGTCGATCTGGACTGTCGACATTATTAATATTTTTTTATAGTTTTCCTAGGTTGCTGGTAAACCCTTTTCGAAGGTTGATTGGGCTAGTAACTTTCCTTGAAGCCATTTCCATCCTGCTCCTATTCGTTGTCGAGCCAAGGACTTTAACCCATCGACAAGGGTTGATGAGTTCGGACGTTGGTTTATTATCGCTTGGGGTTCGGTTTTTGTTATGAGTTGGGATAGAACCCACTGTTAGTTGTAGAGAATTAAAAGACTGAGGTTTTTCGACTTGCTTTAGCCCAATGAATAAACTTGTTACTGATTTACTGTTGGAGATGTTCTGGTGACTCTGGTAAATTTTGGATTATATACACTCCTTTTTAAGTATCTGTTGTTGCGTATTTATTTTACATGGGATTATATTTTAAAAAAAATAAAATACCCAGAAGACATGGGTGTAGAACGATATATGTATTTATACACTAGTAAATCGAATCCTTAGATTCGAGTGTGTGGATTTTAACTGATATGTTTTGCTTTGGGGAAATAGATGAGACCTTAAGCCGTGCAAGCCTCTTAACTTAGTGTGTTTTTCAATTAGGTTATGTTGAGAATTATATTGTAACCTTTAGCTTGGTCTTACATCGTGAAAGAAAGTAGCTTATAATTTTTACAAATCATAGGATTTGAATGCAATAAATACAGATTTATACCGATGGATTAATTTCTATTCTGATTAAGGTTTGGAATATAATGATCAATGGGTACTGAAAATAAACAAATAAAGGAACGGAGGGGTTGCGTGGAAAGAAGGGGGGGTAGGTGTGTGGCGTAGGTTAGAGGGGACATTGTTTTAAAATCAAAATTCTATCTACTTGTGCCTAAGGCCCTATTGTCCCTCACCCCCCTTCCTTCCATCTAGACCTGGTACGTGACCATCTCCCACTGGCCTTACCTCTGCCAGCCGCCCCACCTTCTTTAATTCCTATGATTTGCAAATATCTTGCGTCCTGTGCTACCTACCCTCTTTGACTTGTTCTGGCTGTGTGAGCAGGGAGGAGTGTTGTGGTTGGGATTCGGTATGAATGGCGTGAAAACCCCAATCTAATGGAGTCACAGGTTTTTGGGAGCTTTTCAGTTGCTATTCCTCTCCTTGCCATGGCCGCATAGGCTGTTTTAACAACGTTTTTTCCAGCTGACGGGTCGTGTATAGAATGGAGTCTGAGCCTTCAACAACTGAAACGAAGGGAACCTTCGCCATGCGCGGCCGCTGCGAGTGTATGGCGGTTGGAGTTGAAGCCGCATGCTAGTGAAGTAGACGTATTACCTCCACTTCCTGGGGCATTGTGAGGTGTGTTCTTGTTGGGGATCCACAGCAGAGACCTGCCACCGTTTCCAGCCAGGCTGCAGGCACGTTACAGTAAGGAAGAATCCCTTTTGAGCGCCTCTAACAAGCAGGTTGTCCAACTATGATGTTATCTGTTCAGTATCGACTTCATCCTCAATTCGGGATTCTCCTTCAAGGTTTTTTTTTTATCAAAATCGATTAAGTGACAGCAAGAGTGTTACCAGAAGACCTGATGAAATTTATTTCTAAGATTCTCTATTGTTTTCTTACTTGTCTTACGATGTAACTCATGGAAGAGGATCTCATGGAGACAGATCTATTTCATATCAGAATATTCATGAAGCACGTTTTGCTTTGCAATTTTATGAGCTGCTTTAACGAGTCACTAAGTTGGCAGGCATAAATTTTTCTGTTGGAATTATCACCTTACAAGCTACAGCTGAAATGTTTACACCGAGAGTTTGATGCTGTCCTCAAACCTGATGGAGGAAAAGGTTATTTATCATCACGGTAGATGCCTTTCAGAGCCAGGAGCGTGAGGTAATATTTATGTCTTGTGTCCAAGCTTCAAATCATGGGGTTGGCTTGTAGCTGTTTTTCACCGCGTAAATGTGGCGCTAGCACGAGCTCGCAGGGCACTTTGGGTTAAGAGCAAGCAGCTGCATTGAAACAATCAGATGCATATTGAGATGGCGTTTTAAACCAAGCATGTTAAACCTGACCCTTGCAATCTTCTGCTACCCTTTTATTATGTCATGAATTGAATGTCCTTTTATTTTATTTTTTTATATGTTATGGCATTTAGAATGGGCTTCTGCTTTTTCCTTGTGAATCGACCCAGATTGAAGGAAAGGAAGGACTATTGGGAGTTGTTTGTTTTTCATACCCTGATAGCAACTGTGATAGCATGTATACATTCCTTTCTACCTCGTTTTTTTTCTTTTCGAAATAAAAGAATAACTGCTATGTGATAGCAAAATAATGGTTGAAGTTTTATACTGTGGGTGTTAGATCTTTAACCTGGGTGTTTCCTACTTAATTCTTAAATTCAGGTGACTCTTAGAGACGATAGTGATCAATGGCCGTTGAGTTCGATTTCTAAACCAACAGTAGCAGATATAAAGTTGAGCCATGAATAACATTAGTGGATATTTGTAGATTTGTCGACTCATGGCCAGTTTTAGGCTAAATGTTTGTTTTTTTTGTCTTGGTAAAAGTTTTTCTTGGGTTGAATCTGTGTGTAGACCTCACATAGGGAGCATGATGTTTTCTTAGAGGCCTACGTGAGTGAAATATTGACTGCTCAATACAGATCCTGTAATGTGAGAGACTATATCATAAGATAAAAGATTTCAATCAAACTCTGTAGTAGCAGATGTTTTCTTTGGAGCGACGTCTATGAGGATAGGTCGAGTAGACTGTCGTGAAATAGATGGTTATGCCCAAACTATTCTTATGTTGTTTTAGAGACGGAAGAGAAGGCATAGTTCATAGGAAGAGTATTTTTCTTTGTATTCCTCCTTCGCTGACTGTTAACCTTGTGATTGGTGACTCGAGTTGGGTCACGGTAGATGATCTTGTCTCGATTCACTTATATTTTCAACAGAATATCCCTTTCTTGTTTAAATTCAAGTATCGAATGAAATGGGCTTCTATTAAATCCATTTTGTAGCTTAGCAAACCTTCAATAATTCAGGTAGGGACTTTCTGAGTAAGTGTTGACTGAGGCATGTATGAAAATAGAATGGTTACCTTTCTTCCAATTGGGTTAGACTTGTATGAAAATGGAAAAGGTAGGAATCGACTCAATTACATATTTTAGTGAGCTAAGTCCTTAACTCTTACAACGATCATACGAGTGGTGGATTATAGGTTTATTACCGTTTATGTGATGTAAGATAATAACAACCTTTGGTGAAAATACTTCTTCTTGATCCTTGCTTGTGTAATCCAACTATAGTTTTTGAATGTAATTTAGATGGATAGAATCTAATTTACTTAACTTCTTGAAGAAAAATAGTTAGGTTCGGTGAGAATTACTTGGTATTTCGAATCTTCAGATTCAATGTTTGTGTTGTGAGTATTATATGTATGTTGGTTTATTCAGTTGATTGAAGTTAACTTTAATCTTTGACTGATTTGTGTTCATATATGGTTGGGGCCTATATTCTTCCTAAAACATGGATGTGCGTTAATGCAGTCTTGTTAACAAGCAATTTTGAATATGTTAAGTCATTTGACTGATCTTTATCTTTTTGGTTAATAATAATAGAATGATGTTTGGGTGTTAGATTTCAATCACGTAATCCATAGGATTACATGACTGAAATCTCAATACTCTCAGCCTTGTTGTCTTCACCAATAAGGTCTCACCTTGATTATCTTTGGAGTATCTCTCTCACTGGAATATTGGGATTCCTCCTTGTTGGCTGGTATAAATCTCGTCATCTTGTGAAACATATTGATTAGTGGTTTGTGATTTGATCCATTCTTGAGTTTAGAATTTTACTTTCATGATATTATAAAATGTTAGCTTACTGTTGTAATGGGTACTCTTAACATGCTCAGTTCTAGCGAACTGACTCTAGTTAATATTTGTGCAGATGGATTATGCGAGTAGACTAGAGGAAAAGAGTGTTAAAGGTTCATCTGTACAATTTATGAAGTTCCTTGTAAAAAATTTCAATGTGTTGTAATTTTTGTAACATTGCTTGCAAAGAGAGTTTATATGACCTCTTGCCTGGAATTGTTCGGAGAATTACGTGAAGAAGTAGTTTTGTTTTTTTTTGTAATTTGGCTGGTAACTCTTCTTAGTGAGAAATAATATTCAATCTCTTCACTGGCATAAGCATTGTAAAAAAACTTGATCTTGAGAATTAAGTGTTAAATTAAACCTTTCTAAGACTTTGTATTGATGGGTTATATGTAAGTTTTAATGCGGTGGCTTTTCCTTACAGAAGTCACCTAAAAGTTTTATTCAAATAAATCTGTTGTAGAGGAGATCCACTCGAGAAAAAACAATTCCCTAAGTGATCAAGGGTGAGGCTATCCTTGCAATGTGATTTTATCTAACGTGTTATCCCTAACTGAACTAGTAACCACTACTCTTTTTGGAGAACACTAAAGACAAGCTTAAAGGAAAAAAATGGTTAGTTTCTAATAAGATTTACCAAGTAAGAGAAGAAAATTTTGAAACCACTTAATTTATCTCTCAGCCTATTTAAAAGTAAGTAGCTTCCTCTTGATAAGCTCTTTCGGTGAAGCCTAAGTAAGAGCGCTAATAACTACGTATAAAACCTCAAGCTTTAATTAAACCTTAGTAAGAGCTAATGACGTCTTAAGGGTGAACTCATTTGACCTTCTTCCTTTAACTTTATCCAGGGTACCTTGTAATTTTCTCTTAAGTTTGTTGAACGTGAACCGATGTTGTCATAAGGGCATGAACGAGTTCTAGTAACGTAAGTGTGAATAGATGGCCCTGTGGAATTAAATTACCATCTTTATCAAATAAATATATAAAACAAATAATTGATATAAAGGAGAAGACTTTAAGTGAACTACTCTACTGTGTATAAGAACATAACTCAGTTGGTTAGATGATTTGTGCGAATCATATATTGAATCCTCCTGAAAAACTTAAGTGATGAGTTAAAGGGTGTCTTATCAAAACAAATAACCTCCAATCATTTCTGGCTATGGCTTGCCCTAGCTGTGAGAGTGTCTTGTGGTTGGGCTTCTATGTTTTCTGTTAAAAAAAAGAAAAAGTATATTATCCTTTTGGGTGTGAACGTTTCCATGCTGACCTTGTGGTCATCCCCGTAAAAAGTGGTTCCCATAGTTGGTTGTAAATTTGTGACGACATGTTGTGTCGTGTTTTGTGTCGAAGAAAGTAAAAAAAATAAAATTATCCTGTCTTTTACTGTGTTGTTCGTGTGTTGATTTGTTGGGTTGTTACACAAACACACATATGTGATCTTTTTGACGCTCTTAGAGGAGTCCTGTTGCACTATTTTACAGTAGTAGAAATCTATTAAAAACTATAAAGTCAGCTTTCGTTTTGAACCGCCATTTGAAACCTAGTTAGAGAAATTATTATCGGCTTTCGCAAACCTCTAGTGTTCTTACTAGAGAATTGCATGCAACTTTCAGTTTAGGGAAAAACACTTTTCTGGATAGTTTTGCAAAGCCAGTTTGTAGGCCTCCGGTCCATATTTCATGAGGTCAAACTGGACCAATTTCGACTTGTCGCTCCAGAAAACTTGTCACCATTTTAAAATGGTTTTCTAGTTCTCAGTCCCGTCGACTCTGATAAATTCTCCTTATATAGGGGAACTTGCAGGAAGTGTCTCATTGCGTGCTCATCCATAGAACAGTAGTTTTGGACATGTTTTTCTGAACCCTTGAGCTAGCTTTTTTTCATTTGCAACTGGGTCAACTACAACCAGTGGCCCCAAAAAACTAGCCACCAAACACAAACCGTTCACTTTTTCCCAATTCTATCAGTTAATATGATCTCTTGGTTTATCTGGGGACATGTATAAAGTTAATCATGGTGTGCATTCTCATTGGAAGAAAACTTTTGGAAGCGGTTTCGTGGCCTCTGATCCCGTTTTGAACGTTTTGTAGCTAGTAAGAAAATGTAAAAATAGGAAGCTGCGGGACCCTCGTCGGGTTGCCAAATCACCGTAGATACTTTTGACACATGTAAATAACTTTATTAAAACACTATAGTGTAACTTGTTGTGTGCATTAGAACTTTTGAAAAAATGGTGTTTTCTCTCTCTTCCCTTCTCTTTCTCTCTCCTCGGTTACAAAATGAAGTAAAATGAAATGTAATGAATACATGTCTCTAGACCTTTTATTTTGATCGTAAATTGTAACTATTATCATATGTAAATGGGAAACTGAAAAATGATAATTATGTTAGGTTAGGGTGGATGCCATGCCAGCGAATTATCGTTGATATCATGCTCACGTGGTTTTGCAGGATGAAAGAGTGACAACGAAAAGATGATGTGTAATTCATTAATTATCATTGTAATTTAGATAGTTTGTTGTTAAATGAATAAATGTATAATGTAGTCTCATGTTATAGAAGGTTATAGTTGATAATTTGTTGATATGTATGAAATGCTAGTTTCAAGGACATCTAGGAAATGTGCATTTAATCATAGTTCAATTTTGATTTACAGTACACTTGCTAAAAAGGGGTTTGATATTTATGTAAGATAAATAAATTTGAAGTAATATCTTGTAGTGCATATTTAGTGTTCATTAAATGATTAATGATTCATCTTGTGCATTCATACCTTGTAAATGTAATAAAGAGAATTAAATCGAAACACCCTACCCTTGTACAATATTGGAGCATAACTTGTCTTTATGTGTGTTAATTTTACCCTATAAGACATTAAAAACCGTAGAATGAACTCAAAATTTGCACTCGATGGAACGTCCTAATTTAGGCAAATCAGAGCCCAAGGATGGGCTTATCATCTTAGTCAGAATGTTTAGTGACATTTCCATAAACCCATCTAATAGGTGTGACATAGTCAAATTTTTCTTGGAGTGTGTAGAGCTAACTCTTCCTTCATAGCCTAGCGAAGTACCTTGTCATCCGAAGATAGATTTAAAATTAAAGTTCTTCATCGAGTGAAATCCCTGTTGTATCCAGATGACATAGATGGAGGTTGTGACTTAGTTGTTCTAGGTCTTAAACTCTTGCTAATGAACCTCTTAGCTTTGCTCAGCTAAATGTGTTACCTTGGTTTCTCCCAACATGGTTTAGCATAAATATGTCCTCTTGCTTAAAACTCATATATAGTTGAGCGTAGACCCTTAGGCGAAGTTGGAATTAATCAATTAATCTAAACCTCAGTTGATTTGGATGTTAACTTAGGGTTCATGTGTAGCTTCAAGTCTTCTAATCATTTATGTCTTCGACAGGTTAGACACACACATCGTAACTCCTTTTACAAGACAATGCTAATAATAAGACCATTTTGTGACGTAGAAAATAAACTATATAAGAGTAAAAAACTGAGAGTTGAGGTTCGGAATAATTCCACCCTTGAAGACCTTATAACTCAATTAAGTATATTATTTTTCTTCAAGGAATGTGAATTTCCTTGGTGTGTTCAACCTTCGAGAAAACAAAATACATATATTAAACAAAATGGAATTTCACAAATCATTGATTTAGAATAACTATGGTAGGGAAATAAATGTACCGAGATCGAGGAATGTTTTGTGGTAAAAAGCTATCTTGTATTTAAAACTCCGTCTAATCCAAATATCGCTATATGGACACCAAGTCTCATTCACTTGAGATATAAGAGTGTAAAAAAAAAAAGTAGACATTGAATTTATGTTCGAGAAGAATATTCTTAATATAAGAACAAGATAATTAAGTATTTTATACGCATTTGAATTTTACCAAATAAGTATGCAAGTTTTGGAGAATTTTGTAAATGATAAGAAGCCAACTAAAAATGGTCAAACGGTATTTTAACCGCAGAACGAACTTAGAAATATGTAGGTGGACAATCGAAAGATTTATCCTTGCACAATAATGTTCTTGGAGTGTTAATCGTAGCTAAAATACAATTAAAGAAATGATGTGTTGTGGGTTCGCCATTCCTAAAGTCATTTTTCTTGTGGCTGGGTCATTACTAGTAACCATTCATTGGGAAAAGTGTGGCATCGACATGTCTATGTTGTTTACATGTGTCTATGTGAGTCGATGACTTATGTGATTGTCGTATGCGAGTCAAATTTTTGTACTTGGAGCCCTTGTTGTGTTGTGTGTAGTGAGCAATGTAAGTAAAAAAAATAAATTATCCTGGTATTTTACTGTTGTCATTGTGTGTGTAAAATGTGGGCACTACAAAATGGTGCTCTTGGAAACCCAAGTAACATTATTAAAAATAATAAAGGGTTTGCATATATTTTAAGTAACAATGATATGTCCTTACCAATTCAAGTTAACCCATGAAAATGGTTAGAGTATGCCCTGAAAAACATGGGTTACAAGCTACCTTCCAGCACAAAAGATCAAATCTTGAATCTTCCTTCCTTTCCTGAAGGACTGGAACAACAACCAATAATTCATTACTATGCATATGTTAGAGATGAGGATGAAGAAGATGGAGTAGAATTTGAAAATGATGCTCAAGAAAATCAATTAAAATCAGAAGTTAGGCAACATGAACCTCAAGTCCTTGAAGAGACTCAAATCTAAGATGGACATGGTAAGTTACTTTCTCAATTTTTGCGACTTCCAAGAAAGATCATAAAAAAAAAAAGAGTCGACGATTCAGATGGTTCAAATAGGCTGAGTAGGCTTTCACAGATTTTAACTGCACCTGAATACATGGAGCTATTGGTTGATGCAGAAAGAAATAAAGAGGAACAAACAAAACTAAAGTTAAGGAAAAAATAATTGGCACAAGAAAAAAAGGCTACTCGACTTGCATCAAAAGAAAAAAAATTGCAGGAGAATCTTGAAAGAGAAAGGGAGAAGTAGGCTAATGAGCAACAAAAAGAGATTACGAAAGCAAAAGACAAACAAAGGAAAGAGCAAGAGAAGAGGGAGAGGGAACATGCAAATCAATTAAGGGAACACGAAAAAAGGATGCGTATAAGTTCTTCAACAGATCATAAAATCGAAGGATTTTTCAAGATATGTTAAATATTCAAATTCTAGGTTATGCTCAAATTTGAACACTTCCATCACTTATGAATAACTCTTGTTCAGTTCGATCTTGGTATGTATCACCTCATTTACTTCGTACAAGTTCAAGCAGTCCTAATAGTTCATTTCCAATGCCACCATGTATGCAAGCTTCGGTAGGGAAACTAGCTCCTTTGGTAGCAGTGGTGGAAAATCCATTATCAACTCGACAACCAAATACTTTTTCAGTAGGGGGACCAAATCCTTTATCAGTTGTGCAACCAAATTCTCTGTCTAAAGGGGGTCTAAATCCCTTTTTAGCGGGGCAATAAAACTTTGTATCGACAGGAAAATAAAATCCAACAATAATATTGAAAGAGGGCAATGTTACTTATACGACCTAATATATTGAGCATGTGCTCATAATCAACGTTTATCACCCCATATGATGATAGTAGTAATATTGTTGGATATACCATTTTGCTAGATGTATTCGTTGGAGTCTTCGTGTGTAGATTTTAAAGTTATGTTTGCAATATAAATTTTGTGTATGTCATCAAAATACTTTCCATCTTTTTATGTATGCAATTAAACTTATGGTAATATAACAACATGATGATGCTCTACGATTTACAACCTGCTTTCTGTTTTCAAAAGTATTTTAAGCATTACAAGTTCCTAGCCTCAATGTTGCAACTAACACTTGATCCATTAATCAAACAAAACTTACTGCAAGAGAGAGAAAACCGATCTGATTGTGTAGATATAATAATTATCTTATTCAATTTGTTCCAAAAAAGTAATACTTGGTAGATAAACAATCCTCTTGTGGAAATAAAGAAGCTTTTATGATACTTATGGAAGATAACGAGCAATCATTTTATAGAAAAAATTAAAGACTCTCTTAAAACAATAAAGGAAGGAAACCTGTACGATTTTGTGAAACCTGTAACATTTTAAAAACCCATTTCAAACAAATTTTAACCCAGAGTGGAGATTTCCAACCAAGAAAATTTCATTGCAAACAATTTTTTTTCAAGCAAAAATGTGGAGCTCCAACCAAGAAAACCAACTGAATATGTTAAAACAGAAGTTGTGTTGCTCCCATCACACTGCACACATAGCATTCCATTATGGGGTCATAAGGAGGGGGCTAACACTTAGATTCCATGGAGGATAAAAATTTAAGAAACTGTAAATATTCTAATCATGGCCTGAAAATTAGGAGCAGACACTTCTGGGATGGAAGATTTTAGCTCCTGATAGAAGTTATGAGGAGAAAAAGCTTTCAGGTACTGCAAGGATAGTTTTGACAAGTTTTGTGCCAAATGGTGATTTCCTTATAGTTTGAACTTCGCTATTATTTTATTGTGGCAATTTTCCTTATTATTTTACTTTGTTATAGTTTGAACTGTTCCAAATTGCGATTTTACATGGTTCCTGATGATAGTGCAATATTCACATAATAGAGAATGAAATAGTTTGTATTGCATTGATGGAAAACATGGAAAAGTAACAAATAAAAAAATTTAGCAGAGGAAAACACTGGTAAACAAAAAAATTCCCATAATACTGTAGTGTTTAAAAACACTGAAGGAAGGATCATAGACTGCGTGAGAAGCTTCTCACCTTCTTTCCGTCTCCTTTCATCTTTTGGGCAGAAGTCGAGCCATTGTTGAGGAAGACATAGTGCAAGTCGGAGCAAACGAGAACAACCACCGATCATTTTTGCGATAAAAAAAGGTCCCTGGATTTTTGGCGTTTAAACGTTTCGCTATCAGCCATTAATGTCATGCATTTCAATCTGTGGAGAATCACTATACAAGATTTGGTGGTGGCATATTCAATTAACTGAGGCAGTCATTTCAACGTTTAATAGAGAGGCATTTAATGACTGTTGTTTCAACATTTAATGGAGAGGCATTTAATGTACACTAGGTGGCGTTGGAAATGGACTGCACTTGGTTCCATCTTAAAACTCCTCTAAATTTGACACCCTGCTGAAAACAGATCACACACGTGGCAGTGATGTGCCAAGTGAATGTGGGAAGTCAAGAAAAGGTGGGCGGGGATTATGAGGATGAGCCTAACGATCACGTACGTTAGCACAGCCACAACCAAAATCAAACCCAGGACCTCTACGACCACAGTACACCCACCAACCACTGCGCCAAGCATTGTTTTAACAATATGTTAGAAAAATATATATTTAACGTCAGCTGCTAACGTGCGTGACACTTAGACTGATCGGGATTCTGATGGTCTTTTTATTTGTGCGTGTGGCACTGACGGGGCCAGTGACTATGAAAATATACCCCCCACCACAACTAGTTCGTTTCCCCTAGTTGACAACCACCGACAAAATTCACTTGATTTCCACCTGTTTTCAACGGATGCAGGACAACAAAAATGTAAACTATGATTTCGTGAAAATGGCGTCAGACACTTTAACTCTTTCTTATGTCAAATCAACGGCTCCGACTCGATTCAACGTCTTTTATCCTCACCTACCCTGGTTAATTAATGCGGTGTAACATAATAATACTCCCTTCCAAGAAAACTGCCAGTAATATTCCCATCCCCTCTATCCTGCCGCTGGCGTCAAACTGTACTCGACGTCCTCTGCTGCTTTCTCTCCTCCCTCAATTCTTCTTCAGTTTCAGAACCTCCCCAGCCTGAACACAAATGAATAAATGCCTTTCGTCGTGATTATAGTGAGGCCGTGAATAAATGCCTGGCATCACCTTTTTAAATAATATGAAGAATAGGTGGTGCTTTACTATCAATATTACTGGAGACGAGTATTATCTCAATAGAATACACCATCCCTACATACATACTCCATAACACACATAAAATACATGCATATTTATTACAATGTATCCATGACGTGGCATGCTCGCGTAGGGAAAAATAGTTACCGAAATTTTGGGTTGAATTTTTAGTTGAAATTTAACTTTTCACGGGTGTAATGCTAGCGGAAGATTTCTGTTCATGCTCTGTCAAACTCTTTGTCAAAGGGAATTAAAAATCCCATGAATAGTTCAGTTCTCGCCATCCATCATTATTTTTGTTAGGTAAAATAGGTAATGGAATTAAAAATGTGAGTTGAAGCTAAAACTATTAGCTAGAACTTGATATTTTAATCGTGAAAATTTACAAACAAAAACAATCCACGATAAAAAATCCACACCCAGCTAGATCTTGGCACATTGATAGTTGTATTTTACAGGTGCGCAAACATTAAACAATATGTGTGTAATAGTTTATATCATGTAACTGCGTAGGACTACATAAGACAAGTGATTTACATAAGACCTTGTGTTGCGCAAAGTTTAAAACCTTTCTACGTAGAATGTACATAGGTCCTCAAAAATGTCACAAAACATAGTTCCATAGTTCATGAGGCCACTTGAATATCCCTTTCTCTTCTTTATCCATGTTTGTCTCATGTTTCTTCCCAAACAGTGTTGGAAGATTTATATCTTTCCATTGATTCCTTTGTTCTTCATATTTCACAACTTTCTGTTCAATCGCTATTTTGTACACTGAATACTTCTTGATTTCTTCCTTCTATCTCAGCACAAGGGTGTCAACTTCCACCTTTTCTTTAATTTCTTTTTTCCTAAGTCAGGTAACCCCTGCTATAAAACTTGACACCTCCTTCCTCCTTGGCCCCATAAGATGTTTTATTGTTCTCGACAAACAAAAAGATAAGGAAACAAAAAATTAAGAGAAACAAAAAGAAACTAGAGCAGCAACAACTTGAACTTTCTCAAAAGGAAAGAAAAAGAGAAAGAATTAATGAGAGGTAGTAGAAGAAGGAACTGTGTAGCATTGGTAAAAAGTAGAGACTGGTAGATAGACAATTTTGTCACTAAATGCGTTACGTTAACTGGTTTGGTGTTTTTACCATGTATCTCATCAAATTCGGTGAAATTTATTGGTTTCTAAGTAAAGAATTCCCAGTGAAATACATATCAAAACCAAAATGGAAAACCAAAAACCCACAATCAGAAAATTACATATCTTTCTTAACATATCAAAAGATTAGGATTCGAACATTGCATTACACATCAGTTCTTAACACTTACAAAAGAGAATGAAAAAATATAAAATGGAAATAAATCGAATAAAAAATAGAATAAATGGGTTCATAAGTAATATTTGTAAAATGTGTAGCCATCAAGGAAAGTCCACAAAATTTTATTCTTTGGGCGGGAAATTGCTTCCATATTTATTTTTCTCTACCTTATTTCATTCATGGTAGCTAGCACCCATATGTTTTTTTAAGTCACATTATGTTTTCATAAATTTTGAAATAGACACTTTGTTTTTCAACGTGTTGAAACACATTTATGTTGAAAAACACAATGTGTGTTTGAACATGTTCAAAAACACATTGTGTTTCATCTTGTTAAAACACGGATTATTTTTCAACATGTTTAAAAACACTTTTCCAAACTGTTGAAAAACATATTTTTTTCAAGAGGTGGAATAACACAATGTATTTATTATACATGCTGCAAAACAATGTTTTTCGAATCTGTTGAAAAATATAACGTGTTTTTCTTTCAACATGTTGAAAAACACTATGTTTTTCAACATGTTGAAAGAAAAAAGTATTACCAATGTTCCACTAAGATAACGATAAAATCTCAACTAAATTTGCATAATGTATTTGAATTTATACTATGTACACTAATGTGTGTAGAAGATTTTATCAATTTTGTGAATATCATTCTGGAAAGAAATTGTACAAATAACAACCAATTTTATTAAATAATTTCACAAAGATTCTACTCTTCACACCACATTGTTGAAGACCGCTATTATAAGGGACCCTCTGCAACATTTTTGGCATCATACACATTTGGTGGTGGTGTTATGGATGTTTTCATCTCTGCATACCTTAAATTATTAACACAAAATTCAAACTTTCAGCTAATAAATTAATGCCTAAGATAACATAGAAAAAAAAGATAACCAAAAAAGATGATCTTATAAATTGACATATCATTCCAAATTTACATTTTATAAATAAATATTAAAAATAAACAACTACACATAATACCATTTGAAAGAAATACTACGTGTTTCACCACTTTGAAAATCACAATGTGTTTTTAAACATGTTGAAACACATGTTGTCTTTTTCAACATGTTGGAAAACACAGTGTGTTTTTCTACATGTTGAAACACTTTTTTTTTTCAACATGTTGAAAAACAATTTTTTTTAACATCTTGAAAAAAACACTATACTTTTCAACAGTTTGGAAAACATACTGCAACCTCAAAATATTATTTTTCAACATTTTAAAAATCAATAATTGGAACCCTGAACTATCCTCCTATGTTACTATATTAGTATTTTTCAAGATGGTGAAAAACACACTACATTTTTCAATGAAAAATAAATTTATGTAATAAACAGTCACCTATAACTTCATTCTTATATCTCTTTTTGAAATGCAACATCTTATATTAGGTCACAAATAGTCTTCCCTAACTTGTATCAAAATTTCAAGTCATTCAGCAAAATATTTTTAATTAATGGCCTTTCTAGTGGCTAACCTTGAATCTATATTTATGCAGAAAATAGGGAGGCTGAGACCTTCAAACTTATGGTTCATAGAGATCGTTGACTCTTTTTACAAACTATCTCCTTGAATTTTTTGTACACTAATTCCTTAACATTTTGTAATAACTATCTCATTCTTATTCTTGTTATTTATATGTGTTACTTTTGTTGTCTTTCTCCTACTTGTTCGTTTTAGTTTTTTTCCCATACATACGAGTAAGTAGTATAATAATCTATTTTGCGTCGACCATTTGTTTAAAATATTGAAATATGTTATTAATTATACTAACTTTGTATTACTAATTCTATAATGGAAAGGATGATCAAGTGGGAAAGAATGTATAGTCTTCCTATCCAAAAGATATGAGAGGATAAAATTCTATTCTCCAGAGAAGAATTTGAATTTAGCCTGATTGGGGATGAACCTAAGATCAACCTTTGTGAAGACATCCCACAGTGAAGAGTAGAGACATTTATAACAGAATAAGGTCCCCTTGAAAGTGTTGAGAATAATTTCATCTGCATAAAACATAAGATATTTAATAGAGTTGATTTAATGAGCATATAACAAAGACATATTCCTGGTTTGTACCTTGTGCAACACTATTTTTGTAAAAAAAATTGATTTCAACTTAAATCAAATTTGTTAATATATTTTATTGCATCTATTGATGTGCATATGGTTTCGAGGACAATAGAAATAATATAATAATAGGTAAAAGAGTGAGGAGGTGTCAAATAAAAAGGGGTTGCTCATTCCATTTCATCATGAAGGTGATGTATGTAAGATCGTCGGTTCAAATTATAATATACAATGTTTTTTTAATTAAGTTGGTGAGTGTTTTCATGGCGTAAATGAAAATATCAATGAGCATCGTGTTTCTATTGCTCCACACTTATCAAGTGAATGCAAAAGTTACATAGAGAGTATTTTGTTTATGGGTGTTCAAGTGAATATTGTATATGAGAAATATATAAAACATCCCATCTTGGCGATCATGTTCAACAAAAGCCACCAATTATTAACAATAAAGGATGTTCTCATTGCATGGAAAAGAGTGTGATCTAAGAGGTCCCAAAAGCACGTCAATGTTTCCATCATCCTGAACTTGTGACTGTGGAGGAGAGAGACCTATTTTATTCTATCAATGGCCTAATGGAAACATTGTTCCATTTATCATGGGGATGCAAACACCATGGATGTATGAAAAAGTGGTACGAAATTAAAACAATATAATAATCTCCATGTATTCCACATTTTCCACACATAAATATGATGCCAGTAATCCAAATGAAGTTCGAAACTATTCATTATTTATGTAGCATTAATACTCTTCACTTTATTTTATATTGCACTCGATGTTAACCGTTGATGTTGTTTTTCTTATAGTACCAATCATATACATTTCTTGTTTTTAATAAGCCAAAGGTTGGGGTGACATTTGCATGGGTCGTTTCGTCAAATAATAAAATTGAATACATCTACAGATGGTTAGCGTACATCCAGAAATGAGGAAAACAACTCCATATTAATTGAAAGATCAATGCTTTCATTACGGATGATGCAGCAGCTGAAATTCAAGACATTAGGGAAAGTTAATTTTCTATAACATATTTCAATCACGTGAAGTGCATAAATTTCCAAATTGAAGTTCTAATTTTATTTTTTAATTTTTATGGGCGTGTTTTTGGATTTTGTGTACTTCAATGACTATGGTATGTAGATAGGGCATGGTTAAAAAATGTATACAAGTATACAAGAAAGGAGATCGGGTGGTATATTTTGCAAATACTATGTATCATCATGTATCCTATGGGAATGCACGAAGATTACACATTCCAGATAGTTTAACACTTCATTGAAGAATTCAAGGAGGAAACCTAGTTCATTGAGTACTTCGAGAAGACTTGGTACAATAGAAATAGGCATGTCAGTGAGTAATAACCTTCATGTGCTTATTTTTTGTCACGAATTTTTCATTTATTTGAATTGATAACCATGAGGGCAAATAATGTTATAAATTTCAGTCATTAAAATCAGAAAATGAATGCATCTATCGAGGCTTACTACTATTATCTGAATACCAGATACTTGGGTGATCAAGAGAAAAAATATACTCATTGGATGGACCATTTGTTTTACAAACTTTTGTACATGGTGGAACCATTTTACCGACACAAGAGGAAGTTAAATAAATCCATTTTTTGACAAAATACAAAAAAGAAAGAACTTGTTTATCATGGTAGAGAGAGAAAAAAGTATTCTTGATACATATTACATTGTGCTTCATCCGGAAATACATGTAGTTAGGGAAAGGATTCAAATAACCAACAACACCTAGTATTTGGTCAGGAAATCTGGTACCTTCCACATATGTGAATTTTCCTGCACAATGAGATGAAACAAATGCAAGAATGTGTTCAAGGCATTATGTTGGCCATTATGTCTTGTTTTTTTCATTAATATAAAATACATTGATGGAAAAGGGTGTCGTGGTGTCATGTGAGTCTCCATGAGGTGTTATCCATTTTCAAACATGAAGGTTGATGTGTAGTGTCATGATTTGGTCAAGTTTTTATGGTGTCTAAGCATGGATTCATGCATGGTTCAAGCATGAATTGTCATTGTATGATTCACAAAAGTTGGTATTAGTTCCATCATGGTTCTAGAAGTGTATTATTGGTGTCCAAGTGTTTGTATGAGGTCATTATGGTCATTTTATAAAGAGTCATGGTGTGAAGTGGTCATTATAGGACTATTCTTAGATTTAGAGCATGTGGTTTTGTATGGTGGCTTGAGAAATAAAGAATGGTGTTATTTTTGAGGAATTTTAGGAGCCTTTTGGTACTACATATAAAGTGTATTAGGAGTATTAGGTTTGTTATAAGAGGTTTAATGAGGTTTGTATGTCCTTTGAAGCAAGAATAATTAGAACAAGGCATGTAGGAAAATGTAAGTCACTGTGGTTGAAGAGTTTCAAATGTATTTAAGAATGGATGAGACTTGGGTAAATTAAAGGAGGTTCATATAATTCTTTAGGTAAGGTTTCTAGTCAAAATTTTGAAAACAAAGAAAGTTATGAATTTTTACCAAAACGGAGTTTGCAAATGTGTGTTTTGGTGCTAAAAGTTGTCGTTTTGGTGCTCTTTGTGGATTGTGTGATTTGCATGGGCACCTGAGATGTTTGGAATATATTTTTATCTTATGTATGAATATTTTCTAAAAATAATATGGTGGTTTAATCATCATGTTTTTATGAATGATTGTTAAAAAGATGAACAAGTTTGAAACCCTCCCAAAAACCCTAGGTTGAAAGTGACTTACATGAAAATGGTTGTACAGGTCTAGATTTGATTCCTTTTTATAGTGTGATTACTTTATGGTGAAGAGGAATCCTCCATATTTCCAAGGATATATTTTAGAGGTTCTGGTTGTTTCTGGGCCCCACCTAAAAAGGTATGTTTCTGGAGAGTTTTAATTTTTGGAAATGTTTCCCATTAAAACCTATTAACTAATTTACCATTTAGAGAAGAATGATATCTGTAATACAAGTATATAATTATTTTAAATAATGGTTGAGTTTTTAAACAACAAAGCATGCCTTATTTATAAAGACTACTTTCGGGGTAGTTTTCAGAAGTCTATGGTAAAATCAGGTTTTCATGAGCTACAGGTGCACAATTAAGACTTAGTTCAAACAAATTCATGATCCTGACTCCAAGATATTTCTAATGATATATCACACTTGAGTTTTTTATGTGGTATGATAAATTTATGACATGTTCTTTGAAGGTCAAATTTCAGGGTGCTTGGTTGAGCATGGTCTGAAGTGGGTTAATGTGGTTTGTTGGTTGTTCTGGTGTTTTTCATGCTTTCTGAAGATTTTTGAGACCTTAGACAACACATATAAGCATGTTCCATGCCCTAGTGAAGTTTGTTTTTGTCTTCTTCATTCAAATTTTTCCATATGGATTGTTTTATTGCATTTGAGCTTCTTATGTCCCAAATGATGTTTTTAGGGTTGTTAATGATATGATTGACTTATATGGATGATTTTTTTATGTCCTTATGATATTACTATTATATTTTCATTATATTTGAATTATAAAATATGACCTATATGTTTTGGAGCAAAGAAACATATATACAAGAAATTTTAAAAGGCTCATTTGCACTAGTTGTTTGTTTGGTGAAAAAGTGCAAACCAACGGGTGTTTTGGATCCTTAAAGAGGTACGAACGTGATCTGTAAACCTTATTCTTTTGAATTCTTTACAAAATCACAATTATATTGTTTTCCTACTTTAAAATAGAAAATGATAGTTAAGCTAGTGATGTGATTATTTACGACTTAGAACTGGAATTTGCAAAGATAAATGAATCAAACCACACATATGCCAAGGATTTTTTATCCTGGAAATCCCCAATGAGAGGGAAAATCAGTCAAGAAGGGAAATCAACTCTTTCTTCCCTTTTTTCTTTATTGGCCAATTCAAAATATAAGAGATAAAAACTTTACAATAAGTGAGAAAGGAAATTGACAATGTCTCACAGTTCCTCCCAACTACTCGACTGCTCTATTCTCAAACTATTTCTTCTATAAACTCAAATTATAGCACTTAGAAATGTTGCACTTACTCTTATGAAGTTCCTTTCTTTCGATAATCCATTACTTTTCTCCTCCCAGTAAGTTACATCCTCTCCCATGTCCTCCCATGCATTAGAGAACTGGAATTGTCATGCGAAGGAAGGGAAAAAGTCAGACGCTCCAAATTCGCATCCATTCATGATATATATTTTTTTTGTCTAGAAGTGATAGTAACGCCGCCCGGTGCAGTCTAAAAAGCACAAGACCACCGCCTTGGTTGGATGGAGGGTACAAGATCTCCACCTAGGTTGGGAGGTAGTTCTATAACCTTCACTTTGCACGAAGTGGGGGTTCTGTTATAATACAAACAAAAACTCATTTTCTCCATTTTCCTTGTTCGGTGTTGGATGATCTGATGAAGTAGATGTACTTTAGATCCCTATAGATCACAGCTCCCTTACTTAGGAGGTTTTTGGTCCCGCAAAATCCTAGTGTGGGAGTAGATGAGGAAATAATTCCCTCACTTTCTCCTTCGAGTACCACCGGGCCTGCCTTGGTGTCTTTCCTTTAAGTCCAACCTATGAAGACTATTGCGGACCTCTCCTTATCTCTCTGACCTTCTTATGTAACACTACATCCTCCTCCAATTCACCTTATGAGTCCCAAACACAATCCTCAATGGAAGGTAGCAACTGTAATCCTTCATTTTCATCTAGCATGGATGTCTCATATAGGTGCAATTTCTCATAGTTTACTACTGAGTAAATCCTCATAAATGGTGGCAAATCAAGTTGAAAGGAATTTTCTTCAACTTTCTCCAATATGGTTAGGGGTCAATATACTAGTGGCTTGAGCTTCAGTGATTGACCTTGTAGTATCTCCTTGCTCAAATAAAGCTAAACACTGTCTCCAACATGAAGCTTATGCTCTCTCTTGTGTTGATTATGTCTAGCCTTGTACTTGACTTGATATTTCTCTAAGTTTTCTCTGAACTTGAGATGGATTTGTTGGACCCTCTCAATGATTTTTTTTTCACTAGTCACCTCTGTTTCTCATGTCTCCTCCTCAACATGATTCCTAACTACTATGTCCAATGAATTTGTAGGTAGATATCCCAAGCATGCTTAAAATCGCGACTTCATGGTGGATGTGTATACTACCTAATTGTAGGAATGTTGAATGTAGGCTAAGGAATCATCCCAAGTCCTTGAATATTTACTGTTATACCCTTTGATCAACTGTACCAAATTCATGTTCTCCACCTTTGTGTGTCCATCTATTTGTGGATGGAAAGACGTGATCCTCTATAACCTGGTATCCATCTTGTCAAAGAAAATATTCCAAAACTTCCCGAAGAACATAGAATCCAAAATGCATCCATATGTTAGAAAATAAAAGATCTATTGCCTCATAAGTTTTTATTGTATTTTTACATTCCATAAGAATTCACATATTACTAAATCTATCAACAACAACATAGAGATAGTCATGGCCATGTTTAGACATAGGTACTCCTCCTACAAAATCCATGGAAATGTCCATCCATGGAAAAGTAGGTACTGGCGAAGGCATATACACACCCTCCTTTCTATTCTTAGGCTTACTGATACAACAAATTTTATATCCACGCATAAATTTTGAAACTTCTTCTTGCATATTGGGCCAATACAGGTACCCTTACAAGTGGGATAGTTTCTTACCAACACCAAAATGTAAAATTACTTTCGAGGTATGTGATTCCCTCATCAATAAAATCCTTTCTTATTTTGGAACACAAAGCTTCCCCCATCGGTAGAGAAACCCGTCCTTGAAATAACAATCTTCAATACCCATCCTTTCATCCCCTTAGGACTGCAACTTCTAAAATTTCATCCCAAAGTATTTGTCTTGGGTATATGCCTCCCTGTAAGGTTCCTTTATGAAGGGCTTGTTTTGACAAATAGTGGCCAAACAGGATATTTTCTTCTATGTCAGTATCCTAGACAACATGCCTGCCACAAATTTTTTACTATCCTTCTTATATTTGATCAACATATGGAACTCCTGAAGGAACCCCATCCATTTGTAGTGATTTTCTTGCAGCAATTTAGACTATGCTTACAAATACTGAATAAGTCTTTGGTCATTATGGACAATAGTTTATTTACCCAACAAATAATGCTTCCATTTCTTAATTTCCTGAAATAGTGCATACATTTCCTTATCATATACTAAATATCCTCTAACTGCTGAAGTAAAGGTCTCATAGTGATAAAAGACTAGCCTACCTCCCTGTAGCAGCACTGTGCCCATAGAAAAATCACTGGCATCTGTCTCTACTTCAAAGGGATGTTGTAAGTTAGGAAGAGGAAGTATTGGAGCATGAATAATATTATAATTTAATAACTCAAAGGATTTATCTTGTTCCTTACCCTAGTCAAAACCCTTACTCTTTGCGGCCACTATGTGTAGAGGTGATGCAATCGAGGAGAATCCCGAAGTGAACTTCCGCATGTATTGTATTGCTCCCACAAATATCCTAGTTTATGTGGCTCCCGTTGGTGTTGGCTATTTGCTTATGACTTCCACCTTCTTTGGATACACTCATAGTTCTCATCCTCTAACCACATGCACAAGATAGAGAAGTGACTATTTATAAATTTCACATTTCTTCATATAACATAACAGTTGTTTCTCCCAAAGAACTTGTAAGATTTATTGCAAATGAATTATAAGTTTCTCCCATGTGGCACTAAAAATCAAGATGTCATCCAAGTAAACAATGATAAATGAATCTATAAAATCCCGCAATACATCATTTATCAATCTCATAAATGTAGTGGTTGCATTACATAAACCGAAAGGAAGAACTAACCACTCATACAAACCTTGTTTTGTCTTGAAGACAATATTCCATATATCCTCCTCCTTCATTTTGACTTGGTGATAACCTTACATGAGATCCAAATTTTCAAAGAATTTGGTATGTTGAAGTTGTACCAAGAGATCATCTATACGGGGGAGCGGATATATGTTCTTAATGTTGATCTTCTTCAAAGCGCAGTAGAAGATGTAAATTCTCTAAGAACCATCCTTATTTGGGACCATCACAATAGGATAACTGCGTGGTGAGGTGGTTGAACATATCACACCCTAGTCTAGCATTTGCTGGAGTTATTTCTTCACTTCAATACTTTCCAGTAAGGATTTCCTATACAACCTGATGTTCGACACAGGGGACTCTGGAAACAACTGAATCTCATTTTCTACCTCTCATTTTGGTGGTAACACACTAGGAGCATAAAATAATTCCTTAAAAGACTAAATAATATTATCCAAATACTGTTTTACCTGGTTAGAAATATCTAAAACTTCTACCCCATATTATTTATCTTCTAACAAAAGTAAACAAAACTGATTATGATTTCCTTGAATAAGTTGTTTTACTTTGTTGGCACTTTCCATAGTAACCTGTGTCTTACATTGGTATGCCCCAATGTTGTAGTTGATCCCATCCTTGACCCATTTGTATCGATTCTCCCTTCTCATGAAATTTTCATCCCTGATATAAAAGTAAGGAATCCTGAAAACATCATCAAATTTATCAAGTGGAATAACACCAGCCTCCAATACATCAATTTACTGGGAATTGATCCCAAAATTTAACTTACATATTTTTGCTACGTGAATTTCAACACCCTTATTTACCTAACCCAAAGGATATGGGTGAGTATTTTTGTATGTCTCAAGACCAATCTTCTTTACAACTACTTCAGAAATCACGTTAGACTGAGAACCGGTATCAACCAAAGCATTTACTTTAATCTTTCTTGATCTGTATTTTTATCTAGAATAGTTTACTCATCTCTTCTTGTTTCCTGTCCATGTTGGTGGCCGTGCATCCAATCCTCTCATCTACATAAGACTCATCTTCAACTTCCACCTCCCCTTCTATCTTCACAGTTGTCATGGACTTCTTTGAGTCCTTGGTTTGGTTCTTCGGATGTAACTCCCGATGTAACTTCCAACAGGTAACATCAATATGACCATTGATATCACAGTTATTGCAAAAGTTCTTGGGTATCCTTACAAGTATTTAAAGTAGTGGCAACTTGTTTACCTTTCCCTTTCCATTTACCTTTGTTACTTGTCTTCCCATGTTCTTTCTTCTACTATTTTCTTGAATGGTTTTCCCTTTTCTCTGCTTCTCCTTGTTTCTTCCCATCATCTATATAGTATGCCTTCACACATGCCTCATTGAAAATTTTTGGCTTCTTGGAAATGAATTTTATTTGAAGGTGAGTGTGAATTCCTCCCAAGTAATTTTTCATAATTTCTTCATCCTCCAATTCCATATTCAGTAGCATGTCTTGCCTCTGAAACTCCATAGTGTAGTCTCAGACACTTTTACCACTGCCTTGTCTACAATACTACCATTTAATCATATGTTTAGTATTATGTCCAATAGGATAGAAGTTATCTTTAAGTAAATCCTTAAATCCCTTCCAAGTACTCACAACATGACATTTCTTATTTTCACAAGTGGCTAGATGGGTTTCCCACCAAACTAGAGCATAACCCTGCATTTTCAGACGTACAAAGGTGATCCTTTGTGCCTTAGTGAAATTATGGATGCACATATAGACTTCAATTTTTTAAAACCATTTGTTAAGCAACTCAGCATGTAATTTTCCTTCAAAAATCCTAATCTCAACTTTTGTTTCAAATTTAGAAGGAGCATGGTCAAATTTTACCTTCTCTGTTACAATTGGAGTCTCTTCTTCATGCTCTTCCCCATATTTCTCGTCATGGCCTTTTCCTATGCCAATTTTTTTGACTAGTACTCGAACCATTGATTCCATGGAGTCTTGTTTCATATAAGATGTCTTATGTAGATATGAGATATCTTGCTAATGCCTATACATCCTATCCATCATGGTCTCTAGCATCTCGATTCTACGGACCAAATTTTCTTCCTCCATTTGTCCCCAAATTATTTGTTTCCACTTCCTCGTAGAAATTTCTGGATCTCAAGGTAAATATTATTCGACTTTAGATCTTGTCAATGTCATAAAAATCCAAGAAAAAATACAAGAGTCCATGATAATTGTTAGCACTGATATTAAAATGATATGTAAACCTTATACTTCAGAATTGTCTACAAAATCACAATTATACTATTGTCCCACTTTCAAATAGAAAATGAAATTTGAGCTAGTGATTGAGTTATTTATGCCTTAGAACTAGAATTTGCAAAGGTAAATGAAACAAAACACACTTACGCCAAGGAATTTTTATCTTGGAAACCCTCAATGAGAGGGAAAACTAGTTGGGAAGGGAAAACAACTCTTTCTTCCCTCGTATCTCTCATAAGTGAACCCTTGTTGAGAGATGACAACATGGGTTCTAAAATTTCTTTATATTCTCTCACTTCCATAGATATAATGGGAACACCTCAAGTTTGTGGGTATACCTATTGTTGAGGTTAGTCTCCGATGTCAAGGCCGATTCCTTATTGATGTATCCTAAACTAATTTTTTGGGGTTTTGAGGGTAAAAAGATTATTGTAACTTAAATTGAAATGGGGTGATTCACTAGATTGATTGAGGGATTTGACTGATTACATGCACAGTAAAATTGAGAACAAATTGAAGATGTAAGAACAAATGATTTTCAATAGAATCTTAAGAAAAAACCCTTATGTATTGAGGGATAAATCACAACACCACAACATGTTAAACATGCACACTAAGACTATGCAAAAAATACCATATTTGCAGCAAGGTAAGATGATTAATCACGGAATTAACATTCACAAGAATTAATGAAAAGATACATGCCACTGAAAATAATTAGAAAGGAAAAACCTGGTTCTTATTCAAAGAAAAACTGGCAAAAATATGTTTCAGCACTCGTTTGTCCATAAGTCCTCCTTTGTGCCTTGGTAGTACACACAATATATAGAAAAAATACTTCACCCAACCCCTCCTAAAAATAGGTTGCAGTCTGTACTCCCCATGCATGCTAATTTTACCCATTTATCATGAATAAATAAAGGAATAAAAATAGACATGTTTATTACAATAAGGCATTTATAGCCTTAGTTACAAAAATACACTTAGTCAAAGTGTAATTGACTGCTCTATTTTTAATACAATGAATAACTTGGGTGAATAATTTTAACTAACAATAGCTCTTTCTTGGTCTAGAATTCTCCTCGAATGTGCATGCAACTTGGTCTTCTTACTGTTGATTAAATAATCATACTTAATCACCGATGTGGCACATGCATATTCACCCACTTGCAAGAGTATTTTGGATTTATCTTTGTTCTGTCCTCTTGTGAAGGCATGCAAAATACATTATGTGTAAGAAAAATAATTTTTTTTATCTCCAACTCTTAGCAAAATCAATCAACCTCTCTATGGGGACCACTTGTAAGCATGTGCAAGAAAATAATACCTTTATTTTGTGAAAAATAAAGTAATTTGGAGTTAAAAATAATCTCCATGTGCTCTGGTGTTGACCTCTACATGCATTATCCTTCTTGTTAGGACCACTTCACTCATCTATAATGGGACACTCTTTTGATTTGTTCATAGTGTGTAATCCCTGTTTGAAGCATGATCCATTCGAATGGCATAGATTATGATCTTTGTTTGACCCTTAAGGCATATTATTTGAAATACTTAATTCTAATGTCCAAGAAATAATTTTTTAAAAAGTTGTTCGACACCTTTGATTTTATCATTGCACATACAATAGTCTTCAGGATCTTTTGGATAGTTAATGGCACATACATTATTATTAGAACTTATCTAAGGTCAATGAAATGATAATCTTAAACTAGGGTTGGTCCCCTTCATGATGATGACTCACCCCATTATTTTAGTTTTTGGTGGCACTGACCATGGTAAGGTTAGGGTTTTAATCTTTATGTGCCACCTGAGTACATCTTTGACTGTGGTTGAGTTCTAGAAACCATGGAATTTGCATTGGGATTTGGTGATTTTGATATTCAACCATCAATCTCTATACCTCTTAATCTGTAGCGTTGATCCTTTGGTAATTGTGGTAGAGTTAAATGAACCCACTGCATTTTCATGGTTTGCATTGATGACCATTGATTTTTATCCCTTCCATATCTACACCATTGAACTTTTAAACCATGGTGACTTGATGGTTCAGTTGTGAGTTCACAATTGGGATCAATGATTATGTACTTTCACATCTGAACGGTTGATTATTAACTCTAAGTGAGTTAGGTTGAGTAAAAACTCATCGAGCCTATAATTTCGTCATTTTTAGTTTCTCTCCCGAGTGGTGAAGCCATGGTAATTATTCCCTAGACTGCCATTAATTTGATTATTTGAGATCGGTTCTTTACATTTTTATCCTGTGAGAGGCTCTGCGAGTGTGGAAACTAGGCCCCTCCATCATTCTTCAATTCTGTTTTGTGAATTATGTGAGGGTGGCCACCATTATCAATCAATTCAAGCTATTACTAACAAAGGTTATCTCTTTGTGTCTTGAATTTCATTTTGGTTTGTTCTTTGTATTTGGTTGCATGAGCACTAATATTTCACTTTCTTTGAATTTTTCTTGTGTTTCGTGGAAAAATCGAGTTAAAAAATCATTCTGGGCATTGTTATTTTCCACTAAATCTAAAGATATTTTGAGGGTTTTCAAAATCTTGATTATAAACAGTGAATTCTTGATCTTTTCTTCAGTCCTTAGAAAATTTTGATAGAAATTGGAATGACTGTTGAATGTAAAAAATAATTTCCTTTCTCTGAATTTGTTGTCATTTAAAAAGAACTCTATAATTATCTTTTAATAGTGAATTTTAAACTCCTTTTATTCCTTATTCTGCATTATTTACATTTCTAGAGTTCTTAAATTACATGCATATTTTCATTTTCTTGAGCTTTACCTAAATTTGGGTCTGCAACATCGAGTGTTTTTAGAGATTGAATTTCATCCTTATATTCTTGAGGATTTTAATATTTTGTGCCTTCATTATCGATTACACTATGTTAATTTTTTCCTTTTAATAAAAAGATGAGATGTGAATACTTAGTCCTTTGAGATCCTAATCGTAACTTTGGTATTGTTTTGAGCCTTGTAATGTTGAAACATGGATATAACTTTACTATGATATTTCCATGGTAGTTAGTAGCTTGAGACTTTAAGGATAAGATTATTTCTATTTGGTTTTGAGATCCATTTTCTTAGCTTCACCTAAAGTATTATGTTCTTCGAAAAACATGGCTATTATTTTTATCTCTATGTAACAATTGTGCAATTATTGAAGCTCCACTTTGCTTTGATTTGAAAACCCAACTATTTTATTGTTCTAGGTTGAATGGAGAAGCTTGATTATTTTAGTCTGAACCTGTATTGAAACTTGTTGATGTTCTTGTTGATCCCTGAATTGGGTTTGCAATTGTTTTATTTCAAGCTCTGGAAACTTACTTGTTATTATAACTCTGAAATTTAGTTCTCAGGGTTTGCATTTTGTACACTTTTTAGAATAGTATTCATTCACCTTTTCAAATTGAACTCTGTTTTTTATGAAAGCTCCTTTCAAAACTATAACTGAAGAATTATAATGAAAATTTTATCTGAAAATTTGTCCGTAGCTTGATGAAACTGTTTATTACATTTGCATATCCGAGTTTATATTTGATGAATGATGATATTGTATCTTGATCCTTTTGTATTTAGTTTAGTGATTTTTTGATTATGTGTAATGTGTCCTAGACTCTCCTTATATTCTACTTTTTACTCTTGTGATTGAGAACTCCGTTTTTTTAGATATGTGTAGGCTCTGGATAGTTTCTATTGTAAATACCTTCATTCGAACACTGAAACCATTGTATTTTACATATTTTGGAAAGCTTAAGTTTTAAGCACAATGTCCATGCCTTTGATACTTGTAAACCTGTAGCTGAACTTTTTTGTTTTGAAATAGTGATATGCAACCTGCTGGATTATTCCTTTATCTTTTTTGGAACACTTTCTTTGTCTCTAATCAATTGTATCCTAAAGTTAGGCATAAATAATTTTCTTTTGCAAGATTTGACTAATGAGTATAGTTGTACATGATATGTTTGAAATCTTCATATTATGTACCTGTTATCATGAATATATGTAGCTTTTGAATCTATATGTACTTTATCATATGTATTCTCCTTGGTTATGATTCCTTACTTGAAGACCTTGAAGTACATTCTTTTCAATGCAACTGTGTTATGAGGCTTGATGGTTACCTTTTAGATTATCTTACGGCAGTGGTAATCCCTTTCAGATGGAAATAAACAATGATCTTTGTAGACACCTATAATTATGCCCAAGCAATTTAAATACTTAAATTGCAATAATTATATCCTTCCCTACAAATTAACGACACATCATCAAAAGTGCTCATCATCCCTTCTATTGTCGTTAATTAATTACACTACGCTAATTAATTAAGTCATCTACCTAGTAAATACCTTGATTAATGACCTTCCGTTAATTAATCCCCCCTTCTATCTAGCCTAATTAATTAATATTAATTAATAGCTTCCCCCTTTTATCAAGTCAATAAATCATTATTTATTGAATTTAATCATCTTCTATAGTCTAAATCATACTAACATTCCTCTAAAATCTTATAAAAGCATGCACATCTATTTAATTAATCACCTTCATTAATTAAATAACCCTCTTTATCCACATGATCCACTAAAGGACAAGCTAAACCCTCCTAAAGTTAACTCATCCCCATCTAAACCCCCCTTATCCATAACTAACTCTACATCTCCATTATCCCAAATTTAAGAGGATGTTTTGACCCCTTTGTCCATTGGGTTATATAAAGAACCCTCCTTCTACTTCTACACTCACACCTAATTTCCCTTGAGAAATCAAAAGAAAGCACATAGTCTTGTACTAAAAGCCTTTCGCCATTCTTGAGAAATCCATCATCTTTTGAAGAGCCAAGCCTCACACCCTAGCATCCTTTAAGGATCAAGCGAGAAATATTTTGATTTCCATTGGAGTTTCGTAGGTCCATTTGCATTTTTTGGTGATCTAGAAGAGTAGACTTCTTAAATGCATGCTAGATTTTGATATTAAGGTTTAAGGTTTATGATGTTAGTTTGGGGCTTGTTTAGTTATTCATCTTGATGGTGCTTTCATTTTGTATTAGGTAGGTTGTAGAACTATTTAGGTGGTAGTTTTTTATTCAACTTAACTTTGCTTGATTCAAAAATACACGCACACATATGGCACGCTCGGTGGGACACTTTTCCCTTAGCATTTTAGTTCAATTTATGTTGTTTTTGACTAACTCTTCCTTATGCACATAGGTAGTTTGTACATATTTTTGTTAATTTTCTTACTTTTGGAAGAGTTATTGTAATTTTCAGACTAACATGCTAAAATATTATACATGTTGTGCTTGTTTGTGTCATTTTCATAGATTTTGACATCATCAAAACCAAGTGCATCCTTTCTTTTGTAGACGTGTAGGTGCTCGAAGTAGCACATAGGCACACTAACCCACGCGTAGGTACCTTATCCCTAACACAGACGCTTTGAAATCGTAAAGGGTACTGTATGTTTAGCACACACACCCTTACCTTAGCGCAGATGCCTCTCGGACAGCGCACACGCTCTGTGTGAATTTTTTGGTTATGTGTAATTCATTAGCGCATATGCTTTACCTTTGGTCCATATGCCTCATCCCTAGCACAATTACCTCTCGGGTAGCGCAGGTACACTATCAGTTTATAAAATTACAGAGGAGTGCATACACCTCTTCCTTGGCACATACGCCTTTTCCCTAGCGCAAGCACTCTGTCTTTTTTTTCGGTGTTGTTTTTCAGTATTGGCACACACGCCTTATTATTTGTGCACACGCTTTCTTCCTAGCGCATACACCTCTCAAGTAGCGCAGGTGTACTATCAAAATAAAAAACAACAAAGAGGCGCACACACCTCTATCTTGGCGCATACACCTCTATCCTAGCGCTGGTAAGTATCGGGTAGCGCAGGTGCACTATCGGTTCTAAAAATTTCTTAGGCGAGCATGCACCCTAACCCATGTGCACACGCTTAAGTATCAGCGCAAGTGCCTCAGAAAAATTTCACATGCTGATTTCGGGATTTTTAGGTTTTATATGCTTGGTTACTAACTTGTTTGTAGGTTTTATCTCATTTACATGCTTTATTTTGCAAAGTTTGTTCACTAGCTTATACTCAAATAGTTAGGAAAATTGTTATACTTTTTAAAAAAGAGTAAGATCGTGTATGCTCTTCCCTCGCATCCTTTTTGGGTGATCTTGGGAATCAGAAAGTATTTTTGGTCTTTGCGATCACTTTTGAGAATTTTAAGGATTGATCATGTTTGGTTAGAAATCAGTTAGACTTGACATGCATGTTTTCCATTTGATATTTGCATAAATTGCTTAAAACAAACACCACGTATACTCTTCTCTTGCATCCTTGGACGATCTTGAGAATCAGAAATGATGTTTGTTCCTTGTATGGAAAACTACTAATCCGTTGCATAGGACCTAACGCTTGTCAAAGAAAGGTGTCGAAACGAAGTGTAAAACTTGTAATACATGTGTTTTTGTAGATTGCCAAATGGTGTGCCGATTTGAAACCACATTAAGTTAAAAAGATAAAAAACACACCACATTCAAAACACTGTATTTGTAGGTTTTGGAAAAGGCTACGTCCCTCTTTGCTCAACAAGAACGTAACCCATTTGGCATAACGCGTTAAGCTATAACAATGGGGGTGGTACAAGGAATCATAAAGTAGTCGACCGATGAGTAACCTCATGGACGAAACAGAAAGTACCTCGCTTACCCACCTGACTAGTACACCTTGTGAGTTAGTGTTACAAATTTATCGGTATGGAGACCCCAGGAAGAGTACACATGGACACACTAGTTGCCCTTTGTACTCTAAGGGGGTAAAGTAAAGGCGAGATACTCCTAGATATAGTCATTGCGACCTGGGAAAATCGAGCTCTCTTAAGATGACTTTATAACACCTAGTTGAGAGAAATTATTAAGGAGGCTATTTTGTTTGGAGGCCCACTTTACTAGTCCATTCATATCGTTTACCATCACAAAGAGATAACTTGTCTTGATTCAACACCTTGTTTTTTGAACACGGTAAGGAACCCATTCTAAGTTGGATCTAAGTTTTTTTCATCATGAAATTAGACGAACGTCTTACTTAGCTTAGCTTTTTTCTTGTTGTTCGAAGGAGGTGAAGCTCTGCGAAAGTGAAACTGAGTTTATTTTCACACTTTCTTGGTATATACCCATGCATTTTTTATTCCCATGTTGGAAGTCAGATAGAGGCATACCTCACGTGTCTTGTTAGGGATAGTGCTAGCTACTTTTGTGTACATTTATACTCATCCATGTTTGTGGCTGGGGTGTTAAATGACTAAAGTGAGTGGGTGCATTTTCACATCTTTGGCAGCCCTTTAATCTTGATTTTAGGATCATCTTCATTGTTACGGGTCTGTTTTGTCATTTGTCTCTTCCCTAGTTTGTCAGTTTTGCTAACATTCTAGTCGTTTAATCTTGGTATTTACATTGCATCTCCCGTTCTTGGGGAACGTAGTATAAATCCCTTTATTGTGCGGTTACGCTGCTCGCATTATCAAATATTTATTGTTATACTATGTTCTTCATTCTCATTTAGACGTCATCTAAGTCTCTTCACGAGTGTTTATACCGCGTTTTATATATATATATATATATATATATATATATATATCGTCATAATGTTGTCTTGATATTGACACCTTACTTGCTTGGTTAAGATATTGGGATAGCGTTGTAACTCTATATCTAGTTGCAGCTTCAAATTTTCAAAACACTTGGATTTCATTGATACTCGAATTGGTTCTGAGTATACCTTGTGTGGAGGTCGCGATTAGCTTCTTCTTGTTAATTACGTCTTGTTCATATTCTTGAACCTGACATAAGTATGGACATTTTGTTAGTCTTATCTTCAGTCGTTGTTTGTGATCTTGATATTCAGGTCAGGATCACTCTTGTTGTTAGGGTTTGGTTCATCAGCTTGATTCTCCTTGGAGTGGTTATCTTGTTTATATCGTGTCACTACAATTTGTGGCATTTAAGTATCGTTTCTCGTAAACTTGACCTAAATATCCCCATTGGAAGGTTACGTTATACAAACCTTAACAATTCTTAGGTGTACTTGACATCTTAGTTATGATTCCAATTATTACCTTGTTTTTGAAAAGTGTGTAGTGTAACTGCTTGCATGTGTTACATCAATATCATCTTGATATTGTTACCCTACTTTCTTACAAAGTTGGGTCACATATCTTGGTGACATTGTGTGTCACCCACAAATTGTAACTGAGACTTTTCAGAGTATAGGTTTTGGTCGGGTTAGAGCTTGCTTCTTGTATACTTTGTTAGGAGGTCGTATTAGCCTTTTGTTATTACTTATGCCTTGTTCATATTTTTGAACTCAACATAAGTAGGAACATCTTGTTAATCATCATGTGATGTTGGTTACCTTTTTAAAGGAAAAAATGGGAACTATCTCATTTAGTCGGCTGACTTGTTGATTGAACATACCATCATTGTTGAAGTCTTGCTTTTTTTTAGGCAATCCTTATATCATATTGATATTTTGAGTATTCATTACTCTCATTTATATTCTTGAACATTCTTTTACATTTTCACTTAGGTTTGATAGAAAATTGTTTAAAAACATTTGCAAACACATTAGTGAAAATTGTTGCACGTCATGGCTCCCAAAACAAGATTAGGGCTAAAAAGACAATCATTAGAAGAAGAACAAATGATAAATTGGGAAGCCTCAAACCAGCAAGGGTGTAATCCCTTCATAGGCCATGATATTGGGCCTTTATTCTCTGCCGAGAAATAAATGGATGACATGATAGATCATAGCGGTGATGAGTTAGAATCTCCACATGTAGAATTTGACTTCAATCCTACCTTATTAGATGAATTCCTTTTCAGAAACAAGGATAGAGTGTTAGCACGTGTGGTAGAGTTAGGAGATAAATTTCCCATTGACCAAGAAACACTCCCACCTACAAATGATACAAATGAGGAAGAACGCCCCCTCATAAATATGGATGATATCCTCATGTATGGATAGGATTTGACCTCGAATGTGGTAAATAAAAATGTAGTAGGACATAGAATACCTCTTCTTAGAATGACACGTCGAGTTAGAGTAGAACATCATTATGTCAATGAACCCCCTCAAGATTAAGAAGAAGAGGAACCTTTGGGAGAAGATAACATGATCCAACAGAAAATCAATAACCTTAGTCGATAATTGGCCTTGCTAACCTCCCATGTACAAAAAGGAAAAAAAAAGGATGTACATAAGACAAAACCTAAGGTTAGGATCAGTAAACCTCAGGCGGAAAACCTAGGAGGAGATGATAAGGATTATAGTCAGTTGTATATCCCTGCTTCTCCCACTAAAGAGCAGTTACTCACGCAAGAGGTAAAATATATGAAAGGAGCACTTGCAAGCCTCTAGGAGAGTAGTGTGGGAAGCATTAGAAAGTATTAATATGAGGAGTTATGTCCTCATCCATTTGAAAAAACAATGACACTGCTACATTTCCCTAAAAAGTTTGATATGCCTAATTTTGATAAATATAGAGGGAAAGGTGATCCAAGAGATCATGTAAAGGATTTTTACATGGCATGTTAAGAAGTGTCTTATAGTGATAACTACCTCATACAAATTTTCCCAAAGAGTTTAGGAGGTCAAGCCTTGGAGTGGTTTATACGCTTACCTCAGGGGTCCATTTTCACCTGGCCAGAATTGGCAGAAAGGTTTGTGTGACATTTCTCATATAATATTGAAAGTGATTTCACCATGGAGACTTGTGTGGAACCAAACAATGCCATAATGAGACATTTTCTAGCTTCCTACATAAATTGAAAGGGATATCCAATCACTTCCCTTGTGTATTTCCTAAAAAATAGTTTGTTAGTATCTTTGTGCCCAATCTGAATGTAGACATCTCCTTTCACCTTCAAATGCATTATGTTCACACTTTTGAGGAGGTTATTAAGAAAGGTGTTCAGATAGAGAAATCCCTTATTGCTAAAGGGACCATTAAAACAAACTCTAAGGATAGTCAAAGTGTTAAACCTACGGAGAAGCCGAAGATCTTAAACAAAAACAAAAGTGTAGTGGGAAACGGTATTACAGATTCCAAGCGTGTGCAAGTGGTTCAATTTGGTCAACCTTTTAAACTGAGCAAAGGGCCCATTCAGCCACCACCCAAGCATTTTATTTTCACTCCTCTCAATGAGTCATTGTCTACCATATTGAAACAACTTGAGGTGGCTCATATGGTAACACACCCGGTGACATAACCCTTTGATGAAAATGTTCCAAATCCTACATGGTGCAAGGAACATGAATATTGTGATATGCATCGTGTCAGAGGAAACAAGACTGATAAATGCCTATGGATTCCTCACTACATCCAGGACCTCATTTCTAATTGGGAATTTGAATTCGATAGCCCAGAGAAAACCTAGACCGTAAATGAAAAGATGGGAATCTACAAGGAACCTTTCCCTAAACATGGAAAGGTAGAGGTGAAAAATCTAGATCGAGGAGAGTCATCCAAGAGTTATAGAGTGGCCAATTATTTATACAGGAATACTAACAATCACCACTATGACTCACTCATTGGGTGTATCCTCTCTCCTCATGACCATATCAATACCATTTGGATCAAAGGGAAGGATTGCGCTGCGGTAAGAAGGCGCGCTCATCTCATGATCCCTAAACCCTCTCCATTGACCGCACAAGATGGTAGTTATAACCTCCTTGATCAACTTGAGAAGACTTCTACCAAGATTTCAATCATGGATCTTCTCAAGATATCCCCAGTCCATACAGACATCTTGTATAAAACCCTCCAAGGGTCAGGTGTACCATTAGAAGTAGATCCTTCACATCTGTAGGCCATGGTGGTAAACATTACATCGATGGAGTATATCTCCTTTAGTCATCAGGAACTTCCTAGTGAAGATCTCATGCATAATATCCCCTTATACATCTAAGTATCTGTTACCTGTAAGAATATCAAATGGGTTCTTGTGGACAACGGGTCAGGTCTTAATATTTACACATTAAAGCTTATCAAACAATTGGGATACACAGAGGGAGACCTAGAGGCTCAAATCATTACCATAACCACTTATGAAAACGTGAAAAGGGAGTCAACAGGCACAATCATGTTACCAATGGAAGTTGGGCCTACTTTTTATAATACTAAGTTCCATGTCTTGGACTCGGAACTTCCATATAATATACTTCTCGGCAGCCCATGGATTCATGTCATGCAGGCTGTACCTTCTAATTTTCATCAGTGCATCAATATGAAGCATGAGGGACATACTGTCATGATACGGGGAGACCCAAAACCTTTTTCTCATTACAGAGCCCTTAACAACTTTACTCGCAGAGGTACATATGCATTCCCCTCATCCAATATTGTACTGCCTCTTCCGTCTGAAGCCTTAGACTCACAAGTGGACTCTAATTCTCTTAATTCTTGTGCTCAAGACATTTCCACATCTACCTCCTCTTTTGACTCTTGTGAGATGAAAGTCTTAGATTACGGTTGTGGGGAGTACAATGTTCAACAGGATCTTTAAGTTTCTAACTTATCCTTATCACCAAAAACCAGAAGATGACCCAACTACTATTTCAAACGGCCTTGGGATGAGAAGACTAGAGGGTCATTTCTACCTAGAGATTACTAGTGGAAAAAAATTTGTTAGACCCTCCTACGACTTGGGTGCCAGTTGATACCCAGCCTACTTGCTACCGGATTCCCAGATATGAGAAGTATAGTTGCATGATGTATTCCATGGGCTATAAAGGTTTAGGCTACGAAAAAAATGAACAGGGGTAGAGTGAACTAGTCCCTCTCCCACACTTCAAAACAGAGAGGTACGAAATCGGCATTATACCCTACGGGGCACATCCCAATGATCAAGATGCTACGTATTCTAAACATGAGGATAGCTCTGACTATCTGGACAGTGATAGGATTCCCATTGTAGCCTATACGAGAATCTTGCCTCCAAAAACCTATTTTTTAATACCATTGTCCTTACCATAACACCCGTGGAACCTACCATTGACCTTGTCTACCCTTTCCTAGTCGAATGGGACCAACAACATCACATACTGCTGGATATATTTGAAAATGATGAATCCATTGCAGAGTTCATCGGTGTACAGGATTCAATTCCTATTGGAGACCATAAAAAGGGGGTTTGCATTGACCTGGACACATGTGCCTACTTCGGGGAGGAAGCTGGGCTTCGTGGTTAGCAAAACTTAAGACAATGCGAGGGAAAAATTTCTAAAGAAAAGCCTTGGAAAAATTCAAAGTCTAGGTCACATAGTGAAAACCTCTTTGAGGCACTTGCAGACCAACAGGTGGAAAAGGAAAAGTACAATCAAAGTGACCATGCCAAGGATGAAAATCTCATGGAGACATCCTTGGCCAAAGACCCCAACCTCCCTCCCGATCCTACACGTATGGAGGACCTGTCAAAATTGTTGGTTGAAGAAATAATTGATGTGAACATCGGTATAGAAGAAGACCCTAAAATTGTTAAATTGGGAGCTTCGCTCTCAGCTTAGGAGGAGAAAACATTTACCATGTTAATATGGGAATTCATAGATATATTTTCATGGTCTTATAAGGACATGTCGAGCTTGGATCCAACTCTAGTGGTGCACAACTTAGTTGTGCATGTAGATGCTAAGCCTATCAAACAAAAGCTTATGAAAATGCACCAAAGAGTGGCCCTCTTGGTCAAAGAAGATCTTGAAAAATTACTCAAGGCCAGATTTATTCGACCCATTGAATACTCAAAGTGGATTTGAAATATTGTTACTGTGTAGAAAAATCCTGTCGGGATCCAAATTTCTATGGATTTCTGGGACATAAACAAAGCATGCCCTAAGGATGATTTCCCATTACCCAATATTGATATGATCGTTGACTCAACCACAGGGTATGAAATGTTATCTCTTATGGATGGGCTTTTCAGCTATAAAAAAATAAAGATATCTGACGAGGATCAACATAAGATGGCTTTTACAATGCCTTGGGGAACCTTCTGTTATCAGGTGATGTCGTTTGGTCTCAAAAAAGTAGGAACTACATATCAAAGAGAATGAATGTGATCTTTCATGATATGATCCATGACATCATGGAGGACAATGTGAATGATATCCTGGGAAAATCAAAGATGAGGGAAGATCACCCTATCATCTTGTGGCGTATCTTTGAGTGCTTTTGGGAATACAAGGTTTGTTTGAACCCCAAGAAGTGTGTATTTGGTATCTTATCAGGAAAATTAATTGGGTTAATTTTCACACTGAGAGGGATCGAGACAGACCCTGCTAAAGTGTCTACTATCACTAAGATGCCTCCTCCTAAGAACATCAAGTAGCTACGTGGCTTGTAAGGGAAAATACAGGCTATATGCCCCTTCATCTCTCAGCTTACTGATAAATTCCACTCATTCACTCATCTATTGAAGAAAGATGTCACCTTTGTCTGGGGACTAGCGAAACAACATGCCTTCACCTTGCTTAAGCAGTATTTGGCTAATCCTCCTATCCTCATGCCACCAACTCCTAGTGAGCCTATCCTTCTGTATATTTTTGTCACTCAATTCACTATTGGTGCGCTACTCACCCAATACGACCTTAGTCACAAAGAAAAGGAAGTTTATTACCTCAGCTGTACCCTCATTGCCTATGAAATTAATTACCCTCAAATTGAAAAGGTTTGTTTGGTTGTTTTTTTTACTTTTCAAAAACTTCACCATTACTTGCTAAATACAAAAACTAAGCTCATATCAAAATTTGACTCACTGAAGTATCTATTGTCTAAACCCACCCTCACTAGCAGAATGGCTAATTGGATAATTTTGTTAAGATAGTTTGACATTGAGTTTGTACATCAGAAGTCAGTCAAGGGGTAGGTACTGGCCGATCAGTTAGCTGGAGCACCTTACAAGGGACTGAACCATTGAATCTAGATTTACCAGATGCTTTGTTACTTTATATTGAGGAGTCCTTCATATGGCAAGTAAACTTTGCTGGATCCTTTACTTTTCATTGTTCAGGGGCAGGTTTGGTGCTCATTACTCCTTCTGGTGATCCTATACCGTAGGATTTCTGCCTAGGATTCCCTTGCATGAACAATATTGTGGAGTATGAAGCACTCATCGCAGGGATGAAGCCTGCTATAAAATGGGACATCCATCATGTCAAGATTGTTGGTGATTCACAACTGATTATCAAACAAGTCAACAATGAATACAAAGTTAAAGATGAGAAACTCATCCCCTATAAGAAGTTGGTAGAAACATTGAAATAATATTTTGTGTGCATCACCATTGAGCAAATTCCAAGGGCACAAAATAGAGTAGCTGACGATATGACAACCGTGGGTTCCATGTTACTCATTCCTCTAGAAAGAAATCACATGCACTTCTTTGTGGAGAACCTACGCCATCCTGTCTATGACATGCCAAAATATTGATCGGCTTGTGAAGTTGTTAGTCCTCATTCCCCTTGGTACGAACCTATTTTTACCTACCTCAAAGACAACACGTTTCCCCCTGACATATCCCGCACTGAGAAACAAATCCTTATTCACCAAATAGCCCGTTATACTCTCTTAGGAGGTACACTTTATCATCGTGGCTACGATGGGAATCTATTACGTTGTCTAGATGTGACAGAGTCAATCCAAGCAATTAAGGAGGTACATGAAGGAGTGTGTGGAGCCCATACAAATGGGATTGATTTAGCTAAGAAATTATTGAGAGTGGTTTACTATTTTCCCACCATGGAGACTGACTGCTGCAACTATGTCAGAAAATGTGTATTGTGTCATAAGTATGGAAATTTCATCCATTCTCCATCGCAACCATTGGAACCCATCACCACCCCATGGCCTTTTTCCAAATGGGGACTAGATTTGATAGGAAAGCTTACTCCTACTTCGTCTGATGGTCGTACGCACATCATTACAGCTACAAAATACTTTACTAAGTGGGTAGAAGTTGTTCCTTTAACATATGTCACAGGTGCTCAGATCTCAAAGTTTATCATGAATCATCTTATCTGTCAGTATGGCATTATTGCAGCTATTGTTACTGATAACAGAAAATCCTTCAAAAAAAAACCGTGAAATACGTTTGTCATAGGTTTCAGATAAGATTAAAGTGGTCCACACCCTAATAACCTCAAGGTAATGGACAGGAATAAGCTACAAACAAAACCTTGGTCCGCATCATGGAGAATATGGTAAGTAAAACAGGTCATAGTTGGCATTTGCAGATTCACCCAGCCATATGGGCTTATAGGACCTCTATTCCTACTCCTACAGGTGCAACACCATATTCCTTGGTGTTCAAAACAGAATCCATCATCTCGTTGGAAATAAAACTTCCTTCACTAAGAGTCTCTCTTAGAGATTATCTGGATAAAGGTGAGGATTACAGAGTAACTAGGGTTGTAGAACTGGAGCTACTAGATGAGAAGTGCATTTGCACCCTGAATCACCTCAAAGTGTATCAGAACAAAGTCTCTCATAGTTACAATAAATGGATCATACCTCGTCAATTTGAGGTTGGTAATTCAATTATGAAAGAGAATCAGTTCAAGACACGGGTAGAAAGAGAGAAGAAGGGTAAGTTTGAACCACACCTGCTAGGACCCTACATCATTGTGGGCAAGTATGTCACCGATGTATGTAAACTTTTCCATCCTAATGGTGATGAACTTTGGGAGCCTATGAATTCCATGCACCTTAAGTGGTTCTATGCTTAAGCATGGCATGGAGTTTTAAAAAAAATAGAAAATAAAATAAAATTTAAAAAGTAGAAAAAGAAAAAGAGAAAGCAGTTCATCCATGTTTAAAAACCACACAATTCTGGCACTATGGGTAGGTCCTTGGGTGAAAACTAGTTTTCAAGGACTTGGGAGGATTCGTTGTTCATAAGCATCTTACATCTAAGGGGTAATTTTGCTTAGCCTAGGGTTAGTCCTGCATTTGCATCCAAGATTCCCTATGTGACCCGTTCTTGCCAAGCCCTGATCCAGATTCCCCCCCCCTGTTGATTCGTGAAGGGTTGGTCTTTGTTTATCTCCCATATAACATTGGGGGAATTTCTGCAAACTTCACCTTCTTATTTGTATGCACGTGGCATCTACCCTTGTATATTCCCCACCTAATGCTGGGGGCATCCACGTTTCTCGGTTACCTGTGAATAGCTTCGGAATATGTTACAAAAACATAAAAAACATTCAAATATGTTGGAAAATCACAAAAAACATTTAAATATGTTAGAAAAACACAAAAACATTCAAATATGTTGGAAAATCACAAAAAACATTTAAATATGTTAGAAAAACACAAAAAAAATCAAATATGTTGGAAAAACACAAAAACATTTAAATGTGTTAGAAAAATCACAAAAACATTCAAAAACACGTCAAAATCCTAAACAATAGAAAATTTTTTCATGCGAAAAGAACTAATCATAGCTTTAGTTTACTTGCTTTTTTCCTGCTTTTCTAATTTTCTTGCGTGGTTATTTCATTTTATTTTCTTATGTTGTTGGTTGTTTAGATGTACTTTTGTAGGTTTTATCTTGTCTTGTTTAAATTAGATTCATTCTTACTAATGCATTTTTGGAGTGTGTTTTCTACGTACTGGTGAATAAAATGTTTCTTTGTTATGTTGATTCTTTGTTTTTTGTTGCTTAGTTTGATTAATGAATTACTTGTGTTTTTTTGTGGCATGTGTATTGTTGTGTCATCACATCATCATATATCCATCACTATCATCGCATCTAACATCATCTATACATCATATAAAAAAAAAAATGCTAAGTGTTACATCATGCATGTATATTAAGCTAATCATCACATATCGTATCATCAAATGGGGGCAAGAGGGGTTGTGCATGGCCACAAATTTATTCACCCCCGCACCAATATCATCATATCATCATATCTATTAGGCATCAACAAAACATCATATGAGTAATACATTTGATATCATCTATGGATCTATCATCTAACATTCTGAATGACACATGTATATACATCAAAATCCAGATAAGATACATGAAAATGTTGAATCAGGTAACAACATAACAACAATCTATATTCATGTATCAAAAACAAAATCATGCATCATCTCATAAATGCTTGTGTAAAAATAAAAAAAAGTACTCATATATATGTGTGTGTGTGTGTGTGTGTGTGTGTGTCGTACATCGGTATCAAAACTGGATCTACATCCATACTTTGTATCAAAAATGCCTTCATCTAAGGCATATATCAAAAAATCCTTCATGTGAGGCATACAAAAGATCTCGTATACATTGATCAGTACATACATCAGCTTTCATCAGAGGCATGTGTCAAGAGAATAATCTATACAAAATAATGTTGTACATCTAAGAATGTTATTGTATGCCTTCATCAAGAGGCCAAAAGAATAACTACAATATACATCAGGGCTAGCTCGAGCCCTTAGATGGACTAGCTGGCCTAGCCCGTGGAGGAGGGATAGCATGTGATGCGCTAGGCCCGACAGGTGGCTGTCGTGGCTACTCAACCGAAGGCTGAGGCGTCTCTGGTCTCTTTGATCTAGCCAACATGTGAGACTGCTGACTATACGAAGGTGCCCTAAGCTTGGCTGGAACTACCTCATAATATAAGGACCTGTAGTAAGAAGCCTGACTCTCTACTATGGCTAGATCTCAGATAACCCGTGGTGTAACGGCCACCCCATCTGTGCGTTTATAGGACACTATCTCTGGTGATACTCTGGCTAGCTCATCCTAGCCCACAACGCGCTTGACCCTAAGTTGGTCTCTCTCTAAAAGCATGGCCTGATACTGTGCCTGAACTTGAGCTAGCTGCATGGTAGTCTACTGTGTCTGCTGCATGTGGGCAGTTCCATCGCCAGCCTGGGCTAATCCCTAGTCTTGCTCTGATATAACAATGATAACCTGTGCACGGGCCTAGTCCCGCTCTGTTATGGTTGCTGTTGTCTAAGCTCGGGTCTGGTCCCTCTCAGTGGTGACCTGCTATTCTTTCTACTAAAGGGTAACCATTTGTGTTGCTGCGGGAACTACATGGGCCTGTGCTAGTATGGGCATATCTACCTGCACTGGTATCGGCCTCAAACCCTGTACCTCTATCTGCACCTGTATATAAGGTTGATCCTCTCTTGGCCCCTGTCCCTGCACCTCTACATAGTCTCAACCATCCTGAGGTTGCTCGTCAAGTGGTTCAACTTGACCATGTGCTCCTACGCCCTCCTCCTCACCACTGTAACAAGGAGGTTCTACTAGTGGTCTGACCCTTGATACCCAATCCTCATCTGGGATAGTCAACTATCGTGGTAGAATGGTGACATACCACTGCCAATAGTCAAGAGCCACGCCAGGATCTCTGATCTATTAGGATGGGTCCCAAGCTTGTGGAACTACCTCTAAGAAGCTCAGTCTTGCTCGTGCCACCTGTATTCATGGCCCTAGGGTATGTCTCTCTGCATCCCTGCATGCATACCACATGTCTAGCTGGGTCACATCCTGCACTCAGCCTAGCTAATGTTGGCATCGATATACCCTGTATATCTCTGTAACGTAGTCTTGGCTACCCAGTATGAAGTTCTTGATGGCACAAGCGCCAAGCTCTACAGCGTCCTCTCGCCACTGAATGTGTTGGTACGGTCTCTAGATTATGTCCTGATCTAACAGGTCATCTAACTCACACATGTAAGGGTATACACTGCCCAAGAGCTCACGTCCATCCCTAACTAATGGGGCCCAGGCCATGAATGTTGACTCCTCTAGCACTTGGATGAGTCATGGGCCCACAGAACACCTAATGGCTATGTGATTCCAAGCCTAGATCTGTAAGAGAGAGGCTGGTCCCACCATCTTCTGAGGGTGGTAAGTAATCAAATGTAAGTCCCAGTATAAGTGCACCAGTATGCACTAGCCCCAATAGTAGCACTCACCTCTAAAAACCCCATGTACCAGTGTCATCATGCCCATTGGAAATGAAGTCCTAGTCTTATCAGTGAGCAAAAACCCAGTGATAAGACACATCACATAAAGAGGCTCCTGGTGAAAAGTAGGGTCCGATATGCAGTTGGTCAAAGAAACATTCATACCTTCATGTGGTAGAGCTTCGTGATCAAAGTGGTCACCCACGGCTGTAGTAATTCGACCTAAGTCACTGGTATACTATATCAGTGTGCCCACAATAGGCACGCGTAGGATCCTCCACACATCCTCCAAGGTCACAGTCATCTCTCCTATAGGGAGTCGGAAGCACTAGCTCTTGTTGTGCCATCGCTCTATCAAAGCAGTAAGGAGTCCATGGTCTAATGTGATGATGGAATCTTGGCTATGGGGCCTAACCCCACTGCCTCCAAGAGAATCCCCATTGCGTGAAGATCGCGTTGGCCCATGCTGCCCTCTAACTCTCCGATGCGGGTGTGACATTCTTACGTCTGTAAGACCAGAAACCATCTCTACAAAAATTCAGGATGAGTGTCATAAACTAACTTTTCTTCTAATTCCTACCTATCCATTTGTTAGGATTGACCCAAAAATCCTATTTTTCTTCTAAGTGTCATTAATTTTTAGCATTTTCTGAGTCAATTTCCTCTATCCTAAAGTGCCTGCACTACTTGTTGGGCATGTGCACCATTGAGTCCTCATGTGCGCGTGTGTACAATCACTTCCAAATGCCTGCACTATTTGTAGGGCGTGTGCACCATCCATTCCCTGCATGCACGTGCACGCATGCACACCTAGGTGCTTTCCCGATCCCTTTGGTGCTTGCGCATGTGCGCAAGCACCCCTTCGACATGTGCACTATGCATAAAGCATATGCATGTGCACGTATACACCTAGTGTGTATGCACGTATGCATTAAAATTTTTTCAAGTGTATGTGTGTGCACGCATACACACTCCAGCGCCTACACATGCACTCCAAGGGTGCCTGTGCCATCAAAATGAAACTTGTTCCTCCACACATACGCAACTGCAACTGACCAACCCTAATTACTACGTGTTTAGCATTAATGACAAAATTGACAAATAAGGTCAAGCTACTCACGAAGTGTCCATCGTCTGCATGGTATTCGTACTCATGAACTTGGTCAGCCCATCTCCAGCTGTCTCATGCTCAAACCATCGTCCTAGTGGCTATCAGGTGCCCACAGTATGTTTTCAGCAGAGCTCAGTAATAAATGATTTGGTCACGGTGATTTACCCCACCTCAGGAGGGGTATATTAACCTTTTTTCACTCGTTGTGATGCCTGGAAGCTCGCGGTGATCACCAAGATCACTCTAACTCTTCTTCTATCCATTGTAAATGATTATTTTGATTTTAAATAATTATTTTTCTTATCTTTACCATCGTACTGGGACATTTTTACCACCAAGTAGCCCTTTCTTCTCCCTAGGACAATTTGTATTGCACCTAGGTGATTTTATTCTTCTCTGCACTTCATCAAATAATTATTTTAAATAACTATTCTACTAATTTTTCCATAATACAGGGGCATTATTTGTCTCCTGTTCATCCATTCTTTCCCTTAGGAATTTCTCTTGCATCGGGGCCTTATGTTTCCATTCTTCTACTTTCTTCTACGTGTCCAAATTCACAAAAAATTCAAAACGAAAAAGCAAAAAAGTATATATATCCATTCAAAAAATCCAAAAATAAAGCAAAATGCTTCACAAAAACGTAAAAAGTGTAAAACCCACAAAATTTTGTAAACCCGCTTATTTGCGGCTGAAACTTGTGTCCAACGCATGGTGTTCTTTCCATATTCCTTTGGATATTTTTTACATCTTCACCGATGGTACGACTTACGGATCATCAGATCCACAACCATTTACAAAGCTATGTGCTTGCTTCATCTGTACTCTGGGGTACATTTGGTTTCCTGGTACTATTTCATTGCGCATAAAGCTTTCTCCTTGGACCCCGTGTTTATCATCTTTCTCCTTGCATTTATCCTTGCTTAGGGCATCATTTCTAACCCTTTTCGTCAATCACGAACATGTGGAACTCTTCAGCTTGATAAAAAAACATTTATGCAACCATTTCGACCATTGTTTGGTTTGAATATGTGCATTCGTACTTGTTTTCCCTGTTAAATAAGCTTGTTTACTTCTCATATTGCATTGCATTTGTGTATGTTGCATTGAGTCGGTTTTTCAGCAATGGACAAATGTTCGTAGTATGAATTTTCATGTCATTATACTTTTTTCGTATGCTTATATTTTTAATAAGGACCGATGACGTAGCTCTTTTTGCAATATGATGACACACAATATGTTCCAATGCAAAGGATAGAGGCTAGTTCTTCTCTCCACTTCTCCATATTTCTTCTATATCACCCTCCTATCAACACTATTCTTCCAATTCACCTGGGGCATCCTGCCCCTCCCTATTATTCTAGCAATTTCTCACCTTTTTTGATCATGGATCGTCTTCCTTCATCAGCCCATTGAAACTCGAGGGGGCATCTCTCTCTCCTACTAATTTTTCTTCCCCCTTTAAAATTTCACCCGTCTACTAGCTTTGAAGTGACGTTACTTACGCCATCCCAAAGAGGGAAAAATTTAGACACCTATAATTATGCCCGAGCAATTTAAATACTTAAATTGCGCTAATTATATCCTTCCCTACAAATTTACGACACATCGTCAAAAACGCTCATCATCCCTTATATTTTCGTTAATTAATTACACTACACTAATTAAGTAAGTCATCTACCTAGCAAATACCTTGATTAACGACCTTCCATTAATTAATCCCCCTTTCTATCTAGCCTAATTAATTATTATTAATTAATTATCTTCCCCCTTTTATAAGTCAATAAATTATTATTTATTGAATGTAATCATCTTCTATAGTCTAAATCATACTAACATTCCTCTAAAAGCTTATAAAAGAATGCACATCTATTTAATTAATCACCTTGGTTAATTAAATAACCCTCTTTATCCACATGAGCCACTAAAGGACAAGCTAAACCCTCCTGAAGTTAACTCAACCCCATCTAAACCCCCCTTATCCATAACTAACTCTACATCTCCATTATCCCACATTCAAGAGGATGTGTTGATCCCTTTGTCCATTGGGTTATATAAAGAACCCTCCTTCTACTTCTACACTCACACCTAATTTCCCTTGAGAAAGCAAAAGAAAGCACATAGTCTTTCACTAAAAGCCTTTTACCATTCTTGAGAAATCCATCATCTTTTTAAGAGCCAAGGCTCACACCCTAGCATCCTTTAAGGATCAAGCAAGCAATATTTATATTGCCATTGGAGCTTCATAGGTCCATTTTCATTTGTTGGTGATCTAGAAGAGTAGAGTTCTTAAACGCATGCTATATTTTGATATTAAGGTTCAAGGTTTATGATGTTAGTTTAGGGCTTGTTTAGTTATTCATCTTGATGGTGCTTTCATTTTGTATTAGCTAGGTTGTAGAACTATTTAGGTGGTAGTTCTTTATTCAACTTAACTTAGCTTAATTAAAAAATACATGCACACAATCTCCATTGTAATCTGTTTTAATCTCGTTCAGTTAGATGTAATGAACTTGATAAGCATTTGTGCTTGTATAGTTAGCACAAGATTTACTTTCACCTTAAAATGGACCTTGACCTTAACTATACTTTATCATATATGAGATGAATGCATTTCTCTGATTTAACTTGCACAATGTGGTACTTTCAGATTTGAATATTTCAAAGTATGCAATGAATTTCTTTTGTATTCATCAATCTTTTACTTCTTGGAAAGGAGTTTTGTTCTTAAAATACAACAGTTGGTATTTCTTTCCTTCATCTCACCTGTACCTTCACATTTAGACAAACTAGTTCGAAAACAATAGGATTTTTGGCCTCTCTTTGAGTTCTATGGTATTTTTTATTTTCTTTCTTTTTTGTCTGTCATGATTCTAGGAATCATATGTGCTTCTGCAAGATACTACTTTCTTAATTTTGTATCATCGTTGATGTACCTTATGCCTGTTCACTTCAAATGATTCATTTGCATGAATTTGATAGCACCAGAATATAGATTAAAACCTCAACTAAAAAAATGACAACCTTCTCTTTTTTTTCAAGTACGTTGATGGAATTGGATGATGGAGATGAAGATTAAGATGATTTCACCGATTGAAGACCAAGAGAATACCCAAAAGGAAATTATGGGGTTTTTTATTATTCTTGTCTTTTATCTTTATGTAAATGTATCTTTCACTTCAATAATCATAAGTTACATCACATGGATTGTGTGGGAAACAATAAATTTCTTCATGAATAAATGTCATTAATTTCTGTAACTGAGTTGCATACTTATTTCTGCATTCTGCTTTTATGATATGTATTGATTATATAACAAAATAAACAACTCAATAACATGATTAATCATATTTAAATATAGATATAAAATAATTCGGAGTGAGAAATGGCAGAGAAAAACTCAAACTCTGCGAGGAATGGAGAAATCAAAATTGGGTCTTATGATGGCAAAGGTTTCCCAATAGGGGCATCTTCTGATCTAGATGAAGGGTTCGCCAATTTTCCCACAAAGAAAGAGCCAAACAGTAGATTGTAGGAAGGCTGCAACACAGATAAGGATAAGTGGGCTTCAAACCCTAATCTGAATCCACAAAGACTGGCCATGCAGGTGGATAAACTAGCGGTGGGAAGGTAAAATAATGATCCTCTCAGAAAATAGGGGCAGGTGTTGCTACCTCTAAGTTGACCTCTTTCAACGATATCCTTAGAAATCAAGGTAGTTATACTTCTCGAAACCAAGCTTACTTGTTTGATTTGGATTAGGAAATCCCTACCTTAGAGATCAAAAACCCTAAGGTGGAGGAATAATATCATAGTCTTTCTCGAGATGTTTTTATTGGGTGCTTCAATGGTCTTTTGCCTTCCTCTACCACATTATATCAGTGGATATTTGAAATTTGGACCAACAAGTGTGAAATATCACTCTCCTACAGGGGTTTCTTTATTGTGCATTTTAGAGAAATGAAGGATTATCAGTGTTTCCTATCTAAAGGACCCCAGTTCTAGGGTAATGCCAGTTTGTATATGACTCCTTGGTTTCACAAATTTTATCTGAATACTCATTCATTTCCCAAAACAATTGTTTGGGTAAGGCTTCCTAACCTCCATCTACATCTATGGTATGCCCTAGGTGATATTTATAATGGTTTGGGAAAATTTATTAATGAATATTTGGATAAAACTAACTTAGGGTTGTGCACTTACGCTCGTATTTGTGTTGAAATTGATCTGAGTAAAGGACTACCATATCGTGTATTATTAAAATTTGGAAAAATTCAGCATTAAAAAGTTTTGGATTATGAAAATACCACCTTTAGATGTAGATTCTGAAAGAACCCAGGACATCTTCAAGATTTTCATCCTTTAAATAAAAACGGTGCTAAAAAGAGTATCTCGACAGCTTCTAGCGGTTGGGGCTCTTTGAATCTGGATCTAGTGTCTTCTTCGGCATTCAAGGTGGGAAATGAGCATAAGACAACAAAAACAACAACAAATAAGCATAAGGTTTCAGAAATGGGAACTTGAGAGAATGTTGAGATAGTTGGAGGAATGAAAAGAGGACACACATCTGACAAATCAGATTTGGATCAAGATTATTTTCTTGACAATATGGAAGTCCCAAGAAACCCCAATGATCTTATGATAATTGTTCCATCTGAAACAAGCAAGTGGCATGAAATAAAGAATAGGAAAAATAAAAAAGGTCGAATGGGCAATTTTGAAGACTTCTTTCCATCCTTGGTTGGGAAATAGCGGGTATTTGGTTATTTAGCTAAGTTAAGTGTCGTAGGCTTATAATATGGGATATAGGCCCAACAATTTTAGATAATTATCTAGGGTATTATAACTAGTATTTTAAAAATGTAACGGGTCCCTTCAACCTACCTTATCAATAAAAAAAATTGTATTTAAACATAAAGAAATTATGAGATTTGATGTACCTGTAACTTAATAACGGACTCTTCTGCATATAAAATGTAACTTTGTTTGTTGATTTTAATTTTAACATCTCACCTAAACTGTGGTTCCCACCTCCATCAAGGTAATTCATTGGTCCTTCGGATATTTTGTGTTTCCTTGCTGAAGACGAACATGGAATGATAGGCTATGTGAGGTGTTACATTCTATAACAGCACACACAACTGCAGATTTCATGTTGTTAATTAATGAATGCAACTGAAAACACAATAAAATTGTATGAATTTTCCCCCAGTTAGGTTCATTCATCAATTCCTTCCATCGAAAACAAAGATTCGAGTTTCCCATTTTTACACGAGTGCAAAAAATGTCAAAATTCCGTTTTCTATCTATTGACCAATTAAAAATATAAGAGATACAGACTTTACAATAAGTGAGAAAGGAAATTGAAAATTTCTCACACTTCCTCCTAACTAATTGGCTTCTTTTTTGTAAAACTCTTTCTTCTACAAACTCAACTTCGAGCACTTAGAACTTTTGCACTTACTGCCATGAAGTCTCTTGCTTTCGATAATTCATTCCTTTGCTCCGCCCAGGTATTTATAGCCTCTCCCATGTCCTCCCATGCACTTGAGAATGGGAAAGGTCATAGAAAGGAAGGGACAAAGTTGGATGTTCCAAATTTGTGTCCATGTACACTCTATTTATTTTTCTTTCCATAAGTGAGAGGACCGCCATCCTAGCTAGGAAGTGGTTACAATATTGTTGCCCAAGTTGGGTGGTGGTTCTCTAACTTCCGCTTTACATAGAGTGGCAGTTTTTTTATAATGCAAACATAACCACCTTTTCTCAATTTTCCTTTTTTTGGTGTTGGTTGATCTAATGAATTAGAGTTATTTTGGATCCCTTTGGATCATATTGACAATCGTGAAAGGGAAATGATTATGAAATTTTGAGATAAATAGTAAGAATAAAATGGTGAGATATGGTAAAGAAGAAATCTACTAGAGATGACATACATTTGAGAAAAAAGATAAAGCTATGTTTGAGAAGGGTTTTGAGAGAGAGGAACTAAATTTATGATCACCATCAATTATTTCAGCGACATATTTTCAGTGATCAACAATTTTTAGGTGGATAAGTTTGTTCTTATTCATATTATGATGTTGTATCCTCCTTTTGGGGTTTGTGTCTCACTAAGTTAGGGGTTGGTGCTCATTGTATGATTGATGCCCTACTAAACTAGTGGTTAGTGGTCCTTGTGAAGTTGGTGCTTCACTAAATTTATTTTATTTGTGTAATATAAACATATTTTCAGTTGGTTTTATTACCCTAAAGGTTTCTCAACTTAAATTTGGTGTTCATAAGTACTCTCTCTTGCTTATGTTCTTTTTAATGGATGTTACAAACCTAATAAGTTCATAATTGGCGATGGATATTGAATAGATGATTTGAATATTGAATGCATGTGATGGTGAATGAAATAAAGTATTTATAGGACTGATTAACCCCTTGAGTCCATTTTTCTTCTAATAATTGGTATCAGAGATGGTCCTTGAGAAGAACGTTTGACAACTTGATGACATCCTCTTGAAGCAAAAAAATGGGTAAATATTTAGATGTTAAATCTGCCTTGATAAAAAAAATGAGATAGCCGAGTCTCTAATTCATAAATTGTAGGAGCATATTAGTTACATGGAGGATAAATATGGACAAGCCATCAAATGGATATAATCTCAAGTTGAGATTCTGCCCAAATCCCTAACTAGTAAAGAAGATATTATTTCAGGTATGAAGAAAGGTTGAAATCTTTAGAATTTTATTTTGAAATTGCACCTAGCAAATTGAATATGTCTGAAAAGTTTGAAAAGAGATCTAAATCTCTTGATGGGATCTTAGAGATTCAAATAGTTATTGGAGTTTTTAGGTTTCAAAAGAGAACATGTGGAGAATGATGAGAAAGAATGTCCAAACACTCAAGCAAACATGAAGGTGACCAAGAAGGCTGATTCAAAAAACTCCAACCCTATTAGAAAACAACATGTAATGAGGTATGGTCATTACTTCAATAGATAATGTTACTCATGTAATGAGTTTAGTCATAGAGAAAGGAATTGTAAAAGGATTTTTTCAAACAGTGAGTCCTCATGGAATTTTGAAATCTATTTCAAATGTCAGTGTTACTCATGTTATGGATATGGTGATAAGGTTGTTGACTATGGTTGGAATCTTATTCTTTATCATTCAAAGAGAAAGAATAGTATTTTGTGTTACTATTGTAACAAATAGGGTTATATTGCAAAATATTGCTACTAAAGTGAATCTTCAAAGCATATAAACAGGTTTTAACCTCCTAAAAGGTAAGATAATAATGTACATAAAAAGAGGAAAAAAATGTATAGATGGTGGAATCATAATGGAATGAGGGGGGTGAATTAGACCTTACAAAATTAATTCAATTTCAAATTACTTACTTAATCACAAACCACGTATCCAACAATTAATGTGTGCACAACCTCAAATTATACACATGCAATCAACCATAAACAAAGAATCGACACCATAACACAAGATATAAGTGGGAAACCCTCATGTGGAAGAAAACCCAATATTAAGCATTTTTTTCCTTTATTTTTTGTCATGGTTTCATTTGTTGCATCTAATTTTTCCTTATTTCATTATTGATAAATGGAATACCTTTTTTTTTATGATAGATTATTTAATTTGGAAATGGGTACCTAGCATTATTTATTAGGGAGTAACGGTAATGATACATACTCAAACCAATATAATTACCTTTTAGGTGATCCACTTACTGGTTGCCTTTCTTATTTAAAACCACATTCTATTCTAGATTTATTATCTTTTATTTGTTTTATTTTTGTCTTTAATATGACTCGTTTCCATTCAGTTATATTTATTCATTAAAACACTAAACATGTTTTAGAGCATAACATTGTTATGAATTAAATGAGAACATTGCACATTTCTAGGAGTGTTGTAACATCACTTTACATAACTACACAAAAAAATATACACACAAATTTATATGACACACTTTGGCACTACAATTATGCCAAAAGGAGTTACATATAATAAAGACATTTATCATCCAAAACAATAATGACAATAATGGAGTACATTTCTACACTCTCCAGGAGGGATTTTTTGTCCTAGCTACCATGTTGGTACTGGATGCTGAAGCATGAAATATTGTATATATAATTATTATTTGAACTGCACAAGATGAAGTGTCGATGGAGGTATCATCCCATTTCTATGACTCTACATGTTGCAACACTAATCCTCATAAATTTTTTAAGTACATAACGGTGTTTCTGATTCACTCATTTTTGTTCTCTCATGGTGGCACACCTATCATAGAAATGTTAGTGCAAAATCACAGCACCCCTGGACGCACATCAGGCTTCTAGGTTGATGTTCAGGCATCCAGTGTGATTGCACAACATTGAAACCTATCTCCAAGCGTGGGACTTGTAAAACCGAGAGAGGAATCTCTAGAGAAGGCTGGTTCCTGCTCCTAAACTACCTGCCACGAGCTATTCCAGTGCAGGCAAGCTAATCTAATCCTAATCTAACCATGCCAAGGAGACAGAGAGAGAGAGAGAGAAGCGAAAAACAACAAAAGCCTACACTAAAACGGTGATACACCAGAGAAGGAGAAAGTCGGACATCTATCAAAACTGCCATGGGACAAAGAGAGGTGAGCCATTGGGAGGGATGGACAGAAGCATCACAAACCCAAGGATAGATTTCACACAGAAAATGTCCCAAAACTCCATGAACACAGCTCCAGATCTGCAATGAACATTCAAACATGCACAGATACCTGCAATGAAGAGAGGCAAGAAGAAAACAAGCAAAAACGAGAAAGGATGGACAGATGCATCACAAAACACGTTTTGTTGCTCCAGAAGTTTGCACAGAACATCATTCCATTAATAGTAAAAGGCAAAAAATGCCATTACAGAGCAGAGAGGAGGCTCGAACTCCATTTTCTACCCTAGAGAAGAAAAGAAGGGAGGGCAGAGCAGAAAGAATCAACAACTTTTGTTTTTAAAATGAGCCAAAACTGGCTTTTACATTGCATGGGTCGAGCCCAGGGGACAGAAAACGTACAAAGGCATGGGAGCCCATTCTTCTCGACTACAGGTGCATTAAAATGGCATGGGGAACCTTTCAAACCCATATCCTGCCATCTTTGACCGATTTGGAGGAGAATGCGACCCATTCTGCATTAATTTGGCCGCCGAAATGTCACTCTGGCCGTGCACACGCGTCAGAGCCGTTTCTCAATTTTCTCTCTTCAAACTACACCAAAAATCGAGGTTGATCCCAGAATCATGTAGAGAATTTCATAAGCTTTCCGTTGACATAAAGAACGTGGAAATATGAGCTCTGGATCAAAAGATATGGCGATCTGAAGATTTAGGGCACGGAGCAGACCAAAACAGATTTTGAAATATTTCCCGCGCTTTGCCACCTGGATGACACGTGGCACACTCTGATTGGACAACCAATTCTCTCTCCTCCACCTTTCGGCGGGCTGTCCCTTTGAAATTCGCTTGTGGGCCCTACCTGGGACACGTGGCACTATCACATTGGTTCGGATCAGTGCTCGAAAACTCGCTCCTTTGACTTGTTGACTTTTCCCTCTTGAGACACGTGGCAGCTTCTGATTTTTCCTCGGCTCCTTCGCGTACTTCGCCTCTATTTGTCCCGGATGTCCCATTTGATTTTGGCCCCTTTGTGTTCATTTCGGCCGTTTCGGGCATTTCGGGTCTTTTTGTCCCACTTGTCCCGAATGCTTAGTGCTCCTTGTGCTGATTTCGGGCGAACCGCCCGGTTCGCGTCCAATTGTCCCGGATGTCCCATTTTGCTTTGGACTGACTTGACCCTTTTCGGCCGGTTCGGGCCGGTTCGGGTCTTTTTGTCCCAAACGTCCTGAGCAACACTTAGCCAATTTTTCTTCTTTCGGCCGGATCGGCTTTTCGCGCCCGCCGCGTACTTTTGGCCCACTTGTCCCAAATGCTTAGTGGGCCTCCTGGACTCATTTCGGGTGGTTCGGGCGGTTCGGGTCTTTTTGGCCCATTTGTCCCACCTTGTGCTGGACTAGGACTTAGCCGATTTTCACAATTTTTCCTGGCCCAAACTACTTGTTTTCTGCAACCTTCTCCGCACTTTCTCAGAGCTTTCTCCTTCCAACTTCGGCCTGGGGAGTTAGAAAAATATCTGAAGGGACCCTAGAAACCTGATTTTTCTCTGAATCAATCAATTTGCCTGGGACCTGAGAATCTGATGCATGTTATCGAATTTTACCCAGGGGGGGTGAAATTTTGATAATAGTTTGGCGACTCAGTGGGGTCATCTGCCTGCTAGATGAAAAGACCAGTTGCCTGAAGCAATCCATTGGGCATGGAGTCATGAGTAGGTCTGAAAACTGATCTGAACTTGAAAATCTCCCCTCTGAGCCACTTGGAAACCACCGGGCATGGAGTTGTTCTCACCAAAAACCACTGGAACGAACTGTGCAAGAGAAAAACCAGCAACACCAAAACTATGTACAAAACTGAAAATCATACATGCTCCAAATGGAACATACAGAGTGTGCATAAGCACTTCTTCTGCTGAAAGAAAACCTAGCTACTCTACTCTAGCTAGAAGCAAAGGCAAGCTAAACAAACCCTGCAACTGGTTGTGAGAAATAGCTTCCTTTCTTCAAAATTGGCAGCCATGCAATTGATTTGGCACTGATCATGGCTATTTGGATGGATGGAAAATCAACAAGAAGCTGGTCTTCTATCCAAATCATCAAAGTATCAACTGAAAAATCCAATACCTCTTTTAGTTGCTCTGCATTTGGATTGGAGAGGTATGGCAGCTGATCCTTGGTACTTTGTAGCTCATCCTCATGCTCAGAAGCAAGCATGACTGGTTGTGGCTTCTCCTTTGGCTCCAATGAAGCCAAATACCTGATTGGGCAAGGTCTGATCCTTTGGATGTGCCCATAGCTCTGATTTCCAACTCCAAGAATGGAGCTTTCTTGTACACCCACCTGAATGGATGATGTGGAAGAAATGGTGGGATTCTTCTGTCCTTTCTCTTCCTCTGATGAAGAACATGGAAGATTTAAATCTTCCAATTTTGACTCCAAAGGGCTGCTATAAGATGCAGGCTGCTGCAAATGAAAGTTCTTCTTCATGACAGCAGATTCTTGTGTTTGGAATGTGGATGATGAAAGAGAGAATGGTGAAAACTCAACCGGTTCTTCTCCATCAAAACAGTCCTCCAAATCTGACAGGTAAACTGCCTCATTGCTTTCCTGCTGCTCGTGTTCAACTTCCTCCATGGTGTCCTCTTGATCTGCAACTTGACCACCATGGTTTCCTTCACTCTCCAATATTGAGTTTGAGAGATCAAACTCCTCTTCAGTAATAGAACTTGAGAGAGGTGAAGTAGAAAGAAGAACTGAAGGTTCTTCTATAACCTGCTTTGTGCCCAAACCCTTTGGATCTGCACTTTTCTCCTCCACAGCTAGATTGTGCTCCTTTTCTTTTGGATTTGGAGCAGCTTCTCCTTCCTCCAATGTTTGAAGGCAATCTTGCTCTTGATATAACTCTTCCTCCAGCATGAAGTTTGTCAAGTCAAACTCTTCAGTCTGCTGCTCTAGAGGACAAGTTGGGGCTGTAAGATCTTCTTCCTCAACAAAATCAGTCCTCACCACCATCTTTTCAACCTTAGCCTCTTCTGTAGGCTTTACCAGCAAAGGGATCTTTTCAATTCCAAATTTAAGAGCCAAACTTACTAAGCTCTTAATCATTTCTTCTTTTCCTGGCTCTTCCTCTTGCTGTCCTTGATGACTGATTTTTTCAATTTCTTCTTCCCCACATGGAATTGGGAATGCAAAAGGAGGAAAGGGTTGAAACTCAACCGATTTTACAATTTTTTGTGGTGGTGGAGGCAGTGAAACCTCTTGTTTCTTTGGAGGGGGTGTTTCTGTTAGCTCTTGTGGAGGGGATGACTGTTTGGAAGGGAAAAGGAAAGAAGAATCGAGATGAGATTGAAGACTGAGAGGTGGAGACATGGATTCAACATTTGGGACAGAAGATGGAGGGTTTAAGTGAAATGGTGCTGCTTGAGTAATGGAAAGAGAAAAAGCAGATGATGGTGTAGAACTTACCCATTGACAAGGTTGTTCAACACCGAATGTATAGGTCTCTATTTCTGTCGTCCATTGTGCAAGTTGGGGCAGCATCTTTATCATGAAGTCTAGCTTCTCCTGAGGGCTGAAGTGTCTTGGAAAAGGGCCTCCCCATGGACAAGGAGTCCTGTAACTGATTCCGAAAGCTCTCATTTGAGCTGTTGCTCTGGACTGCACCATCTCCACCTCCATCTTTTGGATTTTCTCCAACAGACCAGCATCTTGGATCTGATGGTCTTCATTGTATGCATACTCTTGCTCTTGGAAAGCTCCATAGCCAAACTGACTTTGGCACATATGGGTATGCATACTTATCTTGAATCTGCTCAAAATGCTGATTTGGAGGATTTGTAAAACATGTTGGAGGTGGAATATACTGCTATTGTTGATGTGAATTCCATGATGGAAATGAAGTCATGATTGCACAACTTCATGAAATGGAAAAGAATGAAAGGGATGGAAAGAAAGATGGATGAAAATGTATGGAAACGGGTCTGCAAGCTCAGAGAAATGGGTTGCTGATCAGATGGAGTCGCCAGATGTGTTTGCAAGTGCCTCCAAAGGCTGAAATCTTCACAGGAACACACCAACCTGCAAAAGATGAAGTGAAAGGCCTCTAAGCTCCCACCGGGCGTGCCAAAACTGTTGGTGGTCGCACGGTGGCTTAAGATTTTCTGTTTGATAATGAGACACCTCTGAAAGATGAAACTCTAACTTCTGTGATCTCCCACCGGGAGTGCCAAAACTGTTAGTGCAAAATCACAGCACCCCTGGACGCACATCAGGCTTCTAGGTTGATGTTCAGGAATCCAGTGTGATTGTACAACATTGAAACCTCTCTCCAAGCGTGGGACTTGTAAAACCGAGAGAGGAATCTCCAGAGAAGGCTGGTTCCTGCTCCTAAACTACCTGCCACGAGCTATTCCAGTGCAGGCAAGCTAATCTAATCCTAATCTAACCATGCCAAGGAGACAGAGAGAGAGAGAGAGAAGGGAAAAACAACAAAATCCTACACTAAAACGGTGATACACCAGAGAAGGAGAAAGTCAGACATCTATCAAAACTGCCATGGGACAAAGAGAGGTGAGCCATTGGGAGGGATGGACAGAAGCATCACAAACCCAAGGATAGATTTCACACAGAAAATGTCCCAAAACTCCATGAATACAGCTCCAGATCTACAATGAACATTCAAACATGCACAGATACCTGCAATGAAGAGAGGCAAGAAGAAAACAAGCAAAAACGAGAAAGGATGGACAGATGAATCACAAAACACGTTTTGTTGCTCCAGAAGTTTGCACAGAACATCATTCCATTAATAGTAAAAGGAAAAAAACACCATTACAGAGCAGAGAGGAGGCTCGAACTCCATTTTCTACCCTAGAGAAGAAAAGAAGGGAGGGCAGAGCAGAAAGAATCAACAACTTCTTTTTTTAAAAAAATGAGCCAAAACTGGCTTTTACATTGCATGGGTCGAGCCCAGGGGACAGAAAACGTACAAAGGCATGGGAGCCCATTCTTCTCGACTGCAGGTGCATTAAAATGGCATGGGGAACCTTTCAAACCCATACCCTGCCATCTTTGACCGATTTGGAGGAGAATGCGACCCATTCTGCATTAATTTGGCCGCGGAAATGTCACTTCTGGCCGTGCACACGCGTCAGAGCCGTTTCTCGATTTTCTCTCTTCAAACTGCACCAAAACTCGAGGTTGATCCCAGAATCATGTAGAGAATTTCATAAGCTTTCCGTTGACATAAAGAACGTGGAAATCCAAGCTCTGGATCAAAAGATATGGCGATCTGAAGATTTAGGGCACGGAGCAGACCAAAACGGATTTTGAAATATTTCCCGCGCTTTGCCACCTGGATGACACGTGGCACGCTCTGATTGGACGAGCAATTCTCTCTCCTCCACCTTTCGGCGGGCTGTCCCTTTGAAATTCACTTGTGGGCCCTACCTGGGACACGTGGCACTATCACATTGGTTCGGATCAGTGCTCGAAAACTCGCTCCTTTGACTTTTTGACTTTTCCCTCTTGAGACACGTGGCAGCTTCTGATTGGTCCTCAGCTCCTTCGCGTACTTCGCCTCCATTTGTCCCGGATGTCCCATTTGATTTTGGCCCCTTTGTGTTCATTTCGGCCGGTTCGGGCATTTCGGGTCTTTTTGTCCCACTTGTCCCGAATGCTTAGTGCTCCTTGTGTTTATTTCGGGCGAACCGCCCGGTTCGCGTCCAATTGTCCCGGATGTCCCATTTTGCTTTGGACTGACTTGACCCTTTTCGTCCGGTTCGGGCCGGTTCAGGTCTTTTTGTCCCAAACGTCCTGAGCAACACTTAGCCAATTTTTCTTCTTTCGGCCGGATCGGCTTTTCGCGCCCGCCGCGTACTTTTGGCCCACTTGTCCGAAATGCTTAGTGGGCCTCCTGGACTCATTTCGGGCGGTTCAGGCGGTTCGGGTCTTTTTGGCCCATTTGTCCCACCTTGTGCTGGACTAGGACTTAGCCGATTTTCACAATTTTTCCTGCCCCAAACTACTTGTTTTCTGCAACCTTCTCCGCACTTTCTCAGAGCTTTCTCCTTCCAACTTCGGCCTGGGGAGTTAGAAAAATATCTGAAGGGACCCTAGAAACCTGATTTTTCTCTGAATCAATCAATTTTCCTGGGACCTGAGAATCTGATGCATGTTATCGAATTTTACCTAGGGGGGGTGAAATTTTGATAACAAGAAATACTGTACTATTTCTTAATATAGGTAAGTAATTTCCTCTAGTACATTCATGTGCTTCTCTAACTGTTTGCATGACTTTTGATGAAGATGCGTGCATGTTTTTATTCCTTTCTGAATATCAACGGGTTTGATAGCATGATTTGAGGAGGAACATTATTTGTTTGGCCTAGTCTGGTGACCTCTTTTTTGGGAGTATTGCGTAGAAAAAAAGTTATATTAGAAGAAAAATGGACTAAGGGGGTTGAATCATTCCTACAAAAAAATTACTTCATTTTCCATTACATACATTCAATCATACAAGCCATCCATTCAACATCCATAATGTGAGATTATTAGTAATGCATTACTATTCACAAGTACATGAAACAAGAGAGAGAAGACACGATAACATATATAAGTGGGAAACTCTCATGAGGAAGAAAAAACACTGAAAAATCTCCTAATATTACTCATAAAAAGGAATCATGTGAGTATTACACATCACACAAGATTTCTTTTTGAGGGGGCACAGGGTGCAAGTGGCAAGTTGGAAATTTTGTCTTTTTGGAAAAATGAATGAATTTCTAAAAAACAAGTGCACCCCCGCCAAAGTACTTAAATCCTATATTGAGAAAAGGAAGGCGGATTGGCGGGGTCGTTGGGAAATTTTGAAACTTTTGAATTTTTTCCTAAAGGGGTTAAATTTATAAAAGTAAGCGTGGCCTCGACAAAGAGAACATTTGAAGCTTGCACGGGTCAACGGGCCGCTGGAGAAAAAAGGAAAATTTTTCCCTTTTGGAAAAATGGGTATAAAGTGAAAAATTGAAGCGTAGATCCGCTAGAACCCATATCAGATGCTAAAGGAGGAAAGGCGGATATGTGGGGAAAATTTGGAAAAATTAAATAAGAGGTAAAATAGTAGAATCAAGCAGCGATTCCTCTAGGACCCACATTGGGACATGTGTCAAGCTTGTTTTCCAAGAGTAGAGGTGCGGAGAAAAATGTCAAATTTTTACATTTTTCCAAAATTGATAAAATGTCAAAAAGCACTCGCAAGCCCATTTCCAATCACATTTTGCCACATGGAGGGCTCCAATTAAACGATGAAGGTTAGGATAAATGGTAACTGTGCATTTCGTCATTTTTCCGCCATTGGAGCTCCAGGATGTTTTGAGATGCCATTTTTACATCAATCTTCATCAATTTTTTGGAAAATTTGTGTCATTCTAGTTTGCAATGATTAATTAAATTGATTTGATGGTTTAATTTGTAAATCTGATGTACTTTGGAAATGGATTTTTTCTCAGGCTTGTGTAAAAACGTGAAATATCAAATCCAAAAGTTGCAGAGGCAAATTTCGAAAGGGAGAAGATGAAATGATGAATGGAAATTGGTCTGCATGCATCAAGGATGAAAAAAATGCCCCCTATTGAAGTAATGATGTGGATTTTTGCATTGATTCACGTTTTTGAGGCACCTGGCATTTTTTGAAACATTTTTTTGTTAAAAGTCCCTTTCTACAAATCATGATGTAATTTTGTAAAAAAATTGATGCTTGGCATATTATTTTCTTCGGAAAGATGGCTTGAATGTAAAAAAATGATATATAATGCATATTGGAGATATGCAAATGGTGGAGAGTTCATTTTCACGAGAAAATTTTGAGCAATTCTCATCTTCTAACAAACTTGATTAACTTCTTATGTGTTAGATTTTCATTCATGTTGAGTTGATTAAAAGTGTATAGCCATCAAAAATCTTTGATATTGTTTGAATAAATCTCCCCTGCTGATGAATATGATAAATTTCTAGTTAATTTGTGTTAAATCTCTGGCAATTTTCCGTTTATTTCACTTTCAGAATACCTGTAAGTAATTTTTGTTATTCCTATTACAATATTATATCAAAATCTATTTTAATCACACATTTATTCATCCTTGTGATAGTTTAGTGGCATCTACAATTTCATTTTTCAGAAGATCTTTCATCTGGGAGTGAAATAAATGTTTTAAAATCACTTTTCTCTCATTTGTTGACAAAGATTGTTTGTAAGCCTCTGGGTGAACCTCAGGTGTGATTGATCTTAGATTTTGATGTTTTATTGGGTCTTTTAACTCAATATTTTGTGTTAAAGTCTCAAATATTGTGTGAAAAAGTGTAAATTTGGGCTTCCATTGATGCACACTTTCTGGTTGAAGGAATTTTTAACTATTTTGAAGCTTTCTCTTGCTAAGTTTTCCATCAGTGTGAAGTTTCTCAAGGATCTTGCAAATTCCAATTTGTCTTGTTGATATCGCACCAAAACATTATTCAAATAACTTATCCTACCCTTAACTACCCTTGTTTTTCCCTGTATATCCACAAAAGAACAAAATCCATTTGCTAAAGTATGCAGAACAGATCAAGATTCCAAATGTCTTTAGTAACCTTAGCCTTGTGTTGAAAATATCTCCATATTATGGAAGTGACAACTCGTGAGAGTCATATGTGGTGTGTTGATAATATTTTCCCAAGGTCTTCTATATAAAATTTGTGCAGAGGAAATATTTAACAATGCTTTTCACTAAACAGAGGTTACAAATATAGGTTCTCTTACCTTGGTTGAAAGGAAAAACCAAAAATAGTTAGTATAAGATCACATCCTTTCAAGGTGCTACCCACTTCTCCAAAGCCTCAGTGCTAGAAATGTCAGATAAAATGCTTCCCCGGCTACGAAAACGACATACAATTATTTATCTGGCTCTAAGTGTCTCATGCAATCTTTGTTGTTGCTTGGCCTTTGAAGGAGATTAATTCTAGGTACTAACATGCTTCTCGCACCGCTACCGGGACATTCTATTGTTCAGGTTTATTTGAAGATAATTTCTAGAAGGATAAAAGTTTTTGAAACATTTAAGCATTTGAGTATTTACACCATCAACAATGCTTCTGGCGCCGCTGTTAGGGATTCTTTGAAGAATTTAACGTTTTCCAAACCCTACTAATGTTTCTCATAGTTTTGTGTGTGAATACAGTATTGAAGCATCATTCTATAGTTAGATTTGTTAGGATTAACCAAAGTTTAAGTTTTGTCTATAATTTTCTCAGTTTCCAGCACTGGTTGCACTTTGTTTGCATTGTAATTAATATATTTGGGTAAAAGAAGATCATATATATTGAGCTTTGTATGAATTTGGTATTGACTAACACTTGATAGGATTTTCATAGTGCATTTACACAAACTAAGGTGAAAATCCTTAGTGGCGACTATGTGTTGTTTAATTTCTTAATTGATACTAGTGTCCTAACCTATATCAAGTGAAATTTGTCATTAATTTCTGAAAAGCGGGAAGGAAGAAGATATATCATCAAGAAGGACCCTAGCAGAAAGTTATTTCTAGATTTGGGAAAATCAAATTCTAAGGGAAGAAGATTTTGAAAATTTATTGGAGATAAAGCACTAAGAAAAGAGATTTCCATTGTTGAGCTTGAAAGTGATCAGCTTGTTATTGAGGATTGTAGTTCTTCCTCAAGTGCATCTGAATCAGGTAGTCTCTACTTTGAATTGAATTCTCCATCTAGTGATGGATATTCATTTGTCTTTGAAAATATTGCTTCTCATTCTGCCCCAGTATTTTCCAAATCTGCTAGAGTTTTCCAAGAAGCTGATCATATAGGGGATATTCATCTTGAGAATTACATTTCTATTCCCCACAAACCCCTCATTCCTCATTATCTTGCATCTCCTACAAACTCACCTCCATAAAATAGTATGTTTCAGTCCCCACCTAGACCTCCATTTTTTGTCAACACCTTTGTTCCTATCAATTTTAGAGGAATGGATGGTTATCCAAATGTTGTTCCAAAAGATGTAAGAAACAGATTGCCTAAGTTTCAAGGCAATAATGCTATAACTGGTGATTAACACCTTAGGCTTTTTTTTAGCATGATGGAGGATTTTGAGATTGAATATGAAGATGTATATATCAAATTGTTTATTCATACATTAGAAGAGGATGCAAGGGACTGGTATAAATATTTTACTGATAATTATATTGATTTTTGGACTGAAATGAAGAATGCATTTAGATTGCAGTATGGTGACAAAACAAACCCTAGATTTCTTTTGTCAGAATTTTAGAATATAAAAAATAATTCCAATGAATCAGTGCATGATTTTAATACAAGATTCAATAAGACTTTGAGAAGATTTCCTATGAATTTGAGACCGTGCGATGAATATTGTCTTATAAAGTATGTTAATGCATTCAAAAAGAAGGCTTCACACTATTTGAGGGATAATAACCCTGGCACTTTGAGGCAAGCCTTTACCATGGCTCTGCAAATTTAGAACAATATAAAGGCCATGGGAAAACCTCATAAGAGGGAGGGTGTTAAATTGATAAACCTTGAAAATCCTCAAGAAAGTAAGGCTGCTGATTTGGAAGAAGTTGTAAAAACTTTGGCAGGGGTTGTCAAAGAAATCTCATACAAGTTGGCACGAGTTGAGAAAGGAATTTAACAAACTTTCAGAGGTAAACACAAATAACAAGGGCAAGAAAGATTTGCAAAACATCCTAGAAATGAGCAGAGATCTGAAGACAGAGGTAAACGGCCTATGGGATCTGCAAATAGACATCCCCAAGTGATGGAAAATAGAATGGTGCTTGATCCTCTAACTGTTAGGGTTGCTGTTGCTGATGAAGCTAATGAAATATATTGGTGTGAAAAGTGTTTCTTACCCCATCTACCATGTGAATAAGATCGGTAGGCCAAGGAATTTGATGATGAAAATGATGATGATGTATGCATGTTTGGGTACTATACAAGCTCACAAGATGGAGGAACTTCAACTGAACTAATTAGTGCCAAAACTGCTGCAACTTTTTGGGACTGCATTAACCGGGTAATACCTCTTCCTCCCTCTCATAGTTAAGAAATATATGTGGTACAATATTTTGAAATACCTAATAATGACTTTGACTATTTAAGAGATTTAATGATAAATAAGTATGCTGGAGGAATCCCTTCGGAGGAGGATAACAATTATTGATGAATGTTGTTGTTGCTGAAGAAAAGGATTATAATACAAGGAGTAAATTTCTAAACAGAGTAGGCCCTCAAGCTAAACCTAAGAGTCCATTACTTACTAGTATTCCTAAGGAGGCTCCTAGGAAAGATCCATCTGCCAAAGGCCTTGCTGTCCCAAGAAAAATTCATACTTCTTCTCATTCCCAAACTATAAAAAATCCCATGCCATCTGATGAGTTTTTTTCCTTGCCAAAGAGTGTTCCATATGACATTACCCAAGTTTTGAGTCAAATCAATGTTAGTGTTCCAATTATTGAGCTACTTAGGATTCCTGAGCATGAGAAGAGAGCATTTGAGTACTTCGGATTGAAAGAAGAGAAGAGTACCCCAGACATAAATATAAACATTGTAGAAACTCCTCAAACCATTGAAGACCTTGAAACACCTCCAACATTAGAAGATCTTGGAGAAGCACCTGAGGTTTACTCAGGAACATCTTTGGTTGAGTCTCAATTAAATGTTGATCCATTTTTTACATCTCTAATCATTAAGGACAGACTTCTGCACAATTGTATGTTTGATTCCAGAGCATCATGTAATGTCATGCCTCTTGAGGTCATGAATGAGTTAGATATCAAAGTGACAACATCATATGGAAGGTGTACTGCCATGGAATCTACAGAGGTCCCAGTTGTTGGATGTGTGATGGGTTTGGTGGTGCAACTTGTAGCCTATCCAGGTAAGAACATGAAATTTTATGTTGTCATTGTTGATTTCCCAGCCAAATGGGGCATGTTGTTATCAAGAAAGTGGGCTGCAAGTGTTGGTGGAAGTGTTCAAATGGATATTTCCTATGCCATTATCCCAATTTAGGGAATCCTTGTCAAATTTTATAGGGAAAAGAAGATGTTGCATCTCATTGAAGATCCCAACAATGCCTCTTATGAAGTGTTGTATGCTAATGTTGATGCTGATAATTTTGTTGGAATTACTGATGGAAAGGAGAACAAGATGGATCAATGTAAGTGTCTTGAATAGATAGTTTCTCTTTTGACATTGTTATTTGATGGGGCTTGTTCCAAATTTGGAAATGGTGCTGGTGTAGTTTTGATTTCTCCAAGCTTGGAAGAGTTTTTTTTTTTCTTTCAAACTTAGCTTTGAGTGTACTAACAACATTGCTGAGTATGAATAATTGTTGTTAGGTTTGAGAATTTCTTGGAAGTATTATATTAAAGAAATAATTTTCAAAGGAGATTCAGAACTGATTATCAAACAAAATAGAAAACTGTATGCTACTAAAAATCAGAGAATCAAGAAATACAAGCATGGAGTCTAGGATTTGATTGAGATGTTTGACTCATATAATATTGTGCATCATGATAGGAATTTCAATGTTGTTGTAGAATATCTTGCAAATTTGGAGTCTCATTTTGAAGTTTGTTCAATGTCCCCCAATTGTGAATATTATGTTGAAGTGCTAACAAGGCCATATGTCCCTGACAATGTTAAAAATTGGCAAGTGTTTGATGATGATGCTCAGGTCAAAAGATTTATGTAGAAAAAAGGAGAGTTTCCTAATCAATGTATTGATTGGGAGCCAATGGTGTGTGCAGCAGATGGAAAAGAAACTTAGTTTGGCAAAGATATCATTCAATTGAAAACTAATACCATTCCTAGAGGATTGGTTTCTCTTGAATCAAATTTTGATAATGTTGATTGCATTATTAATAGACATATATCAGCCTCAAGGAATGTTGAAGAACATGACCTTGGCACAAAGGAGAAACCAAGGAAGATATGGTTGCGAAGAAATCTAAATAAAGAAGAAAAACAATCCTATGTCCAATTGTTGAAGAAATATCAAGACTATTTGGCTTGGTCGTATTTTGAACTGAAAGCATACAGAGAGGATTTTTTTCAGCATGAAATTCCTCTTGAAACAAATGCCAAGCCATTCAGACAAAAACAGAGGCAAATTAATCCACTCCTCTCTATGAATATGCAATATGTGTTGAATAAATTGAGAGATGGAGGGATCATTCAGCCCACAAGGTATTCTTCTTGGATTGCAAACTTAGTGCCAGTTATAAATAAGAATGGTGATATCAGGCTATGCGTGGATTTCAGATATATGAATAGATCATAAATGAAGAATAATTACCCTCTCCCAAACATGAAAAACATGCTGCAATTAGTAACCAGATTTGAATTGTTGTCTACCTTGGATGGTTTCTTTAGCTATAACCAATTTGTTGTGAAAGAATCAGAAAGAGTAAAGACTAACTTTACCACCCCTTGGGGCACCTATGTTTATGTCAGAATTCCCTTTTGTTTAATGAATGCTGGAGAAACATTTCAAAGGGAAATGGATGTTGCTTTTGCTAGTGACATTAATGAATTCATTGTTGTTTATCAAGATGATGTAACTTTGTTTTCTAGGAAGAGAAGTGATCACTAATAGCACTTGGAAAAGATGTTGATTAGATTCAGAGAATTTGGTATCTCTTTGAATCCAAATAAGTTCAATTTTGGAGTGTAAAAGGCCAAGTTTCATGGTCACATTGTATCAAAGGATGGTGTCATGATTGATCCTGAGAGGGTAGAGGCTATCAGTAAGGTTCTAATTCTAAGAATTAAGAAGGGAATCCAATCCTTCTTTGGGAAGATTAATTTCATTAGAGGATTTGTATCTAACTTTTTTGAGTTAACTCTCCCCATCACTAGCATGCTCAAGAAAGATGAGATTATCGAGTGGGAAGAGGCTTCTACTCAGGATTTTGATGAGATCAAAGAAGCACTAAAGCATGCATCTGTTTTAGTAGCCCAAAATTACAAGAATCCTTTTCAAATGTTATCTTTTGCCTCACAAAACACCATTGCATCTGTTTTACTGTAGAAGGATGATAAAGGGGCTGAGAGACCAATTTCCTTTTTTAGTAAGGCATTGCAAGCAATTAATTTGAAGTAAACCATTATGGAAAAACAAGCATTTTCCTTGGTGAAAGTAACAAAGGTTTTCAAACCTTACATTTTGAGTTCCAAAGTTGTTGCTTTTGTTCCCCACACTATGGTGAAAGATATATTGTCAGAGATGGAGGTGTTAAGAAAAAGAGGTAGATGGATGAACAAGTTATAGGAGTATGACATGGACATCCAAACCAAAAAGTTGGTAAGAGGTTTGGGCCTAGCTAAGATTATGGCTGAGAGCAAATTGCAAACCATTAAAGTGAATGAAAAAGAAGAAGAAAGGGTGCATGTACTTGAAAAGTTGGTAAGTTCTGAATGGTAAAAAGATATAATCTTTTATCTTAGACATCTACGCTACCCTGATATCTTGAGAAAAAATAAAAAACGATCTCTTAAGCTGGTCTCTCAAAAATATGTCATTACAGATTTTGGGTTAGCTTGGAAGAACTCGGAGGGAGTGCACTTGAAATGCATAATTGAAGACGAAGGCTGAAAGATAATTGTTGATCTCCATGGAGGAGTTTGTGGGGGACATTTTTCTGTAAGAGTTACAACACACAAGATGTTGAAGGCTGGTTATTGGTGGCCAACTCTTTTCAAAGATACAAATCTATTGGTAAGAAGACGTGAAAGATGCCAACATTTTTCTGGAAGAATGAAATCTTCAGGCTCCCTTCCTTTGCAGCCTATATCAATTAAAGCTCCTTTCAAAAAATGGGGAATGGACTTCATTTGTGATATTTAAGACCCTTCCAGTGCTGGCCATAAGTGGATTCTCATAGCAATAGATTACTTCACTAATTCGGTGGAAACAACACACCAAGTTTTCATGGACTTCATGCTGAATCATATCATCTACATATTTGGAGTACCAACCAAGATTGTTGCTGATAATGCCATGTATTTCAGAGCTAAACTTTTGATGGCAATGTGCAAAGATTATCAAATCAATCTAACATATGATTCTAACTACAACCCCCAAGTCAAAGGTCAAGCTAATTCAGGCAATAAGAAATTATTGAAGATCATTAGAAAAACCTTGGAGATGAGCAAAAGGAAGTGGGGTGAGTAACTAAATTTTTTTGTTTGGGATGATAGGATCACTGGCAAAAGAGCTACTCAAGATTTTCTGCCCATTCATTTAAAGTTGTCTTCATTTCAATTTTTCCAACACCTTGAAGATCGGGAGGTTAGTCCATATGAATCTCAAATCAATCAGATTGTTGAGCTAGATGAAGAAAGAAGGGCATCCCCCCAAAGGAATGTAAAGTTCAGAGAAAATTTGAAGAAGTTGTTTGACAAGAAGGTAACTCCAAGAGCTTTTAATGTTGGATATCTTGTGCTACTATGGGATAATAGACATGAAGATAAGGGCAATCATGGTAAATTTGATGCATTTTGGATGAGTCCTTACTCCATTGTCATTCGAATTGGTGAACATACATTCTTCTTGAAAGACTTAGATGGGGAATTACATGAATTGCATGTTAATGGAAGGCATTTAAAACACTTCCTTGATTGATTTCCCAGAATCAAGGTATGCACCATTATATAGTGTATAGTTCTTTGGTTTCTTTTTATTTTTTGTGCTTTTGCTGGTTTTGGTCCTTGGTGACCTGGTTTTGCTAGTTTCTCAGTTCGTTTTACGAGGATGGTTCTAGTTTTATGCTCTGCATTTTTGACTTCATTCCGCAATGGTTATTTTTGGCACTTGGTATACTTTTGTTCTTGTGGCACTCGCGGGGAGTGCCCATCCCCGAGCAGGAGCCGATGTTGGTGTCCATTTTGATCTCGCACCATTTTGCCAAAATTTTCCCTTTGATCTACATGTTGTGAAACATTTTATCTATTGAAATGGATGATGTAAAGATTTTACCTCCATTTGAAATACCTTGAATTGTTGCAAAATCATTTTTCATGCCCCATTTTGAAGAAATCTCCAAGTCTACCCTATTTTTTCCCTAATTTCTTCAATCTGCACAATTCTGCCATTTTTTCTTCCATTTCCCAATCGTGGATGATCGAAAATGTTTAGTTTATACTGTTATGCCTTTGAAAATCCATCCCCATGATCGAAAAATTCTTGGAATCATGATTCACTTGGTTTTGTTTCAAAAAATTTCCTTCCTTAGCGAAAAAATCAGATTTTGCGCATGAATAGAAAATTTTAGTGTTTTTTGATGGTTTAACGGGTGTACTTTACCCGTCAAATTATTCCTAAGAATTGGGTGGTTACGTGGCTTCTTCTAATTTGTCGAGGGGCAGCAGGAAGATGTTTTAACTTATCACTTTTTGCCTTTTTGACAAAAGGGCAATTTTGGTCCCATGGCTCCATGTTGTTTTGATTGGTTCTAATGATGCTTTCGTGTCTTATTTTTATTGGATGAGGAGCAGTGGATTTGTTTTGTGAACTTATTCTTTTGGGATATTTTTGCAAAAGGATTTATTTCCCCCTGTGGCCCCACCAAGTTCTGATTGGCTGACTTCAAGTGGTGGAGAAAAATCCTCAATTTTTCCCGAAGAGGGTACATGTGTCGCATGTTGCGCGATTGTGGAGTAGCAGGTCTTTTTTGTGCTCTAAGGCATTTTGAAAAAAAGAGTTAAAGTAAGAAAAAATTCCTAAGCCCTATGAGAGGACACATGGCGGCTTTAGAATCAAAGATGGAATTAGGGGTTGTTGGGTTACTTTAAAGTTTTTTGGCTTTGTTTTGTGAAAAATATTAAGGTTATTAAAAAGACCGCAACCCTGTAGCGAATCAGAGTTGGACACGTGTCATGTTCACATCAAAGGTGGGAAGGAAGGATGGCAGAGGAATTAGGAAATTTTTTCCTTTTTTGGTTAAAAGGAGCAAAAGTTGTAGAAAATCCTGCGTTTCCACCTGGGAAAAATTTCATGCCAGGGTCAACTTTGAAAAATGGAAAAATGGAGTTTCGTGGTTATTTGAGGTTTTTTTCCTTTTAGGGTAAAAATGTTAAAGTGTTGAAAAAGGCCGCAAGCCCACTAAAAATAAGTTAGTGCATTTTTTAAGTCAAAAAGTAAAGGCACGGGTTTTAGAGGAAAGTTGGAATTTTTGTCATTTTTGAAAAATGAATTAAGTTCTAAAAAATAAGCGCACCCCCACCAAAGTACTTAAATCCTATATTGAAAAAATCAAGGTGGATCAGCGGGTCGCCGAGAAATTTTAAAACTCCTAAATTTTTTCCTAAAGGGGTTAAATTTATAAAAGCAAGCGCGGCCCCAAAAAAGAGGACATTTGAAGCTTGCGCGGGTTAGCGGGCCGCCAGGCAGAAAGTTTTTTTTGCCTTTTTGGAAAATTGGGTATAAAGTGAAAAATTGAAGCATAGGTCCGCTAGGACCCATATCAGATGCTAAAGGCGGAAAGGCAGAGATGCAGAGAAAATTTGGAAATTTTCCTTTTTTCCAAACAAGAGGTAAAATAGCATAATCAAGCCCGCATTCCGCTGGGACCCACATTGGGACACGCATCAAGCTTGTTTTGCAAGGGTGGAGGGGTGGAGAAAAATGTCAATTTTTTTACATTTTTCCAAAAGTGATAAAATGTCAAAAAGCACTACCAAGCCCATTTCCAATCACATTTTTCCATGAGGAGGGCTCAGATTAAAAGATGAAGGTCAGGATCAATGGTAACTATGCATTTCATCATTTTTCTACCATTGGAGCTCTAGGATGTTCGGAGATGCTATTTTTGAATCAATCTTCATCAATTTTTTTGAATTTTTTTGAATTTTAGTCTACAATGATCAATTAAATAGATTTGATGGTTCAATTTGTAAATCTGATGTACTTTTGAACTGGATTTTTGCTCGGGCTCGTGCAAAAATGTGAAATATCAGATCCAAAAGATACAGAGGAAAATTTTTAAACAGAGAAGATGAAATGATGAATGAAAAGGGGTCTACATGTGCCAAGGATGAAAAACGTGCCCCCTATTGAAGTAATGATGCAAATTTTTGCATTGATTCACCTTTTTGAGGAACCTGACATCTTTTGAAACGTTTTTTTGTTAAAAGTCCCTTTTTGCAAATCATGATGGAATTTTGTAACATACTTGATGCTTGGTATATTAATTTATTGGGAAATAAGTCTTGAATGTAAAAAAATGATATATAATGCATATTGGAGATATGCAAATGGTCGGGAGTTCATTTTCACAAGAAAATTTTGAGAAAAGCTCATCTTCTGAGAAACCTTTTTGAGAAACTTGATTAACTTATTTTGTGTTAGATTTTCATTCATGTTGAGTTGGTTACAAGTTTATAGCCATAAAAAATCTCTAATTTTGTTTGAATAACTCTCACCTGTTGATGAATTTGATAAATTTTGAGTTAATTTGGGTTAAATCTCTGGCAATTTTGTGTTTATTTCACTTTCAAAATACCTGCAAGTAGTTTTTATTATTCCTATTTAAATATTGTATCAAAATATCTCTGAATTACACAAATATTTATCCTTGTGATAGTTTAGTGGCATCTGCAATTTCATTTTTCAGAAGAGCTTTCATCTGGGAAAGAAATAAATGATTTAAAATCACTTTTCTTTCATTTGTTAATAGAGATTGTTTATAAGCCTCTGGGTGTACCTCAGGCGTGATTGATCTTATATTTTGATGTTTTATTGGGTATTTTAACTCAATATTTGTGTTAAAGTCTCAAATAATGTGTGAAAAAGTGCAAATCTAGGCCTCCATTGATGCACACCTTCTAGTTGAAGGAAGTTTTTAACTATTTTGAAGCTTTTTGTTGCTGATTTTTCCATCATTGTGAAGTTTCTCAAGGATATGGAAAAGTCCAATTTTTATTGTTTATCTCCCACAAAAAAATTATCAAATAGCCAATCCTACCTTGAACTACCCCTATTTTTCTGTGTATATCCACAAAAGAACAAAATCCATTTGCTAAAGTATGCAGAACAGATCAAGATTCCAAATGTCTTTAGTAACCTTAGCCTTGTGTTGAAAATATCTCCATATTATGGAAGTGAAAACTTGTGAGATTCAGATGTGGTGTGTTGATCATATTTTCCCAAGGTCTTCTATAAAAAAAAAAATTCAAAAGAAATATTTACCAACACTCTTCACTAAACAGAGGCTACAAAAATAGGTTCTCTTACCTTGGTTGAAAGGCATAACCAAAAATAGTTAGGATAAGATCACATCCTTCAAGGTGCTACCCACTTCTCCAAAGCCTAAGTGCTAGAAAGGTCAGATAAACTGCTTCCTTGGCTACAAAAATGACATACAATTATTTATCTGGCTGTAAGTATCTAGAGCAATCTTTGATGTAATTTTCCCTTTGAAGGAGATTAAATCTGGGTATGTCGACACTAAAATTTTCCTTCGTAATTTCTATTTCATTAATGTATGTATTAAGATTAGGATGTTGTTAAGTATAATTAGTAGTAGCATCTGATAGAAAATAACGGTGCCGTCAGTATGGTGCCGCCAATAATGTGGAGTACGGTAATAGTCAAAGTACAACAGGAATGTTGTAAAAAGTAAATATTTGTCGTAAGTGGTCCGGTAATGTTAAAATGTCAAAGTTTGGGTAATTAGAGAAGTAGTGTCTACATGATTAGGAATTAGAAATATTATATTGGTAATAAGGACAAGGAGTGAGGTCATAAATATTTTGTGTATTTTATTTGTAAAAAGTCTAAAAATGTGGAACCCATGTAAAATGATAAGGTTTATCTTATCTTAAAAGATAAGCTTACATGTACAGATAAGAGTTAAGGTATGTAATATGATTCGTCAGAGTGGATTTCTTATCCTATCTTAGAGATAAGATGGATAAGCCTGGAAGTTCTATAAATAGAGAGGCCACCCCCCTCATTTAGCATAGAAGGAAGTAGTGAGAAATATTGTAGGAAGTGTGCAAAGGAAGCCATCAGTTTAAAGGTATGTTGAAGAAGCCATTAAGAGGTGTAATTGTAAAGTTTCTCCCATAGTCTTGGTGAAAGGAAAGTGAAGTCAATAACACTTGAAGTACCTCATGGGTGAGATTGTAACAATTTCATGTTAATATTATCATTTACTTTGATATTTTAGATTTGTCATCATTCTGTCTTATCATAGTCGATGGTATTCTTGTGTTATGTTGTTGTTTTGTTTCCAGATTACATCCACCAAACTAAAGGCTGTGCATTAGTGAATAATCATAGCACAAGGAGTTTTCGGTGAAGGATTATCATAGTGTAGGATTTGTAATGACATTTTGGTTCCGTTGCTGGGACCATTCCTCGTTGGTGGATTTTCTGGAGAGATATTCCCACTTAGTCAAAAAATCAATTGGAGGGTAACCTTATTTTTACTGTGCATAGTAGTTACCATGGTAAAGTCATTTTTGCCGTGAATAGTAGTTACCATGGTAGAGTCATTTTTGCTGTGAATAGTATTTATCATAGTAAAGTCACTTTTTACCGTGAATAGTATTTACCGCAGTAAATTCACTTTTTACCATGAATAGTGTTTACCACAGTAAAGTTAGTTTTGTACCGCAGTAAGTCAAGTTTTACCATAGTTTACTGTGGTCATTTCTATTTTACTGTAGAAAGGTGTAAAGTCACTTTCTATTATAGTGATTCCAATTATTTGTGCACATAAGTCTTGTTGATTGTACTTGTGGGTTGGTATTTTTACGGTAGTTACTTTTGAAAATGGGGAAGATTCCTGTTTTTTCAGACTCAATCTAATGAAGATGCTTCCTCTTTCATTCAAGAATTTAAACGATCTTATATTTGCAATGGCCTTATAAGAACGAAACAATGGACTAAATTTTTTTCCTACCTTTTTGGATGGTTCATCCCTTAGGTGGTTTGAAACACTAGGTGATAATGTGAAAAAACTCATGGGATTTATTAACTGAAAATTTTCTTGAAGAATTCGGTGAACAACAAAAATATGCAGATCTCATGATCAATATCACAAAGCTAACCCAAGGAGAGAAGGAGAAGATAAGGGATTATCATGCTCATGTTCTAGAGATAAGGAGCAACCTCGATGCCCAGATCTGAAAGGAAGGATTAGTGGATGGGTTGATGAACGGCGTGGATAATCTCCTCTGTAAGCACTTCATTCTTGGGTTGAAGCCAAAGCTCAGACAATGAATGAAGTATGACCACCCAGCAACCATTGAACAAGCAAGAGGAGATTGCAAGAAGGCAAGAAGAAAGCATGGAAGAGGAGCCCAAAGAAATTATTGCTAAAGTAGAGCCTACACCAGCACCTTTGGTCCAGAATCCACAACCACTCCCGGTGAGCAAAAATATTTCTCCTAGTACATCTACTGAGTATGAAGATCTGCTAAAAAATATGGGTCAGTTAACTATTAATCTTGTTCAAGGAAAATAATTTAGCTCTCAGGGAGGAGATAGAGGTCCAAAAAGAAATATTTCTGAAGTTGTATGTTATGGTTGTTATAAAAAGGGTCATTATAAGTATAATTGTCCAGATAGAGCTTCTACATCTGGTAAAGAAGATAATGATAAAGGAAAAGCACCTGTGAATTCTTTTGATGCAGTAGATAAGAGAAGAAATAATGAAGTAGATGTGTTTGTAACAAAAAGAAAGAAAGAAAAAGATAATCAAGATGGAAATGATCCTAAGAAGATGAAAGAAGAAACTAGTAAGAAACATAGGAGAAGAAATTTGGGTGTGCAGGATTTTCTGATTTCACAGGGGCAAGGACCATACTCCATCTTGGAAGATCTGACCAAAAGGCCTGCAAATATTACATATGGTCAACTCTTGGCTATGTCTTCTGAGAAGAGGCGGAAGCTGCGAAGTGGACTCAATGCCCGACGAAGGAAGGAGGTTGAGGTCCCTGTTTTGGAGGCAGAGGCGGATCCCTATGCTCCACAAGCTAAGGTATTATGTAATGGTATTTCAATTCATGATGTCTTAGTTGATGGAGGTGCTGCAATTAATGTAATGACCGAGTCTGTAATGAATATGTTGGGTTTAAAAATTGATCGCCCTTCAACACTTATGTTAAGGTCAATAAATAAGAGAAAAACTAAACCAGAAGGTGTAGTTTCAAATGTGGCAATATCTGTTATGGGTGTTGTATGTGTGGTAGAATTTTAAGAGATGAAAAATGGTACTGTTGTGTACCCAATGTTGCTGGGAAGACCATGGCTGAGTATATTTCATGCAAGAAACTACTGGAATGAAGGTTTCATGACACTTGCACGTGGTAGAGAGAGGGTGAATATAAACATGATCCCGCTGACATCATTAAGGCAGAACCTATGGATTCAAGTGATGAAACTGATGATTGGACATCCTCTGATTACTCAAGTACCAGTGAAGTGGACACTGAAGATGAAGAAAGTGAGGTTGATGTTTCAGTCATGGATATCCTTCCAGTCACACCAACTCATGACCCCATAAAATTATCTGAAGAAGAAGTTGATGATCGTCTCTAACAAATAAAGATTGGTGATGTTGTGATGGAGAGTGAGAAGGAATCCTACCTCCAGCTCTTTCGAAGGTAGATACACCTATTCACTTTTGATTACAAGGAACTCCGTCAAGTAAGTTGGGTAGAACATTCTATTGAGCTAGTAGATGGTGCTAAGCCCATAAAGCAAATGCCATATAGAATGAATCCTAATTTTTCGCAAGACTGTAAAAGAAGAAATAGATAAGTTGTTTGATGCAGGATTTATATTTGCTATGGAGAATTCAAAATGGGTTTCTCCCATTGTGATCTCAATAAAATAGAATGGGAAGCTACGCATTTGTGTTGATTACAGGAAGCTCAATAAGGCAACAAAGAAGGCTCATTACCCTCTTCCATTTTCAGATCAAATCTTGGACGAAGTAGCAGGCCAGGAGTGTTATAGTTTTGCTGATGGATATAGCGGCTACAACCAAGTTCGTATAGCAGAGAAAGATCAGCTGGAGACCACGTTCACCACTCCTTGGGGAACGTTTGCTTATAGAGTTATGCCTTTTGGGTTGTGTAATGCTCCAGCAACATTCCAGCGTTTGATGAATAGGGTGTTTGAACCCTACATTGGGACCTTCATCAGAGTATTTCTGGATGATTTTTACATCTATGGGAGCAAGTTGGACCACCTGCACCAAATGGAGACAGCATTTCAAAGGTTAGATGAAGCACAAGCCTCACTAAACCCTACAAAGTGTGTCTTTGGATGTTCTAAAGGCGTTTTGTTAGGGCATGTTGTATCCAGAGATGGTATTGGTACTGATCCTGATAAATTTTCAATAATCAAAATATTTACCATTTCCTATGAATAGAAGTAAGTTGAGATCATTTTTAGGCCATGTGGGTTACTATAGAAGGTTCATCAAGAATTTCTCAAAGATTACACAGCCACTAACCCAGTTCTTGAAGAAGGATGTTACTTATGAACCAGGAAATAAGGCGCATGAAGTTTTTAAATAATTGAAGGAATCCTTGGTGTCTTCACCTATTTTAAAGAATCCAGACTGGAGCAACCCATTCATTGTGTACATTGATGCCTCAGATGCTAGCACTAGGAAGTACTTTGAGCCAAAAGGATTGAAAATGAGAATGATACATCCAATTTACTTTGGGAGCAGACAAATGAGTAGTGCTGAGGTAAACTATACTGTAACTGAAAAAGAGGCTCTGGCTATCATTTTTGCTGTAAAGAAGTTTAGAAATTACTTGCTAGGGAAAAAATTTCTAGTTGTAACGAATCATCAGGCTTTAAAATATATTGTAAATAAGCCTAACCCATCAAGGAGGATAGCAAGATGGATAATTTTTCTACAAGAATTTGAATTTGATATTATAGATAGGCCAGAGAAGAAGCATGTCAATTTAGATGCACTCTCTTGAGCCTATGATGGTTTAGGATCATCTTGCGATGATGATGACTTTCCCTGATGCAGCATTGTTATCCCTTGACACAATCCCCATTGAATACATAGATATTTGGAATTATCTGAATGAATTCAAGTTTCCTGATGGTGCCAATGCAAAGACTAAGAGAAAGATTACTCCAGCCAGTCGTCCATATTCTATTATGTATGGAGTATTATTTCGAATAAGACCTGATGGATAGTACAAAAGGGTAGTTAGACGTGATCAAGGGAAGGAACTGCTAGAAGAATTCCACAATGGTACATGTGGAGGGCACTTCTCTGGACAACTTATAGCAAGAAGGATCTTAGATACAAGTTATCACTGGCCTACTCTTTTTAAAGATTGTTATCATTATTGTAAGACATGTGATATTTGTCAAACACATGGTAACCGTAAGACTTCATCAGCTTCATTATGTCCTATTCTTCCACTTGGTCCCTTTGAAAAGTGGGGAATAGACATTGCAGGTCCACTTCCAACTACTTCACGCCAAAATAAGTATATTGTAGTAGCCACAGATTATTTAACCAAGTGGGTTGAAGCTAGGCCATTGAAAATAACTTCCATGGATGAAGTGGCGAGGTTCATATATGAACGCATTGTCACCAGATTTGGTTCTCCATTAGAAATTGTAACAGATCAAGGAATCCACTTCATTAATGAGGTGGTAGAAGCCCTAGTCAATAAGTTTTCTATTAAGCACAGGAAGGAAACAACATACAAGCCAAGCACAAATGGACAGGTGGAACGAACAAATTTTGTGTTGTGTCAAATTCTAGCAAAAGATGCAGCCTTGCAGGTGCATAAATGGGATAAAAGCATTCATGCAGCATTGTGGGCATATAGGGCAACATCAAAGTCAGCAACAGGATACTCTCCATTTTAGTTGGCCTATGGCATTGATCCAGTTCTTCCTATTGAGTTTGATATTCCCACTGTGATAGTTATGAAAAATGAAAGGATGGATGAAAGTGATTCAGTAAAAGAAAGGTTGGTACATCTTCATTTGCTAGAGGAAATGAGGGAAATAGCAAAGGATACAAGCCATAAGAAGAAAATGAAGTAGAAGGAAGACTTTGATCAAAAGATCCGTTGGTCTCCATTTCATGTGAATGACTTGGTTCTAGCATAAGATTCCAGATACAAAAAAAGAAGACAAAGAAAATTTCTTCCAAAATGGATGGGGCCCTACAAAATAGCAGCTGTGCATGAAAATGGTACGTACCGACTGGAGGAATTGGATGGCACTCCCATTACGAAATGGGTCAAACATGACAAGTTGAAGATTTTCCAAGCACCAGAATAGTCTACTCCGAGGACGGAGTAGAAGCTAGGAAGGGGGAAGATGTCGACACTAAAATTTGCCTCCGTAATTTCTATTTCATTAATGTATGTATTAGGAATAGGATGTTGTTAAGTATAATTAGTAGTAGCATCTTATAGAAGATAACGGCGTCATCAGTACGGTGCCACCAATAATGTGGAGTACGGTCATAGTCAAAGTACAATAGGAATGTTGTAAAAAGTAAATATTTGTCGTAAGTGGTCCGGTAATGTTAAAATGTCAAAGTTTGGGTAATTAGACAAGTAGGGTCTACATGATTAGGAATTAGAAATATTATATTGGTAATAAGGACAAGGAGTGAGGTCATAAATATTTTGTGTATTTTATTTGTAAAAATTCTAAAAATGTGGAACCCATGTAAAATGATAAGGTTTATCTTATCTTAAAAGATAAGCTTACATGTACAGATAAGAGTTAAGGTATGGAATATGATTCGTCATAGTGGATTTCTTATCCTATCTTAGAGATAAGATGGATAAGCCTGGAAGTTCTATAAATAGAGAGGCAACCCCCCTCATTTAGCATAGAAGGAAGTAGTGAGAAATATTGTAGGAAGTGTGCAAAGGAAGCCATCAGTTTAAAGGTGTGTTGAAGAAGCCATTAAGAGGTGTAATTGTAAAGTTTCTCCCATATTCTTGGTGAAAGGCAAGTGAAGTCAATAACACTTGAAGTACCTCATGGGTGAGATTATAACAATTTCATGTTAATATTATCATTTACTTTGATATTTCAGATTTTTCATCATTCCGTCTTATCATAGTCAATGGTATTCTTGTGTTATGTTGTTGTTTTGTTTCCAGATTACATCCACTAAACTAAAGGATGTGCATTAGTGAATAATCATAGCACGAGGAGTTCCCGGTGAAGAATTATCATAGTGCCGGATTGGTGATGACAGGTACCAACAATTTCAAAAGATCTAAGATACATCATTAGATATCTATAGGATACTTATTCATCAAAAATAATAACATGAGAAAAATTAAAAAATTATGGACCTATATATGCAATTTCCTCCAAGTCACTCCATAGTTAGGGTTTTAGGAGGGTTTAAAACATATTTACCTTCTTAACGATTGTTCATAAAACTATGAAAATAAAACAAATTTTTTCCAATTGGAAAATATTTATAATTAAATTAATTAAATATACCAAATATATTAGGTATCCATAAAAAACATAAAATCCACAATGAGCGTTAGATTCTAAACTTTTGGCTTAAATTCTCACCTTTACAAACCCAGTTTTGGTAAAAACTTGATATCTTTAAAAATTATCCTCACCTTGATATGATACTTTACCCAAGTAATCATAAAAACCTCCTCTAACTGTCCCAACTCTCATTTTAGTCTTTACACCTATGAAACTTCTCAACCACTCATACATACCTATGTCTACTTGCCTTGTTCTCAAGAAACTTTCTTCAATAAACCCTAAAAACACCATCAAAGCTTTAAATGCTAACAAAAAATCATTCAACACATCATATTCAGTATCATAACACATCTATTATGATTTTAAATGACTGAAATACTCCATTTCTCATGCTTCCATGCCATACTCCAAGCAATAGGTCTAGGACTAGACATAAAATGACCTAACTCAACCATGATTTCACATGAAATTTCCTTATTGAAAACTTGAAGACTCTTAGAAACCTTTGACATATAAAATTTAACATTATTTACCTTATACATAACTCATAAAACCTAAGGATAGCTCATACTAAATTGAACATGCCTAAAATCATGCCTAGTCATCATGATAAAATAAAAAGAATAGACACTACCAATCAACCTTTAACATAAATCACAATTAAAACCTCACGGAGAAACATATGACACCTAGAATTCCATTTCCATCAATAACATTTGAAATCAATGACAACACCATAGACATAATGGCCAACAATCTCCCCCTTTTTCATTAATGGTAAACACCTTCAGAAACATTGAAGGAAACCTCAAAAAAAAAAACCTACAAGAATCCCTTTTTCATGTTTTTGAGCCTATTCTCCCCCTTTGACATATATGAAAAAGGATCATGATAACCTAACATGAAAATAAATTGATAATACATAATGAAAATAATTCATAGACTAAAACTTACTTGCTCACAAGCTCCCTCTTGGATTGTACTCTATTTTCTTATCCTCATCATCAACAAATGAGATCCATGGACCTGATTTGATCATGCACACAAATCCCCCTAGCCTGATACATCACACTTTAGATTTATAAATGTTAAAAACCATCCTCTAGGTTTGAACTATACAAAAAATCATGCCAAAACTACAAGATCTTCTTGTAATCATTAACATATCACTATTTAGGACCATGAGCCCTAAAACACATCTTCAAATTTTTTTTGAATTTTTTCTCAATGCAATAGGATCAAGTACACCATATGAATCACCTTCTAAATTCTCCACTTGACAAGATATCATCATACTTTAACTGTTATAGAAAACAAAAAGTCACATATGTTTAGTAATTACCTTATAGATAGATCTTTTCCTATACAACAATCCTAAATCAATTTTTTAGTGCTCTTTTCCCCTTGTTTCATTATTTCATCAGCTCTTACAAAAAAATACAGTCTTCCACATCTGTCAAAATCTTGATACTCTTTTACCGTGTTTCTTAAAAAAATTCACTTGATGCTCTTCCTACTAGGAGTGATTATCAAATCATCAACTATCTAGGTACTGATCATAAACTTCTTTTCCTTGTTTGTTCAGCACTGTCACCATGTATCAATCAAGTCTTGAATTCATTTATACCTTCACATACCTCTAAAAAAAACTATTCCTTGGAACACACAACAATGTTCACATATCCTCTAAAAGCATTTAATTCTCCTTCACTGTTGGGAAATGCTTTTAAAACTTTATAAAGTGTATAATAACATCATAAAATCTAAATACCTTTCTTGAACTTCATCCATATTCTTTTGATCAGGAAAAAATAGCTAAAAAAAAATCCACCTGGGCTAATATACTCATATACAACATAATTCATGTTTTCAAGTAGTTAAACATCCATACAATCTTTCAATATTGAACTCATACTTTTCTCAATAATACATACATACCTCATAGAGAAATATCATACCATGCACTATAAGAAAACATATTTTTAAATATTTCTTGGAACAAAAAAACTTTCTCACCTTCCCTTAAGAACCATAATACACCTGTAAATTCATACTTCTTACTTGGCTTCAATACCATTGTTACTAAACAATTAAGAATCCATCCTTTTTATAAACCATCTTTCAACACTAATTATAAACACTTGGATAAATTGCATAAATAAACTTTGTATTAGACATATAAGCACCTTCTCTACACTTGATACATCATTTAGAGTAAGACGAACTCATGAATCAATCATCAAGACCATTCCTGCAAGTATCTAATGATGAATGTCTTCTTTCTTTATTTTTCCTCATACATGGAATTTCTCCCCCTAGATCACGTATATATTCTTGCTTTCATACCCTTATTTGAAACAATGTTCAAACCATTGTCCTATTTAATCCTTCAAGAATTATATCTTTATGTACTTGTCTTTGAATCACATAATAATATCATATCCTTAAACCCAATTGATTATCATAGACCCATATTCCCCTTAGGATCATACACTTGACATTCTTTAGCTAGGAACACATTATTTGATGTAACAACAACCTCAAACACTACTAACAGATCATACTTACCCAAAATTTGATTTTCTATCATACTAATGAGGAGAATTTCTTTATACCTAAGTGTGTCAAAACCGATAAAACTTAGTGATTATTTTAATACCACTCCTTGATATATTAGAAAATAACATAGACTACCAAGATACCTCATGACTAAAATACTCTCTTTTGCATAACAATTTTTAGTACTTAGAATCCAAGACATAAGACAATGACATATACACCCTAACATAACATGATGACATAGATCCATGATTTTCAATATAAATATAGAATCCTTCATGAATGATGACTTCACTTATTTTTAAGACCTAATAGTAAAATCCATAAAAATCAAGAAGATAGCATATCAAATCTTCAAATCAAGACACTTTACAATGATATACAATCATGACTAACCTTTTTCAGATCATATTGACTTCTATGATGCACATATAAAACAATCACTAATATTTTTAGTAACGGTATACCTTCCTTCAGTAGAAGAGGAGTATTAAAATTGTCTCATACTTTAAAGACACACCAATGATATCCATTTTGCAATAATAGAAAACTTTGAAACCAAACAAAATTCTTGATGAATGAGAAGATAAAGACCTAGATTTTACTATAGACATACTTTAGGAATTTTAGACAGTAAAATCAGACTACTTGAATGAAACCATACCTTTAAAGTATATAGGACCATTACTAACAACATATCTTCAAGTAAAAATTCCATCTGAATGATTAAGCTTTTTATAACATCTACCATCTTTCATTCCTTCTTATTGTATGAGGAAAAACTCCATTAAGCCTAATATAAACCCTATATATCGTAGGGCTCTAGAACACCCTGAACTTAGGATATTCCCAAATATCCATCTTCCTCATATCCACATTGTTGTAAATCTCAATAAATGTACATCTTTTAATTGGATCCCTTTTTACTATATTCTCCTACTTATTTGTCTGATTTATCTTTGAATTATTCTTGAGTGTCTACTTTGACTAAAAACCTAATAAAAAAATATGATTTTCTTCAATTTTATATTTAATCACAAAAAACATACCTCAATATATTGATGATTAATCTTATTTGATCTTGGTATAATTCTTCTCCATCTTGTTTTAAATGTCTATCTTCTTCACTTGACTTAAATCTCATTCAATTTTTTTTTATGACTTTGGTTCTTCCTATTTTGTTCGTCCCTCATGAATAGATATATTGAATCTTTTAGGACCCTCGCCATATAACTTCATTTCATTCTTTGAATTACCATACTCTATTCTTGTAACTTCATTCTCTTTAACCTTATTTTCATTGATCAACTCCTTGTTTGTCTTGATTGTACATCATTACTCCTTAATTATCTCTATAGGATCACTTTTTATATCTACCTTCCTTTTATAGCTTCTCATTTTTAACCTACAACACCTTACAATGTGGCCAAAATTTTCACATTTGAGTCAAATAAAATAATTCTTACCTTTAAAATATCCGTCTCTTTTTTTAGGCTCCTTTTGATGACAATGTTTAGCATAATGTCCAACAAGATAGCAGTTGTAACATATACATTCATACTTAATTTCATTCATCCAACTCTATCTAGGAGACTCTTGATGGAAATACTTGGAAATATTTCTCTTCTTATGAAAATTATAGCATGTGATATCCCTTTAATTATAGGAATTATCATCCCTATCATTTCTCCATGGAACTACATTCTTCCTCATATGTTCCCTATCTTTATGAGTAAATATATTGCAAGAATAACAAACACCGTTGAACTTAGTTATGAAATTCATAGCATTGGGTTATATTATGATGTTACTTTGATTACTTTTATCATCCTTAGCTCTAGTAGCTTGTTGAATTGATTTAGCATGATGTTATTCCTTATTAACTTCATCCTTGAAGCCCAAACCTGATTTATCATTAGAGGAGCTTTTACATCTCAAAACATCATTGAGATTTCTTGTACGTTTCTCAAAATTTTCATAATATTTCATCCTATTAAAGACCTAATTCATTTATTCCTTGAGAAAACTCATTTAATCATCAAGATCCTTGACCATTTATATAATCTTGAGATTATTTATTCTTTATAGCACTAACGCAGCTTGCATGCCTTCTACATTCAATTCTTATACCTTTTCTTTCTCAGAATCACTCATACCGTATTTTCCTTTTGAACTACTTGTAACATCATTTTCACTACCATTAGAAGGAATATTATCTTTATACAAGTACTCTAACTTTTCCCTTAACTCCTTAGTTCAAACACACTCTACAACCATGGACCTTACACATTCTTCCAAAGCACAAAAAAAGATATCCTTGGCAATTTATTTTATGGGGTGTGATAAATAAATGTATCCAACATCAACCTCATAACCAAGAGAAGTTATATGTACCTTCATTTTAAATCTCCACATGGTATATTTAGTTCCATTGAGCATAGGACCTTCATATGGAAAAATATATTCTCCTGTTTTGATCAAACAACATGTTCTTCAAGAGGATCTCCTTCAAGTGGTCAAACTTACTTCATAAGAAATCACTCTGATAGAAATTGTTAGAATAAAAATGGACTGAGAGGGGTTGAATCCATCCTATAAACACTTTACTTAATATTTTTGTTACATACATTTATCATATAATCTATCCATTGAACATGTATAATGTGAGCTTATTAGGTGTGTATTAACACCCAAAAGTGCATGAAACAAGAGAGAGAACAAAAAACATGAGATATAAGTGGGAAAAACACATGGAGAATTAAAAACACTTAAACCTCTCCTAGTATTACTCATAAAAGAGGAATCATGTGAATATTACACATCACATAATATTCCCTTAGTGAGGCACCAACCCCACAAGGAGCACCAACCCCTAGTTTAGTAGGGTACAAAACCTACAAGGAGGAACCAACCCCTAAAATGACAAAGAATCAAATTAGCCACCTGAATGTGAATATCAAATATGATTTTTTTATTCAAAAACTGATGGTGATGAAAAATTCAAGTTCATGCACTAAAAATACCTCTCAAACACACCTTCTTCTTCTTTGTTCAAATATATACCTTCTCTTTCTCATTTTACACTCGCCCTTTTTCACCATAACATTATCTCTCTCTAGAATAGCATAAAACATTCATTTCACTCTCAAAATTTTCATATGTACCTTCATCACATTCCTCAAAAATATTGCTAGGTCACACTTTTCATCGATACTCACTACTAGTCACAATGAACCTTCTAATTTGCTTTTATACCTATTTTTTTTACACAAATAAAATAGGTCGTCATTCATATAGTAAAAAAACATAAACCTCATAGAATCATAATAAAAATATCACACAAATTTCCATGTAGGTCACTACAATAATCCATAGCCTCAAAGACCATCTTTGGGACACAATAAGTCCTGAAACCATAAAACAAGCAAGTCACCTACCAAGGAGTTAACAAGACCAATAAAAAACTTCATGAAGTCATTCCACAAACTTATATATGTTTTCTAATCCCTCAAAAACATCAAAAATCATGAAACACACTCATACCAAGCATTACACCATGAAACCCTCATTAGACCATCAACAACTAAACACCCTCAAAATTGACCTTCAAATAATATGTCATAACTTAATCATGCGTTATAAAAAACTAAAGTGTGATATATAATTTGAAATATATTTGAGTCAGAATCATGTAAAAATTAAAATAAAGTCATAACTCCAGGTTTAACACCTCCAAAATTGCTTTGTTCCCAAACTATTCAAAACTGCCCCAGAACTGCCTAAAAACTAGTCCTCATAAATAGGGCACACTTTTCATTATAAAAGATCAAAAATAATCTTAAAAAATCATGGACATGTATTAAAAATCACACTCCTAAATAAATGGTAATTTAGTCAATATGTCCAATGAGAAAATTTAACACAAACTAAAACTTTCTAGAAACATTCCTTTTTGGGTGGGGCCCACATATTGTCACAATTTAAAAAATACATCGTTATAAATATGGAGGATTCATATTCATATTAAAATCTTCACATTATAAAAAGGAAAAAAATTATACTTGTACAATTTATTTCCTCCAAGTCACTCTATAGCTAGGATTTTAGGATGGTTTCAAACATGTTTACCTTTTTAACGATTATTGATAAAAAATTATTGATTAAACTTAGTTCCACTTGGAAATTATTAATAATTGAATTAATTAACTATTCCAATGAGCTCATGTCCCAATACAAATCATACAGTCCACTACGAGCATCAGAAAGTAAACTTTTTCCTTAAATTATCAACTTTGGAAATCCGGTTTTGGTGAAAAATCAATATGTTCAAAACTACACATCACCATCACCCAAAAATTGACCCAAATAATCATAAAAACTCGTCTAACTGTACCAAGTATAATTTTATTCTTTACACCTCTGAAACTTATCAAACCCTGACACTTACTTATGTCTACATGTCTTGTTCTCAACAAACTTTCTTCAATAGACCATGAAACGCCATCCAACCTGTAAATACTAACTTAAAACTCCTTAAACACATAATTTTTAGTTTCAAAACAAACCTACCATGATTTTACATGACTTACCTTATTTATTTCTCATTTTTCCATGCCATAATCCAAGCATTAAGTCTTTGACTAGACCTAGAATGACTTGACTCAACCATGACATTATTGAAAAAATTTAGACTCTTAGAAACCTTTCCCATATAATATTTACAATGGTTTACCTTATAAATACCTCATACAACCTTTATAGAGTTCATACTAACTTGACCATGCCTAAAACCATGCCTAATCATGATGACAAGACATGAAGATTGGACACCACCCATTGACCTTAAGTATAACTCATAATTGACACCTTGTGGAGCCACATATGACACATAGAATTAATTTTCCATCAATTACCTTTGACATCAATTATGAAACCATATACATAATGGCCAATAATATTCATGCTAACAGTTTTCCTCTTAGCTAATCTCTAATATCCTGAAGGGTCTCTAATATCTGTAACCAAATAGAGTCGAGGTTCAGAGTTGGTGGTGGTGCATCTGCTCTCTCTCATTTATGACCTTTTTTACACGATGTATGTGTGTCCTATACAAATTGGGAAAAATATGTTATAACTCGGTAGAGGATTTATAACTAGTTATTTTAACATGAGGTTTAGAAAATTATTTTCCATTTAATATTTTACATAGATTACAAGAGTTTTAATCCTTTTCTCTAATAGCAAGTGTGACACCCAAAAAATTGAGCACCTGAGTTACAACATCAAAAACATTAAATTTATGCAATTTTTTTTTAATAAAATAAATGGAAGATTAGAAAGGATTAATGAGATCTGATTTCAAATGTTAACTCATTAAAATTTAGTATTGCACATCGCAGTCCAACGCCATTGGTGATTGCACTTTACAGGTTGTTCACATTACTCATTGGTGATATGAATGTTGGTTGGCATGGATAATACAATGGCCTCTTCGATGATTAAATTACAAGTGGTTAACAATTTAAAAAATGGTCACATGGTTAAAAGATACATTTATTAAGATCCTATGGAAAATATCGGTGTTCAAGGAATGAGGGAGATAACATCAACAATGTGTAATCTTAATGGTTAAGGTTCTTTTTATATATTTAAAAAATTGATTTACATTAGTTCATTTTGGAAAGATTGTTAGGCCTTTGTCTATATCTCCCATTAAGTGTTTTCATTTATGTCGTTTCTCAACTCCATTCATTATAAGAGGAATTCTACTTGGATGAGGGAACTGTAATTATGATTATCATTCCTATTATTATATTTTTTCGAACGATTGCAACTTTTATTAAAGAAAATTAAAGCATGGTTAGTCTTATATGATTATTTATAATATAAATAATACATATTAAATCAGGTAATGATAATTTTTTGGCCTAGTGTTTTGGGTTTTTTATATTAAACGGTTTCAATTATAAGAATACCTGATTTGCATTATTTTATTAGAAATAATATTTAAATCTCTATTTTCTATGTTATACATAATTTTTTAATAGATTTAGTGAAAACAAATTTTAATGCAGAAATTAATGATACGTATTTTAAAATATTATTATCCCCCTTTTTATTTTATACATGATATCTCAACCTAATAAAATTCCTATTATAATTCCACTAGAGTCTCATTAGATTAATCAAAAGTTATTTAAGTAATACAACTAAGTCAAAGAGAAGATAATTCAAATGTGAACATAGGGTTGTTTCTAATCCCTTGGATCAAACTAATCTATACCATTAGATATTAGGTCATATATATATATATATATATATATATACACACACACACACACACACACACCCACACACCCACACACACACACACACACACGTGTGTGTGTGTGTGTGAGAATAATTCCTATATGTATTTATACTCTATATATTCTCTAAGCTGATATGATTATAATATTTTTTAACTTACAAATTCTTAGTTAGAATTATTATTAAGGACTCATAGTTATTTTATCACCTATTAGGTTGACACAAATTATAAATATTCATTTCATTATTTAACCATAATTTAAGATAAGTATTTAAGAATTTCATTTACATGCGATGCAATTATATTCATTTTTACAAATAACCCTTTCAAGAGAGTAAAAGAGAGATGACCATACATCATTTCCAAGAAACTCTTTACAATTCTTTATTACTATTCAAGTAGGATTGAAACAATGTGACCATCTACAAGAAAAATTCACTTTATTCTTTTCCTTGTAATCATATTTATCGACAACCAAGAACAACTATTGAAATATCAATAAGCTTATCGTTAATTTTCACAAGTCAGAATCAAAGGTTGATAACAAAAACATTGCATTTTGTTTCTCTGTTAGGTTAGCTTGTTTACTTTCTCGTATTGCATTATGTATGTTCTAGGGAGTTAGGCATCTTTTACTTTCTCATATTGCATTGCATTTTGTATGTTGCATGGAGTTGGTCTTTTTAGCTAAGGAAATTTGATCTTATATGGTTTTTCATGTTATACTACACTTATGCTCATTATTTTTAATAAGGACTGATGATGTTGATCATAAGAAAAATGATGAAATAAAGTTGGTTTTTACATCGACAAGATGATATTTATATCCATCTCTTTTTATATTCATTTTCCTTCCATATCACTCTCCTTCTATCAATACTTTTCTTCAAAAGCAACTTGGGGCAATAGGGATAAATTATTCTACTTATTCTATTTTTTTCTTTCATCTTTTCGATAGTCGATTGCCCTCTTTCATTAGCCCATCGACACTCCAGGGGGCCTCCTTCATTATATTAAATTTTTTCTTCTATCTCTTCAAAGTAATTATTTGTTAGTACTTATCTACTATCTTTGAAGTGGCGTTACTTACGCCACCCCAAAGAGGGGAAAATGTAGACACCTAAAATCCATTTATGCAAGCTTTAATGCTATGATTGCACTAATTATCCTCTTTCTCATCATTTCCATAATAATATCACTTTTCCGCTAATTAGCTAACATTCCTCTTCATATTCGTTAATTAATGACCTTTTGTTAATTAATTATCCTTCCTGTCATTAAGAATACCGATTAACGACCTTTCGCTAATTAATATCCTCTTCTACTTGGGTTAATTAATTATTATTAATTAATCATGCTCACAACTCTAAATAAATAAATTATCATTTATTGGATCAAATTTCTCTCTTACATCCCACAAATCATACTAATTTTCCTCTAATTAGCTTATATAATCTTACCTCTACCTATTAATTAATCACCTTTCATTAATTAAAACATTCCCCAGCTCTCATGAATTACTAATGAAAAATTAACTCTTCTAAATCAAGATTAACTTTTACAAAGCAACCTTATCCATTCCTAATCTTGTTTTACCTTTATCCCACATTCATCAATTTTCTAGCCTTCCCTCTTTAGGAAACCTATATAAATAACCCTCCTTCTTACCTTTCTTATAGCACCATGCTTTGAATAGTGAAAATTATAAGCATTTTGATCTTGAACCATTCTCCATTGTTGTAAATATCTTCTACATCTTGCATCCTTTCACTCAAAATTGAGTAATATGGGAAGATCCAAAATGGCCTTGTAGCCATTCTTGGTGAGATTTCATTCTCAATCTTTAAGATCAAGTAACAATCCACTTTGATTGCTTATGTTCATCATAGGTTCATAGTTTAAGTTAGAAATCGCAGAGAGTAGGAAATAACTTAGCATATAATTTCATTTATGCATTGAAGAAGCATTTCCTTTAAGCTCTTGTCTTGATGGCTGATTGTTTAATTATCATTTTCTTTTGAAGTTGTATAGATATCAGTTTCAATTTATAGCTTAGTTAATTGTACATGAGCACAGACCTCACAAATAATATGACACAAAAGACATGGAAATGGGAACTATTGGTGACACCTGAAAGGAACTTGATGAATCAGTGAGCAGATTGGGAATCCTTTGTTTATTGGTGAATTTAGGAAAAATAGTTTGAGGCTCTAAAATGGTTTTCCCTTTAGTGGACATGCTCTCTTGTAAATGTTCTTTTAACAATAAAAAATACAGTTAGCCCATTCATAAGAATTGTTATTATGTCACTGATTTAACATGACCAAAATCTTCCTCAAAGCATAAAATCGTAAAAAACAACATGAACAATTTCTCATAATAAGAATATCGGTGAACAAAAATTATAATAAGTTATCACAATTTGTATTACATGTGCGAATTTGACACTAGGGAATTTGGTAACAACATAGTTTCCTCTTGTGGTATGCGAAAATAACTGGGGGAAACAACATCACAAGAGCTGCCCCGACAAAAGATACTTTGTTTTCCTTGAACGTCTTTCCAGCATGGAAGAAAATGACAGGAACAGAGGGAATACTACGCATATATTTCACTGCATAGAAAAAATCGATTAGATTAGACTAAAATAATTAAGATAAAATAATATAACAAAATGTGAATTACCAGTACCGTATATGTAAACTTGTGAAGAACTGAAACCTTGTGAAACACCCACAATAGAGAATATGATAACTTTAAGTACAAAGTCAAATAACTGAAATTTAAACATAAAAAATAAGCGATCGGGATAATTAGGTTATATATGTCAAACTACAAATCCATTATTCCGAATGAATTGGTGTTCATTAGAACGCGCCACAACATTTATATAGTCAAAACGTGCCAATTTTAAAATCTTAGCGAACCAAACATCCCCTACTTGTGCTTCTCTTAGATTAAGGGGGAATTTTTATCAAATAAGTTCTTAACATTCCCGAAGGAGCATGTCATTGAACAACACTTTACTTCGCCTATACGCCCAAGCAAGATAACATTGTAGAACATTGAAATCAGACCATTTTGGATATGGATCGTTGCAAGCTTTACACTACCAAGTTGAAAAATAGATATGAGGTACAAGATATATATACATTTCTCTATGTTCTGAATAGGCAACCTATGAAGGTACTGCATGACAAGACACCAAAAGTGTTATGGAATAATCATAATATTTATATCTCCCATCTTAAGGTTTTTGGTTGTATAGCATATATACATGTCCCATCCAAAAAAGGAAGAATATCGATATAAAGATACTCTAGTATATATTTTTGGGGTACAATACTACTTCAAAACTATATCGTTTCATAGATTCTAAGCAAAAATAGATATATGAGATTCGATATGTGGTTTGCGATGATTCATCATTCGACTCATTTTTACATAAATACCAACTAGTACCAACCACCTCTCAAAGATTACTCTCACATTCAGATGATGTGAACGAAGAAACTTCACACCTGGAAGATGAGATTTAAGGATAATTATTCATTAATCTTGGTCATTTGTAAAATAATTCTTCACACCAGTAGCAACATCAACGTCTAAAATGGGTCTAAAGCATTGTTAGGGACACCTACATGAACTCTCTCCCATATGCTTAATCAAGAGTCAAGGCAATAAGATGAATGTGAAATGAGATAAATATCACACTCATGAGTTTAGTTGTTGACATCACCAAACCTGATATGGTTTGAGAGGTACTAAGTCAAGCATAGTGAAAAAAGGCCATGGATATTCAAAATCACTCTCTAATTCAGAATCATACATGGTAACTCATCAATCTACCTGCAGGAAATAAATCCATTAGTTTTAAATGTATTTTGAAAATAAAATACAAGGAAAATGGATCTATCAACAAGTATAAAGCACAACTAGTTGCAGAGGGATATTCTCAGCAAGAAGGAATTGATTATGAGGATACCTTTGCACCCATTATGAAGATAAAAACCATCATATTTATTTGTGAACTAGAAAAAAAAAGGACGGAAAGTTCAATAAATGGATGTAAAAGGTGATTTCTTAAACATTGATCTTAAAGAAGTACACAAGACCTAGCCAGAAGGATTTGTTAGCGAGAAACACCCAATTCCTTCTCCTCTTTGACACATATTATACTAAGATTTTGATTATTGTTGATTAGAGATATGGAAATTATTATTATGTTTTGGTTAGCATGTTGATAGACACTATCTACTTATTTTGTTATCGATATGTTGTGACTCATATTGTGCATTGTATGGACTCCTATAGGCATGGATAATTATTTCAGTACTAATGATGACCTAGTGTTGTTACTTTATATATACAGACACTTTGGATTCTTGACGTATTGATTATGTTTAGATGATTGGGATATTCTTGTGATCTCATTGATATTGGTGAGAATGGTATAATTGAGTTATCTAGAAATTGTAATTAATTGATAGAATTGCTTAACCTTGATGATGATTTAGCTTCGTTATATGATGATGTAAATTGATAAATATATTTGTATTTTATTGTTCGATGTATGATGAGGATTATATGATGAATTATTTATATTATTTTTATTTCCATCACATATTGATGTGGACTTGAGGCCGAAGGGGTATTATTTTGATTGTTGCAGGGAATTATATCACAACAAAGAAGAAGGGGCTAGGAGACTAACCATGGAAGAATATAAGATGTTTGCAACAATTTCACCTTGGAAACTTTGTGTTTATGTGTATTGTTGTGTTATTTTTGAGTTTGTTAGGAGGTACCCATGGGGAGGATGACCTCATATATGACCAAGGGTTTGTGTGTTACTTTTTCCTCTTTTATTTTATTTATTTGTTGTGTATGTGATTTCTTTATTGTAACATATTATCATTTTATTATTGCCTTATTAATGTTCTTTTGTTTAGTTAATTAATCATGTTTATTATGTTAAATAGGGATGTGACCAAGTGGTCATTTAATGTCATAGATAGTCTTTGTTATATTATTGATTTAGATGGATTTCATTTGATTTTGAGTTGTGTACTCAACCCCATCCTTCAAATATCAAATTTGGGCTTGGAGTCCACATTTGGAGGCTTGTGGGACAAGATAAAATTCTCCCATACCTATTAAACTCACCCACCAACCATACCTTTTAAGTGAGTGGTCAAAATTATCCATCAATATGTGTTTTTGGAGGAAAAATAGGTAATTAATTACACTTTCTTCCAATCCGCTTAATTGTGTCCTTTGAAGTATGGAGTAGAGGTTTGTATGTTGATGAAAAATTTTCATATCCTTACCCACCCATTTATGAGTCTTTGTATTTTTGTTTGAATTATGAGGTGGATTGGAGGAGAAATTATGTGGGATCCTACATGGAGCCACTTCACCCTCCTCTCCACAGTTTCTATTTATTTGAGTTATTTTGGAGTTTCGGGGTTACTTGGTTTGGTTACACACTTACATATTTGGTGATTTTTCTTGAGTTACTTGTTTTGGAACTTTGGAGATTGCTTTTGAATTGGCTTGGACTTGGAAGAAGCTTGAAGTTTTTTTCTTGAGAATTGAAGGTTCTTGCAATGACAAGGTAGTGATAAGGCCAAAAAATGTCTCATTAATGTGGAATAAATGATCTTATTTTACTCTCCTTTTTATCAAGTTTTAATTGAATTTTGTGACTTTTGTTTGATCCAATATAAGTTAGGATGTAATTTTCCATCTTTTGTTGAAAGTAGTTATAACGTTTAAAAACTCTTTAATTCCTAGCAAAGTGTATGGAAATTCAGTTTTTGTAATAAAAGAGTTCAGAATCAGTTAGAAGAACAAAGTATGAAGCGATCAACATGTTTTTGGGAGCATTGGCTTCAATAAGGCTTAGTTCCGGAACTTCCAGACTTAGTTCCGGAACTCCATCACGCAGTTACGAGCTCTATCACTTAGGTCTGGAACTTTCAGACTTAGTTCTGGAACTCTAGTACTTAGTTCCAGAACTCCTACGTTTAGCTCTAGAACCTTCACGATTAGATCCGGAACGGTCCCCTTTAGTTCAAAAATTTCTCCAAAGTTCCATAATTGATGGTAATCTATTTATTCTGACAACATCTGATGATTAAGCAATCAATGAACCTTTCAATCAGGAGAAGATCAGAAGATTTCCAATTATTCATACTCGAATATCTATGGATACCTTATCATACAACCGTACGTCTAGCCAGGCTCAAAATTCAACATCCATTTTGGGCACTATTTGGTTCCATCTGAATCGGTAGGACAACTATGGTTGTAAATGCATCTTTGGATGAAATATATTTATACATAGCTGTAGAGAGATTTAATATATATAGATACACATATAGATATATACATAGAGATAAATATAGAGATATAGAGAGATACAATAAGTTTTTGTAATGCAGAACATTTTAGAAATAAAATAGTCATTTCATTTTGAGAGAATATTAAGTTGTCAAATCCTTATTCAAGGTGGAGCAAGGGCCCACTCCTCTAAGAAAAAAGATCCTTATTTTATTGGTATTTATTTCTTAAGCAAATCGTGTGGATCTGTAGATGTTTTTTATTATTTAATTTGAACTTTGTCGTATACTTGTTCCTGCATGTGTTGTAGACTAGATTCTTATTTCCTTGCAAACATTTTTACAACACTTTCAAACTGAGTGTTTATTTACAGAAATTTATTTACTTTTGAATGAGTGTTTATTTCCAGCAGTTTATTCTAGCAGTGAGTTTTTATTTTAGCAAGTTTCTTCTAGCATATATATAATAAGGCTTTGGCCATGGAACTCTAAAGAAACTGTAAAAAACCCTAGAAAACATAATAAGAACCTAAAGTCAATTACTAAATCGCTAGGATTCTTCTTGTTGCATATAGCTTCAGACATACCCATGGTTTGAATATGACATCAAAAAAGAGTTGATTAAATGAAAGGAATAATGACACCCATCATTTTTGGCACTATTTTCAGGGAACTCTTGGGGCAAAATCACAGCACCCCCAGATGTCTTTCAGATCTGTTGTTTGAAATGTGGCATCTGGTGTGATTTGGACAACATTGGATCATCTCTCAAACTGTGGGACTTACAAACTTGAGATGATCCTCCAGAGAAAGCTGGTTCTTTTTCCTAAACTACATGCCACGAGCTACTCCAGTGTAGGCAAACTAATCTAAACTTTTATCTCTCGAAATTTCACCATGTAGAGAGATGGCTGCAGGTGTTCTAAGATTACAAAAATGATCTTTCTTTTTCATAGATACAATGCAAACACCTCAGGTCTATGGGTATACCTAGTTTGAGGTGAGTCTTTGGTATCAAGGTCGGTTCCTTATCGATGTATCCTTGAATGTATTTTCTAGGGTTAAGGGTAAAAGATGGATGTAAAATAATTAAAACTGGGGTGATACACCAAACATGTATGAGGAGTTTGACTGAGTATATGCACAATTGATATGGGAAGAATTATTGATGCACGAGCCAATAGTTTCTTGTAGAATATTAAGGGAAAAAAATTTGATGTATTAAGGGAAAGTATCACAACAATATTGCGAAGTTAAACATGCACAACAATATCATGCAAATATTACTGAATTGTAATAGGGTAAGATAATAATTCAGGGAATTTGCACTCAAAAGATTAATGAAAACATACACAAGATTGCAAATAATTGGAAAGGAAGAAAATACTTCACATTCAAAGGGAAAAATTGGTAAAAATTTCTTCAGTACTCCTATATCCAAAATAGTCCTATCTCCAAAAAAGTCCTCCTCTGTGCTTTGCCAAGGAACACAATATATAGCAATATTAAATTACCCACCCTTCCTAAAAGTTGACTAAGGCTGTATTCACCCCTGAATCCTATTTTTATCCTTTATTTAATAATAAATAAAGGAATAAAATAAAACAAACTAGTAAAAAGAGGCATTAATAGCCTTAGATTACATTACAGTCAAACTGCAGTTGACTGTCATATTTTTAAGAAAAGTAAGGTTGAATAATTTGCAAATAATAACTTTTCTTGCTGAAAAAGTCTCCTTCTTTGAGCATGCAAATTTTTCCTCTTGTCTATTCTATCCTCTTGTGAAGGCATGCAAAAATAAACTCCCTATGAGTGAACAAAATAATTACAATACTTACAATATTTGTACAATAATTCATCCACAGTGGGGACCACTTCCAAGCTTAGGCTATGATGTTGACATTCCTTGGTATTCCAACATGATAACATGATCCCTTTTGAAATCCTTTAAATATATCATCTGCAAATAAAAACCTTTATTTGTAATTAGCTCCCATGTGGGGATCACCTCTGATTCGTACACTTGACTTGAACTGAGTTTTTCCACTCTTGTGGACTTAGAAAATTATCAGTTTAATGATTTGGCCCCCTTATATACACATGGCATACTACAATACTTAACCACCTTTTGATTATAACATGCCTTACAATTACTTGTTGGATTTTGCATTATTCGAAGTGACTAAGGTAGACTTTACCCTTTTTGGTGATCATTATTGCATGTATGGTCGGATTTGCATTATTCAAGTTGGACTATAGTTGATATGCAAATAATTGTTTATTTTTAAAATGGGGGTGACCCCTTCAAATGTTGAATCAACTCTTTGAGCTTTGTCAGTGGCATCTGCAACTCAGGTTGAGTTTACTTTGAAAAACGATATCAATATTGGGTCATCGATCTCTTTCCTTGATGAATTTATGATTGTAGATCACTTAACCTATAGTTAAGGTTTTGGTCTGCATTGAATGTTATCAGTGGAATTTGATCATGATGGTTTACATTGAATATTGGAGCTCAATATTTATTCCTTGATCTTCGTACTTGTTGAATTTGGATCATTTGATTACTAACTCTAGGTGAGTTAGGTTAAGTTGTGGTTGAAGTGGGTTGAAAGGTACCCGAGCTCTATCCTTTGGTAATTATTTTTCTCGCAGAGAGCGGAGAAGCACTGAAAAAAATTTGTTGTTCCACCATTTTTGATGTGTTGAGCTTGATTCAGTTCCCCTTTCCGGTCTTTTAATCCTTTGAGCATCTGTATTTCTTGACTTTTTCTCTGTTGGAGTTTTTTGAGCAAGACCATTGTGGATGTCTGCCACCATGGTTGAAAATTTTGAGTTCGGTTCTACGTTATTCTTGGTTTTTGTGAGTTGGCATTCGAAGTGGCCACCAATTCAGTTCTGTTCGAGCAATGGTTTCAATTCGAGCTTGCATATTTTGCGCACTTCTAGCCTTTTGTGCTATTTGGGATGGAATAAGGTAAGGCCATTATTTCTATTTGAACTCTAAAACTGTTTTTTCTTCGTCCTTTTTTTTTACATACATTGATACTTCATCTTTTACATTTCTTCGACGATTTTGAGGTGAAAACGGTCATTTGAGTTGGAAAAATATTTCTTGGCTTCCATTACTTCCTCTGCAACTCAAGGGTTTGAAGAAAACACTTCAAAAGAGTAAGTTCTTGACCATTTTTTTACAGGTCTTTTGTAAAACTTTTGAAAAGGAAGCAATGTCATAGTTTGTGAAATATTTTTGATATCTATCTTCAAAACATTGAACCTCCCTTATTGGGTATTGCAGTATTTTGAATGGTTTATTTTCTGAATGATGAATATGAAGCTTTTTTGTTGAAGTGTTTTCTCTGTTCATGCATTCTTTTCCTTAAATTCCAGATCTGAACGTTTCCTGATTTAGGTATTAGTGTTTTGAGCTTGATCTGAGAGCCATTTATGTGATATCTTTACTTTAATATCCTTGGATATGGAATTTTCCTTGAGGATTTATCTGTATATATTTTGTGGCCCTGAGTTTTGTGCACTTGGATATGGTCGTCTTTATTTATTCAGATCTATACATTTCGTAATGTGGGAACTCATAGATCTATGTTCTTATCAGATATTTAACTTAAAATGTGGTCTTGATTTCATGAGTTCGAAACAAATTCATCATGAAATTATCCCTTGCATGTTATCTCTAAAATACAGATCTATAAATTTAATCTGCTCTTCATCTTGAAATAATACGCTCTACCATGGATTTCTGCTCTTAGGTTTTTGTAGATCTGTAAATTTTGTTCTTCCCCAAATCTGGGTTCTGCATTATTTTGTACTTTGACTTCTATGATTTCAAATTGGTGATTTTAGTTGTTTGTTTATACTTTCAGAGTTATATAGCATTCTTTCCCAAATCTCCCTTTTCTAGTCCAGATCTGTAGCATTAGCAGTGAGTTCTGAATATTGTATTGAAGATTTATAGTTCACAAGAACTATGCCATTATTGAATCTTTGAAACTCGATTTTCTTCTTGTTATTCTTCTTCAACTCATGTCCTATGGAAATGTAATGGTAATTTTGAGTCTACATACAAGAATGCATTTCCTTTTCTTTAACATGGAGAATATGAACATTTTTGACTCTTATACTGTAAAACTGAAACTTGGATTTCTGGCATTGTTGCTTTACTTTGTTTCGTAACTTAGGTTGTCCCATATCTTGATACCTTTCATGACTATGAAACCCTACACCTGCTATAATAAAACCATGTAAATCTTTTCCCTCTTGCTTACTTGTTTAGCTGATAATATCTTATTTCTTGAAGGACTTGCATTCTATCTTTTAAGACTTGATATTTGTTTGTCTGACCTTTCTGCATCTCTGTATTGAATATCATTCTTATTTTCAATTGTAAATAAACTTGAACATTCAATTCTGAAAATTTGAAAACTATAGAAGTTAATCATTTATTTTATTTGAGAACCTTGAAAGGAAATATTATTTCTTAAATTTTTTTTATCAAAAATCCTGCGTGCTGAATATTGAAGTTTTGTCGAGATGTTGTAGTTCCATTTTATTTTTTGTTTATATACTTTATTTGAGCTTCATCACAACTTTGATATGCATGCTGTAAAATTTGTAAATATCCATTTTACATGGCGAAGCCCTGTCAAATTTTTCCTGGAATTCCTTAATTTATTCCTTTTTTAGCTATAGTAATTGTATTTTCTGATTCAAAATACATAATGTAACACTTTTCTATTAAAGTTGATTTGTTGTTGGAAACTAAAACATAACAACTATTTATCTTGATTATGTCATGCTTTTCGATTTTTATGTATCACTTACTTGATTTACATAAAATTTTTAAAGCATGTATTAGTTAAAAAAATGATGGAAAGATATAAATGTCCATTTTACATGGCGAAGCCTTATCAAAATTTTCCCGAAATTCTCTTTCTCATTCTGTTTCAACTGTAATCCTTTCTTTCCAGATAACTTCAGCTTCTTGAAATCTAGTTCTTCTTCTTTAGTTGCAAATTGAAACATGTAGTTCAATTTTCCAGTCTCTTTTTTGTACTGTAACTTGTTATATTTGTAGGACAGTTACTGAACCTTGAATTACATTCTTCCTTCATTCCAACATGTACTTATGACTTATCTATTTCTTCTTGGCTATAACCTGTACCTGCACACTTAAGAAAATAGTTAGAAAATATTTAGCCTTTTTGGCCTCTCTTATGTCCATAGTTTTTCTTTTCTTTTCTCTCCTTCTTTCTGAGTGAGTAAAACATGTATTCATTTTGATCTTGAAGTAATCTATATGTCCTGTTATTAAGAGATTTATATGCATGAATTAGGAAAATATATGAATATGGATTAACCCTGATCTTGTAACTGATAGTTTTCTCTTCCTTTCTTTTCACGTACAATATATCAAGTAGTGAAGATGAAGAGGGGATAAGGATGGAGATGAGATTCATCAATTAAAGGAGAAACCCAAAGGCAATGATGGGTTCACTCATACTCATCTATTTTATTTTTCATGTATGTGTACCTCTTATTTCAGTAGTTGTACTTTAATTTTTAGTTACATCCCATGGCTTGTGTGGGAAAAATTTGAAATTCCTTATGAATAAAACATTGAAATATGAAATGGAGTTGTGTATTTCTTTCTGCATTTCAGCTTTCGGTATCAATTGTATGATGAACTAAACAACTCAGTAATATAATTGAATGTCTTAATCATTAAGAAAAGAACATTAAATAAAACTTGTAACATCTAGTAATGAACTCTAATTTCTGTAACCTGCACTTATGTTTGCTTTCCCAAAACTTAGCATTTCATCTATTCTGTAATTGGATGTCTTCATCAAGACAACACAGTTGTCCTTCGGGGCGTTGTTTTCTTTTACTAAAAATAGTCATGAAATTGTAGACTATATGATCTGTTACGTTTTGTAACAACACACATAGCTGTAGATTTCATGTAATCATTAACTAATTCAACAGTAACAATATTATCTGAATAAATCTCCCTGAGCTTAGGTATACTTCACCAATGTTATCCATCGTAACGAATCTTTGACTTTCCCTTTTTTACACAAGTGCAAAAATTTTCAACATAAAAATTATCTAACCTTTCAAGGAGACAGGGAGAAAGAGAGAATGTGTGAAAATGAAATCCTACACTAAAAAGGTGATACAACCGAGAAAGAAAGTGCTGATCATAGATCCAAATGCCTGAAATGTAGAGAGGTGAGAAATGGAGAGGATGGACAAAAATGCATCACAGACCAAGGATAAGATTCACAGAGAACACCATTTCAAATCTCTTTAAACATAGCTCCCATAACCTTCAAAAATGTCAAGGAATATGCATAGAATACCATGCAACAATGAGAGGAAAAAAGAGACAAAAAATTATGCCAAGGATGGAAAAAATGCATTATAAAAACATATTTTATTGCTCCATAAGTTTACACACTACACCATTATTGGTAAAAAGGTAGGAAAATGTCATTACAGAGCAAAGGGATGAGGTTAAAACTCCACATTCGACCCTAGGGAAGAAAGAGAGAGGGGGGTCAGAGAGAAAATGACAAACAACCTTTGATAATTAGCTGAGCTCTTACATATATCGATGAAGCGACGAGAGAGAAGAAGAAAAGGGGGAAAAAATAATTCGAAAGCTCAACCTCCAACATTAATCCCTACAAATCTGCTTGCAACCTATCAAATCTGGTTCCCTATGTCTTCTTGGTGTGTTGGAGAAGATATTTTCCATACTTCGTTAAATTTTGGTGGTTGGAGGTCTGGTTCTACACTTCTCCCTAGCCAAAGAAGTTTTCTCCATTTTTCCAACCTAACTTCACTAAAATTAAAAATTGAGGCTTCCATGGCAAAGAGAATGTTGACAGCTTTCCAACTGTACCAAGTTTGTTAAATTGTGAGCTCTAGATCGAAAGATATGGCCGTCTAAATATTCTCTGTGAAAAAATGGCCAAAATGCCAGTTTCCAAACAGATCTGTGGCCCCAAAATTCATTTTGTGCCTTTTTGTTAAAATATCAAAAATCACGAAACCTCACAAAGCCCCGCAGGCTTGAAAATATCTTTGCACTAAAAAAAACCTCCACGCACCCAAAATTCTATTTTGCTGTAAAATGATTCATGGGAAAAAATTGAAATTGTGCCTTTTGCGCAAAAAATGTAAAAGTGCAAAAGTCTCCCTCAAGCCCGCAAGCCTGCAACTTGCATTTGAAAAGGTCTTCGTCGGGCCCATGGGCCGGCAAATGCAAATTCTGCCATTTGTGGAATTTGAAAAAATTCCAAAGTTCCCCCAGCAGCCTGACTCCACGAAGCTGACAAAGGCATGACATGTGGCCTCTCCGGGCGTCAGTGGAGGTGCGCCTAATATTTAAAGTTTTATGCTTTTCAAAAAAAAATCCAAAATTCATAAGTACCTCAGATGACCTTCCTTCCCACTTTGACGTGAAACATGGCCATGTGTCCCTTTGCGGGCCTTAGGAATTTTTCGTTTTCATCTCCGCGGGCTTACGGGCTTGTAATAGTAAACTGTGCCTTTTAACAAAAAAGTCGAAGTTCTGAAAGTTCCCTGTAACCCCGTGGCTTAGCAATTTATACTTGGGAAAAATTTACTCGGTGGTCCCGCAAATGCGTATTTTTTCCTTAGCAAACTAAATTGCTCTGGGTTTACGGGCTAGTAATTGTAACTTGAACCTTTTGCACAAAATGCCTTACTGCCAAGATGTCTCCCACCGCTCCGCTTTCTTCCTTTGGAAAAAATCCTTCCCTAGGAGTGTCGGCCCGCTTTTGGCAAAAAATCCCTCTAAGGCCCGTCAGCTCGTTAACTTGCAAAATAAAAGGAGTTAGAAGGATTTCTTTACCTTTCTGGGAAGGGGAAGAAATTTCCCATCTGATGAAACTGATTCCATTAAACCTTAAGTTCTTGAAATATCTTAAAAATTTGATTAAAGCACAAGAAGGGGGAAAAGTGGGTTACTTGACCAGAAATAAGTGTGTGCTTATTTTGGTCAACAATCTGGTGAATCACAGGGGTCATCTTCCTGCTAGATGAAATGATCAGTTTCCTTAAAGAATCCATTAGGCATGGAGTCATGAGTGTTATCCTAATACTGATTTGAAATTTGAAAAATTGATCCTTGAGCCACTTAGAAACCCACTAAAACTGAAATTGATCTTCACCAAATGCCAAGTCCAATGCACAGTGCACAAGAATGAAAATTCCATAACACAAACTATGTACACAACTGAGAAATCATACATACCCCATGTGGGATATGCATTGTGTGCACAAGAACTTCTTTTGTTGAAAGAAAACCTACCTACTCTACTCTAACGGGAAGAAAAAGGTGAGCTAAACAAACCCTATAACTGGTTGTGAAAAATAGCTTCCTTTCTTCAAGATAGGTAGCCATGTAAATGATTTGGAGCTGAACATGGCTGTTATAATGAGTGAAAAGCTGACGAGAGACTGGTCCTCCACCCAAATCATCAAGGTATCAATTGGAAATAAGACAAATTCCTCTTTTAGTTGCTCTACATTTGGACTGAAGAGGCATTGCAGCTGATCCTTGGTACTTTGAAACTACTACTCATGCTCAGAAGTAAGCATGATTGTTTTTGGCTTCTGTCTTGGCTCCAATGAAGCCAAGTACCTAATTGGGAAAGTTTTGATCTGTGAAGTTTTCTCATTGCTTTGAATCTCAACTCCAAAATTGGAGTCTTCTTGCAGATCTTCATGGATGGATGGGTTGTTTGTACTTTTATTTTCTTCTTCTTACACATCTACAAACAACTGAAATTCTGCCCTAATGATTGATTTGGAACAGATGTCATCCTTGTTCTCTTTCTCCTCCTTATCCAATATGAATTTTGGAAGATCAAAATCCTCCAATTCTGATTCAAGATGATTTTTGTGAGGTGAAAATTGCTTTTGCACATTCCCTCCCATGGTATCAGTCTCTTGAACTGCTAAAGGATGAATGACGGAGTAGCAAATTCTGTGATTTCCCTGGGTTCTTCTCCATCAAAAAATTCTTCTAAGTCTAATAAGAAATCAAAATCTTCAATTTCCTACTGTTCCAAAGCTTCTCCCTCTTACATGAAGACTTTTAAATCTGAATTTTTCTCATCATACATAACTTCATCATCAAACATGAATCTTTTCAGTTCAAACTCATCAGAAAAATCAGATTTTTGGAGAGATGAAGTGGGAGAGAAATATGAAATTTCTTATGCAACTTGCTTGTTATTCAAGTCTCTTGAATTTGTCTTGCTCTCCTCCATGTGATCCTCTTCTATGGGACTTGGAGCTGATTGATATTCCTCCTTGTTGACTTGTTTTGCAGATGGGATATGATGATCAATATTTTCAAGAAAAGTGCAATCATGGAAAATTTAGAACATAAAGACTGCTGATCTTCTTGTTCTTGTTCTTATTTTGCTGCAAAATTAGCTCTAGCCACCACTGGCTCTTCAAAATTTACATCCTCCTTTGGATTAACCATGAAGGTGACCTATGTAATCCTAAATTTTAGAGCCAAGCTCACAAAACTTCTAATCTTTTCTTCTCTTTTTGGCTATTCTTCTTACTGCTCTTGACTAGTTTTTGGCATCTCTTCCAAACATGGACTTGGGAAAGTAGGATGAGTGGTGGATTGGGATTCAACTAGTTCTGCTATTGTTTGTGGTGGAGGGGAAGGTATTTATTTTGTCTCTTGTGGAGGGGACTTGGATTTGGAAGAGAAAAGGGAAGAAGAATTAAGGTGGTATGGAAGACTAGAAGATGGAGAAGGGAAATTAACATTTGGGGCAGCATATATTGGACTTGAAAATTGACACTGCTGAAATGATAAAGATTGGGAGGGAGAAAATGAAGGAAAAGGAGGTGGTGATTGACTTACCCATTGAAAAGGTTGTCTAACACTTTTCTCATACACCTCTATTCCCTTGGTCCACTTTGCCAGTAATGGAAACATTTCAACCATGAAGTCAAGCTTCTCCTAAGGGCAGTAATTTATTTGAAAAGGGCCTTCCCATGGACAAGGTTTCCTATAACCAATACTGAATGCTTTCATTTCTACTTTATCCCTGGAATGAACCATGTTAGCCTCCAGTTTTTGAATCTTTTCCAACATATCTGCATTCTCCACATGACTGTTGTCATTTCATGCGTACACTTGATCTTGATAAGCTCCATAGCAAAAATTGTTTTGGCATTGCTCATATGGGTATGCATATTGGTTCTGAATCTACTCATAGTGCTGATATGGAGGGTATGGGAAATACACTAGAGGTGGAATGTATTGTTGCTTTTGTAAGTGTGAGTTCTAGTGTGGGAAAAATTCTATGATTGCACAACCTCATAGAATGGGAGAAAATGAAAGAGATGGAAGAAGAATGAATGGAAAATGAATGAAAATTAATGGAAAGAAGGTCTGTAACTTCAGAGATGGGTTATTAACCAGATGGAGTTGCCATATGTGCTTTGCATGTGCCTTCAAAGGATGGATCTTTAACAAGAACACATAAACCTTTTAAAAATGAAGTGGAAGACCTCTTGGTCCCACTAGGTTTGCGAAAAAATATTGGGGTGAAATCAAAGAACCCCAAGATGTCTCTCAGAGTTGTTGTTTGAAATGTGGCATCTAGTGTGAGTTACACAACATTGGATCATATCTCAAGTTGTGGGACTTGTGAACTTGAGATGACCCTCTAGATAAAGTTGGTTCTTTTTCCTAAACTACCTGCCACGAGATACTCCAGTGCAGGAAAACTAATCTCAAGGTAATCTAACCTTCCAAGGAGACAGGGAGAAAGAGAGAATGCATGAAAATGAAATCCTACACTAAATCTGTTATACACCAAAGAAGGAAAGTGTTGATCATAGATCCACCTGCCTGAAATGGAGAGAGGTGAGCAATGGAGAGGATGGAAAAAAATTCATCATAGACCAAGGATAAGATTCACACAGAACACCATTTCTAATACCTTTAAATATGGCTCCCAAAACACGTAAAGACATAAAGGAATATGCATCGAATACCCTGCAACGGTGAAAGGAAAGATAAGACAACAAAATACGCCAAGCATGGACAAAATGCATCCCAAAAATGGATTTTATTGCTCTATAAATTTACACACTACACCATTATTAGGAAAAATTTAGAAAAATGTCGTTACAGAGCAAAGGGAGGAGGTTAAAACTCCACATTCGATCCTAGGGAAGAAAGAGAGAGGGGGGTTAGAGAGAAAAATACCAACAACCTTTAATAATTAGCCAAGCTCTTACATATATCAATGAAGCGACAAGAGAGAAGAAGAAAAGGGGGGGAAATTATTCGAAAGCTCAACCACAAACATTAATCCCTACAAATTGTCCTACAACCTGTCAAATCTGGTTCCTCATGTCTGCTTGGTGTGTTGGAGAAGAAATTGACCATTCTTCATTAAATTTTGGTGGTTGGAGGTCTGGTTCTGCACTTTTCCTGAGCCGAAGACGTTTTCTCCCTTTTTCCAACCTAACTTTGCTAAAATTAAAAATAAAGGCTTCTATGGCAAAGAGCATGTCGATAGCTTTCCAACGGTACCAAATTTGTTGAATTGTGAATTTTGGATCGAAAGATATGGCCGTCTAAATATTCTTTATGAAAAAATGGCCAAAATTCTAGTTTGCAAATAGATCCACGGCCCCAAAATTCATTTTGTGGCCTTTTGTGAAAAAACACAAAAATTACGAAACCTCTCACATCCCTACAGGATTGAAAATCGTTTTGCACAAAAAAAACCTCCACGGGCCCAAAATTCCATTTTGCGCTAAAATGCTTTGTGGGCCAAAAATTAAAATTGTGCCTTTCGTGTAAAAAATGCAAAATTGCAAAAGTCTCCCTCAATCCTGTAAACCCACAACTTGCATTTGAAAATGTCTTCGTCGAGCACGCTGGCCAAAAAATGTAAATTACACCATTTTTAGGAATTTACAAAAATTCTAAAGTTCCCCTAGCAACTTGCCTCCCCACAGCTGACAAAGGCATGAAACGTGGCCTCTTCGGGCGTCGGCAGAGGTACAACTCATATTTAAACTTTTACACTTTAAAAAAAAAAGCAAAATTCTTAACTACCTCCAACGACCCGCCTTCCCTCTTTGACCTGAAAAACGGCCATGTGTCCCTCTATGGGCCTTAGGAATTTTTCCCTTTCATCTCCCCGGGATCGCGGGCCCATAATAGTAAACTGTACCTTTTAGTAAAAAATTCTAAGTTCCAAAAGTTTCCCACGGCTTCGCAATTTATACTTGGGAAAAATTTCCTCTGTGGCCCCACAAGTGAGCATTTTTCCCTTAGCAAAAGAAACTTCGCCAGGTCCGCGGGCCGTAAATTGTAAATTGTGACTTTTTTGCAAAATGTCTAAGTGCCAAGATGTCTCTCGATGCTCCACTTTGTTCCTTTGGCGAAAATTCTTCCCCAGGCCCGCCAACTCGTTTTTAGCAAAATATCCCTCTGAGGCCCATCGGCCCGTAACTTACAAAATACGAGGAGTTAGAAGGAATTTTTTACCTTTCTGGAAAGGGGAAGAAATTTCCCATCTGATCAAGCTACTTCTAGGAAACCTTAAGTGCTTAAAATATCTAAAAATTTAGATTGAAGCACAAGAAGGGGGAAAAGTGGGTTACTTGACCAAAAATAAGTGTGAGCTTATTTTTGTCAATAGGAACCACTAATTAGAATTGTCTAATTAGGTGTCAACAAGAGAAATAATCATACATTTAGTAATTGGAAATCTTCCCTACACTATCATAAAATTTATGAGTAGACCAAGAAACTCCAAGGGTAGATTTCTCTAAAAAATATTTGAATAAGAATTATCAGCATCCTCTAGTTCAAATAAGGAAGTTGACTAAGAATTACAAGCACCATTGTCCCTTGTTAGACAAGAAGAAAAAATTCCACCTTTGGAATTATGGGATTAGTCACCAGAAAGAAGAGGAACCTTTAGAAAAAGGATTATATCCCAAGACCCGTTTAGAGAAAGTTTTGATTCACAATTGAGTATTCAACCTCATACTCCTGACTTTTCACCTTATTTGAAGCAGATCACTTACCAAATTGATTAGGAGAAAGGACTAGAAGATATTGCAGAGATGGAACAAGAATCTGAAAGAGAACTTGGTAGGACCTTTACCTATCCAATTCGGTTGGAGGATGATGAAACCACTATGAAGAATATTTCACCTGTACACTTGCCGAAATTTAGAGGGATGTCATTTGAGGATCCTACCCAATTTCTGTTTGAATTTAAAGTACTCTGTCAGACCTATGCTTACAAAATAGATAATAAGAAGTTCAATTTGTTTCCATCTACCATGAAAGATGCAGCAATGAGGTGGTTTATGGGATTAACATCTAATTCTATTACAACTTGGGCACAAATGGAAATTTCCTTCCTAGACAAATATCAAGACTACTGTAGAGGGATAAATAGGAAGGAAAACTTATTTTAAATGAAGCAGGAAGATGATTAGAATATGGAATATTATTTGGACAGATTCCTCTTTGTAAATAAAAGGTGTGGATTTGTACTTCAAGAAGAGTTAAGAAAACCGTCTTTCTTAAAGGTTTAGATGATGAGTCTAGGGAAGCCCTTGATTTAATAGGAGGTAGAAACATTGATCAATTAAGAATGAATGATATCAAAGACATTTGCAGAAGCTATTCAAGAACAAGGGGTGGACCTAGGAAAGGAAAACAATCAAAAGTTTGAATCTAGATATGAAAAAACTGATGGATGAACTGGAAAACTTTAAAACGGACATTCTAGTTTAATTAACGTCCACCATGGATGGATTCCAAGCTAAAGAAAATTCTAAACTTGAACCATTAGCTATGTATTGTCCTAGATAAAGGAAAAATCATGCAATAAGAGATTGTCTTATGGATAAAATAGAAATGTGTTTTATCTATGAATATAGGGACCATGAGAGTAATGCTTGTTATATTCTTCCATTTATTAAAAATATCTTAAACAAACCAGCACTCCATCTGTGTCAGAAGAAGTAAACTTTTTCCAAAGACAACCTAGCTAAGGGAATTCCATGCCAAGGTCAGTTCCTAATCCTTGGATGATGTCATGGGATTCTCAATCAGCACCATAAAGTTGGGGACAACCACCTTGGGCCCCTCAACCAACTTGGAATCCCCAAGATTGGGCAGGACAATCTTGGTATGCTCAAGGACACCAACAACCATGGTATGTTCAAAGTTACCCATATGCTTGTTCAAAACCTAGGTGGAGCCCTAATAACTATACTCAGGGAAAGACATATTCCAATAAGAATCAACAAGCCATAATGGGTTCCCCAACACAAAACTCACAAACTAAAAATGTGGTTCAAATACAAATACCGACACAACCAATTATTAATCCCAGAAACAAACAAACAACTCATGTATATAGGACAGAACAAAAAAAACCCAGTTGATCTTAATGCCATGAATTGTAAATATATTGAAACTTGATCTAGAAAAATAATTAGCAATCCACCTATTATAATTACATAAATTACTGAAGAAAATAAAACCCCTAGTGTGGTAGTTCCCAAGAAGGATGAAAAATAAAAATACAAGGAGTCAGATAGAAACTCTAATGAGACTCCATTTCCAGAGAGATTTAAGGAAGTTATAGGAACCAATGAATCTGAGTTGGTACAATACCATTATTACAAGAAATTAAGGACATTCCAGAGTTGAACAAATTAATCAAAATGCTATGTTTAAGAATACCTGGAAGGAAGAAGTAGTACCCCATAACTATTAAGGTAGATGTGAAACTTGTTGTTTTATTAGGAGTAAAACTCTTACTTCCCAAATACGCAGATCTTGAAAGTCATGTTATTTCTATCGCTATAGGGAATAAATATATACATAATGTTTTGGTTTATTTTGGAGGAGCTATAAATGTGATGACAGTGGAAACTTTGAAAACATTATAATTAACAGGTATACAACCTACTAACACCATATTGCAGATGGAAAACCAGACTGTAGAAAAACTAGAAGCAGTTATTGAAGATGTGGCAGTTCTGGGGGAGTCATGGGAATATCCAGTGGGCTTCCTTATATTGCATCCAAAAGGTAAAAAAATTGGTTATCCTGTTATTTTGGGAAGACCATGGTGAACTACAGTTGTTGCCTTAATTGATTGCAGATCAAGTTATATGACTATCTCAAATGGTAAGAATTCTAAGTAAATTTCCTTATATCCCTCTGCACGACCTTTTATTGATAATCAAGAAAAATTATGGGTTGATGATCCTGATACTAATAAGTAAAATATGTCTTCTTAGGCTATGATAACGTTGTAGGATCACATATGGGATATGGAGGATATGATTAATTAGCCGTTGAACGAACACTAATTTTTCTTGGAACAATCAGGGATGGTTCTGGAACCTAGGGACTTAGTTCTTGAACAATCATAATTAGTTCCGGACTACTCACATTTAGTTTTGGAACCTAAGGATTTAGTTTCAGAACCATTAGATTTGGTTTTAGAACATTCACATTTATCTCTGGAATCATAACAAAAGTAATCCCATGCAAATAAAAATAATTTCACTCCAGACGAATGAGATTTCTCTTGGGGAGGAGCACAAATAGCAACGAAATTAGTATCTTCAGTTTCAAAGATATCAGGAAATGGTGAGGAATTTCTAGAAAATAGTAGTGACGAGAAGTTTGACTGACAACAAGATATGTATCATAACTCTTCCTATTGTCCTTTGTCTAGTATTCTTTCTCAAGGGAATTTTGGAGATATTTCTACATATCATATTCTATTACAACATCTATGTCCACTAAACACATTAATGGAACCCTTTCAACAAATCAATTCATCACACACTAGAACCAAACATGTTGTGATTCAACTGGGTAAAATATTGAACATTAATAGATGGTCGAAGAATGATGAAGAAGCTAAATTGTTTGATGTTTTAAAATATCATACTAGATATTTTTCTTGGGACTGTAAATAAATGAAATAAATCCATCAAATTATTTTCACCCATCACATCTATACTGAAAACATTAAACCAGCTAGGCAGCCTCAAAGAAGGATTAATCCAACCTTAAGGGACATAGTTAAGCAAGAAATTGAAAAAATATTACAAGTCATTGTTATCTACCCTATCTCAGATAGTCAGTGGGTGTCTCCTCTTGTAGTTATTCCTAAAAATAACAGAAAATGGAGAATTTTTGTTGATTATAGGGAACTAAACAAAGCCACACTGAGATATAATATTCCCTTACCATTCATAGATCAAGTTTTAGACAACCTTGCAGGTGAAAAATATTTTTCCTTCATGGATAGATTTAGTGGATATAATCAAATCAAAGTTTCTACTGAGGATAAGGAGAAAACTACCTTTACTTGTCCATAAGGTACCTTTTTCTATAGGGTATTTTTATTTGGACTGTTTCATGCTCCATCAACCTTCCAAAGAGTTGTATCAGCAATTTTTGTAGACCTAACGAATTATTTGGTTGAGGTATACATGGATAATTTACTATGCATGGAGACACATTTGATGATGCTTTGAGGAATTTGGAAAAAGTATTAACAAGATGTGAGAAACACCATTTGTCTCTTAGTCATGAGAAATGCATGATGATGGTTGATGATGGGATTGTATTAGGACACCACATTTCAAAAAGTGTAATTCAGGTTGACCAAAACAAAATAAGAATTATTTCATACTTACCTAGTCCTCAAACCCCCACAGACATCAAGTATCAAGTCTTTTTTAGGGCATGCTCAATACAATAGGTTTTTTAACAAGGATTTTAGTAAAATTGTTGCCCCCATGTTTAGTTTACTTACCAAGGATTGCGAATTTTGTTGGGATGAAAAGTTTCAACATGCTTTTGAAAAAATTAAAGAAAAATTAATCATTTCCCAAATATTGAGAAGACCTAATTGGGAGAAACCTTTTCACATCCAAAAAGATGCCTCAAATAACACAATTGGTGCAGTTTTTGGATAGAAAGATGAAGAAGGGAAAATGTATGCTATTTAATACCTTAGTAAAAACCTTACTCCCACTGAACAAAATTACACTACCACTGAAAAATAATTCCTTGCAATGATCTATGAAATTAATAAGTTTAAACATTATATTACAGGGTACAAAATATTTGTACGTAAAGATCACTTAGCAATTAGATACTTAATGAAAAAACCAATGGTATGAGGAAGGATAATTAGATGGTTATTACTCTTACAAGATTTTGATATTACCATAGTAGATAATCTAGGAAAATCTAATGTGGTAGCTTATTTCTTGTTTAGATTGACCACTACAGGGGAGAAAGATCCAATTAAGCACAAGTTTCAAGATGTACAATTGTTTTCTATTTCAGCTGATACACCATGGATTGTTAATATGGAAAATTATCTTACAACAGGGAAGTTTTCTCCTTTCACTAGAAACAAATGAATAATTTAATCAAAACGAGTGCACAATTTAAATGGTTAAATGGAATGTTATTTAAATGTGGTCCTTATTTGGTTTTACGCAGGTGTGTGAGAGAAGATGAAATATTTGACATACTTAGAGTATGTCATGATGAACCAAGTGGAAGACACTTTTCAGTGAAAATAACAGCTCAGAAGATACTTGGAACTGGCTATTATTAGCCATCTCTGTATCAAGATGTGAAGAGATATATCAAGCGGTGTGATCCCTGTCGAAGGATGGGACAACCAACCTTTACCAATGAAATGCCTCTGCAACCTCAAGTAATGATTGAACCATTTGAAAGGTGGGGATTATATTTTTTTGGTCCCTTTAGTCCTCCTTCACAAGGAAAAGAGCACATTATTGTGTGTACTGATTATGTGACAAATAGGACAGAGGTGTAGGATTTAACAAATGCCACTAAAGAAACAGTTTCTTATTTCCTTTGGCACATAATTATGGCAAATTTTTGTGCACCAAGAAGTATAGTTTAAGATCAGGGGCCACAGTTCATGTCTAATATGATCTAGGACTTCACAATGTACTATAATATCAATCATAGGAAGTCATCTCCCTATCACCCACAGTCAAATGGACAAGCTGAAGTAACAAACAAAGAATTGGAAAACATCCTTACTAAAACAGTTGAAGTAGGTAGAAGAGATTGGGTAAAGAGACTACTTGAGGTTGTCTGATCTTATAACACAAATTGAAAGACTACAACAGGGTTTTCACCATATGTGTTAGTCTATGGTAAAATCCCTTGTTACCTATTGAATTTGAACTACAGAAATTGAGGACAACAGTTAAAGTGGGTATTGAGTTGGCTGCAGCTCAAAAGGAAATAATTCTTCAACTCAATTAATTAGATGAATTGAGAATGGAATCACTTCAATAGACAGATATAATCCAATAACAAAGGAAGTAGTGGCATGACACACATATCAAGAAAAGTAAATTCAAGGTAGGAGATTGGGCATTACTGTTTGATTCCAAGTACCAGCAATTTAAAGGCAAGTTGAGAACCATAAGGTTAGGACCTTATCAGATTGAGCAGATATTTGAAAATGGCTCTATTCAAGTACTTCCCATTGATGGCAGTAGAAGGAAACTTTTGGTCAATGGACATAGGCTAAAACTTTATAGGAAGCCTCCTACTAGCGATGAATTCTTAAATCAGATTGAAGCAAACAAATAGTTTGATCATATCGAAGAACCCAGTTCTTCAAAAATGATTAAATAATTAGATGCATATATCCAAAATAAAGGGAAGAGAATGAAAATCAGAAAATGGCATTCTATTCCCCAAAAAAGAAAATAAATAAATAACAAGGGAAGGAATGAAAACAAGTAAATGGCATTCGCTTCCCCAAATTGTTTTTTTTCTCAGAGATCAATTGAAAACCAGCAATGAAGGTTGATCTCCTCAATAAATGGCTAATGAAAAATAAAAATATTTTTTTTGAATTCCAGTTGTCTTTTCTAACTATTTTTCCTTTTTTAAGTTTTAGGAATGATGATTCATCAAGACAAAGGTATTACATCAGCAAGGATGGTAATTATGTCTTGAACTTATTAAAGGTTAGATTAAAAGTTCACATGTGTGATTAGATTTGATTTAAAAGTTGGTATGATGAGTTATTTATTGTACATTATGATTAAAATCAAGTAATCATGATGATGATGTCGGCGGAACAAAAAGTGGCACCATATTTGTAATGAGATATCATTTGGGTGGAATAAACAAAGTTGATAAGAAGCTGCCAAAAAAATTCAAGGGAGAATAAAAAGAATTATATTTGAATTCCGCAGCTAAGCACAGTAGTTCCATAGGTAAGCACGGAAGTTACACAGCTAAATCCAAGAGATCTGTAGCTAGTTCGGACAGAGTAATAATTTTAAGGAGGAAGAATTTGAATCATCCTCTTTTCCATGGGGATCAAAAAGAAGTTAGAAACAGAGGATGATACCCACCTTCTTGCAGATGAAGAAGTGACAACCATTTTTAGTCAAGCGGGGTGGTTCAAATTCTTGAAAAAGTTCTCAAAGTACAATGACGAAATGGTAACAAAATTTGTTATAAATTTAGAAGAATCCAGGAAAAAGGTTATAAATATTGTAATTCCTTTTTCTGTGAATATAACCTTTAATCTGAGAGTGAAAACGGAGGGAGTGAGCGATGGAGGGATAGTAAGTGTTGTGTCCACTGTTCTAACTGTAGAATGTCTATTTTATCAGTCAAATTTTACAGCAAAAGGGCTGATTACTAACTTGAATCAGAAAGTTGTTATGTGGTGCACACACTCTACTATAGTACAAGGATCAACACATTTACCTTGGAATAATATTCTCAAGCAACAAGAACCACCAGATAAGAACGTGGGTCCATAGTCACAAGCATAGGTGCAGTTCACGTCTGTGAAGGAGAAGGAAGGTGTGACCCACCTTAGTGTGCCAGATGGACGTCTGCATCGGGATTTGGATCAATTGAATCTTTCACTTGTTGGTAAGTTTCTTGGATCTAGACCTAATATTGATTTTATTAGAAAATGGGCTATTAGAAAGTGGAAACCAAAGGGATATCTGAACACTAACATTATGTCACAAGGTTTCTTTTCTGGCTAAATTTAATCAGTAGATTGACTTGGAATTAGTGCTTCTGGGAGAACCATGGTGTTTGGGAAATATGGGTCATTTTTCGAAAAGGTGGTATCCAGGGTTTGGTCACAGTACTGAGAATACACACACCATACCAATTTTGTGTAGGCTTCCTAGACTAACCCTTCAATTTTGGGATGATGAGATACTACTAAATGTTTCTAAATATATTGGATGTCTGATTGGGCTTAATGGACTAATGAGTAACAGATCTAGAGTAGTCTTTGCTAGATTCTATATTTCTTCTAAAATGGAATAGGAAATACTAGAGCATATCATTATGTAGTCAAATTACAGTACTTGGCATAAAAATATTGAATATGAAACCTTTCATTTGAGATGTAATAAATTCCATTGTTGATGCGAAATCACACTACCCCTGAATGTCAACAAATCAAAATTTGAGATTCTCAATGTGATAGGATAACATGGAGCTTTTCCCAAAGTGTGGGACTTTGCAAAATCGGGAAAGTTATCTAGATGAAGGCTGGTCCCTATTCCTCTATTTAGGTGCACACATAAAATTACAAAGGATCTATTTATAAACCTAATCTAACTTTTCCAAGGGACCAAGGTTAAGAAAGTTGTAAAAATGAAATCTAAGCTAATAGAGCTGATGCACCAAAGGAATGATGAACACCGATTTTTATTTTTAAACATAGAACATTAAGAAAATTTATATAACAACTCTGCACATATAACCAATATTACAACAAAAGATCAAATGAAAGAAATGAAAACAAGAAGGGATTTAAATCATCCACAAATTGATTTTTATTGCTCCATAGATTTGGTACGATGCATTATAATGGCCAAGAGGGAAAAAACTTACATTTTCAATTTTAATGGAGGGTCTAAAACTCCACAAATCTACCTGTAGAAACAAAGAAAAAGGGAGGGTGTAAAAATGAAATATCCAACGTTTACAATGAATCAAGCTCCTCCATTTATAGATAAATCTGCCTGCAAATCCGTCAAATTGGTTCTCCATTTCTACTTTGTGTGTTGAAGAAGAAAAAAAGGCAGATCAAAACCAGTGTAGCTCTTGAAGCAATATGATCTTATTATTAATGGCATTAAATACATTTCTTATCCCCTAACCCATCAAATCCAATCGATTCTCCATCATTGGTGTGTTGGAGAAAGAAAAAAATGGCGGATTGAGTAAAATTCAATCTGTTTGAAGCAATCGGATCCGCATTAATGACTTGAAATAAGTATTCTTGATTTTAACCAAATAAATCTAGAAAAAATAAAAAAATTAGGTTTCCATGGTGTAGACGACATCAAGATCTTTCCAAAAATTCCTTTCATTCCCAATTCTGGTCTTCCAGTCAAAAGATATAGCCATTTGAAATTATGCTTTGAATCTGTAAAAAAATGGCAGAAAACAAGTTTTCAAAATGGGTCTGTAGGCTCAAAATTGACTTTGCGAATTTTTGTGAAAAAATGAAAAATTACAAAAAAACTGTATAGCCCCATAGGCACGAAAATCACCTTTTCCATAAAGCTCCGTGGGCTCAAAAAAATGAAATTACACCTTTTGCACAAAAACCACAAAAGTGCAAAAGTCTCCCTTAAGCATGAAGTTCCGCAATGACACGTATACACAACTTCACCGGGCCCAAAATTCATTTTACACCATTCACAAAAAGTCATAAAGTTCAAAAAGCTCTCTGCAGGTCCGCAGGTACGAAATTCGCTTCTACCCATAAGTTCCACGAGCTAAAAAATTATTTTATACCTTTTGCACAAACATTGCAAAAAATCACAAATCCTCCCGCTACTCCATGCCCCCGCATTCTTCACTTTCCTTCCATTCAAAAAATTCTTCACCAGGCCCGCGGGTTGGCAAATCAAAACTACTCCTTTTGTGGAATTTGTAAAAAATTTGAAATTCCTCTGATGACTTGCCTCCCTGCAGCTGACAAAGGTTTGACACGTGGCTTCTCCTGGTGTCAGAAGAGGTGCGGATTACCTTTAAAATTTATGCCTTTTAAAAAAAAAGGCCAAAATTCTTAAGTGCCTCCAATGACCCACTTTTACTGATTTGACCTAAAATATTGCCACGTGTGCTTTTTTGGCCTTAGGCCTTTTTTATTTATTTTCTCTATGGAATAGTGGGCCCGTAACCGCAAACTACACTTTTTAGGAAAAAAAAAGCTAAATGCCAAAATTTCCTCCACGGCCCCGTAAGTGCGCAATCTTCCCTTAGCAAAGAAACTTTACCGGGCTCGTGTGCTGGAAATTTTAACTTGCACCTTTTTCACAAAATGACTAAGGGTCAAGATGTCTCCCACTGCTCTGCCAATCTGTAATCTCCTTTTGGCAAAAATTCTTTCCTATGCCCACCGGTCCACATTTGGGCAAAAAATCCTTCTAAGGCCTGTGGGCCCGTAACTTTCAAAATACATGGAGTTAGAAGGACTTCTTTACCTTTCTGGAAAGGGGAAGAAATTTATAATTTGATGAAGCTATTTATAGGAAACCTTGAGTTCTTGAAATATGTAAAAAAATAAAATTGAATCACAAGAAGGGGGGAAAAGGAGGCTACTTGACCAAAAATAAGTTTGAGCTTATTTTGGTCAGCAATTTGGCGACTCACAGGGGTCATCTACCTACTAGATGAAGTGATCAGTTACTTTGAAGCATACATTAGGAATGGAGTCATGAGTGATATCATGATATTGATCTAAAATTTGAAAATTGATCCCTGAGCCACATGAAAACCCAATAAAACTGAAAGTGATCTTCACCAAATGCCAAGTCCAATGCACCATGCAAGAGCAACAAAACAACACCACATAAATTATGTACAAAACTAGAAATAATACATAACCCAAGTGGGATATGCAGATTTTTCACAAGCACTTAGGAAAAAGAAACCTAAACTATAGGAAGAGAATGTGCATACACACTTAGAGGAATAAAAAATACTAGACTAATATTTACAAGGGTGATAATTTTTTTCCTTTCAGTAGAAATTTTAAAGACATATTTCATTAATAGGAATTGGAAGGTCCTCTCCATCCAATGTAGACAATTGGAAGGAATTGCTATTTTTACATCTCATGACCACGTAGGGGCCACTCTAAATGGCATCAAATTTCGAATTCTTTCCTGGTTTTTCCTGATCTACATACCGCTTCAGAACTAAGTCCCCTTCCTGAAGGGTCCTTGTCCTTGATTTCTTATCAAACCATCTTTTGACCAAGTCCTGATCCTTCTCAATCATTTGAACTACATGCTCTCTGATTTCTTCTTAATTCCATCATCTCTGCATACCTGGCCTCCATCAGTTCAAACTCAGATAACTCCAACTACTTCACGAGTTCTAATGTGGGGAGTTCTAATGATATAGGAAATATTGCCTCTTTCCCATAGACCAGCATATAGGGATAATTACATGTAGACCTCTCTGGAATTATTCTATCAGACCACAAGGCTGATTTGAGATTTGCATTCCAAGTTATCTTATTTTCATCCAGAGTCCTTTTGATGATTCTTAACAAATTCTTGTTCGTGGAATCTTCCTGGCCATTACCCTATGGGTAATATTTTGAAGATTTGCTTAAGTAAATCCCATTCTTGATATCCCACTTTGTGATCTTGGAACCAATGAGTGCTAAGGCATTGTATGATATGATAGTGGCTAACACACCAAATCTGGTCACTATTCCTTCATAGAATTCTAGTATGTTAGACTCGTTAGTTTCTTTGAGTGCTACTGCCTCGGTCCACTTGGTGAAATAATCTATTACTCTCATAATCCACTTGTGGCCTTGGTTTGAATTTAGATTTATGACCCAAATGAATTTCAATCCCCATTACATGAATGGCTAGTTAACTGAGATTGGGTGCAATGGAACTGCTGCAAATCTCTCCTTGTCTATGAAGAATGCACATTTTTTACAATTCTTGATCCATGTGTAGCATTCACTGAACACCTTGGGCCAATAATAACCCACCTTCAAAATCTTGAGAGTTATTACCTATTTAGAAAAATGGCCTCCTGTATCTCCATCATGAAACTCCTACAATACCCTCTCAATTTGTCCTGTCTCAATGCATCTCAATAGAACTCCATTGATGTCTTACTTAAACACAGCTCCATCAACAAGAAAATATGGAATGGCTTGTACTCTGAAGTGTCTCCTCTTTGCTTTGGTCATTTCTAGAGGGCATAGGCCTGTTTGTAAGAAATGCATCATATTCTGAGTCCATCAAGGAGTGAGAAAGTCCCCACTTTCTTTCTCTCAACCATCTTTTACCACCAAAATAGCTTAGTTCTCATTACTTGCTTCATCTTGTTGACTCAAGGCTAGTTTTTCAAACAATCCCTTTCCACATACTAGCTTTGTGACCTTAATCTCAATGTCATATTCCATGACATGAGTGATCCATCCTACACGTTTTTCAATCAGATCCTCATTTAGAAGGAAGTCCTTGACTCCCGCATGAGAGACCAATAGTTGGATCTTATTGTTTGAAACTAGGTGCTTGAATTTATTTAAGCCCCTAATCACTGCAAGGACATGCTTTTCAATGAAGGATTATCTCACTGCATAGTCCTCCAAACTTTGACTAAAGGAGGCAACCAGCTGTTCAAATCCCTCCTCTTTTTGTTGCATTAGGATTGCTGAAATTGTGTCCCCACCACTAAAGGCATATAGTGTCAAATCCTTGGAGAAGTCTGGATGGAAAAGAGTTGGAGCTTGATATATAGCCTCTTTTATTGATTCAAAACTTGATTTACCCTCAGATTTCCACCTAAATTCCATGCTCTTCTTCAACATAAGTGTTATTGGCTTTACAAGAGGTGCAAAGTTTGGAACAAACCTGTAGACAAAGTTGATCCTTCCTAAGAAGCTTTGAAGAGCCTTCTTATGGATTGGCAATGAAAATGCTCTAATTACTTCAACTCTCTCTGGGTCAATCATCATTCCCTTCTTTGAAACAATATGTCCTAGAAGCTTGCCCTCATGAGCCAAGAATATGCATTTTTTAGGGTTCAATGATACCCCAGATCTTCGACACCTTTGAAATACCTGTCTCAAATGAAAGAGGTGATCTACTGCATTTTTTTAGAACACGGTGATATCATCAAGATATATCATAACTATTTTATTGATCAAACCCTTGAATTCCTTATCCATTTCCCTTTGGAAAGTGGCTCTAGCATTTGACAATCCAAATGGAATTTTCATGTAGGCATAGGTTCCCCATTTGGTGGTGAAATCTATCTTGAACTAGTAATCTTCTTTCACCATTATCTGGTTATACCCTAAGTAGCCATCTAGGAGAGAGAATCTCTACAAACAAGATACCATTTGTAATATTTACTCCATTAAAGGGAGTGAGTAGTGGTATTTGAGAGATGCTTTGTTCAAGTCTCGGAAGTCCACGCACAACCTAATTTATCCATTCCTTTCCCTGACTGGGACCAAGTTTGCAACCCAACTTGAATGCTTGATTGGGAATGTAATACTTTCCTTTATCAGTTTGTTCAGATATTTATTCATCAATGGCTCAATGCGAGGGTTGGCTTGTCTTTACTTCTACCTAATGGGCTTAGCATCTAGATCCAGTTCTATTATATGTTTTGCTAACTTTGGATTGAATCCTTGCAAGTCCTCATAGCTCTAAGAAAATACATCAGGAAACTCTTGGAAAAGTTGCATGAATTTATATCTTTCCTGCTCGGTGGACACTTTTCCAACTTGGAGTGGTTTGCCTTTTCCAACTGGAGTTGACTCTGAATCTTCTCCTTGGATCCATATGTTAGCCTTCTCTTTATAAAACTGATCATTAGGATTGAAGATCGATTCCAATATTACTAAACCTTTGGGAAGATTTTTTGTCCACAACTACACTACTTGATCCCCGTACTGCTTCTCTAATTTGTCTTCATTTCTAGCTGATAATTCAGCCTCCTCTTGCAAAAAATTAACGATCTATTGATTTTTCTCAAACACTTGCCATCTTGTGTTGTTATCTGGCATTGCTGGCCTTACAATCACATGGGTATGTGCCTGTGTTTGGTCTCTTTTTATACTATCAAGCACATCAAATGTTGCTCCAACTACTGCAATCCTATCAAAAACTTCATTTTTCCTCCTAGGTATGAACAAAATGTGGAAATCATTGAAATCCTCAATGAGGTCCCATACCCTGTTCTTGTAGCTCTTGAGTAAATCATTCCTCGCAGCATGTTTTCCCTCGAATTGATTTACAATCAGCTCACTATCACTAAATACGTATAAATTCTTTATGCCTATTTTCCTGTCCCAATGAAGTCCATGGATCAAAGCCTCATGTTCATCTGTGTTATTTGAGCATGCAAACTGAAATCTTAAAGTTTCATAGTACTTGATGTCCTATGGTGAAACCAACATTACACCACCACAAGCACCTTGTTTTCTCCTTGAACAATCAAAAAAGAGTTTCCATACCTCACTATTATGTTTATCTTCTGGTTTGGTGATATCAGGAATGGGTGAATTTTCTTTGTGTACACAATAAACTCCTAGCTCAGACTCTTCCATTTCCTTTTATGGGTCAAATGCATGAATTTTTTTTCCCATTCATCCAAAGTCAAATCAGGAATCCCCTCGACCTTATTACCTACTTTTAGATAATTTGAACGCTCCTCTTTATCAAATTCCAAGAAATTTTTATTGATATGACTTGGTGTGTGAGGCTCAATATGAAATTTTGCAATAGGCTCATATCTAATTATATCCTTAGATCCATACCTTTCTATAAAAATCATATGTGACCAATCTACAGATATGTACCCACCAATTTTGGCTGTGAAATCCCTTGATAAACATAGTGCAAAGAGAGGTGGAATGTTAATTACAGAAACATCTTGCAAGACTGTGACATTTGGACATGCATGCAACATAAAACTTAGCCCTTTGATGACCCCAAAAGTTCCTACCACCGTTCCATCTAGCTGCACTTCTCCTTTTAGCACTGGCTCATAATTTAGACCCAATTGATTTGTTATTTGCTTTGGCATCACCAAACTACTTTCCCCTGAATCGATCATGTACTTGTCTACTAAGTGATTCCCAACAATCAATGACATATAGAATGGTGGAGGACTCAAATTTCTGATTGGTTGGCCCCCATCTTGTTGTACTGCATTAGTGAGAACTTTCTCCTACCCTTGGATTGATCCAATCAAGGTAGGCCAATTAGCCATTGCAGCTTGCAATAAATCTCATTTTCCTGGGATTTCCAGTGATTCCCACATGGAAATGTTCACATGTGTTTTCCTCATTTGATCAATGATGTTGAAAGGGGATGAATTATCCTTTTGTTTCCCTTTTCTGGATCTTGAACAGGCACATGTGCTACTACAATGGGTACCTTAGGCTTATTTTGCATGTTAAGGGCCGCACTCGGTCTACCAACTCCTTGTTGTATAGGATTGGGTTGAGAAACAACTAGATTAGATGGTTTTACCTCTTCTATGTTACTTTTCTTTGACTGTGTATTGGCATCCACACCTTTAAAATATGGTTGGTTAATCCCATAGAAGTCTTCTATTTTCCAATTAACCAATGTGGTTTCTGTTGGCGGCTCCTCTTGCTGAGATTCTTACTGCTGATTTCCTTCTTGACTTGGTTCTTGGGACACACCAATGGTCTGTACCATCAGAGCTTGATTCAATGCACCATTGAAACAGATTGATTGATTGTGAGGTAGATTCCATGGGTAACACCCGTCATATTCCTGAGCCATGTTATTTTGCACTGGAACTAAAGCTCTAGTTATAGATGCAACATTACGATTATAAGGTTGGAATGGTCTATTAATAGGAGGTATGAATTGATTCTCATTTATGTTTTGAATGGGTAGCCTGTTAGGCTGATATGGTGGTTTGTTGGGTTGAGTTTGAGGCTTATATGGAGATCTAAAATTTTTAGCCTTCTACCTCTTTAGTGTCATCAACTCATTACCCAAATTTTGTAGTTGTTTTATGACATCTTGGAGCTCATTTGAGGCACTAAAAGATGAAGTAAAATTTTCAATTGATTTCTAATTTATTAGAGTAGGAATGGGAGATAATGTGGGTGTTTGACTAGTTCTTGGACTCCCTAATTATTGATATAGAGGCATAACTGGCCTAGGTGCAAGTTTACCATCCTGAATTAAACAATTTTCAGCTCTAATGGAAAGGTCATAGGCTGCAGGTAAAGTTATGCCCCTCATGGATTGAATCATTATTGTAATATCAGAATTTAAAGCTTTAAGGAAGTATAGAAAAGCACCTTCAGCTACTAGCCTCACGGCCAATGGAATCATATCCCATGTCCTTTGGAATTTAATGTTGAAGTCAATCAATTGTTCATTAGGAGCCCTCTTGATGGTTGTCAATTGTTCCAATAGAGATAGGTTATCCCCCTTTTCTCCAAATTGATTATGAAGAGATGTAAAAATATGATCTCAACTCTGAATAGAGCCTTTTGTTTGACTTCTGAACCATTGCAAAGCTTTACTCTTGAAGGAGGATGTCAGTAACTTGACAGTAATGTCCATTTAAGTAATCTCATGAATTCCATAGACATTTGCAATGTCTTGGACATGGTCACAAGGAGTAGTCTAGTTCTCTCCAGTGAAATATGGGATGCTCTTCAATGCTACAACTAGAAATGGATTTTGCGCATTGAGGGAAAGTGGGTTGCTGCCAGTGAAGCTGACATAGGAATTTGGTTGTAGATGTTCCATTTTGATTGGCCTAAGTACCCTTGTTGATTAAATGAAATTCCTACCATGTGAAGGTGTTGAAAAAGTTATATTTGGTGGAGATGGAGACCTTTGAGCTCTTCTTTCTCTTCTCTCTCTGTCTGGGGACAAGTGAAGATAGACAAACAATCCTTCTTCTCTAGTTCTTGACCTTTTCTGAATTCTTCTCATAAATCTGCCAAGATTGGGCTACTGAAACCAGTGGATTTTGCCTCTTTTGGAGTCTCCAAATGTGCAATTTACAAGATCCTTACAAGCTTGAAACTCACATAAAGTGCACATTAATCTCGTTGAAAAAAATAAAGATCTCCTGGTGTCCCACTAGGTGTGCCAAAACTGTTCATGCAAAATTACATCACCCCTGAATGTCTGCAAATCATAATTCGAGACTCTCAGTGCGATAACATAACATGGAGATTTTTCCAAAGTGTGGGAATTTGCAAAATTGGGAAATTTCTCCAGATGAAGGATGGTTCCTATTCCTCTCTTTAGGTGCACACATAAAATTGCAGAGGATCTATTTTTAAACCTACTCTAACTTTTCCAAGGGACCAAGGTTAAGAAAGTTGTAAAAATTAAATCTAAGCTAACAGAGGTGATGCCTTAAAGGAATGATGAACACTGACTTCACTTGTTAAACAAAGACCATTCAAAGGTGATATAGCAACCATTCACAGATAACCAATATTGCAATGAAAGATCAAATGAAAGCAATGAAAACAAGAAATGTTTGAAATAATTCACAAACTAATTTTTATTGCTCCACATATTTGATACGATGCATTACAATGGAAAAGAGGTAAAAAAATTGCATTTACAGTTTTAGTGGAGGGTTTGAAAATCCACAAATTCACCTATAGAAATAAAGAAAAATGGAGGGTGTAAAACTGAAATGTCCAATGTTTACAATGAATTAATCTCCTCCATTTATAGATGAAGTGAAGAGAGAGAAGAACAGAGAAGAAAGAAAATCTGATTCGGAACTCAAACACCAGCCATCAATACCCCCTATAAATCCACCATAAATCGTCAAATTGGTTCTCCATTTTTTCTTTGCGTGTTGAAGAAGAAAAAATGGCGGATTAAAACTAGTGTAGCTCTCGAAGCAATCCAATATTATTATTAATGGCGTGAAAGATGTTTCCTATCCCCTCACCCATTAAATGCAGTCAATTGTTTATCATTGGTGTGTTGGAGAAAAAAAAATAGCGGATCGAGTAAAATATGATCTGTTTGAAGCAATCGGATCCACATTAATGGCTTGAAAGACGTATTCTTGATTTTCACCCATCAAATCCAGCAAAAATCAAAATTTTAGGATTCCATGGCATAGAGGAGATCAAGATATTTTAGAAAGTCTTTTCTTTCCGAAATTTAATCTTCCAGTTGAAAGATATAGCCATTTGAAATTCTACTTCGAATCCGTACAAAAATGGCGGAAAAAAAGTTTTCAAAATGGGTCCACAGGCTCAAAATTGACTTTGTGCCTTTTTGTGAAAAAACAAAAAATTACAAAAAACTTTTGTAGCCCTGCAGGCGCGAAAATCACCTTTTCTATAAGCTCGATGGGATAAAAAAAAATTAAATTGTTCCTTTTGCACAAAAAATGCAAAAGTGCAAAAGTCTCCCTTAAGTCCGCAGCTCCATAATGACACATATACACAACTTCACGTGGCCCAAAATTCATTTTGCACCATTCGTAAAAAGTCTTAAACTTTAAAAATATCTACATAGACTCGCAGGCATGAAATTCACTTCATCCCATAAGCTTCGCGGGCTAAAAAATCATTTTTGGCCTTTTGCGCAAAAATTGCAAAAAATCACAAATCGTCCCATTGCTCCACGTCCCCACATTCTTAACTTTACTTCCATTTTAAAAAGTCTTCGTCGGGGCCGAGAGTTGGAAAATCAAAACTAGTCCTTTTGTGGAATTTGCAAAAATTTCAAAATTCCTCCAACGACCCGCCTCCCCGTAGCTGACAAAGGTCTTACACATGGCTTCTCTTGACATCGGTGGAGGTGCGGATTACCTTTAAAATTTATGTGTTTTAAACAAAAAGGCCAAAATTATGAAGTGCCTCCGATAACCCGCTTTGACCTCTTTGACCTAAAATATGGCCACATGTCCTTTTCAGGCCTTAGGTATTTTTTCTTTCTTTTCTTCGCGGGCTAGCAGGCCCATAACTACAAACTGCACTTTTTAGCAAAAAAAAGGCTAATTGCCAAAATTTCCTCTGCGGCCCCGCAAGTGCACAATCTTCCCTTAGCAAAGAAACTTCACCGGGCCCGCGGGCTGACAATTATAACTTGTGCCTTTTGCAAAAAAATCCTAAGTGTCAATATGTCTCCCACTGCCTGACCGATCTGCAATCTTCTTTTGGAAAAAATTCTTCCGCAGGCCCGCCGACCTGCATTTGGGAAAAAAATCCTTGTAAGGCCCACCAGCCCGTAACTTTCAAAATACAAGGAGTTAGAAGGACTTATTTACCTTTCTGGAAAGGGGAAGAAATTTCCCATCTGATGAAGTTATTTCTAGGAAACCTTGAGTGCTTGAAATATGTAAAAAATCAAATTAAAGCACAAGGAGGGGGAAAAGGAGGCTACTTGACCAAAAATAAGTTTGAGCTTTTTTTGGTCAACTACCATCGCATAAGACATTGCACAAGAAGATGTCCAAAAAAAAAGACATCTCAAAGGAATATGATGGGAAAAAATGATATGCTAGATGATGTCCCAAAAAAGACACATGAAATAAGGAAATAAAATGAGCTCAAGATCCCTACAGAGGGTACTGAAAAAAATGGAACAAGGACAAATGGAAGGGATTTCTTTAAACCAACCAGAGATTAGATACAAGAAAGGAAAAATGGCTTTCGAAATATAATTAAAAAACCTCTGGTTTGTAGGAAACTCTGGCACCCTGAAACTCCACCACTAGGATCATTAGAATTACCCCCAACCACAAAAGAAGAGAAAGCTATATAGACACCAGTACAGGTGGTTTTGGAGGTTGACGAACAGACTGGTACAGTAAAAATCAATCTTCTATATAAGGGTCCATATTCCAAGCTAAATATTAAAGATCAGACTAGACTATTGGATAGGGATAAGGAGTATAGATATGATTCAGTGAGAAAAGGGACAAAGAGTGATCATTCTGATCCTCTATATATCATTGAGAAAGAACTGAATGAGGAAAAAGAAAATAAGGAAACAGACTTACCTGATAGAAAACCTATGACCTAAAAGTGGGAACCCTCTATCAAGTAATGAAACAACAACTGTATAGCCTCCTAAGGTTCAGTAACAAGGAGAAAAAGAGGAGGGGGAAGTAATGCCACTCAGATAAAAAAAATTCTTTGATGGTGATTCTGAGTTGACTAATGGTTTTATAAAGGTTAAATTTAGGAAAAATAAAAGAATGAAGGGATTTGAGTAGATCCCAGATACACTCTATAATGACAAAAGAAAGAAAATGGATAACTAGGGAGCTTCAACATCTAGAACAACTAGATCATGGACTAGAAGGCTAGTAGATTTTGGAAGTAGGTATAAAATAGGAAGACCTTAAAAGAAGGAGCTTAGAATAAAGAGAACAAGGGAAGATATTGCATATGGAACTCAAAGCCAATCGAGCCATAAGGAAAAATCATCCCCCATATCATTTAGATGAAAATCATCTCTTGGAATATAAGAGGTCTGAATGGGAAATCTAAACAAATAATAATCAAAGAGTTAAGAGTCTCAAGTAGACCTAGTATTTTGATCTTACAAGAAACCAAAATGAATTCTAAGGTCCTTGAAAATTGTAAAAATAATTTATGGGATAATTTGGAAACTGTTGCTATTAATTCTCAGGGATCTTCAGGTGGTTTGGCCACTATTTAGGATAAAACGCTTTGTACTTGTATGATTCTCTCTGACATTAATAACCATCCTGCTGTTAAATTCCATGCTATAGATAATAATTTTACTTGGATTCTATCAAACATCTATGCACCTAATACTGTAAATGGTAGAATAAAACTTTGGAATGATCTAAATGTATTTAGAAGTCAACATAAAAATGAAAATTGGCTTATTATGGGAGACTTCAACTCTCCTTTAAATCCTGGGGAAAAACAAGGGGGAAATTCTAGTTTCTCCATCGGCATGGATAATTTTTCTGATTTTGTCATTGATTTAAATCTCGTGGATGTGGAACTTAATGGAAATAAATTTACTTGCATAAATATAATAATGGATAGTGACCTTATTCAGGTCAGACTGGATAGATCTCTTATGTCATCCAATTGGATTTTACACCAAGAATTTCATCTAACCTCTCTTCCAAGAATTGGATCAGATCATAATCCAATTATTTTAAATCTTTTCAACTGGGCCAAATCCACAAGGAGTTCTTTCAAATTCGAACAGATGTGGATGGACCATGATGACATATTTGATAATATTAAGTAATGGTGGAAATGGGATGGTGGAGGAAATTCTCAATTTAGAATCATTCAGAAATCAAAAAATGTCAAAAAACATGTGAAAATATGGAATAAAGAAGTTTTTGGGAACTATTTTTTTATAAAAAGGAGTTAAAGAAAAATCTCCAAGAGCTGGAAAATAAAATTACTACAAATGGAAGGTCTTTGGAGGATCAATTAGCTGTGAAAAATATTCTATCAAAGCTACCTATGGTTTGTATCAGGGAAGAATCCTTATGGAGACTTAAAGCTGGGGCGATCTAGATGAAAGAGGGAGATAAAAAAACAAAATTCTTTTATATGACCACTATGAAACATAAAGCCTACAATAGGATTGTGGAAGTTTTAAAAGGTAACGACATTATCATCAAAGATCCTAAGGCCATAAAGGATGAAGCTCTCATATTTTATGAAAATTTTCTTAAAGAAAAGAGTGTTATAAATGAAGAGGCTTCCTCTTTTCTGTTAGAGGCTATTCCAAATGACAGAATTGATGAGCATAGATTCAAAAAACTTTCTAAAATTTTCACTTTGGAGGAATTTCAAAAATATTTTTTTACTCTTGAAGGGGATAAGGATGCAGTGCCTGATGGTTTTTATACTAATTTATTTCAGAATTTTTGGGAAATATGTTCAGATGATCTTCTTAAGGCAGTGAATGAGTTCTACAGAACTAGGAATCTATCAAAAGAGCTGAATAACACCCACATTATGCTTGTTCCAAAAAAAAATGGATGTTAAAGAATTTAAGGACTTCTGTCCCATTAGTCTGGCTAATGTTATCTATAGCATCTTTACTAAGATTATTTCTACTAGACTCCAGACTATTCTGAATGATTTAATTTCAAAGCAGCAGAGTGGGTACATAAAATAAAGGATAATTCAAGATGGGGTGATCATGGTGCATGAGATAATTCATTCTATGGATAATAATAAAAAAGAAAGCATGGTCATGAAACTTGATATAAATAAATCTTTTGATAAAGTCTCTTGGTTTTTTCTTGGCAAAGTTTTTACTAAATTTGGTTTTCATAATAAATTTAGAAGAATTATTAAGTCCTGCATTTCTATAACCATATTCTCTATGGTGGTTAATGGTGAGCTAGTGGGATTCTTTGCTAGTAGTAGGGGTTTAAGACAAGGGGATCCTATATCCCATTTTATCTTCATTCTAATGGCGGATAGTCTCAGTAGATCCATTTCCAAACTAGTTAAAGATGGACTTCTCAAAGGAACTAAGCCTACTTCTACAAACCAAACAACTTCACACCAGCAATTTACGGATGACACAATTATTCTGTTAATGGCCTCTATCCTTGAAGCTAAGGCTATTAAGTCTATTTGAAACTCTATGGGGATTCTTCTAGGAAAGAGATAAAATTTGATAAGAGTTCCATTTTCATCTTTAACACTCCAATGGATAGAAAAAAAGTAATTTCTAAAATCATGGGGTGTAAAATCAATTCCTTACCCACTGCTTATCTGGGTCTTCCTCTTTGTACAAAAAAATTTTCTACCAAATTTTGGAATGATTTACTAGAAATATTTCAAAAGAAAATGAATGGCTAGACAGGGGCCATACTATCCAGTGCTGGAAAATGTTTTCTAATTAAAATCACTCTCCAAAATATTCCTATATACATTATGTCTCTTTAAATATTCCTTCTTCCTTTAGGGACAAAATTGAAAGGATTCAGAAGCACTGCTTATGGTAGGGAATGAAGGAAAAATTCAGATATCACTTTGTGTCTTGGGATCAAGTTTTAACTCCTAAAAGAAATGGTTGGTTGGGCATAAATGATATTAGAAAAATAAATGTGGCCTTAATTGTAAAAATGGGTTGGAGAATGCTCTCAGAGGAACAACATTGGATTGATTTAATTAAGGCCAAGTATCTTTCTCAACAAACAACTACTTCTTTCCTTCATGATGAACAACTTCCTCAAGGTTCCTTTTTCTGGACTAACTTGATTCAAGTCATAAATTTCATCAAACAAGCCTGTAAATGGAAAGTGGGAAATGGAAGGGATATTCAGTTTTGAGGTGATAAATGGTCTAATTTTAGCCTAAATGACGGATTTGGTGCAGTCAAATATATTCTTGAGTAAAATTATAGAACTAAAGTCAAAGATTACATTGAAATGTAGGGAAATAGGAAGAGATGGAAACAACTTTCGGTGGATAGGACTGATCTAAATTCCATAATCTCCTCCCTACATGAGCATTGGGACATCATACCCCTACACCAAATTGAAGTTAAGGATGAACTTGTCTTGAAAGACTCAAGTGATGGAGATTACATTGTAAAATTTGTTTATAATTCTTATTTTGAAAACATTAATAGTGACTTCAAATGGAGTAGGATTTGGACGACTTAATTAACCTCTAAAATCAATTTTTTCTTTTGGCTGGTCCTCAAAGGAAGAATAATCACAAATGAAAACCCAATTAAGAGGGGATTTATAATGCTAAACAGGTACTGCCTATGCAAAAATTAGGCTGAGGACATCAAGCATATATTTTTTCACTGTGAATATGCTTCAATGATCTAGAGTTATGATTTCTCAAAGTTCAATGTTTATTGGAAAGTGCCAAAGGAGTTTCTCCAATTTTGGATCCAGTGGGATCCTCATTTTAAGAACTATGTTGTTATAAGACTTTGGAAACTGGTTATACCACATATTATCTAGAGGATCTGGAAAGATATAAATGACATCATAAAGAACAAATTTGTTAAGATTTCTAATGTTATTAAGGAAAATTAAGAGATATTTAAAACTCCCAAGAATAAGAAGTATCTAAAATATGAAGAATTTATTCTTTCCAACTAGAAGATTGGTGTTGCAAATTTCCAAAAATGGAGAACTCCAAACATTGATAAGTCGTCAATTCATTGGATCCCTCCTCCAAATTTTTGGTACAAACTTAGATTTTATGGAGCCTTCAAGGGAAACCCAGGGGAAATTGCTAGTGGAGGTGTAATTCAGGATCATAAAGGCTACTTAGTTGCTGCTTATGCGGGAAGAATGGGTAGTCAGACTAATCATTATGCTGAAGCCTCAGAAACTCTCTGGGGGCTATGGATTGCTAATGATTATAACATCTAGAACATCATTTTGGAAGGGGATTCCTTAAATATTATCAATCATCTTAATCATATTTATCCTCCTAGTTGGACTATTAAATATTTCATTGCGAAATCCATTAATATTTGTCACACTTTTAAAAATATCAAAATTGGACGTACTTATAGGGAGGGTAACAAGGTGGCCGACACCTTGGCCAATTATGGCACTAACAACAATCTCACCATTTGGGATATTGAGAAACACACCCCTAAGGACGTAAAATATGATATTAATAAGGATAAACATGGGCACTCAAACATTGTGTAGGATCTATAATGAGATTGTGTGGCCTTTAATGTACAAGAAAGATCATACATGCGAGAGAAGTAATTCTAATTACAACCATAAAAGTTTTCATGATTCTCAAATTTTTCGCTATGTTTTAAAAAATTGGTTTAGACATAACAAAAACAACACTTCTAAGGGTGGTTTCAAGTAGGGAAGTCATAGAACCTAGATGTGATCCCTCTCAGAAGGATAATGTGGAGCTTTGGAATCTTCTTAAAAAGGGGGGTGTTTCCAACTTCATCGAAAAAATCCAGGGCCATGATCAAACCATTTTAGTGCATTTTGCCATGGATTTTAAGGACATGAAGGTAAAGTATGGGGGTCATCACGTTCTAATGAATGAAGAGATAATTGCTGAGGTGACTTGTCTCAATTTGGATGGCTTTAAGTATTTTAGTAAAAGGGTAGATAAAACTGAAGAAGTGAAGAAGTTTTCTGAAGAAGGGGAGGATCTCGTCTTAATGGCAGAGGGCATTAAGGTAAGCTCCATTACAAAACCATTCTATGATGTTACTAAAATGATGGTTCGGTTCATTTCCCTTGATGGGCATTACATAATTGTTCCTACCAAGCACTTGGTCTTCCTCAACCACATTAGGAGACACTTTGTGGTTTATTTCCCACATTACCTATTGAATTCTCTTGAATGTTCCATTCTCAAATTCCAGAAACATACTAGGGCTATCCCCCTCCATCAGAGGCTCATCTTCCTCCTTCATAAGCTATGTCTCTCCAAATTCCCTTTCAACCCTTTCTCCCCAAGCAACCCTCTCATTCACGTCCTCATTTCTCCCTCAAACATCCTGACCACCTCTTCCAAGGCTAGAGATACAAAAAATAAGAACCCCAAACTCACCAAAGTGGCCTCTCCTCTCTCTGCCCGTGTTCTAAGGAGTAACAAAGAAATGGAAGTTGTTCAAAATATTTTACACAATAGAAATACTAGTCAGGATAATTCCTTACAACATGATATGGATAGTACTCTTCTCATATTGGACTTATTTGAAAATGAGGTGGATAATATCAAGAAAGAGTTGCATTAATTTACCAAAAATAGGGGAAAAAGAAAGATAAACGATGATGTGGGTACTGAAATTGATTAGACTGATGATATTTACATAAATTTGAAATCATTGGAAAATAGATTGGGGAGGGCCAAGGACATATATGATCATAATATGGAAATTTTCAGTTCCAATAGTGAGTTTCTTGAGGAGAAGGTTAGAATCATTTTTATGTTAAACGGGGTCTCTGAAGCCATTTGGGGGACTGAAAAGGAAAGAAACCAGGATATCTCAAATTTGAATACGAATGATCCAATGCAAAATATCACTCTAGCGTTGTTCACTTCTTTGAAAACAATTAAATCAAGGATTGAAAGGTCCTCCAAGAAATAACACCCCTTGGACTGACAGGTTTCGTTTTAATTGTTGTTCTATTTCAGATAGTATGCTATTATTTTGCTGCTTAATTACAGTTAATTCATTGTTTTGCTTTCTCCTAGTAGATACTATTTTGGTTACTGTTGGACTTACTATATTATCGGATTCTAATCCCTTTTTGATGTTTTTATCTTATTTGATCTAGATTTTGAGGCTTCCTTGTAATAGGGTATAGTCCCTTTAAAACTATTTTCCATTAATAACAAAAAATACAATGAGAAATGTGTCTGGAATACCAATTGTGCATGTCCCAAATCTTGTCAAGGGAACCCTTAAATATTTGGTGGAAACCTTGATAAATTAGGGGGAATCTGAACCCCAATGTATCTATAACACCAAGAAAATCATAAAGCGGGTCAGAAGATCGATTTTTCCCAAACCCTTTGATAGGGTAGCATTTTGGGTAGTTAATTATTTAACTTGTGATGGTCAATTTGGAACTGTAGGAAGAGAGGTCCTTAATATGCTAATATATCTTAGGTATGGCAATTCAAAATTGTAATATTTATTAAATCTTCAAGGATTCCTTTTTTACACCATCTGGACAATGGCCCAGAAGTATTCTTGGGGTGTTGGAATAATCAGACATCATGGGTTAGTTCATTTGGTATGCCAGCACCATTTTTTTTCAAAGAAAAATGGAGAAGAAACATGGGAGAAGTTTCTTAACAAGTTACAGAAAAACCTTGATATTATCAGGATGGGAATACCAAACCCTTTTTCTCCTACAAGTAATTTGGAGATTGACAGCCCTGCAGAGGAAAAGAAGGAAATAGGTGGGGATAATATACAAAAATGAAGAAGATCTGGAAGAAGGATTAAAGATGCAAAACCTACTGTGCATTTAAAAGAAACTCTTTCCTCTATATAAGTGACAAGAGAGCTAATATTTGTCTCTTATACTGAAAATTCACCTTAGCTAGAGCATGAAGTTAAAGTCAGAAGAAGGTGTAGGAGGAAACCCAATTCTGGACATTTTGAAGCTCCTCAAAGAATATGAGTTCATAAGAGGTTTAGAGAAATTCCAAAGGAGATGAAAGAAAAGGAAGGGCTGGAAAACAAACCTGCTGATATTTTGGGAAGCATGGGCATGAATCCTCCTAGACCAATCCAAACTGAGATGGAGAAATTTTTGGTACCCATATTTAATCTCCTTCAAAGGCCAAGAAGCATCAAATATTGAATAAGACACTTAGAGCAAGATAAATTATTGTATGTCGTTTGTACATAGTCGGGGAAGAAATTTATCTGACCTTTCTAGCACTCAGGATTTGGAGAAGTGGGTAGCACCTTGAAGGATGTGATCTTATCCTAACTATTTTAGGTTGTGCCTTTCAACCAAGGTAAGAGAACCTATTTTGTAACCTTTGTTAGTCAAGAATGCTAGTAAATCCTTCTTTAACACAAATTTTATGAGGAAAACATTGGAAAAAATATGATCAACACACCAAATCTGAATCTCATGAGTTGTCACTTCCAGAATATGGAGATATTTTCAACACAAGGCTAAGGTTACTAAATACATTTCAAATCCTGATCTATTATGCATACTTTAGAAAATGGATTTTGTTCTTTTATGGATATACAAGGCAAAACAACGTTATTTTAGGGTAGGATTGGATATTTGAATAATTGTTTGGTGGGAGGTCAACAAGACAAATTGGATTTTTCAAGATCTTTGAGAAACTTCACAATTATGGAAAACTCAGCAACAAAAAACATCAAAATAGTTAAAATATTCCTTCAACCAGAAGGTGTGCATCAATAGAGGCCCAAATTTGCACTTTTTCACGTAATCTTTGAGACTTTAACACAAAGGGTTGAGTTAAAAGACCCAATAAAACATCAAAATCGAAAATCAATCACACCCTAGGTACACCCAGAGGCTTACAAACAATCTCTCTCAACAAATGAAAGAAAAGTTACTTTAAATTGTTTATTTCATTCCCAGATTAAATCTCTTTTGAAAAATGAAATTGTAGATGCCATTAAACTATCACAAGGATGAACATTTGTGTGATTCAGAGAGATTTTGATACAAGATTGCAATAGGAATAAGAAAAACTACTTGCAGACATTTTGAAAGTGAAATAAACACAAAATTGCTACAAATTTAACACAAATTAACTCAAAATTTATCAGATTCATCAGCAGGGGAGAGTTATTCAAATAATTTCAAAGCTTGTTGATGGATATGCATTTGTAACCAACTCAACATGAATGAAAATCTAACAGAGAAGAAGTTAATCAGGTTTCTCATAAAGGTTTCTCAGAAGATGAGATTTTCTCAAAATTTTGTCGTGAAAATGAACTCCCGACCATTTGCACATCTCAAAAATGCATTATATATCATTTGTTTATATCCAAGCCTTCTCTCCCAAGAAAATAATATCCTAAGCATCAACTTTGTTGCAAAATTCCATCATGATTTGTAGAAAGGGATGTTCAACAGAAAAATGTTCAAAAGTTGCCAGGTGCCTCAAAAAAGGTGAATTATTGCAAAAATCCGCATCATTACTTCAATAGGGTCACGTTTTTCATCCTAGGTACATGCAGACCCATTTCCGTTCATCATTTCATCTTTTTCCTTTTGAAATTTGCCTCTTCAAATTTGGATCTAGCATTTCATGATTTTGCACAAGCTTGAGAAAAATTTTACCTCGAAAGTTCCTTAGATTTACAAATTGATTCTTCAAATTGATTCCATTGATCTTTGCAAACCAAAATTACATGAATTCGGAAAAACTTCAATGAAGATTGATGCAAAAATCACATCTCCAAACATCCTAGAGCTTCCATCGTGGCCAAATTGATAAAATGCATAGCTACCGTTGATCTCGACCCTTCAACTTTTAATTGGATCCCTCCACATGCAACAAACCGATTTGAAACAAGCTTGGGGCCACTCTTATAAGTTTTAATTATATTCAGCCACGTGGCAAAATATGATTGGAAACGGGCTTTGGGGAACACCTTTTATCATTTAATAACCTTTTGAAAAATGTAAAAATTTGACATATTTCTTCGCCCCTCTGCCCTTTGAAAATAGACTTGACACATGTCCAAATGTGGGTCCTAGTGGAATCATGCCTCGATTATGCTATTTTACCTCCTTTTTGGAAAAAAGGAAATTTTTGCAATTTTTCTCTAGATCCCCACCCTTCTACTTTTAGCTTCTGATCTAGGTTCCAGCGGACCCACACTCCATTTTTTCACTTTATAATTTATTCCTCATAAAGGAGAAAATTCCAAATTTTCTCCGGGGGTCCGTACCTTTACCTCTGACCTTGCCACATGCCCCTCTGTGATTCGTTGTTGGACCGTGACTCTCTTTTATGATTTTAACTTATTTTACTAAAAAGGAAACAAACCTCAAATTTCTCCGATGCTCCGTCTCCGAGTGCAGGTTTTAATTAGTTTTTAGCGAGGCCACACTTATTTTTAAGAATTTAACCTATTTTTCCAAAAAGGTAAAATTTTCCTTCATTCTCCGACGGCTCGGGTTCCTACACAAGCTTCATATGTCCTTTTTTTCAGGTTCGTGCTTACTTTTATAACTTTAACCCTTTTTAGGAAAAAGTTAAAAAGTTTCAAAATCTCCCCGCGACCCGTCGATCCAACTTTCTTTTTACATATAGGCTTCAACTATTTTGTGGGGGCGCGCTTGTTTTTAGAAACCTAACTCCATTTTTTCAAAAAGGCACAATTTCTAACCTGCTTCCGAAGGCCTGTACCTCTACCTTTCATCTCTTAAAAAGCATACTTAACAGGGTTGTGCTTATTTTTTTCACTTTATACCTTTTCACAATAAAGCCAAAAGGTTTCACTTTCCTCCGGTGACCCGCTGACCCGCATTTGATCTTTTAAAAAAAATTCTACCAAGGCATTAACTAAATTTTAGCGGGCTTGCAGCCCTTTCAAACACTTTAACCTTTTTATCCAAAAAGGCAAAAACTTCAAATAGCTCTGAATCTCTCCTTTTCCACTTTTCCATTTTTCAAAGTTGACCTAAGCATGATATTTTTCCCTGGCAGAAATGTAATATTTTCCACAACTTTTTCTCCCTTTAACCAAAAAGGAAAAACAATTCTAAGTCCTCCCCCATCCTCCCTTCCTTCCTTTGATGCAAACATAACATGTGTCCATCATCCTCGTATTGGCGGGTCTGCTCTTCATTTTAAAACTTTAAAACTTTATAACATAAAGCCAAAAATATTGAGAGTATTTTACCAATCCACCATTTTGCCTTTGATTATTCAAACCTACCACATGTTCACTTCTGGGCCCCTACCGAGCCGCGGTTAACCGTAAAACTTTATATTTTTTCACAAAACAAAGCTAAAAAACTTTAAAGTCACCCGACAACCCGAAATTCCATCCTTCATTCAAAAGCCGCTATGTGTCCTCCCAAGGCCCTTAGGATTTTTTTCTCGCTTTAACTCTTTTTCCAAAATTCCATAGAGCACAAAAAAGACCCGCTACTCAACAATTTCTCAACATGTGACATGTGTACATTTTTGGGAAAAAATAAGAAACTTTCTCCGCAACTTTGAACTTTGCTTATCAGAACTTGGCGTGGCCATGGGGTGAGTTAAAACTTTTTGCCAAAATAGCCAAAAATAATAATTTCACTAAACCAATCCAGCGCTCCTCATCCAATCAAAAAAGGCCACGTAAGAACTATTAGAATCAATGAGAATTAAGTGGAGCCATTGGACCCAAATGGCTCTTTTGACAAAAAAACCAAAAAATTATAAGTTAAAACATTTACCCACCGTCCCATGACCAATCACAACTGAAAACGTATCTACTGAATGCTGACGAAGAATTTTACGGGCACATGACACCCGTCAGACTGTAAAAAACATAGAAATCCACCATTCATGCCCAAAATCTGATTTTTCCACTAAGGATGGAAAAAAATTCACATGAAACCAAGATCCAAGTAGATTTACGACCATGGATTTAGATTTTCAAAGGCATATAAGTATAAATCAATTATTTTTGAGAATCCATGATCAGAAAAATGGTAAAAATGAAAGATCCCATGGATTTGAAAAATTTAGGGCAAAAACATGGTAAACTTGGAGATTTCTTCAAAATAGGGCATGACTAATAGTTTTGCAACAATTCAAGGCATATAAAGAGAGGTAAAACTTCACATCATCCATTTCAAGAGGTAAAACATTTCAGAAAATGCAGAACAAAGGGAAAAACTAGGGCAAAATGGGTACCAACATTGGCTCCTACTTGGGGATGTGCACTACTAGTGATTACCATAAGAAAAAAAGTAGACCAAGTGCTAAAAAGAACCATTAGGCAATGAAGTCAACCTGCAGAGTAGAAAAACTAGATCCATACTCCCAAAAAATGAACCAAGAAACCAACAAAACTAGGTCACCAAGGACCAAAACAAACAAAACCACAAAAATAGAAAGAAACCAAATAACTATACACTATACAAAGGTGCATACCTCAATTATGGGAAATAAATCAAGGAAATTCTTCAAATGTATGTCATTAACAGGAAATTCGATCAATTCCCCATCTAATTCTTTCAAGAAGAAGGTATGTTCACCAATTTGAATGTCAATGAAATAAGGACCCATCCACAATGCAACAAATTTACCATGCTTGCCCTTATCCTCATGTCTACTATCCCATAAAAACACAAGATCTCCAACACTGAAATCTCTTGGAGTGACCTTCTTGTCAAACAACTTCTTCAATGTTTATTTGAACTTTACATGCCTTTTGTGGGATGCCCTTCATTCTTCATCTACCTCAACAATCTAATTGATCCAAGATTCATATGGACTAACTTCTTGATCTTCAAGTTGTTGAACAAATTGAAATGAAGAAAATTGTAAATGAAGGGGGAGAAAATCTTGAGTTCCATACACTAACTCAAATAGGATTTTACCAGTAGCTCTTTTGGCAATGATCCTATCAGCCCAAATAGAAAAATTATAGTTGCTCACCCAACTTCTTTTTGTTCAAATCCAAGGTTCTTCTAATGATCTTCAACAATTTTTTATTACTGGACTCATCTTGTCCATTTCCTTGGTGGTTGTAGTTAGAATCATATGTTAAGTTGATCCCATACTCTTTGCACATTTCCATCAAAGGTTTAACTCTGAAACACATGGTATTATCAGCAACAATTTTGACTAGCACTCCAAAGCTACAAATGATATGATTCAACGTGAAGTCCATGACAACTTGGTGTGTTTCTTTATTAGTGGGGATTGTTTCCACCCACATAGTGAACTAATCTGTGGCTACAAGAATTTACTTGTGGCTAGCACTGGAAGGGTCTGAAATCTCACCAATGAAGTCCATTCCACATTGATTGAAAGGAGATTCAATTGATAAAGGATGCAAAGGAAGGGAACCTAAAGCTTTCATTATTCCAGAAAAATGCTGGCATCTTTCACATATTCCTACCAATAGAGTTGTATCTTTGAAAAGAGTTGGCCACAAATGACCAGCCCTCAAGATCTTGTGTGTTATAACTCTTCTAGAAAAATTTCCCCCACAAACTCCTCCATGGATATCAGCAATTATCTTTGGGTTTTCATCTTAAGTTATGCATATCAAGAGCACTCCCTCCAAATTCTTCCAAGCTAATGACATATTTTTTAGAAGGGAACTTAAGAGCTCTTTTCTGATTTTTACTCAAGTATTTAGGGCAGAATAGATGTCTGAGATAAAATATTATATATTTGTCCTATTCAGAACTCACCAAATTTTCAAGTACATGTACCCTTTCTTCTTCTGCTTCATTCACTTCAATGGTTTGCAATTTTCTCTCAGACATAAGCTTAGCTAGGCCCAAACCTCTTACCAAATTTTTGTTTTGGATTTCCATGTCATATTTCTGGAACTTGTTCACCCATCTACATCTTTTTATTGACACCTCCATCTTTGATAAGATATATTTCACCATGATGTGGGGAACGTAAGCACCAACTTTAGAGCTCAAGATGTAAGTTTTGAAAATCTTTGTTGCTTTCACTAAGGAAAATTCTTGCTTCTCCATAATGGTGTGCTTCAACTCAGCTGCTTGTAATGAGTTACTAAAAAATAAAATTGATATTTCATCCCCTTCATCATCCTTCTGCATCAAAATAGATGCAATGGTGTTTCTTGAGGCAAAGAAGAACATTTGAAAAGGTTTATTATAATTTAGAGCTGCCAAAACAGGTGCATGCTTTAGTGCTTATTTAATCCCATCAAAATCTTGAATGTCAGTCTCTTCGCATTTGATAACTTGGTCTTTCTTCAGCATGCAAGTAATGGGGAGAGTCAACTTAGAAAATTTAGACACAAATCTTCTAATGAAATTAATTTACCCAAATAAGGATTGGATTCCCTTCTCGGTTCTTGGAATTGGCACATTGCTGATGGCTTCTACCCTCTCGGGATAAATCACGACACCATCCTTTGATACAATATGACCAAGAAACTTTTCCTTTTGCACTCCAAAATGGTACTTCTTTGGGTTCAAAGAGATACCAAATTCTCTGCATCTAATCAACATCTTTTCCAAGTGTTGTAAGTGATCATTTCTCTTCTTGGAAAACATAGTCACATCATCTTGATAAATAACAATGAATTCATTAATGTAACTAGCAAAAGCAACATTCAGTAGAATGAATGGCATCAAGATATAAACATATGTGCCCTAAGGAGTGGTAAAGGCAGTCTTACTTCTTTCTTATTCCTTCACAACAACTTCGTTATAGCCAGAAAAACCATCCAAGGTAGAAAATAATTTAGATCAAATCACTAATTACAGTATGTTTTCCATGTTTGGCAGAGGATACTTATCCTTCATTGATGATCTATTCAGATTTCTAAAGTCTACACACAGCCTAATATCACCATTCATTTTTCTAACTGGCACTAAGTTTGCAACCCAAGAAGAATACCTTATGGGCTGGATGATACCTCCATCCCTTAGCTTTCAATTCATCTTGCATCTTCATGGAGAGGATTGGATTAATAATCCTCTACTTTTTTCTAAATGGTTTTGCATTAGATTCCAAAGGAATTTAATTCTAAAACAAATCCTCTCTGTATGTTTTCAGCTCAGAATAAGACCAAGCCAAATAGTCTTGATATTTTTTCAACAATTGGACATAGGACTATTTTTCTTCCTTGTTCAGATTGTTTCCTAACCAAATATTACTTGGTTTATCCTTCGTGCTAAGGTCATGCTCTTCAACATCCCTTGAGCCTAGTATATGTTTGTTAATAATGTCATCAACATTATCAAAATTTGATTCAAGAGCAACCAACCCTCTAGGAATGGTATTAGTTTTCAAGTGAATGATATCCTCACCAAAGAAATTTTCTTTTCCTTCTGCTGTACACACCATTGGCTCCCAATCAATACATTGATCAACAAACTCTCCTTGGTTCTGAAGAAATATTTTGACTTGAGCATCATCATAAAACACTTGCCAATTTTTAATGTTGTTAGGAAAAAATGGTCTTGTTAGCACGTCAACATCATACTCACAAAATGGGGACATTGCACAATTATCAAACCGAGATACCAAGACTTCAAGCTTATCTACCATAACATTGAACTTCCTATCATGATACACAATATTAAATGAGTCAAAATTTTCAATCAAATCCCAAACTGCATGCTTGTATTTTTTCATTCTCAGATTTTTAGTAGCATACAGGTTTCTAACTTGTTTGATGATTAGTTCTGAATCTCCTTTACAAATGATGTCTTTAACACCATACTTCCAAGAAATTCTCAAACCTAATAAAAATGCTTCATACTCAATAATTTTGTTAGTACATTCAAAGTTAATTTTGAAAGCAGGAACAAACTCTTCCAAGCTTGGAGAAATCAAAACTATAGCAGCACCATTTCCAAATTTAGAACAAGCTCCATCAAATAACAAGGTCCAAGGAGAACCTAGTTTTTCAAGACACTTGCATTGCTCCATCTTGTGGTCTTTGCCATTAAAAAATAAAACAAAATTATCATCATCAACATCAGTATACAACACCTCATAATAGGCATTGTTGGGGTCTTCAATAAGATGCAACATCTTATTTTCTCCATACAACATGACAAGGCTTCCCTCAATTGGAATAGTGGGAAAAGACATATCAATTTGGATATTTCCACCAACACTTACAGCCCACTTCCTTGATATTAGAATTCCCCATTTAGCTCGGAAATCAACAATGACAACATCAAGTTTTAAATTCTTACCTGGGTATGTTGCAAGTTACAGTACCAACCCCTTAACACATCCAACAACTAGAACCTCTCTAGAGTCCATGGTAGTACACCTTCAGTATATTGATGTCACTTTGATATCTAGTTCATTCATGACCTCAAGAGGCATGAAATTGCATAAATCTTTAGAATCAAACATACAATTGTGCATCAGTCTATCTTTAATGATCAAAGTTGAAAAAAATGGATCAACATTTAATTGATACTCAACCAAAGATGTTCCCAAGTAAACCTTAGGTGATTCTCCAAGCTCTTCAAATTTTGGTGGTGTTTCAAGGTCTGCAATGGTTGGAGGAGGAGTTTCTACAATGTTTAAAGTTCTTCTTGGGGTATTCTTCTCTTCTTTCAATCCCAAATACTCAAATGATTTATTCTTGTACTAAGGAATCCAAAGCAACTCAAAAATTGGAACACTGACCTTGATTTGACTCAAAACTTGGGCAATTTCATATGGAATATACTTGGGAAAATTAGCATTAGAAGGAGGACTAAAAAAATCATCAGATGGCACGAGATTCTTGACAGTTTGGGCATGAGGAGAAATATGATTTTTATTTGGGACAAAAAGGCATTTTGCAGATGCATCCTTCTTATTAGACTCTCTAGGAATACTTGTAATCAATGGAATTTTAGGTTTGGCTTGAGGCCCTAGTTGTTTGAGAAATTTACTTCTTGTATTATACTCCTTTTCTCGGGAAACATCAACATTCATTAACAAATGTCTTTCCTCTTCTGAAGGTATTCTTCCATCATACTTCTTAATCGTTAAAGATCTTAGGTACTCAAAAAAATTATTAGGAAGTTCAAAAGCTTGTACCATATCTATTTCTAAAGTATGAGAGGGAGGAAGAGGTAGTACCCGGCGAATGCAATCCCAAAAGTTTGTAGCAGTTCTGGCACTAATTAGTTCAGTTTAGGTTACTCCATCTTGTGAGCTTGTAGAACACCCCAACATGCATACATCATCATCAGTTTCATCATCAACTTCCTCTTCCTGTTGATCTTCTTCACATGGCGGATGGGGCAGGAATCACTATCACACCAATCAATTTCATTGGATTCATCAACAATAGCAACACTGACAGTTAGAGGATCAGGCACAATTCTATTTTCCCTAGCGTGGAGATGTCTATTTGTAGGTATGATGGGTCTTTTACCTATATCATTAGATCTCTGATCATTTCTAGGATGGTTTGCAAATCTGTCTTGCCCTTGCTACTTGTGTTGACCTTGGGAATTTTGTCCAATTTCTTTCTCATCTTGGGCCAATTCATATGAGATTTCTTTCACATCTCCTACCAAAGTTTTTTACAACTTCTTCCAAATCAGCCACCTTACTTGTTTGAGGCTTTTCAGGGTTTATCAATTTAACACCCTCCCTCTTAGGAGGTTTTCCAATAGCTTTTATATTATTCTTCATTTGCAGAGCCATGGTAAAGGTCTGACTCAAAGTACCAGGGTTTTTATCCCTCAAATAGTATGCATATTTATTTTCAAATGCATCAACATACTTTATAAGACAAGATTCATCACATGGCCTTAAGTTTACAGGAAACCTTGTCAAGGTTTTATTGAATCTTGTATTAAAATCATGAACTGATTCATTAGGGTTCTTTTTAATATTTTCAAACTCTGATAAAAGAAACCTAGGGTCTATTTTATCACCATACTACAATTTAAATGCATTATTCATTTTCGTCCAAGAATATATAGAGTTATCAAGCAATGATTTATACCATTCCCTTATATCCTCTTCTAAAGTATGAATGAACAATTTGATATAAGCATCTTCATACTCAATTTGAAAATCCTCCATCATGTTAACAAAATGTTTTAGGTTTTGATCACCAGTTATATCATTATTTCCTTGGAACTTAGGTAATCTATTCCTTACATCTTTTGGAACATCATTTGGATATCCATTCATTCCTCTAAAATTGATAGGACCGAAGGTATTAACAATAAATGGAGGTCTGGTTAGGGGTTGAGCCATATTGTTTTGTGGAGGTGAGTTTTTAGGAGATGAAAGATGATGATGACTAAGGGGTCTATTAGGAATATAAATGTGATTTTCAAAATGGATATCGCCTATAGGATCAGCTTCTTGGAAAACTCTAGCAGACTTGGAAAATATTGGGGTAGAATGAGAATCAAAATTTTCAAAGATTGAAAAATGGCAATCTTCAATGATAGGTTGACCACTTTATAGTTCAAAAATGGAGATCTCTTTTCTTGGTGCTTGATCTATAAAATTTTTTCCAAATTCCTCTACCTTTAGAATTTATTTTTCCCAGCTCTAGAAAAAACTTTCTAGCAAGGTCCTTAATAAAGAAATATCTCCTTCCTTCAATATTTGCAAATATTACTAAAAAATTCACTTTGACAGAGGTTAAGACACTGGAAAAAAATCATAATGAAATCAACACGGAGTCGCCACTAAGGATTTTCACCCTAGTTGTGCAAAAATGCACTAAAAGATAATCTTTCAAATGTCTGTCAGTACTAAAATCTTGCAAAACTTATCAGATTTGATATTTCTTCACCAAAATGTATCAATTAAAATGCAAAAAAAGTGCAATGACTGCTAGAAATTGGAAATATTGCTGAGAGAGCTTAAACTTTGCGTAATCCTAACAAATCTGATTATAGAATTATGCTTCAACAATGTATTTTCATGCAACATTTGCAAGAAACATTACCAAGGTCTGATTTGTATCCAAAAACTCCAAATACTTTCAAATACTCCCTGGCAATGGTGCAAGAAGAGTTTTGGCATGAATATTTAATCTCCTTCCAAGGCCAAGCAACATCAAAGATTGAATAAGAACCGTAAAGCCATATAAATGATTGTATGTAATTTTTGTATCTGGGGAAGCAATTTATCTAACCTTTCTAGCACTTAGGATTTGGAGAAGTGGGTAGCACCTTGAAGGATGTGATCTTATCCTAACTATTTTAGGTTGTGCCTTTCAACCAAGGTAAGAGAACCTATTTTGTAACCTTTTTTAGTGAAGAATGTTGGTAAATCCTTCTTTTGCACAAATTTTATGAGGAAAACCTTGGGAAAATATGATCAACACACCAAATCTAACTCTCAGGAGTTGTCACTTCAAGAATAAGGAGATATTTTCAACACAAGGATAAGGTTACTAAAGACATTTGGAATCTTGATCTATTTCTACATATTTTGACAATGAGATTTTGCATTTTGTTCATACACAGGATAAAACATGGGTAGTTCAGGGTAGGATTGGTTATTTGAATAATTTTTTTTGTGGGAGATTAAGGAAGATGAATTGGAATTTGCCAAATTTTTGAGAAACTTCACAACAATGGTCAACTCAACAACATAACACTTCAAAATAGTTAAGATATTCCTTCAACCAAAAGGTGTGCATTAATGGAGGCCTAGATTTGCACATTTTCACACAATATTTGAGTCTTTAACACAAAGGATTGAGTTAAAAAGACCCAAAAAAACATAAAAATATAAGATCAATCATGCCTGAGGTACACCTAAAGGATTACAAATAGTCTATGTCAACAAATGAAAGAAAAATGATTTTAAATCATTTATTTCATTCCCAAATGAAAGATATTCTGAAAAATGAAATTCCAGATACCACTATACTATCACAAGGATGAAGATCTATGTTTGATTTAAAGATATTTTAATACAAGATTGGAATAAGGAACAAGAAAAACTACTTGCAGACATTTTGAAAGTGAAATAAACACAAAATTGCCAAGAGATTCAACACAAGTTATACTCAAAATTTATCAGATTCATTAGTATGGGGAGAATTATTCAAACAATATCAGAACATGTTGATGGCTATAAACTTGTAACCAACTCCACATGAATTTAAATTTAACAGAGAAGAAGTTAACCAAGGTCTCTTAGAAAGGTTTCTCAGAAGATGAGAGTTTCTAAAACTTTTTTCTCATGAAAATGAACTCCCGACCATTTGCATATCTCCAAACATGCATTATATATCATTTCTTTACATTCAAGCCTTCTCTTTCAAGAAAATAATATGCTAAGTGTCAATGTTTTTTTGTAAAATTCCATCATGATTTGCAGAAAGGGACGTTTAACTGAAAAACTTTCAAAAGTTTCCATGTGCCCTCAAAAAGGTGAATCATTGCAAATATTCCACATCATTACTTCTATTTGGAGGCACGTTTTTTCATCTTTGGTGCATATGCAGACCTCTGTCCCTTCATCATTTTATGTTTTCCCTTTCAAAATTTTCCTCTACAAATTTGGATCTGGCATTTCACGTTTTTCACGAGGCCGAGAAAAATTTCACTTTGAAAGCATATTAGATTTACAGCCTGATTCTTCAAAGTGATTCCATTGATCTCTGAAAATCAAAACGACATGAATTTGGAAAAAAATCAATTAAGATTGATGCAAACCTCACATCTCCAAACATCTTTGAGCTCAAATGGTAGATAAATTGATGAAATGCACAGTTACCGTCGATCTTGTCTTTTATCTTCTAATTTGAGCCCTCCACGTGGACAAAATGTGATTCAGAAATGGGCTTGGGAGCTCTTTTGACATTTTATCACTTTTGGAAATATGTAAAAAAATTAGCATTTTTCTCCACCCCTCTGCCCTTTGAAAATGGGATTGACACGTGTCCCAATTTGTGTCCTAGCGGAATTGCTGCTTGATTATTGCTATTTTACCTTCTTTTTGGTAAAATTAAGTTTTCTACATTTTTCTCCTGCCCCTCCTCTGCCCTTGAAAAACAATCTTAGACACATGTCCCAATGTGGGTCCCAGCAGGATTGTGTGATTGTCTTTTTGCTACTTTATACATATTTTTGTAAAAAGGAAAAACTTACACAATTTTCCCCGCAGGCTCGCATCTTTCCGCCTTTATCTCTGATGTGGGTCCCTGCGGACCCACACCTCTTTTGTGATTCACTTAAGACCTATCATTTCCAAAAATCAAAAAATTACACTTATTTTCTCCTGTTGGCGACCCAGCACTTCCGCCTTTTGAAAATGCCAAGGTGACATTTCCTTCTCTAATTTTCACTGCGGGACCATGACTCTCTTTCATGAATTTAACTCCTTAACTCCAAAAAGGCAACCAAAGACTTCAAAACCTTGCGGCAACCCGCATTCCCACTTTTGATGTCCCCTTGACACAGTGTTCTCTAAATTAGTCTTTCGGTGTGGAGCCACACTTCATTTTTATAGACTTTATCTTATTTGACCAAAAAGGCAAAATTTTCCAAGTTGTTCATCTGGCGGCCTGCATTCCCACGCAAGCTTCAAATGCCTTTTTTTTTGGGGTCATGTACTTAATTTTCTCACTTTATACCATTTTCAGGAAATAAAGTTAAAAAGCTTTCAAACTTTCCTTCGGCGACCTGCCGATTTGACCTTGCTTGAGGAAAATTTGACCAAGGCATTCAACTAATTTTTAGCGGGCTTGCTTGCCTTTTTAGAACACTTTTTTAAATTTTCCCCTAAAAGGCAAAATTTCCAACCTTAAAAAACCTCTGAAGGCTCCCATTTCTCCATTTTTCCAAGTTGATATTTTTACATGCATACTTCAACTTTTCACTGGTAGGAAACGCTCTAGATTTTTTACAACTTTATTCTTCTTTTGACCAAAAAAGGAAAAATAAAAAAAAAAGTCCTCCACCAGACCTTCGTCGAACCGCCTTTGACCTCTTGTAAATACAACACATTTGTACCATGGAAGTGGCAGCTCATTTGTAAATAGTGGGCCCACACCCTCTTTTTGACACTTTAACTCTTTTATTCCGGATGCATGTATTATAAGGTTTAGAAAATTCAATTTGTGGTTTCATGGTTTAAAAAAATATGCTCATTATATCTGACCATATATTTTACACATTTCATTGTCATAATTGGCTTGTGGTCCCTAGTATCTAGTAGCATCATCTTTTAATTTGTAAGTCATCTACTTTTTATATGTTTTTATTGATTAATAGATCTATAAAATGATTTTCTCCCTTAAGCATTATGTAATCTATGTAAGGATGGGTTAATTTTTACACGAAATCCTAAGCTAGCCTTTGTTTTCTAGGGTACTGATGCAAAGTTGACCCTAACATGTTTTTTTTCCTTTCGCAGTTGGTGGGTCTGCGCTTCATTTTACAAATTTTATAGCTTTTTCACCAAAAAAGCCCGAAATATCCAAAGTAAGTCCTCTCACTAGCCTTCACTATTCTTGCATTTGACTATTCAAACCTGCAACACATGTCCACCTCTTGATTCGCTGCGGGGGTTGCGGTTTGTTTTGTAACTTTAATTGCTTTGCACAAATACAAATCCAAAAAACTTTAAAGTAACCCGACCACCCACAATTCCATCTTTTATTTAGAAATCTGCCATGTGTCGTCCCGCGGGCTTTAGGACTTTTTTCTCACTTTAAATATTTTCTCGAAAATGTCATTAGAGCACAAAAAGAGACACACGCATCTCCATAATTGCTTAATATGTGACACATGTACATTTTCAGAAAAAAAAATGAATTTTTTTCCACTACTTGAATTTTAGCCAATTATATCTTGGTGGGGCCAACGGGGCATTTTCAATTTTTTTCTTCCAGAAGTAGCCAAAAATGAACAAGTTCTCAAAACAAATCCATCATGCGCCTCAGCCAATTAGAAAGAAGCCACGGTAAGCACCCAGAAAAACCAATCAGACAACTGAGTGGAGCTATGGAAACCAAATTTAACCCTTTTTCTAGAAAAGCCAAAAGTGCTAAGTTTAAACCATTTTCCCGCCATCCCTCGACTAATTAGAAGAGATGCCACGTAGCCATCGAGTGCTCAACGAATAAATTGACGGGTAAAATACGCCTGTCAGACTGTCAAAAACATAGAAATTTACCAGTCATGGCCAAGAATCTAATTTTTTTCACTAAGGATGGAAAAATTTTTTGAAACAAAACAAGGTTCCAAGCATTTCTTGACCATGGGAATGGATATTTTCAAAGGAATAAAATTCCAAATTGATCATTTTTTCGAGCATCCACGATCGGGGAAAATGGAAGAAAAATTAGATAGATTGCCCGCAGATTTGAAGAAATTTAGGGCAAAAAACAGGGGAAAACTTGGGGATTTTTTCAAAATAGGGCATGAAAAATACTTTTACAACAATTCAAGGCATTCAAAAGGAGATAAAAGCTTCACTTCATCAAATTGAGAGGCAAAATACATTTTAGAAAATGCAGAGCAAAGGGAAAACTAGGGGAAAATGATGCAAGATCAAAATGGGTACAAACAGAAAGAAGAGAGATTTGAAGAACATGTTTTTCAATATATGGGTGAATAGGCAACAATGTCACATGAAGAACAAGAATTCACATCTTGGAAATTGAAAGGGAAATTCCCTTTTTTAGAAGAGTAATTCCCATTCCCAAAAGAACTTTCAGAAAAAGAGGAGAAATAGTAGGATAGACAGACTCTATTTTTTTCAGTGCAGAACTCATTATTAGAGAGAAAGATGAGGAACTGAACTTCCTCAAACTCAAATTAGAACAGAAGGAAATACTCATTGAGAAAATAACTAATCATCTCACAGATAGGACTAAAGGATTGAAAAATTTCAAATAGCAGATGATGGAAAAAGAGGAAGAATTTTAAATTTCTAGAATTCAGATTGTTATGTGAACAACATCGACACAGAGTAAATTAACTTATTGGCCAATCAAGTAGTTGTGGGATGATACAAGTAGGGAACTTAGTGAAATTAAAACATCAAATGAGGACTTGAGATGCAAGATGGAAGAAGAAAAGAAAGAAATAAAGGAATGGGAAGAAAATTTGTACAAAGAAGAAGAAGACAAATTTAAATTTCTTGTAAAAATACAAATGGTTTGCATAATGAGTGAAAAATTACTCACATGCAGGAGATCTTCTCCTGTATACAATGTTTTTATGGAAGAATAATTCATTCGATGACAGCTGTCAAGAATTACATGTGGCCTTCCACATGAAATAAAATATGAATATGAGTTCATGACAACCTATTCCTCACCCAGTGCAGAGAAAAAAAATATTTTGTGCGAATTATATCTCTGCAATCTTATAATGGAAAAGAAAATAAGTTTCATGATCAATTTGTATGTGGGGGAAATCCAGACTAATGCTTTTTTTTTTTGTTCTTCAAAATCAGATTGCATGGAAAGAGAGGGATTCTGAGAATCTATTAAAATCTAGTTCATCTAGTCTATGCATGAGGGCTCACTATGGTAAACCATCTGCTTTTGTTATACATTTTAGATCCCATGCCTTTTGTTGGTATCCAAATTGATTCTCCCTAGGAAGCTGAGAAATAACACATAGTTAACAAGAAGCTTAGACATAGAAAAATTAAAATATATGTCATTTTGTAGCTGGGGAGGTGATTCAACTGGATCTTTTTCACTCATATTGTTGGAGAAATGGATAGCACATTCAAGAGGATTTGATCTATCCTCACTACTTTAGGTTTTGCCTTTCAGTCAGGGTGAGAAGAACCGTTTTGTAAGCTCTGTTGATGAAAGGATATGAACAGATCCTTCTTTGCACAATTTTTTAAAGAAAACCTTGAGAAAATATGATCAATGCACCACAATTTAACTCTCACAAGTTGTCACTTCTAAAGAATAGAGATATTTTCTAAACAATGTTAATATTATTGAAGACAATATGGAATCCTGATTGCTTCTGCATAATTTTACAAATGGATATTGTTCTTTTATGGATATACAGGAAAAACATGGGTATTTTAGGTAGGATTCATTGTTTGAATAATTTTTTGGTGGGAGATTAAGAAGGATAAACTTGACTTTTCCAGATCTTTGAGAGCCTTTACAATAATTGGAAAAATATTAGACAAAATGCTCCAAAATACCCTAAATATTCCTTCAACAAGAAGGTGTGCATCAATGGAGGCCCATATTTACATGGTTTCACACAATATTCAATAATTTAACATGAAGGATCGAGTTAAAAGACTCAATTAAACGTTAAATATCCCTGGTTTATCACGCCTAAGATATGTCTCAACTGATTACAAACAATCTCTATCAACAAATGAGAGTAGATTTATTTTAAATTGTTTATTTCATTACCAGATAAAGGATATTGTCATAATGAAATTGCAAATGCCACTAAACTATCAAACGGATGATATGTTATGTGATTCAGAGACATTTTAATATAATAGTGCAATAGGAACAAGAAAAACTATTTGCAGACATTCTGAAATAAAGAAGACATAATTTTTCCCAAGATTGACACAGATTAATTCGAAATCTCTTAGATTCATTAGCAGGGGAAAGTTTCTTGAACAATCTCAGAGCTTGTCAATGGTTGTACACTTGCAACCAACTTGACATGATAGAAATATAAAACATAAGAAATTAACAGTTTTCTCATATGGTCTCTCACGAAGATGGCCTTTCTCAAATTTTCTCATAAAAATTAACCCCCAACCATTTGCATGACTAAAACATGCATTTTATAACAATCAATTTACATCCAAGGATATCCCTCCAAGAAAATAATATTCGAAGCACCCTTGTTTATTACATTTATTACCATGATTCCCAAAAAATGACATTTAACAGATTTGCAACAAGAAGTTACCATATGTTCAAAAAGGTAAATCATTTCCAATATTTTCATCATTATTTTAACTAGGAGCATGTTTTTCATCCTTCCCGCATGAAACATCTTTCTTCACATATTTCCTTTGCAAATTGTGTGCATATATACTTTGCTTAATGCTAAATCAAATGAAGCAAGAACTACCACCTAAAATAGTTCTACAATTTAGCTAAAACAAAGCATAAACAACATGAAGATAGAGAACTAATCAAGATCTAAACTAACATTATAACTTTGAAAACATAAGATCAAAACTATGCATGTTATTTTAACATATCTAGTCTCCTAGATTACCAACAAAATGCATGGACCTATTTAGCTCCAATGGCAATCAACAATTGCTTTGTTTGATCCTTAAAGAATGCAAGAATATGAAGCTTAGCTCTTAACAATGGTGACCTCTCAAGAAAACAAAAGGCAAGCTCTTAGTCTCTTTGCTATATGCTTTGTATTTGCTCTCTTAAGAAGTTTAGGTGTAAGTAAAAAGGTAGGTGGAGGGCTCTTTATATAGCCCAAAGGATAAAGGATTCAACACATTCTCATGAATGTGGGATAAAGGTAAAACATGATTAGGAATGGATAAGGTTTCTTTATTAAAGGTAACCTTATTTTAGAAGGGTTTAATACATGTTTAGCAAGTCATGGGAGTTGGGAAGTATTTTAATTAATAAAAGGTGATTAATTAATAGGTAGGTGTAAGCTTATAGAAGCCATTTAGAAGAATATTAGTGCGATTCATGCTATTAGAAAGGGATTAAATCAATTTAATATCGATTTACTAGTTTAAATGAAGGGGAAGACTAATTAATTAATCAAGATAGAGGAAGTGATAATTAACGGAAGGTCATTAATTAGGCTGTATTTGTTGGATAGGTAACTTAATTAATTATCTTATTCTAATTAATTAATGATGATATGAAGGAAAATGAGTTCTTTTAACGATATGTTGTCTATTTGTGAGAAAGGGGATAATTAGCACAATTTAAGTATTTAAATTGCTTGGGTGTAATTATAGGTGTTTACATTTACCCCTCTTTAGGGTGGCGTAAGTGATGCCACTTCAAAGATAGTAGATAGAAGATATTTTTAAGGGATAGAATAAAAATTAGTAGGAGGGAGAGATGCCCCCTCGAGTGTTGATGGGGTGATGGAAGAAGCCGATCAACGATCAAAAAAGTTGAGATATAGGCAGAAGAAGGGGGACGAGGCAGGATGCCTCGATGAGAGGGAGAATTAGGGGTGAAAGGGAAGTGGTGTAGAATAAATATGAATAAGGGGGGAGAAGATATTAGCCTCTAGCCATGTATTTGTTTGAAATAATGTGGATGTCATCATATTGCCATAGGAACTACGTCATCGGTCCTTATAAAAAATATAAGCATACGAAAAAGGTAGAATGACATGAAAATCCATAATATGAACAATTTTCCATTACTAAAAAATACCAACTCCATGTAAAATACAAAAATGCCATGCAATACAAGAAGGAAACAAGCTCATCTAAATGGGAAAACAAGTATGAACGCACATATCGAACCCAACAATGGTCAAGACAGTTGTACAAATGTTTTGTTATCAGTGCTGGAGAGATCCACAAGTTCATGATTGACAAAAAGGGTTAAAAAATGATGCCCTAAGCAAGGATACATGTAAGGGGAAATGAAAATGGACACTGGGTCCATGAAAAGCATTTGTGCGCAATGAAACAGCACCAGGCAACCAAAAGTGCCCCAGAGTACAGACGAAGCAAGCAGCGAGCTTTTGTGAATGGTTGTGAATCCGGTGATCCACGGGTCATATTAATTAGGGAAGATGTGAGAAAAACCAACAGGTTATGGAGAAAATACCATGCACAAGACACAAGTTTCAGCCATAAGAAGCAAGTTACCATTTCGTAGGGTGTTTTACTTTTTAGGAATTTTTTGAAAATTTTTGCCTTGTTTTTGGATTTTTTTGATATAGTAAATGTTTGTATTGTTTCAGCTTTTTGAACCATGATAAACAATAGAAGAAAGGAGAAGAAGGAAAATAAGGGCCTAGGGGCAACAGAAAGTGCCCTAGGTGGAAGAAAATAGAAATAAACGACAAATAATGTCCTTGTTTTGTGGAAAAATTAAGAAAAAAATAATTATTTGAAAAATAATTATATACGAGGGTGTGAAGAAGAATAAAAATCACTAGGGAACAATAAAATTGTCCAGGGGAGAAGAAAGGGGTATTGGACAAAAAATGCCCCAATACGGTGAAAAATAAGAGAAAATTAATTATTTAATTAAAAATAATTATTCCACAATGAACAGAGGAGAAAACGGTGAGCTAAACGGTTGTCCCGGCCATCCGATCGGTGAAAGATGGGTTAATATACCCCCCAGGGGGGTAAAAACATCGTAATAAGTTCATTTTAACAGCTCATTTTAGAAAACTTACTGTGAGGCTCTGACACTCAGGAGAGATGGTGATCACACGTGATCGTTTGAGGTGTGCTATAGACAATATCAAATGTTGTTTTCAAGTGTTATTTTGATGTATATGGATGGGATGATATGATGATATTGGTGTAGGGGGGATAGATTTTTGATTATGTACAACCCCTCTTGCCCCCATTGATGATATGATATGTGATTATTAGCTTAGCATACATGCATGATGTAAAACTTAGCATTTTTGTTTATATATGATGTATATATGATGCTAGATGTGATGATGGTGATGGTAATGTGATGTGAATGATAAAAAACAAAGCACATGCAAGAAACACAACAAAATGCTACAAAGAACACCATGAATTAATGCAATACACCATGAATCACCATGCCTTATTAACAAGTAACAAAACACAACCAAATGGATTAAGAAAAAAATAAAGAATTAACACACTAGCATGTCGAAACCCACTACAATATGCACAAGCAAGAATGAATCTATTCTAAGAAAGAAAAGATAAACTATGAAAAAGTACACCCAAGCAACAAACAACTCAAAAGTAAGCACACAAAACACTATACAAGCAACAAGCAAAGTAAGAAAACAAGACAATGAAAGTAAATGTTTTTGTAAGATATGTTTTCATGCACCGATTTTATATTGTTTAGGTTTTTTTGAAACAATTGTCTATTGTTTTTGTGTTTGCTCGAAACAATTTTCTATTGTTTTTGTGTTTTCTCGAAACAATTTTCTATTGTTTTTGTGTTTTCTCGAAACAATTTTCTATTGTTTTTGTGTTTTCTTGAAACAATTTTCTATTGTTTTTGTGTTTGCTCGAAACAATTTTCTATTGTTTTTGTGTTTTCTTGAAACAATTTTCTACTATTTTTGTGTTTTCTCGAAACAATTTTCTATTGTTTTTTTTGTTTGCTCGAAACAATTTTCTATTGTTTTTGTGTTTTCTCAAAACAATTTTCTATTGTTTTTGTGTTTTCTCAAAACAATTTTCTATTCTTTTTGTGTTTTCTTGAAACAATTTTCTATCGTTTTTGTGTTTTCTGACGGTTTCCAAAGCTATGTATAGGTAACCAAAAAAGCATGGATGGCCCCAACATTAGGTGGGTAATATACAAGGGCAGAAGCCACACACTTATGAACAAGAAGGTGAAGTCGTTGAGTTTCCCCTAGCGTAAGATGTGAAATCACGAAAGACCACATCCCTCATAGACAAATAGAAGAAGGAAAAGCCAGATCAAGGCTGGAGAAGATGGTGTGAACAAGGAAACTCTAAGGTAGAACCAGGTCCAGGACAAACACAAATACCCTTCTAATATAGAATGCTTGTGAACAACGAATCCTCTCGAGGCGCCGGAAACCGGTTTTCACCCAAGGACTTGTCCGAAATGCCACAATTGTGTGGTTTTCACTAGTGGACGACCAGTTTTCTCTTTTTATTTTTCTGATTTTTTTTTATGTTTTTGTATTTTTTTTATTGTACTGCCATGTTCAAGCATAGAAATTCTTAATATGCACGACGTTCATTGGCTCTCGGAGCTCATCACCATTGGGGTGAGCCATTTTGTATGCTCCGGTGTCGTTCTTGGTAACTATGACATAGGTCCTAACCAGTGTGGTTCGCACTTCCCTTTCTTTTCTTGCTCTGCTCTGGTGTTGAACTGGTTCTCCTTCATAACTAAATCACCCACCTCAAACTGGTGAGGGATGATTCTCTTGTTGTAGTTGCGGAAGATTCTGTGTTGATATACCTTCACGTGATTTAGAGCGTGAATGCGCCTCTCATCCAGAAGCTCTAACTTACCCAATCTTGCCACTTGATAATCTTCATCCTTATCCAAATAGTCTCGAAGAGAAATTCACAGGGATGGGAGTTCGATCTCTAAAGGGATGATATATTCTGTCCCAAACACTAGGAAATATGGTGTCGCACCCATAGAAGTGTGAATTGATGTTCGGTAGGCCCAGAGGGCTGAGTGGATTTGTAGGTGCTAGTTTTGACCGGTTTTTCTAACCATCTTCTCCATTATCCTTACCAAAGTCTTGTTTTTTGCCTCAGCTTGTCCATTACCCTGAGGGTAATATGGCGTGGACCATTTCAATCTGATTTGGAACCATTGGCAAATACCTTTCACAGTTTTATTCTTAAATGACTTCCCATTATCTATGACAATGGCTGCAGGGATACCATATCCGCAAATAATGTGATTCATGATGAATTTAGAAATCTGTTTTCCTATGACATAGGTTAAAGGGATAACCTCCACCCATTTTGTAAAGTATTTTTTAGCTGTGATGATATGTGTATGACCATCAGATGAGGTAAGAGTAAGCTTCCCTATTAGATCAAGTCCCCACTTGGAGAATGGCCATGGGGTAGTGATTGGTTGCAATGGTTGTGATGGAGCATGGATGAAATTTCCATACTTTTGGCAAAGCACAAATTTTCTAACATAATTACAACAATCAGTTTCCATGGTGGGCCAATAGTAACCTACTCTTAACAATTTCTTAGCCAAGACCATTCCGTTTGTATGTGCTCCGCATACTCCTTTGTGTACTTCTTTAATTGCCTGGATTGACTCCGTCACATCCAGAAAATGTAACAGATTCCTGTCATAGCCATGATGATAAAGTGTACCTCCTAAAAGGGTGTAAGGGGATATCTGGTGAATCAAGCTTTGCTTTTCAGAATGGGAGATATTGGGAGGGAAAGTGCTATCCTTAAGATAGGTGAAAATGGGTTCGTACCATGGGGAATAGGGACCAACAACCTCACAAGCAAGGTAAGATTCTGGCACGTCATACGCGGGCTGGTGTAGATTTTCTATGAAAAATGGCATATCATTGTTCCCTGGAGGAATACAAAGCATAGATCCCACCATTTCCATGGCATCTGCCGATCTGTTCTGCACTCTTAGGATCTACTCAAAGGTAATGTGCACAAAATACTCCTTTAGAGTTTCCACCAACTTCTTGTAAGGTATGATCCTTAACTTTATACTCATCATTAACTTGTTTGATGATTAGCTATAAATCACCTACAACCTTAACATGTTAAATATTCCACTTGATGGCTAGCTTCATCCCTACAATGAGTTCTTTATATTCCATAATGTTGTTCATGTAAGGGATGGCCAGATGAAAATCTTGCGGTATAGGATCACCCGAAGGAGTAATAAGGACCACTCCTGCCCCTGAACCATGAAACGTAAAAGATCCATCAAAATTTATCTGCCATATAATAGATTCTTCAATGTAGAGAAAAGATGTATCTGGCAGATCCATACTCAAAGGTTCTGTGCTTTGGAAAGGTGCTTCCACTAGCTGGTTGGCAAGTACTGGTCCTTTAACTGATTTTTGATGGAAAAATTCTATATCAAACTCACTAAGTAGAATGATCTAATTATCCATTCTCCCTGTGAGGGTGGGTTTGGACAAAAAATACTTCAGTGGGTTGGCCTTGGATATGAGCTTGGTCTTAGTATTTAGTAGGTAATGGAGAATTTTTTGAAAGGTAAAAACAACAGCCAAGAAAGCCTTTTCAATCTGAGGATAATTAAGTTCATAGGCAATGAGGGTGCGACTCAGATAGTACACTACTTTATATTTATGGCTAAGGTCATATTGGGTGAGCAATGCACTAATATCATATTGCGTAGCAGAAATATAGAGAAAAAGTGATTCTCCCGAAGTGGGAGGCATGAGGACAGGTGGATTAGCCAAGTACTGTTTAAGCAAAGTAAATGCTTTTTGTTGCTTAGGTCCCCATATGAAAGAAATGTCCATCTTAAGAAAATGATTGAATGAGTGACATTTATCTGCAAGTTGGGAGATAAAATGATGAATGGCTTGAATTTTCCCTTGTAAGCTACGCAGTTGCTTGATATTCTTAGGTGGAGGCATTTCTGTGATGGCAGACACTTTAGCAAGGTCTACCTCAATACCTCATCTTGACACGATTAAACCTAATAGTTTCCCAGATAGCACAGTGAAGACACACTTCTTTGGATTCAACTTGACTTTGTATTCATGCAGGAATTCAAATATACGCCGCAAAATGATAGGATGATCCTCTCTTGTTTACATTTTCCCAGGATGTCATCTACGTAGTCTTCCATGATGTCATGAATCATATCATGAAATATTACTATCATGGCCCGCTGATAAGTTGCTCCTGCTTTCTTAAGGCCAAATGGCATCACCTGATAGTAGAAGGTGCCCCAAGGAGTTGTGAAAGTTGTTTTGTGTTGGTCCTCCTCAGCGATTTTAATCTGATTATAACCCGAAAATCCATCGATGAGTGATAAAATTTCATATCCTGCTATTGATTCAACAATCATATCAACGTTGGGTAACAGAAAGTCATCTTTAGGGAAAGCCTTATTGATGTCTCTAAAATCTATACAAATTCGGATACCGACAGGTTTCTTATGGATAGGAACAATTTTTGATATCCATTCAGAATAGTCAATTGGTCGGATGAATCCTGCTGCAAGAAACCTATCCAACTCTTCCTTGACCAATAAGGCCACTCTTGGATGCATCTTTCAGAGTTTTTGTTTGATAGGCTTGGCATCTATGTGCACGACCAGGTTGTGGATGACCAAATTCGGATCTAGGTCAGGCATGTCTTGGTAAGACCATGCAAACACATCAATGAACTCTCACAACAACATATTGAACGTCTTTTGTTCTCTAGCTGAGAGTGATGCCCCCAATTTTACTATCTTGGGATCTTCGTCAGTACCAATGTTGACATCAATGGTTTCTTCAACTAACAATTTTGATAAATCCTCCGTACACGTAGGATCGGGAGGTAGGTTGAGATCTTCATCTAAGGATGTCTCTACGAGATTTTCATCCTTGGCGTGGTGACTTTTTTTATCCTTTGATTTTCTTATTTATTTGTTAGCCAGTTCCTTAAAGAGGTTTTCACTGTGTGACTTGGACTTTGATTTTTGCCGAGGATTTTCTTTAGAACTCTTTCCCTCACTTTTCTTTAAATTTTGCTGACCACGAAGTTCAGCCACCTCGCTGAAGTAGGTGTAGGTGTCTAAGTCAATAAAGAAACCCTTCTTGTGATATCCAATGGGAATTTTACCCCTTATGCCCATGAACTCTGCAATAGCCTCATTATTCTCTAATAAATATAGTAGCACATGACGTTGTTGCTCCCTTTCAACAAGGGAGGGGTACAAAAGGTCAAGGGTCGGTTCGGTGAGGGTTATGGTCTGGAAAACATTGTTCATGAAAAGGATCGTGGAGGCCAGATCCTCATATAGGCTATAGTGGGAATCTGTATCGCTATCTAGGTAATCAGAGTTGTCTTCATGCTCAGAACAAGTGACATCTTGATCATTGGGGTGTGCTCCATAAGGGCGAATCCCAATGCCATATATTTTTGTTTTGAAATGTGGAAGAGGGATTGGTTCTCTTTGTCCTTTTTCATTCCTCCCACATCCTAGGCCTTTGTAGCCCATGGAGTACATCATTCTGCTAGATTTTTCATATTCTGGGGTTTGATAACAAGATGGCTGAGTTTCCTCAGGGACCCAAGTAGTAGGTGGATCAAGTAATTTGTTCTCAGCTAATAAGCCTCCAGGTAGGAACGACCCAATAGTGTGTTTCTCTCTAGGTTTGTTGAAGCGGTAGTTGGGTCGACCTCTAGTCTTGGGTGACAAGGAGAGGTCAGAAACCAAGAGTGCTTATTGTACATTATACTCCCCACAGCCATATTCCAGAATTTTCATCTCCCATGAATCAAATGGAGATGTGGAAGTGGATGCCCCATGAGCGCAAGACCTAAGAGAATCTGAATCTAGCCAGGATTCCATAGCCTTAGACTGAAAAGGAATGGCCATATCTGCAGAGGGACATGCATATGTAACATTTCATGCAAAGCTATTGAGAGCTCTACAATGAGCAAAGGGATCTGAGTCTCCTAGTATTGTTACCGTATGTCCCTCATGCTTTAGCTTGATGCATTGATGAAATGTTGATGGCACAACCTGCATGTCATGGATCCATTGTTGGCCTAGAAGCATATTATATGGAAGTTCCAAGTCTAGGATGTGAAACTTTGTCTGATGGCACGTAGGGCCCACCTCCATGGGCAGCGTAATGGTGCCTACTGACTCTCTTTTAGCGTTGTTGTATGTGGTGATAGTGATGATATGAGACTCAATATCTATCTCCGTATGTCCCAATTGTTTGAATACTTTAAGCATGCAGATGTTCAATCCAGATCCGTTATCCACAAGCACCCATTTGATTTTACTGCAGGTGACAACTACTTCAATGTATAAGGGAATATTATGTTTAGGATTCTCAGTAGGTACCTCCCTATGGTTAAAAGTGAGATGCTCACTTGGTGCAATATTTTCCACCGTGGCTTGAAGGTACGTAGGATCAAATCCTAAAGGCACTCCCGACCCCTGAAGAGTTTGATACAAAATTTCCTTATGTACATTGGATATCTTGAGAAGATCTAAGATCGAGATCTTAGTAGTTGTCCTCTCAAGTTGTTCTAAAAGGTTATATTTACCAGCTTACGGGGTCAACAGAGAGGGTTCTGGAATCACAAGGTGGGCACGCCTTGTTACCGCAGCACATTCATTTACCTTGATCCGGATGGTATTGACATAGTCAGTAGGGGAGTGAATACATCCGATAAGTGAATCGTAATGATTGTTATCTCTTTTGGTATACAAGTAATTTGTGGCTTTATAGGTTTGGGATGAGTCTCCCAGATCTGGCTTTGTCTTTTCTGACTTATCATGCTTAGGGAATGGTTCCTTATAAATCCCAATTTTTTCGTTAGGTGTTTACGTTTTTCCAGAGTTATCCACCTCTATCTCCCCATTATCAATGAGGTCCTAAATATAGTGGTGAATCCACAGACATTTGTCTGTCTTATGACCTTTAACGCGATGCATTTCACAGTATTCATGCTCCTTATAACATGAAGGTTTAGGAGCATTGTCATCAAATGGTTGCTTGTAGGATAGGTCATCATGTGGGCCGCATCCAACTATTTTAGTATGACGGACAACGGTTCATTGAGGGAGGTGAATGTTCATCACTTTGGTGTTGGTTGAATTGGGCCCTTGGTCAGTTTAAAAGGATGACTGGTTTGGACCGTTTGAACACGTTTAGAATCAGTGATTACGTCTCCCACCATGTTTTTGTTTTTGTTAAAGATCTTTGGCTTTTTAGTGGGTTTGACACTTTGGTTGTCTTTAGATTGGGTTTTGAGGGCGCCTTTGGCAATGAGAGCCTTTTATATTTGAATCCCTTTCTCGATAACCTCCTCAAAGGTGTGGACACAATGCATTTGGAGATGGAAAGCTATATCTGGGTTGAGATTAGGGACAAAAATACTGACCAACTACTTCTCATGGAAAGCGCAAGGGTAGCGACTAGCTATCCCTCTCCATCATTAGAGGAAGCTAGCGAAGGTCTCATTTGGGTGTTTTTTTGCACCGCACAAGTCTGCCATGGTGACATCACTCTCTATGTTATACGAGAAATGACACATGAATCTTTCTGCCAATTCTGGCCAGGTGAAAATTGATCCTCGTGGTAAGCATGTAAACCATTCCAATGCTTGACCTCCGAGACTCTTAGGAAAAAGTCTGATGAGGTAATTATCACTATAAAACACCTCCTGACATGACATGTAGAAATATTTAACATGATCCCTTGGGTCTCCCTTTCCTTTGTATTTTTCAAACTTTGGCATATCAAATTTCTTTGGAAAGGGTTGAAGGGTCATTGTCTTGTCAAAAGGATAGGGGCATAGTTCTTCATATTGGTATTTCCTAATACTCCCTATATTGCTTTCTTATATGCTCACAAGCATTGTTTCATAGATTGCACTTCTTGTGCGAGCAATTGTTCTCTAGTGGGAGAAGCGGGGACGTGTACACGATGATACCTCATGTCTTCTTCTCCTTTGTTTTCTTGATGGAGTTCGTGGATCCTAAACTTAGGCCTTGACTTTTGAACGTTCTTGTTTGTGTCTTTCTGTACCTAGAAAGTAAGCAAAGCTAGTTTTTGGCTTAGGTTACTGAGTTGTTGTTGGATTTTGACTTGATTTGTGTCTTCCTCTTCGTATTGTGGAGGTTCTTCCCTTGTCTCATGTTCTATCTTATTTCTTTGTGGCACTTTGATGAGGGGTATTCTATGCCCTACCACTTTATCATTTTTTACGTAAGAAGTGGAAGCATGCCTGCCTATTAAAATATCTTCCATATTGATAAGGGGGCATTCTTCCTTAGTAGTGTCATTTGTAGGTAATGTTGGTTCATTCTCGGTGGGAAATTTGACCCCTAATTCCACGACGTATGCCAAAAATCTATCTTTTTTTCTAAGGAGAAACTCATCTAGTAGAGTGGGGTCAAAATCCAAGTCTACGTGTTGTGATTCTAATTCATTTCCACTATGATCGACCATCTTTTCGGTTTCCTTTTCTACAGAAAATAGTGTCCCTAATTCATGTCCAATGAAGGGGTTTGACCCTTGTTTGTTAGAGGTCTCCAAAGCGTGCACTTGTTGTTCCTCAAATGTCTATTTCTTCAACCCTAGACGTGTTTTGGGAGCCATGTTTTCATGATAGTTTCACTAGGGTGAGTTGTAGATATGTGCAAAGCTTAGTGATTACCCCTAAGTGAAATGCAAAATGAAATTGCTAAGAGTATGAATATGTGAACAATGTGAGAATACCAACATGATAGAGTGATAAATCACCCGTGATACAAGCATTTGGTATTAAAAATTGATCAAAGGAAGTACTTCCTAGACTACATTTCAATAAGTAGTTTGCGTTGCAAGATGATCAACAAGATGTTTTCACTTATGCCAAGTTCAAGGAAATGAAAAAAACGTAAGTAAATTAAAGAAGTCAATGTGATCTCCCAATCAAGATATACAATGAGAGAGATCAAACTTGATTAAGACCTATATATCTCAAAAATTACCAATTACAATTCGTGAATGACACAACAATATCACCAAGATATGTTAACCCACTTTGCTAGAAAGTGAAGTATTGATATCGAGGTGTTATTGATATAACATGCACAACTAGTAACTCCTAGCACTCTTTGAAATAAAGGTAATAATAGAAACAAACTAAAAATATCAAAGTATAGCTAGGAATAGTTAAAAATGTGTGCAGCGTAACCATACAATATAGGTATTTATGACAAGTTAATAAGAAACAAGACATAAATATCGAAATTGTAATGATACGTGACAAACAAGCTAACTCCTCTTATGGAATTTTGTGGTGATGAACCACGCATAACTACAATGACAATCTTGACGTGGGTATCATGATCACAATGGCTACCAAATGACGTGAAAATACCTCTACTCAGTTTAGACATTTATGTAACCCAACCACAAACATGGATGGGCGTAAATAGACATAAAAGTGAGAGAAATAGCTGAATGGCAACACAAAGGTAAGTACACCTCTTTTGATTAACAAAGTTTCAAAAGAATATGAAGGAAATAAATCAAGAAAAATGATGAAAAATGCTAGCCTCACTTCAGCAGAGTTTCACCTCGCCCTAAGGCAAGTAAAAACTAGGTGAAATTAATACGTCACACGTTTCTCAAAAAGAAGGTTCACAACTCAAAACTATTTTAAAATGGTCAAAGTGGGCTCCTAGCTAAATTATATTCTCCTAGGTGGTTCTCTCACCCTAGGTGTTACAAAGTTGCCACGAGCGAGTGCGATTTACCCAAAAAGTCACACTGACTAGTTTGGGAGTGTCTCGGCTTTACTTTACCCCCTTTAAGAATAGTAGACAACTAGTGCATCTACGTGCACTATCACTGGGGTCGCCACAACGGACAACCTGTAACGTTATCTTACAAAGGAATCACTAGTCAAGTAGGTAGTGCGAAGCACTTCCCGTTTCGTCCACAAGGTTCCCTCTTGCGTGGACTACTTTGGGGTTCTTGGAACCACCTCCATTGTTTTAGCTTAAGGAGTTATGCCAAAGGGGTTATGTTCCAGTTGAGTGGAGAGGGATGTACCCTTTTTCGAAACCCGCAATACAATGTTTTGAATATGTTGTTCTTTTTATCTTGTTTAATTAGGTGTGGTTTGCTTGAACACCTTTTGGCAACTTGTATAACAACTGTATTAGTAGTTTTTGATTTTTTTTTATTCCTCCTTTCTTTGACAAACGTTTTTAGGTCTTGCACTCAAGCGTTAGTAGTTCTCCAAGAAAATTACATTATTTAAAAGAGGATTAAGAGTTGCTTTTAATTCTCAAGCTCATCCAAGGATGCAAGAGAAGAGCATACACAACAAATAATCCAACTAAAAAGTAAATAAAATCTTTTCAATCAATGAACCATACAAAATTCTTGATAAATGTTCATTCCCCTAAACCAAAAGTGAAAGATGAAGTTTCCAATTTACCAAATGTTATAAAATGAAGACTAAAGTTGTTTTTAATTCTCAAGATCACCCTAAGGTGCAAGAGAAGAGCATACACAAAATTTATCCCAACTATATAGAAATGGAAAACTTCAAATCAAAGGACTATTGAAAAATACTTTGTAAAAGGTTCATTCCCTTAAACCAAAAGTGAAAGATGAAGTTTCCAATTTACCAAATGTTATAAAATGAAGACTAAAGTTTCTTTTGATTCTCAAGATCACCCTAAGGTGGAAAATAAGAGCATACACAAAATTAATCCCAATTATATAGAAATAGAAAACTTCAAATCAAAGGACCATTGAAAAATGCTTTGTAAAAGATTCATTCCCTTAAGCAAAATGAATAATCAAATTTCCAAGTTTAATCCCAATGTTAAAAATATATGAATCAAAGTTGTTTTTGATTCTCAAGATAACCAAAAGGTGCAAGAGAAAAGCATAAAAATTATTTGGTCTAAATCGAGGAATCATGGAAATACAACATTCATAAAAATATTAGACATCTTAGAAAATGACGAGTTTTAAACTAACAGAAAAACCTATATTTTTTGTAAGTATAAATACTGAATTTATATCTTCATTGCATAGTTAACTTCAATACCTTTCCAACGCAAAAAAAATAGAGTCATTTTGAGTTCGGGAGCAAAAGTTATGGCCTTCGGAAGATGGGTTACGCATATGCTCTTATGCTCACGGGTATGCACTTGACATGCACTCAAAAAATGTCAAAAAAAACATCTCTTAATCTGCAAAATGGGCAAATTTTTCCAACCAAGATTCAATTTTGACAACAACCCATCACATTGATATATGAATAGAAGACTCAATGCTATCAAACATTAACATACATGCTCAAGAATTTAAACTTTTTAAGAAATTGACAAAACTAACATGTAGAATGATGAAAAAGTAAGCTTTAAAAATGAAAACATGATGAAATCTTGAATTTTTCTCACCAAGATTAAATTTTTACCACAACCCACCACATTAATATGTAAATAGAATACTCAACCCTATTAAACACTAACCTACATGCTCAAGAATTTAAAATTTTCAAGAAATTGACAAAACTAGTATGTAGAATGTTGAAAAAGTAAGCTCTAAAAATGAAAACATGGAGAAATCCAGAAATTTTCCCATCAATTCAAAATTTGACAGCACTTCACCTCCTTTATATCTACAAGGAAAACTCAAGACATGCAAACTCAACAAAACAAGTTAGATCAACATGTGTAAAAGAGGGTTAGTAACCAAAAATGAAACTTAACTACAAAAACTTGAAATTAAGTGCAAAGGACAATGGAGTAAGTCCCACCGGGCATGCCAAATGTGTGCATGTATACTTTTCTTAATGCTAAATCAAATGAAGAAAGAAGCACCACCTAAAATAGTTCTACAATTTAGCTAAAACAAAGCATTAAAACCATCAAGATAGAGAACTAATCAATATCTAAACTAACATTATAACTTTGAAAATATGAGATCAAAACTATGCATGCTATTTTAACATCTTTACTCTCCTAGATTACCAACAAAATGCATGGACCTATTTAGCTCCAATGGCAATCAACAATTGCTTTGTTTCATCCTTAAAGAATGCAAGAATAGGAAGCTTAGCTCTTAACAATGGTGACCTCTCAAGAAAAAAAAAGGAAAGCTCTTAGTCTCTTTGCTATATGCTTTGCATTTGCTCTCTTAAGAAGTTTAGGTGTAAGTAAAAAGGTAGGCGGAGGGCTCTTTATATAGCCTAAAGGATAACAGATTCAAAACATTCTCATGAATGTGGGATAAAGGTAAAACATGATTAGGAATGGATAAGGTTGCTTTATTAAAGGTAACCTTACTTTATAAGGGTTTAATACATGTTTAGAAAGTCATGGGAGTTGGGGGGTATTTTAATTAATCAAAGGTGATTAATTAATATGTAGGTGTAATCTTATAGAATCCATTTAGAAGAATATTAGTGCAATTCAAGCTATTAGAAAGGGATTAAATCAATTTAATATCGATTTACTAGTTTAAATGAAGGGGAAGACTAATTAATTAATAATAATAAATTAATCAAGATAGAGGAAGTGATAATTAACGAAAGGTCGTTAATTAAGATGTATTTGTTAGATAGGCAACTTAATTAATTAGCTTAGTGTAATTAATTAATGATGATATAAGGGAAAATGAGTGTTTTTGACGATATCTCATCGATTTGCGACAAAGGGGATAATTATCGCAATTTAAGTATTTAAATTGCTTGGGTGTAATTATAGGTGTCTACACAAATCACTCCTCTGGATCCAGTTCCTTTGGTAATACGCAGTTTTTTCAAGTGCCCGAGCAATTCCAACTTCAAAATATCAACCTTTACATTCCTTGGATTCACAAATTTAGCTCTACATAATTCAATTGCACTTTGCAAATAAAAATGACAAGGAATTTCCTCAAAAAATGATGAAAAATGATGCATATTCACATCTCCAGAAAACTTGGAGCATTAATGGTGGAAAAACCAGATGCAATGCACAACTGTTGATTCTTCCCTTTTACAACTTTAAATTAGAGCCATCCACGTGGAAATATTTGAGCTGAAATGGGCCTAGGGGCACTTTTTTGCATTTTATAACTTTTGGAAAAAATGTGTAATTTTAACATTTTTCCCCACCCCTCCGCCTTTGAAAAAAGGGTTCGACACGTGGCTTAACTTAGGCTTCAACGAATTCGCGGCTTAATTCTGCAACTTTACCTCTTTTTACAAAAAGGAAAAATTTCCAAATTTGCTTCAACACTCGGCACTCCCACTTTTAGCTTTTGATGTGGGTCCCAGTGAAATCATGATTACATATTATACTTTATACTTCATTTCACAAAAACCAAAATGTCCAAATTTTCTCCGACGGCCCCCACCTCCACTTTGAATTTTCAACTGGCTTTAACTGCTCTCTAGTGGGGCCGCACTTAACTTTTATACTTTATTCATTTTTCATTATAAAGAAAAATGTTGCAAAAACCTCTGGCAGCCTGCCTTCCCACCATTGAATTTTCAACATAACTCAAACAAGGCATTAATTGATCTTCATTGGAGTCATGGCCCATTTCAAAACTTTAACTCCTTTTTACAAAAAGGAAAAAACTTCAAACTGCTTCCCTCATCCGCTTCCCTTCCTTTTGACTTTTCAAACTACCACATGTCCTTCTCTGGTCCCCAACGGAGTTGCGATTCACATTAAAAATTTACTCCTTTTACAAAAAATAAAGCTAAAAAATTCAAAGGAACCCAATGATCCTCCATTCCATTTTGATTTAGAAGTGGCCATGTGTCCTATTGCAGGCCTTAGGCATTTATTTTTATTTTTACTCTTTTTTCCATAACGCCTTAAAGCACAAAAAACCCTGCTTTCCCACTACTCAATTTATGACACGTGTACACCCTCGGGCAAAATATAAGAAATTTTCTTTGCCACTTCAATTTTGAATGGCCAATAAGAACTCGATGGAGCCACGGAACAAATTTAACCCTTTTACAAATATAACCCAAAGTGACAAGTTCACCGATTAGATCTGCCGAGCCTCAGCCAATCAAAGGAGACCACGTACCCACGAATGTTGAGATATAATATGACGGGGAAAACACACCCGTTAAAAAGTAAAATGCAGGGGAACCACCAATTGCACCTAGAATTGAAATTTTTCTCCAAGGATGGAGAAATTACAAGTAATTCAAGGCCAAACATGATTCACAACCATAGAGAAGGATGTTCAATGGCATACAAATGCAGAAGAAGATCTTCATGCATCCATTCAGGAGATATAAAATATTTTAGATCACACAGATTGAATATATTTTTGATCAAATTAGGGCAAGATCAAATCGAGCACCAACACCTTTGATAGCTAGTTCAAGACACATTATCTTGCCAGTTTACAGAAAATTATTGATGCCTTCACCTCTTATGAGGAGGAAAGTTTTGAAGATATTTATGAGGGATCTTTGAAAAGATGGGATTTTATCATGATTGCATTGAGAAGAAGGGAAGTGATATCTCCCACAAATTTAATGTGGAGTCTGGAAAGATCAAAATATTTATGCACACTAATTCCTCAAATCAATGAAAAGCACATGGGCATATAAATGGGAATGAGAATGAGATTTTTCTCTGAACTGGAAGAGCTCCTTACTCAGGACGGTTAGGGGAAAGCGCATGAGAATGAGGACCCCTCTCCTTCTCACCCCCATGTCTACATGGAAAAACAGAGAGCCTCAAGATCCCAATCAATTTGAGGAATGACAGAGGAAATTAGAAGCAAAATCAGGTTATAGTACTTCTGAACTAAAACATTGGGATATTTAGTTTCAACCATTTGACCCGAGCAGTCAATTGGAATGTAGAATCCAAAACCCCATATTTGAAGAGTAAATTTTTTTAAAGGGACTTACAAACAAGTAAGTATAGGGGAGATGATAATGCCAAAATATGTCTCGCTAATGTGCAATAAATGATCTTATTTTACTCTCCTTTTTATCAAGTTTGACTACATTTTGTGACTTTTTTTTGATCTAATATAAGTTAGGATGTAATTTTCCATATTTTTTTGAAAGTACTTATAAATTTTAAAAACTCTATGATTCCTAACAAAGTGTGTGGAAATTCAGTTTTTGCAATAAAACAGGTCAGAATCAGTCAGAAGAATGAAGTATGAAGTGATAAACATGTTTTTGGGAGCAGTGGCTTCAATACGGCTTAGTTCCTGAACTTCCAGACTTAGTTCTGGAACTCCATCACGCAGTTATGAGATCTATCACTTAGCTTAGGAACGTTTGGACTTAGTTCCAGATCTTCAGTACTTAGTTCCAGAACTCTAGTACTCAGTGCCATAAATCTAGTACTTAGTTTCCTAACTCATGCGTTTAGCTTCGGAACCTTCACGGTTAGATCTGGAATGGTCCCCTTAAGTTTTGAAACTTCTCCAAAGTTCCAGAATCAATGGGAATTTGTTTATTCTGATGACATCTGATGATTAAACAATCAAAGAGCCTTTCAATTAGGAGCATATCATAAGATTTTTGATTCATCATACTCGAAGATCTAGGGATAAATTATCCTATAGTTGTACATCCAGCCAGGTTCCAAATTCAACATCTATTTTGGGCACTATTCAGTTCCATCTGAATCCATAGGAAATCTATGGCCATAAATGCATATTGGCATGAAATATATATATATATATATATATATATATATATACACACATACACACACACATACATGCAGAGAAATTTATTATATATAGATACACACAGACATATATACATAGAGACAGATATAGAGATGTAGAGAGATATAGTAAGTTTTGGTAATGCAGAACATTTCGGCAATAAAATAGCCATTTCGTTTTGAGAAAATATTAAGTTTTCAAATCTTGATTCAAGGTGGAGTAAGGTCCCACTCCTCCAAGAACCAGGATCCTTATTTTATTGGTATTTATTTCTAAAGTAAATCATGTAGATCTATAGATGTTTTTAATTCTGTAAGTTGAACTATAGCGTATACTTGTTCCTACAGGTGTTGTAGACTAGATTATTATTTCCCTACAAACATTTTTACAACACTTTCAAACTAAGTGTTTAGTTCTAGAAATCTATTTACTTCTGAATGAGTGTATATTTCCAGAAGTTTACTCCAACAATGAGTGTTTATTTAAGCAAGTTTCTTGTAGCATAGATATAATAAGGCCTTGGCCATGGAACTCTAAAGACACTATAAAAACCCCAGAAAATAGAATACGAACCTACAGTCAATTACTAAATGGATAGGATACTTCTTTTTGCATATAGCTTCATACACACCCTTGGTTTGAATATGACATCAACAAAGATTTGATTAAATGAATGGAATAATGACACCCATCAGGTAGGGTCTATACCGTTGCATTTTATATTACATGTTGTGTGTTGTTTTGTAAAATGAATGAATGTATGTTTTTATTTTGGATTTAGGGTTGTATGACCTTAGAGATAGTGTGGGAAAAGTAAAATGGGGATTGTTGAGGGAGGGATAAGAGTTTTGTATGTGTATTTTGAGGGAGTTTGGGTTGGGTGTTCCACCTTGTGAAGATAAAGGATATTTCTTGCTTATCTTTGTATGTTCTACATGAGGGAGTTATAAGAGATTGAGGGAAGGATAAGATCATTTTTTGGGTGGATGGAGATTTTTAAGGTTTCAAGGTGGAAACTTAACTCATTGGGAGGTATAAGGTTTTTCCCATATTTCTCTTCTCCTTTGGCTTAGCTTGTAAGCCTATGTGTTGGAAAGTTGTGTATACATACTTGTATTGTTATTTTGCTTGTATATGTTGCAAGTTTTGTTGGTATTAATGTATGTATTGTTGAATCCTTTTTAAATTTTCCATGGTTGTAAAAATTCCATATTTCTCCTCTCTTGGGGCTCGAGAGACAACGAGAAGGTTGGGATATGAGTATTTTTTATACTCCCTTCCTTGTTGTTTTGATTTGGTGACGAAGAAAAGTTTTGGACTTGCAATTAGTTCTTTGATTGAAGACTTATGTGTTTGAGGAAAAAAAAGAGGATATGGTTGTAAATTTTATCATGTTGTCTCCACCATTGAGTGGAGGGATTTTGTATACTTGTATTTTTAATTGAGTTTCTTGTAAATGGATTATAAAACCATATATTTTAATGGATGAAAGAAGGAATCTTGTAACATGTATTTTAGTGGAAATGTAATTCATTCAAATCTGGAATTAAATCTAAAAAGTTTTCATCTTGAAACTAGTTTTCTTGAAATTGGAAATACTTGAAAACATATGCTTGTAATTTTTCTCATTATTGTTCATAAAAGAAAAGGAAATTATATAGGTAGTTGATGGTTAAATTTATTCCTTTCATTTTAAATAGATGGATTGTGGCAGAAATGTTTCCTTGTTGAATTTTAAACAATATTATTAAGGAAAATGTGTATATTTAGTTCTCTTAATCAAGAATGAAGTTTTTTGATTTCCCTTGTGTATTGTTTTAAGAAACAGTAAGTTAGAACTTTGTTTATGGATACAAATATATATTACAATATATATATATATTCATTTATAAAACATTATATTTTCACATTGACCAATGCTGCTTGGTCAACCGGCGTCGGCAGCTTTAAAACTAACATCAATTAATGAAACCTGTTTACAGTTTCATGTTTTTGAATTCTAAATTTAGTTGCATTAACGATACTTCAAAAACATAAATAAATGAGACTGTAGCATCTGTGACATTGGATAAAAATAAATACAGATATATAGATATATATAATACATATATATATACACACATATATATTCATATATATTTACATACATACATACATATATATATACATACATACATATATATACATATACATATATATAAGGCACCCGATTTACAAAAACCGGTGTCGGTAGTGTAACCAATGTCGGTAGCGGAAAAATAACTACCACCGGTTAAATGAGAGACATTGCTAACCTATGTGTGAACCTTTGTTGAAATTAAATGTGATTTTCAATCCAAACCAGTATCTTGAATGAATATTAATAAACCAGTATCTGTTTATTAATATTCATATAAACAGATATGTGTGAACCTTTGTTGAAAGAAAATGTGATTTTAAATCCAAACCAGTATCTATTTATATATGAAAATACATCTCACATGGGGGAGGTTAAGGGGAAGTAAAATGTGGTAGCAAATGCCTTCAGTTGACAGAGGAACCTTGTCATGGCTACATCAGTGGGAACAAATTTGAGGACCAAGATCTTGCAACAACTTCATCACGATAGGTTCTATCTTTCAGCCAGAGAATAGATTTAGTCACAGAGACCCCTTAAGGGGAATTTTGAGGGAATTTCATTAGAGTCAAATGGGCTTATTCGACACAGGGATCAGATTTATGTACCTAGAGTTGGAGGTTTTTGGCAGGACATATTAGTAGAGGCTCATCGTGCACCTTATTAAGCCCATTGAGAGGTGAAGAAGATGCACGCTACATTGAGATATCTATATCATTGGAGAGGAATTTGGAGCGATATATCCTTCTGTATGTCTCGGTGTTTGGAGTGTCAGAAGGTGAAGGTCGAGTATTAGCATCCAGCTAGCCTTCTTTACCCTCATGCTATACCGGAGTGGAAATGGGACATAATTTCCATGGATTTCATAGTGTGGATACCTACGTCGAGATATCACCATGACGCAATCATGGTCATAGTGGATAGATTGATGAAAGTGGATCATTTTTCTCTAGTGAATACCACCTATACAGCTAGTACACTGGCTTGAGTTTACTTGGATGAGATAGTTAGAATTCAAGGGATCCCACAAAATCTTATCTTTTACCGCAATCCTTTGTACACCTCACATTTTTGGACCACCATTTATTTTTCTCTTGGGAAAAAGATAAATTTCAGTACAACTTATCACCTGGAGAAAAATAGTCAACTAGAGCAAGTGAACTAGATACTTGAGGATATGCTTCGCATGTACCTTATGGATCATCATTTGCATTGGGAGGAGTATATATATCTAGTAGAGTTTGTATAAAACAACATTTTCTAGAGTTCCATCGACATGGCACCATTCTAGGCCTTCTACAACAGAGAGTGTAGGAATCATTTGCATTGTGGCAGGTTAAAGGATAGGGTATTTCTTGGACCAACAGTTTACTTTGATCAGGTAGACGTTTTAGGAGGCACAGGATAGGCAGAAGTAGTATGCAGAAAAGAGGATATTTGACCACAGTTATGAGGTGGGATCAAAGGTGTTCCTGAGACTCAGACCTCTTAAAATTCCCATCCGCTATTGAAAAGGCTCTGAGCTAGCTCCAAGATTTATGGGTCCATTTGAGATCTTGGAGTGGATCGGTCCCATAGCCTACCGCTTAGCCTTTCGACACAACATGTCTCGCATCCATAATGTTTTCCATGTTTTTGTATTACGGACATACATTCTAGATCCTTCTAATGTATTGGAATTGATTTCTTTACATGCACAGGAGAAGGGCCAAGTGACTATGGAGCCCGTTTGCATCATAGAGTGCAGTACCTTAGGCCTTCGAGGGTGTCAGATTGATAAGGTACGTGTCCCATGGGATCGTTACGATGAGACATCAGCTACTTGGTAGGATGCCATTTTTCTATGAACCTAGCTCCCACTCTTGTTCTAATGACTTCTAAGGGGAAGTCAAGTCTAAGGTGAGGGAGATGTAATGCCCACTCCTCTTCGACACTTATTATACTATGATTTTGATTATTTTTTATTAGAGACATGGACATTATTATTATGTTTTGGTTAGCATGTTGATAGACAATATGGAAATTTTTTGATATTGATATGTTGTGACTCATATTGTGGATTATATGGACTCCTAGAGGCATGGATAGATATTTCAGTACTGATGATGATCTAGTGTTGTTACTTTATATATACTGACACTTTGGATTCTTGATGTATTGATTAAGTTTATATGATTGGTCTAGTCTTGTGATATCATTGATGTTGGTGAAAATGGTAGAATTGGGTTATCTATAAATTGTAAATATTTGATAGAATTGTTTAACCTTGATGATGGTTTAGCTATGTTATATGATGATATAAATTGATAGATATATATGTATTCTATTTTTCGATATATGCTAAGAATTATATGATGAATGCTTTATATGCATATTATTTCCATGACATATTGATGTGCCTTTAAGGATGAAGGTGTATTGTTTTGATTGTTACATGGAATTATATCACAACAAACAAGAAGGGACTAGGAGACTAACCATGGAGGAATATAAAATGTTTGCAACAAGGTCACCTTGACAACTTCATGTCTGTGTGTATTGTTGTGTTATTATTTAATTTGATAGGAGGTCCCCATGGGGGGGTGACCTCATATTTGACCATGGCTTTGTGTGCTTCTTTACCCTATTTTATTTTATTTATTTATTTTGTATGTGATTTCTTTATTATAATGTATTCTCACTTTATTATTGCCTTAGTAATGTGTTATTTTTTAGTTAATTAATCATGTTGATTACACTAAATATGGATGTGGCCAAGTCAGAATTTAATGTGGTAGATAGTCCTTATTATCTTATTGATTTAGATTGATTTTATTTGATTTTGAGTTGTGTACTCAACCCCATCCTTCAAATCTCGAATTTAGGCTTGGACCTCACTTTTGGAGGCTTGTGGAAAAAGTTAAACTTGTCACATAATTCTTAAACTCACCCACCAGTCATACCTATGAAGTGAGGTGTAAAAATTATCCCTCATTATGTGTTTTTGGAGGAAAAAGAGGTAATTAAATGCACTTTCTTACAATCCTCTTAATTATGTCCTTGGAAGTATGGAGTATAGGTTTGTGTAGTGCCCACTCCTCTTCGAAATTGATATTATAGTGCTTATTCTTACTTTGGATTGGATTTATAGACATTGTTATCATATTTTATACATTTATAGATGGACATTGTTATATTTGATTAGCTTATTTGATAGAAACTATGGATTTTTAGACTTATGACATGATTTATAGGATGGATTATATCCATGGATGGACATATCAGTATTTCATGATCTGGAGCTACTACTATATTAACACATTAGATTTGATATATAGATGTTGCTAGATAATTTAGTTGGTTTTGTGATATTATTGCTAATTGATAAATTGATAAAATCAAAATTATTAGAATTGTGAACAATTGGTGAATTGCTTAATTTTAGCGATGTTTTAGTTATGATATTTATGGTGTGAATTGAGTTTTACATGTGTTCATTTTATTATCTCGATGTCGTTAATATGGACACGAGGCTAGAAAGGTATTTTTTAAATTTTTGCAGGCATTTCGAACACAACAAACAAAAGGGGGTAGAAGACCAAAAGTGAAGGAATTTGGGGTATTGGCAAGAGGTCACCTTGAAAACTAGTGTAAATGTATGATGTTATTGTTATTAAGAGGTACCAATTGGGAGTGGCCTCAAATGTGACCTTAGGAAGGTTGTGGCTTTCCCTTTTTTGTTTTTATTTATTTGTGAGTAATTGTATTTTTGTTAGTATGGTGAGTCACTTTTATTATTGAAGTTAAGTACTACTTTTAAGTTAATTAGACTTAATTAATTAGTATAATTTAGGATGTGACAAAAGGGCGTAATTAATGTGAGTTAGTAGTCTTGGTTTGTGTTGTATTTGAAATAATTGAATTAACTTTGAGTGTTGTGCATTCAACCTTGCATGCGAATTTCGGATTTTGACTTTCAAGCCAATTTTGGAGTCTTCTGGGACAAGTTAATATTTTCTCACACCTCTTATATTAACCCACCCTATATACCTATGAGGTGAGGTGATTATTTTAGTCCTTTTTGTGTGTTTTAATGGAGAAAAAGAACAATTATTTGTACCTTTCTTACAAGAGTCTTTAATTGTGTCATTTAGGGGTGTGGGTTGGGTTTGATTGTGTAAGAGGGTTTTCATTCCCTCAACTACAAATTTATTGTTCTTTGGAGGTTTGGTTTGACCTTCTAATGTGGAATGGAGAAGAAATGACGTGGCATCCTACATGGATCCACATCACCCCTCTCTCCTCTCTTTTATATTTATTCTAATTTGTTTGAGGATTTAGGGGTTACTTGTTTTATTTTGAGACTTTTGCATTTCGATGATCTTTCTTTGAGAGTGTTGTTTGGATCTTCGAGTTGGATTGTGGTTTCTTGGAATTTGGAAAAAAGGATTGGAACTTGCTTGTGGATTGAAAACTCTTGTAATGTCAAGGTAGAGTCTTCACCCATGTTTTCTTTTGCTAATTTTTTGTGCATAATTTTGTGAATGAATTGTTGTTGCATGTGTGTTTATGGGAAGTAAAATGGGCCTTAGGTTGTGTAGGAGAAAATAGAAAGGGGGATATTTTGGAAGGAGGCATAAGATTTTATTGATTATTTTAGGAGGGAGTTGGTTGGGGCTCCCCACCTTGTGATAATTTAAATTTGTGATTATCTTGTTGACTATTGTGGGAGGCATAAGAGTTGTTTTTCTTCGAGGCATAAGAGTTGTTTTTCATTGAGGGAGGTGTTGGTGCCCATTTTTATCTTACACCATTTTTCCCTAGTTTTCCCTTTGATATGTGTTTTCTGAAATGTTTTACCTCTTGAAATGGATAATGAGAAGTTTTATCTCCATTTTTTTATGCCTTCAATTGTTGCAAAACTATTTGTCATGCCCTATTTTGAAGAAATCTCCAAGTTTGCCTAAATTTTGACCTAAATTTCTTCATTCTGCACAATTCTGTCATTTTTCTTCCATTTCCCGATCATGGATGCTAAAAAATTATCAATTTGGACTTGTATGCATTCGAATATCCATCCCCATGGTCAAAAAATGCTTGGAGCCTAGTTTTGTTTCCAAAGTTTTCCATCCTTAGTGAAAAAATTAGATTCTTGGCATGATTGGTGAATTTCTATGTTTTTGACGATTTGACGGGCGTATTTTGCCCGTGAAATTATTCGTGAGCACTCGATGGTTACGTGGCATATTTTGGTTGGTCAAGGGATGGAGGGTAAATGTTTTAACTTATTACTTTTTCCTTTTTTGGCAAAATGGAAAATTTGGTTTCATACCTCCACTCGTTTCTGATTGGTTCTTCTGGTGCTTACGTGGCTTCTTCTAATTGGCTAGGGCATGACGGATTTGTTTTGAGAACTTATTCATTTTGGCTACTTCTGAATAAAGTTTGAACTTGCCCCGTTGCCCCGCCAAGTTATGATTGGCTAAAATTCAAGTAGCGGAGAAAATTTCTTATTTTTTCCCAAAAATATACATGTGTCACATATCAAGCAATTGTGGGATGGTGTGTCTCTTTTGTGCTCTAAGACATTTTGGAAAAAAGAATTAAAGTGAGAAAAAAGTCCTAAAGCCCACGGGATGACACATGGCAGCTTCTGAATAAAAGATGGAATTGTGGGTTGTCGGGTTACTTTAAAGTTTTTTGGCTTTGTTTTGGGAAAGTGATAAAGTTTTAAAGTTAACCGTAGATCTGCAGGGATCTAGAGGTGGACATGTGTTGTGTTTACATCAAAAGTGGGAGGGAAGGCTAGCAAAGGAATTAATTTTTTGTTTCCTTTTTTGTTGAAATGGAGAAAAAGTTGTAGAAAATCCCGCATTTCTGCAAGGGAAAAAAATCATGTTAGGGTCAACTTGTAAGAATGGAGAAATGGAGGTTCATGGTTGTTTAAGGTTTTTTTTCCTTTTTAGGGGAAAATTTAAAAAATGTTTAAAAAGGCCTCAAGTCCACTAAAAATCAGTTAATGCCTTGGTCAAATTTTCCTCAAAAAGGTCAAATGCAGGTCGGCGAAGGAAAGTGAAAGCTTTTTGCTTTATTATGAAAATGTATAAAGTGAAAAAATTAATTGCGGCCCCAAAAAAAGGGAATTTGAAGCTTGTGCAAGAACGCGGGCCACCGATGAAAACTTGCAAAAAAAAATAATTGGGTCAAAAAGATAAATTATAAAAATGAAGTGTGGCTTCGCACCGAATCATAAAGAGACACGTGTCAAGTACACATAAAAAAGTGGGAATGCGGGTTTCCACAAGGTTTTGAAGTCTTTGGTTTTATTTTGGAGTTAAGGATGTAAATTATAGCACAGCCCCACATAAAATTAGAGAACGAAATGTCACCTTGGCATTTTCAAAAGGGGAAAGCGGGCCGCCAGAGGAAAAATATGTTAAAGTTTTGATTTAAGCAATGACTTTGTAATGAATCACAAAAGAACACGTGGCAGGGGTCAAAGACGGAAGTGCGGGCTTGCGGAGAAATTGTGTAAGTTTTTCCTTTTTGGAAAAATAGGTATAAAGTCAAAAAGACAAGCACGGATCTGCTAGGACCCACATCAGAAGCTAAGGGGGGGAATACAGAGCTGCGGGGAAAATTTGGAAAACTTAATTTTTCCAAAAAGAAGGTAAAATAGCATAATCGAGCAGCAATTCCGCCGGGACACACATTGGGACATGTGTTAAATCCCATTTCAAAGGGCAGAGGGGGCAGAGAAAAATGCTAATTTTTTTTACATATTTCCAAAAGTGATAAAATGTCAAAAGAGCTCCCAAGCCCGTTTCTGATCACATTTTGCCACGTGGAGGGCTCAAATTAAAAGATGAAGGTCAGGATCGATGGTAACTGTGCATTTCATCATTTTTCTGCCATTGGAGCTCAAAGATGTTTGGAGATGCAATTTTTTGCATCAATAATATTAATTGATTTTTTGGTCTACAAAATTCAAGTCATTTTGGTTTGGAGAGATTAATGGAATCAATTTTTGCTCAAGCTCAAGTAAAAATTTTATATGCCAGATCCAGAAGTTGTGGAGGAAAATTTTAAAAGGGAAAAGATGAAATGATGAAGGCACAGTGGTCTGCATATGCCAAGGATGAAAAACGTGCCCCCTATTGAAGTAATGATGTGAACATTTGCAATAATTCACCTTTTTGAGGCACATGGCAAGTTTTGAAAGTTTTTCAGTTAAACATCCCTTTATGTAATTCGTGATGGAATTTTGTGACAAACATTACGCTTAGCATATTATTTTCTTGGAAGAGAAGGCTTGGATGTAAAAAAATGATATATAATGCATGTTTTGGATATGCAAATGGTCGGGAGTTCATTTTCACAAAAAAGTATGAGAAAAGCTCATCTTCTGAGAAACCTTTCTCAGAGACTTGGTTAATTTCTTTTGTGTTAGATTTAAATTATGTTGAGTTGGTTACAAGTGTATAGCCATCAAAAAGCTCTGAGATTGTTTAAATAATTCTCCCCTACTGATGAATCTGATAAATTTTGATTTAACTTATGTTGAATCTCTTTCAATTTTGTGTTTATTTCATTTCAGAATGTCTGCAAGTAGTTTTTCTTGTTCCTATTGCAATCTTGTATCAAAATATATCTAAATCACATAGATCTTCATCCTTGTGATAGTTTAGTGGTATCTACAATTTCATTTTTCAGAATATCTTTCATCTGGTAATGAAATAAACAATTTAAAATCACTTTTCTTTCATTTGTTGACATAGACTATTTGTAATCCTTTGGGTGTACCTCAAGAATGATTGATCTTATATTTTGATTTTTTTTGGGTCTTTTAACTCAATCCTTTGTGTTAAAGACTCAAATATTGTGTGAAAATGTGCAAATTTGGGCCTCCATTGATGCACACCTTTTGGTTGAAGGAAATTTTTAACTATTTTGAAGCTTTTTGTTGTTGACTTTTCCATTTTTGTGAAGTTTCTCAAAAATTTGGGAAATTCCAATCTATCTTGTTAATATCCCACAAAAAAATTATTCAAATAACCAATCCTATCCTGAACTACCCCTGTTTTTTCATGTGTATGAACAAATGAAAAATATCGCTATCAAAATATGCAGAAACAGATAAAAATTCCAAATGTCTTTAGTAACCTTATCCTTGTGTTGAAAATATCTCCTTATTCTTGAAGTGACAACTCGTGAGAGTCAGATTTGGTGTGTTTATCATATTTTCCCAAGGTCTTCTATATAAAATTTGTGTAAAAGAAGAATTTACTAGCATTCTTAACTAAACATAGGTTACAAAATAGGTTCTCTTACCTTGGTTGAAAGGCACAACCTAAAAAAGTTAAGATAAGATCACATCCTTTAAAGGTGCTACCCACTTCTCCAAATCGTAAGTGTTAGAAAGGTAAGATAAATTGCTTCCTCGGCTACAAAAATGGCATTCAATGATTTATATGGCTCTAAGTGTCTCATTAAATCTTTGATGCTACTTGTCCTTTGAAGGAGATTAAATCTGGGTACCAACACGCTTTCTAGCACTGTTGTCGGGGACTTCTTTGAAGAATTTAAAGTTTTCCAAACCCTGGTAATGTTTCTTACAAATGTTGCATGTAAATACATTGTTAAAGCATCATTCTATATTCAGATTTGTAAGATTTGTTAAACGTTTTAAGCTCTGTCTTCAAAATTCCCAGTTTGCAACAATTGTACTTTTATTGATAAACTTGGGTAAAACAAGATCAGATCTATTGAGATTTGTATGAATCTAGTATTGACTGACACATGATAATTTTTTCATAGTGCATTTGCACAAACTAACATGAAAATCCTTATTGGCGACTCCGTGCTGTTTAAATTCTTAATTGATACCAGTGTCCTAACCTATATAAAGTGAAATTTGTCATTAATTTCTGTAAAGCTGGGAGGAAGAAGATATTTCTTCAAGAAGGACCCTAATAGAAATTTGTTTCCAGATTTGGGAAAATAAAATTCTGAGAGAAGATGATTTTGGAAAGTTGTTGGAGATCAAGCACCAAGAAAAGAGATCTCCATTGTTGAACTTGATAGTGATCAGCCTGTCATTGAATATTGTATTTCTTCCTCAAGTGCATCTAAATAAGGTAGTCTTTATGTTGAATTGAATTATCCATTTGGTGAGGGCTCTTCATTTGTCTTTGAACATTTTACTTTTTATTCTGCCCCAGTATTTTCCAAGTCTGATAGAGTTTTCCAAGAAGTTGATCTTATAGGGGATATCCATTTTGAAAATTACATTTCTTTTCCCCAAAGACCTCGCACTCCTCATCATTCAGTTTCTCCTCCAAGATCACCTCATCAAAAAAATATGGCTCAATCCCCACCCAGACCTCCATTTTTTGTCAACACCTTTGGTCCTATCAATTTTAGAGGAATGGATGGTTATCCAAATGTTGTTCCATAAGATATAAGAAACAAATTGCCTAAGTTTTAAGTAAATAATACTATAACTAGTGGTCAGCACTTCAAAATTTTTGTTAAGATGATGGAGGGCCTTGAGGTTGAATTTGAGGATGTATACATCAAATTGTTTATTCATACATTAGAAGAGGATGCAAGGGACTAGTATAAATATTTTCCTGATAACTCTATTTATTCTTCAACTTAAATGAAGAATGCATTTAGATTGTAGTATGGTGACAAAACAGACCCTAGGTTTCTTTTGTCAGAATTTGAGAATATTAAGAAGAATCCTAATGAATCAACCATATTTTTTTTTATTTGTTCACGGGTATAATTGTTATATTGTTTCAACAATATTATTGCTGTCCTTCCCGGATGTAATATTGGAAGATTATGTAATATAGAATATAGTTTCACCTGTGTAACTTAGTTTCTTGTTTGTATTCAGCTGTACAATACCTTAAGTATTGCAGCTCTTTCCTATGTAAATGGTTGATTGAGATTAATAAAGTTAATCAAGCTTCCACCCTTGTTTATCAATTTACATTTGGTACCAGAGTGAATTGAAGCTCCTGGAAAGGTTGGAGAAGGTTGTAGAAGAAGGAGAATTCATGGAGAAGAAATCTGCAACAGTGGAGAGCCAGTGTTGCCTCATGCAGCTTCCCAAAACCCCCTGTAAAATCACAACCTCATGTTCTCCAGGTAAACGGAAAGTAATTTTTTTTTTCCTTGGTGCTCTCTGGACCAGGGTAAATTGCTTCTGGAGAATTTTCTAGTTTATAACAATCAGAATATAGAAATTTTCAAATTAATATATATATATATATATATATATATTAATTTTTCCCCATTAGGGGTTTTGTCTCGAATATTAGAGAAGCAATATTGTCCCTACTATTTTTAGCAGACCTTTGCATTTGGAGGACTTTGTTACTATTTTTAAGTGAGTTTTGTCCATGGGACTCCTTTCACAAAGCTCAAGTTGTTTGAAGAGATGTGTCAAGTTACATTGGGGCAAGCCGAGCTCTTTGCACACGTCTTGTTTGGTTTACATCGACAATAGGCTGCATACGCCGAGCTACAGTGAACACAACGAGCTCCATCCTCTACCTTCAGGCCATTGGCATGTCCCACACACATATTGGTGAGCCACCTCCCCCTAACACAGTTCCTTCACAAAACAACAAATGACAACCAATTCGAATTCAGACCCTGTAACACAAAAACGGAGGTCAAGTAATAAGAAAAGGGGGGAAGACCGAGCCACAAGCAGTGGCCATATTGGTGTTCATCTCCATGAAAACCTACATAGTCAAACAAAAAAAACCATGATAAAATAACATGGCAACAAATCAAATACAATGGATTTCATTAAAAAAGGGGGGGAGAATAAACAAAGGAAAGGTGAGGAGATAAAGAAAATGAGATCCGGTTTTTTGAGCATGCAGCAGCCTTAAACCACCTTCCTTCAAGCTCTTGCCATGTGGAATCTGGTTTATCTGCATACCAGGTCACTTTTTTCAAAAGGTTAGTTCAAAATTCATTTTTGTTAAATACAGTTTGTTCATTTTATATCACAAATGCATAAGCGCCTTGGTGGATAACACATTAGCTTTAAGAGTGGGAGATGTGTGGGTTGAATCCCACTAAAGCCATTTGTTTTATTTTTTAGTGGTATAACAGTGAAACTGCCACATTTAGAGGAAAATTTATCTAAAAAATCATCTCTAAAAAGCCTAGTTACAGCTAAAGAGGCCTCTATTTTTTTTAGCGAGAAAATCCCTAATTTAGGATAATTTTTTTTTCTCCCATTCAGCCTGTTCTTTCACTCTGGGAAACATTTTCCAAATGGGGGATAGCTAAAAATTACATTTTAAGTTGGTTTTTTGCAATTCTTTGCATTTTGGGCTGTATTGGGATCCGGAGGCCACCAGTGCCCGCAAAAGAAAAAAAATTGTCTTCCATTCAATTTTTCTAAATTTTTTAATGTACTTTGTATACTTCATAATATTGTACAAATTTATAGGTTGCCGTAGTCAACTGAAAACTTTGTAACTACTCATAAAATGGCATAATTCTAATAAAAAACAATAAAAAATTTGTTCTATAACGCTCACGAGATCTTAGATCTCATTAACAGTGTTCGGTATATATGGTGCCTCTGGGAAACACTTACGGGTAAATTCATCACAAATACTACTGCACTTAATGGCTAATATAGCTGTAACAACGTCATCTAGGCATCGTTCCTATAAATCAACGGGGATTAATGTGGTCAAAATGCACACACTATGAGCTATCCCATCCGTTTATGAATGATTGCACAACATGAATTCAAACTAATAAATTATCTAAGTATATAGCGAAGTTACATGCACGTATGAGGATATTTCTTTGATCCGATGTCAATAATCACATAGACCCCTTTCAATACTATCTTGGTACCACGTATTGAATTCTTTCACGCACATTAACGCCTCTTTCATGTACCGGCAGGTATATAGAAAGGGCGAGCTTCTTCCATGTACCATCGGGTATATCGGAAGGGCGAGTATATAGAAAGGTTCGGTATATCAGATTGATGGTATATAGATTGGGAGACCTTATACCTTGAGTAATAAGAGCCAAACCCTATCAGTGATTTCTATAAAATGGGCATCAATGCCCCCAAATTTTTTCTTCCGAATTCGCAACTACTTAGAGGAAAAAACTATGCTACATGGAAGAAAAAAATCAAGACACAACTTGAGTTTGAAGAGATCTTGTCTGTTGTGACTGGTATTATGACCAGATCAGCTACTGATACAACACAACAATGACAGTTTTATAGAGCATATCAGAAAGAAAAACTCATCATCTTGTTTGGAGTTTCCGGCGATGTGCAACCCCATATTCATGATGCCACAACAGACAAAGAAGCGTGGGATAAGTTGAGCACAATATATGAGGCCAAAAAGAAAAATGTCATACTGAATTTATAGAGTTAGTTACATACACTGAAGTTCAAGAAAAATGAGAAAATCAAAGCTTTCTTGAGAAGAGTTGCAGAGTTAAGGGCTTCACTTTTAGCCCTGGGAGAAGTGGTCAAAGATGAATCTCTCATTCCCATTGTTCTGAGAGCTCTCCCTTCTTCTTACTGCATTTTTTTCACAACACCAAACTTGTCAGATACGATAGTTAGTTTTGAAAAGCTGGTAAACCTACTGCAACAAGAGGAAGCCATGAAAAATAAGGATGATGAAGAGGAGAAAACACTTTCTTCACATCAAAAATGGAAATGAAAAGGTAAAGAAAAACCTAATTCCTATTAAAAGTCCCCATATCAGTATCAACAACAAGGGGACAAACAATAAAAGAAGCAATGTCCAATCTACAAAAGAGGACATGAATTGAAAGATTGTTGGTATAACACTTACAAGAAAGGTTCATCAAGAAACTTTAGACCTCAAAACCAACAATCTCACAAGGTACATTCAAACTACAATCAAGGGAAGAAAAATGGAAACTAGAAAAGAAGACCCCATCAGCAAGGAAATATTATTGAGCAAGAATAACAGTCAGATAATGAAGACTTATTATACACTTTTTGATCAAGTGAACCATCCACGTCATCTAGTGATGTCTGGTATGTTACTTCAGGAGCCACTTGACACATGAATGGCCACAGAGACTGTTTTATTTCAATGTGGGACACGCCATCGAAAAATCATGTTTCGTTGGGAGATGATTCTTCATATACAGTTCAAGGGATTGGGAACATTTCTCTACCCCTTAGTTCACTCAACTGCAAACTAACAGATGTCTTATACGTCCATGGGTTGACAAAGAGTCTACTTTTAGTCAGTCAACTCCTTGATCACAACCTAAAAATTGACTTTGATAGTCATTCCGGAAATAAAACATGTTTGATTCGAGACAAATCATGAGGCTCTAACATAGTTGTGAAATCCTCCAATGTGGGATGCATGTTCTAGCTTTATTTTGTCCACAGAGATGATCAGGCACTTGTGGCTAAGAACTCTACCTCAACACAGTTTTGGCAGTAGATACTTGGTCATGTTAGTTTCAAATATATCGAGACACTTCACCAGCATAATATGGTAAATGGGCAACCATCTCTTCAAAAGGATACATACAAGTGTCCTCATGGCCTAGTAGGAAAACAACACAAAGCCTCATTCCAGAAAATTACTTTTCAAGATCATGACAAGCTTGACCTAGTTCATACCAATCTTTGTGGTCTGATGAAACCAAATAATTATGGGTTCCAATATTTCATGCTTTGTTTTGACGACTACTTAATAAAAATGTGGATTATTTGTCTTCGTAAGAAAATTGAAGCTTTTGAAACTTTCAAGAAGTTCAAAGTAGCTATTGAGAACGAAACTGGTCATCACATCAAAAATCTCCACTCAGATCGAGGGGGGGAATTCACCAGTAATGAGTTCAAAGACTACCTACAAAATCAAGGGATTCATCGACAAATGCCTCCTCCACACACACCACATCAGAATGGTGTCATTTAGAGAATAAATCATACTATAATGGAAATGGTGAGATGCATGATCAATGACTCTAGACTCGCAAAGACATTTTGAGCAGAAGCAACAAAGATAACAATGTATTTGTTGAACAGAATGCCCACAGTTGCTCTTGACGGAGTAATGCCACAAGAAGCATGGTCAAAATGGAAACCATCTATTGCACACCTTAGAGTATTCGGGTGTAATGAAAGTATGCACATACCTAATAAAAATAGAAATAAATTGGACATGAAGTTACAAAAACTTATCTGCATTAGGTATAGTGAAGATACTTTTGGGTACACATTGATGGATCCTAAGACTATGAAAGTCTACACTACCAGAGATGTTGAGTTCTTTGAGAAGAAGGAAGCAGAGTCTCCTCCTTCAGACTCACTTGATGTAGATTCTTCACCAGTTGTAAAAACTAAAACTGATGTTCCCTCAGATGATGAAAGTGATGATGGGGATGATGGTGTTGATATGAAAGAACCATGACCCATGGGAAAAACTCATTGTATGCCCAAGTGGTGTACTAACACATTACAAGATATAAGAATGGATGCTCCACCAGATACATCCACCCCTAAACCACAGACTTGCAGTAAAGCAAGAGAAGAACTTAACTTTGCTTTGATGAGTAGAGTTATTGAATCTAATGAGTCCTCTAGATTCCAGAAATCCCTACAGTCAAAATCTTGGAAATATACCATGGACTCTGAATATCAATCAGTAATGAAAAATAACACTTGGTAGATTATCGATCTTCCACCAGGGAAGAAACCCATTGGATGCAGATGGATATTCAAAACAAAGTACAAAGCAGATGGAACATTGGACAAGTATAAATCAAGACTTGTAGCAAAGGGGTATGCACAAAAATAAGGCATTAACTATGAGGATACATTTTCTCCTAAAGCTAAGATCAAAACAATTAGGATGATCTTTTCTCTAGCTGCACAATTTGGTTGGAAAGTCCATCAGTTGGATGTAAAAAGTTCCTTCTTAAATGGAGATTTACAAGAAGAAATCTACATGACTCAACCTGAGGGATATTTTGTACCTGGTTAAGAAGAAAAGGTATGCAGACTAGGAAAATCTTTGTATGGCCTTAAACAAGCACCCTGGGCATGGTACATAAAAATTGATGAGCATCTCGTAAAACATGAATTTTTTAGAAATCCATATGATCCCAATCTTTACCTCAAAAAGAAAGGGGGTAGATTTTTATTTTCACTGTCTATGTCGACGATCTAGTCATTAATGGTAGTTCAGTGAAGATGATCGATGTAACGAAGAAAGATCTTAATTGATCATTCGACATGACAGATCTCGGGATAATGCATTATTGTCTTGGATTGGAAGTATGGTAGAAATATAATCACATATTTGTTTCTCAAATGAAATATACCAAGACAACACTCAAGAAATTCAATATGATGGATTACACACCAATTTCTACACCCATGGAGAACATATTACAGTTATCTTGTTCAGATCCATCTCCTGAGGTAAGTGCCACTCTCTATCGGTAGTTGATTGGGAGTCTCATTTACCTGACCTACACTAGACTAGATATCAACTTTGTAGTGAGCTATCTATCCAGGTTCATGTAGGAACCCAAAGATTATATTTGGAAATCAGCAAGCTGCATCTTGAGATATCTCAAAGGATCAGTGGATCTTGGTCTAGAATACAATAAGAATGACAAATTTTTCTTGTCTAGATATTCGGATTCAGATCATCCAAGAAATATTGATGACATAAAATCCACTTTAGGATTTGTGTTCTTTATGGGATTTGGACCAATATCATGGGGAAGCAAGAAAAAACACTTTGTTTCACACTCTTCCATAGAATACATGTATCGCTCTACAGGAGAAGCTGTTGGTGAAGTGATTTGGCTACGTCGTATACTAGAAGGACTTGGAATAGCACAGGACAAACTGAAAACCATGTATGTTGACAATGAAGGTGTTCTCAAACTTGTTCACAATCCAGTGTTTCATGAAAGAACAAAGCACATTGAGGTACTGGCTCATTTCATACACGAGCATGTGTTGAAGCACAACATCCAACTTCAATTTTTTCCAATACCTGAACAATGGGAAGATATCTTCACAAATTCACTTGCATGTGAAAATTTTGAGTTGTTTAGAGAGTTCCTCTCCTCATCCCTTGAGACAATGCATAATTAAGGGGGGGAATGTTAGGATATTTAATTATGCATTATATTATTAAATATACTAAGAGAATCCCAATGAATTAGTGCATGATTTCAATACAAGATTCAATAAAACATTTAGAAAATTACCTTAAAATTTGAGGCCATGTGATGAATCTTGTCTTATAAAGTATGCTGATGCATTTGACAAAAAGATTGCATACTATTTGAGGGATAAAAACCCTGGAACTTTAAGGCAGACCTTTACCATGGCTTTGCAAATTGAGAACAACATTAAGGCCATTATAAAACATCCTAAGCGGGAGGGTGTTAAATTGATAAACCCTGAAAAGCCTCAAGCAAGGAAGAGTGTGGATCTTGAGCAATTTGTAATAACTTTGGCAGGTGCTGTCAAAAAAATATCGTAGAAGTTAGCCCGAGATGAGAAAGAAATTGGGAAAACTTCCCAAGGCCAACACAAGTAACAAGGGCAAGACAGATTTACAAACCATCCTAGAAATGAGCAAAGATATGATGACAGAGGTAAAGGGCCTATGGGATCTACAAATAGACATCCCCAAGTTAGGGGAAACAGAATGGTGCTTGATCCTCCTACTGTCAGGGTTGTTGCTGAAGATGAAGCTAGTGAAATTGATTAGTGTGACAAGTGTTTCTTTTCCCATCCCCCATGTGAAGAAGATTAGAAGTCCGAGGAGATTGATGATGAAATTGATGATGATGTATGCATGTTGGGGTGTTCTACAAGCTCACAAGATGGAGTAAATTCAACTGAACTAATTAGTGCCAGAACTACTGCAACGTTTTGGGACTGCATTCACTAGGTACTACCTCTTCCTCCCTCTCATACTTTAGAAATAGATGTGGCACAAGATTTAGAAGTTCCTAATAATTATTTTGAGTACCTAAGAGCTTTAATGATTAAGAATTATGATGGAGGAATACCTTCAGAAGAGGATAAACAATTGTTAATGAATGTTGTTGTTCCCCAAGAAAAAGAGTATAATATAAGAAGTAAAGTTCTCAAAGGGGCATGGCCTCAAGAAAAACCTAAATCTCCATTGCTTACAAATATTCCTAAAGAAACTCCTAGGAAATATGCATCTTCTAAAGGCCTTGTTGTCCCAAACAAAATTTATAATCCTCCTCATGCCCAAACTATGAAGAATCCCATGCCATATGATGAGTTTGTGAATCCTCCTTCTAACGTTGCTTTTCCCAAACATGTTCCATATGACATTGCCCAAGTTTTAAGTCAAATCAAGGTCAGTGTTCCAATTGTTGAGTTGTTTAGGATTCCTAAGCACAAGAAGAGAGCATTTGAGTACTTGGGATTGAAGGAAGAGAAGAGTACACTAGGCAGAAATATAAACATTATAAAAACTCTTCCTTTAACCATTGCAGACCTTGAAACACCACCAGAATTGGAAGATCTTGGAGAAGCACATGAGGTTTACTTGGGAACATGTTTGGTCGATTCTCAATTAAATGTTGATCCATTTTTTACAACTTTGATCATTAAGGACAGAGTGTTGCACAATTGTATGTTTGATTCTGGAGCATCATGCAATGTCATGCCTATTGAGGTCATGAATGAAATGGATATCAAATTGATAGCACCATATGGAAGGTTTACTTCCATGTACTCTAGAGAATTCCTAGTTTTTGGATGTGTTAAAGGTTTGGTGGCACAACTTGCAGCCTATCCAGGTAAGAGCTTGAAACTTGATATTGTCATTGTTGATTGCCTAGCCAAATGGGGCATGTTGTTATCAATAAAGTGGGTTACAAGTGTTGGTGGAAGTGGTCAAATAGATATGTATTTTGTGACCATCCCAATTGAGGTCAACCTTTTTAATTTGTATGGAGAAAAGAAGATGTTGCACCTCATTGAAGACCCCGACAATGCCTCTTATGAAGTGTTGTACACAAGTGTTGATGATGATAATTTTTTTGGATTCGATAATGGAAAGGAGAAAAAGATGGATCAATGTAAGTATCTTTAACAAGTAGGTTCTTCTTGGACTTTATTATTTTATGGGGCTTGTTCCAAATTTGGAAATGGTGCTGGTGTAGTTCTGATTTCTCCAAGCTTGGAAGAGTTTGTTTTTTCTATCAAACTTAACTTTGAGTGCACTAACAACATTGCTGAGTATGAAGCATTGTTGTTAGGTTTGAGAATTGCTTGGAAGTATTATATTAAGGAAATCATTATCAAAGGAGTTTAAGAATTTATTGTCAAACAAATTAGAAAATTGTATGCTACTAAAAATCAGAGAATGAAACAATACAAGCATGTAGTTTGGGATTTGATTGAAATGTTCGACTCATTCAATATTGTGCACCATGATAGAAATTTCAATGTTATGGTAGAAAATATTGCAGTCTTGGGATCTTGGTTTGATAATTGTGCAATATCCCCATTTTTTAAGTATGATGTTTAAGTGCTAACAAGGCCATCTGTCCATGACAATGTTGAAAATTGGCAAGTGTTTGATTATGATGCTCAGGTCAAAATATTTATGTAGAACCAAGGGGAGTTTACTGATCAATGTATTGATTGGGAGCCAATGGTGTGTAGAGTAGAAGGAAAAAAAAATTTGTTTGGCAAAGATATCATTCAATTGAAAACTAATACCATTCCTAGAGGGCTGGTTGCTCTTGAATCAAACTTTGATAATGTTGATTGCATTATTAACAGACATATATAAGCCTCAAGGGATGTTGAAGAGCATGACCTTGGTATAAAGGATAAACCAAGGAAGATTTGGTTGGGAAGCAATCTGAACAAGGAATAAAAAAAGTCCTACATCCAAATGTTGAAGAAATATTAGGATTTTTTGGCTTGGTCTTATTCTGAACTAAACGCATACAGAGAGGATTTATTTCAGCATGAAATTCCTTTGGAATCTAATGCAAAACCATTCAGAAAAATGCAGAGGCTGATTAATCCACTCCTCTCCATGAAGATGCATGATGAATTGAAGAAGCTAAAGGATGGAGGGATCATTCAGCCAACAAGGTATTCTTCTTCGGTTGCAAACTTAGTGCCAGTTATAAAAAATAATGGTGATATTAGGCTATGCATGTATTTTATAAATCTAAACAGAGCATCAATGAAGGATAATTATCATTTGACAAACTTGGGAAACATGTTAGAATTAGTGACTGGATCATAATTGTTGTCTACCCTAGATGATTTCTCCGGATATAATCAGGTAGTTGTGAAGGAGTCACAAAGAATTAAGACTACCTTTACCACTCTTTGGGGAACATATGTCTATGTTAGAATGCCCTTTGGTCTAATGAATGCTATAGCAATATTTCAAAGGGAAATGGATGTGGATTTTTCTAGTTACATTAATGAATTCATTGTTGTTTATCAAGATTATGTGACTGTATTTTCCAGAAAGAGAATTGATCACTTGTAGCAATTAGAAAATATGTTGATTAGATGTAGAGAATTTGGTATATCTTTGAACCCAAAGAAGTGTCATTTTGGAGTGCAAAAGGCCAAGTTGCTTGGTCACATTGTATCAAAGGATGGTGTCATGATTGATCCTGAAAGGGTAAAGGCCATCAGCAAGGTTCCAATTCCACGAACCAATAAGGGAATCCAATCCTTCTTTGGGAAGATCAATTTCATTAGAAGATTTGTATCTAAATTCGCTGATTTGACTCTCCCCATCACTAGCATCCTCATGAAAGACTAGATTATCAAGTGGGAAGAGGTTGTTCTTCAGGATTTTGATGGAATCAAAGAAGCGCTAAAGCATTCCCCTGTTCTGGCAGCTCCAAATTACAAGAATCATTTTCAAATGTTTTCCTTTGCTTCTGAAAACACCATTTCATCTTTTTTTCTGCAGAAGGATGATGAAGGGGCTAAGTGACCAATTTCCTTTTTTAGTAAGGCATTACAAGTAGCTGAGTTGAAGTACACCATCATGGAGAAGAAATCCTTTTCCTTGGTGAAAGCAAAAAAGGTTTTCAGACCTTACATCTTGAGCTCTAAAGTTGTTGCTTATGTTCCTCACACCATGGTGAAAGATATCTTATCAGAGATGGAGGTGTCAAGTAAAAGCTGCAAATGGGTGAACAAGTTTCAGGAATATGACACGTACCTCCAAACCACAAAGTTTGTAAGAGGTTTGGGCCTAGCTAAGCTTATGGCTGAGAGCAACTTGCAAACCATTGAAGTAAATGAAGTAGAAGAAGAAAGGGTGCATGTACTTGAAAATTTGGTAAGTTATGAATGGTACAAATATATAATATTTTATCTCAGACATTTATGCTTCCCTGATAATTTGAGTAAAAATACGAAAAAGAGATCTTAAGTTATCCTCTCAAATATATGTGATTAATGATTTTGGGTTAGCCTGGAAGAATCTGGAGGGAGTGCTCTTGAGATACATAACTGAAGATGAATCCCCAAGGATAATTACAGATCTCCATGCAGGATTTTGCGGGGGACATTTTACTAGAAGAGTTACAACACACAAGATCTTGAGGGCTGGTTATTGGTGGCCAAATCTCTTCAAAGATACAACTCTATTGGTAAGAAGATGTGAAAGCTGCCAGCAATTTTTTGGAAGAATGAAAGCTTCAGGCTCCCTTCCTTTGCACTGTGTATCAATTTAAGATCATTTCAAACAATGGGGAATGGACTTCATTGGTGAGATTTCAGACCCTTCCAGTGCTGGCCATAAGTGGATTCTTGTAGCCACGTATTACTTAACTAAGTGGGTGGAAGCAATCCCCAATAAGAAATCAACACACCAAGCTATCATGGACTTCATGCTGAATCATATCATCTACAGATTTGGAGTGCCAGTCAAGATTGTTGTTGATAATGCCATGTGTTTCAGAGCTAAACCTTTGATGGTAATGTGCAAAGAGTATGGAATCAATCTGACATATTCTTCTAACTACAATCCCCAAGGAAATGGACAAGCTGAGTCCAGCAATAATTTTTTTTTGAAGATCATTAGAATAACCTTGGATATGAACAAAAAAAAGCGGGTTGAGCAACTGAAATTTGTTGTTTGGGTTGATAGAATAACTGCCAAGAGAGATACTGGTAAAATCCCATTTGATTTGGTATATAGAACTCAAGCTTTGCTGCCCCTTCACTTGTAATTATTCTCATTTTAGTTTTTTCAACACCTTGAAGATCAAGAAGAAAGTCCATATGAATCTTGAATCAATTAGATTGTTGAGCTAGATGAAGAAAGAAGGGCATCCCACCAAAGGCATGTAAAGTTCAGAGAAAATTTGAAGAAGTTGTTTGACAAGAAGGTAACTCCAAGGGCTTTTAGTGTTGGAGATATTGTGCTATTGTGGAATAGAAGACATGAGGATAAGGTCAAGCATGGTAAATTTGATTCATTTTGGATGGGCCCTTACTCCATTGACATTCGAATTGGTGAACATACCTTCTTCTTGAAATACTTGGATGGGGAATTACTCGAATTGCCTAATAGTGGCAAACATCTGAAACATTTCCTTGATTGATTTCCAAGAATCGAGGTATGCACCATTGTATAGTGTATATTTATTTGGTTTCTTTATATTTTTGTGCTTTTGTTCATTTTGGTCCTTGGTGACCTTGTTTTGTTGGTTTCTATGTTCATTTTTGGAGGATGGTTCTATTTTTTCTCCTCTGCATTTTGACTCTATTTCCCAATGGGGATTTTTGGCACTTGGTCTACTTTTGTTCTTGTGGCACTCACTGGGAGTGCCCATCCCCGAAAAAGAGCCGATGTTGGTGCCCATTTTGATCTAGCACCATTTTCCCATAGTTTTCCCTTTGATCTGTGTATTCTGAAATGTATTTTTCCTCTCAAATGGATGAAGTGAAGCATTTCTCTCCATTTGTATGCCTTGAATTATTGCAAAACTATTTTTCATGCCCCATTTTGAAGAAATCCCCAAGTTTTACCTTTTTTTTCCCTAAATTGTTCTAATCCACGGGCTCTACCATTTTTCCATTTTCCTGATCGTGGATTCTCAAAAATTATCAATTTATACTTATATGCCTTTGAAAATCTAAATCCATGGTCAGAAATCTGCTTAGATCCTGGTTTCATGTGAAAAATTTGCCATCCTTAGCAATAAAATTGAATTCGGGGCATAACTGGAAAATTCCTGTGTTTTTGAAGGTTTGACAGGCATATTTTAGCCGTCAATTTCTTCCTTGGCATTCAAAAGCTATGTGGCTATCTCTGATGGGTTGAGGAATCGCGGGAAAATATTTTGAACTTAGAATTTTTGGATTTTTTGGAAAAAGGGCTATTTTGGTCCCATGGCTCCGTCGGGTTCTGATTGGTACTTTGGGTGCTTATGTGGCTTCTTTTGATTGGCTGAGGCATGAAAAAATTATTTTGAGAACTCTTTCTTTTTAGCTATTTTGGAAAAAAAATTTAACTCTCCCCGTGGCCCCACCAAGTTCTGATAAGAAAAATTAAAGTAACAGAGAAAATTTCTATGTTTTTCCTGAAAATGTACACGTGTCACATGTTGAGAAATTGTGGAGTAGCGGGTATTTTTTGTGCTCTAAGGAATTTTGGAAAAAAGAGTCAAACTGAGAAAAAACTCCTAAGGCCCGCGGGGGGACAGGTGGCGACTTCTTAATCACGGATGGAATTGCGGGTTGTCGGGTTACTTTGAAATGTTTTAGCTTTGTTTTATGAAAAGGATTAAAGTTAAAAAAAAGCCATAACCCCGCAGTGAATCAGAAGTGGAAACGTGGTAGGTTTAAATAGTCAAAGCAAAATGGCAGATTGGTGGAATACTTTGGCTATTTTTGGCTTTATGTTATAAAGTTCTAAAATTTGTAAAATGAATCGTAGCCTCACTAATGCGAGGATGATGGAAATGTGTCATATTTACATCAAAGGTAGGAAGGAAGGCTGGCAGAGGACTTAGAATTTTTTTTCCTTTGGGTAAAAAGGAGAAAATGTTGTTGAAAAGCCCGTAATTCCTCCAGGGAAAAAATATCATGCTTAGGTCAGCTTTGAATATTGAAAAATTAAGTGGAGCTTCAGAGATATTTGAAGTTTGTACCTTTTTTGGGTAAAAAATCTAAAGTGTTGGAAAGGGACACAAGCCCACGAAAAATGAGTTAATGCCTTGGTGGAATTTTGTTTTAATAGATCAAATGCGGGTCAGCGCGTCGCCGGAGGAAAGTGAAATTTTTTCACTTTATTTTGAAAATATATAAAGTAAAAAAATTAAGCACAGCCTCGACAAGTGAAAGGTTAAAGTATGTTTTTTAAGAGATGAAAGGCAGAGGTGCGGGCCTTCGGAGGCATGTTGGAAATTTTACCTTTTTAGAAAAATGGAGTTAGGTTTCTAAAAACAAGTGCGCCCCCACAAAATAGTTAAAGCGTATATTGAAAAAGCAAGTTGGATCGGCTGGTCACCAGGAGATTTTGAAACTTTTAAATTTTTAATAAAAAAAGGTTAAAGTTATAAAAGTAAGCGTGGCCCCGACAAAAAGGGGCATTTGAAACCTACGTGGGGAGTCAGCGCATCGGAGAACTTTGAGGTTTTTTGCCTTTTTGGAAAAATAAGTTAAAATCATAAAAGAGAGTCTTGGTCCCGCAGTGAATCACTGAATATCATGTGGTAAGGACAGAGGTGGAAGGATGGGCCTGCGGAGAAATTGTGGAATTTTTTCCTTTTTGGAAAAATAGGTATAAAGTGACGAAATGAGGCGTGGCTCTGCTAGGACCCACATGAGGAGCTAAAGGTGGAAAGACTGAGTTCTGGGGAAATTTTTGAAAAGTTTCCTTTTTCCAAAAAAGAAGTAAAATAGCATAATCAAGCCACAATTTCACTTGGACCCACATTGGGACACGTGTAAAGCTTGTTTTCCAAGAGCGGAGGGGCGGAGAAAAATGTAAATTTTTAAATTTTTTTCGAAAAGTTATAAAATATAAAAAAGTGACCCCAAGCCCGCTTCCAATCACATTTGGCAACGCGGAGGGCTCAAATTATAAGTTAAAGGACAAGATCAATGGTAGCTATGTATTTCGTCAATTTGGCTACCATTTGAGCTCCAAGATGTTTGGCGATGTGATTTTTGCATCAATATTCATCAAATTTTTGCCAAATTCATGTCGTTTTGGTGTACAAAGATCAATGGAATCAATTTGAAGACTCAAATTGTAAATTTAAGGAATTTTCGAAATGGATTTTTACTCGCGCTCGTAAAAAAACATGAAATGTCAGATCTAAATTGTCAGAGGAAAATTTGAAAAGGGAGAAGATGAAATGATGAAGGGAAAAGGGTCTGCATGTGCCAAAGATGAAAAACGTCCCTCCACATAGAACAATGATACAAATTTTTGCAATGATTCACCTTTTTGAGGCACCTCGCAACTTTTGAAACATTTTTTTGTTAAATGACCCTTTCTACAAATTCATGATGGAATTTTGTGACAAAATTGATGCTCTAGATATTCTTTTCTTAGGAGAGAAGGGTTGGATGTAAAAAAATGATATATAATGCATATTGGAGTTATGCAAATGGTTGGGAGGTCATTTTCATGAGAAATTTTTGGGAAAATATCATCTGGGTGTACCTCAGACGTGATTGGTATTATATTTTGATGTTTTATTGGGTATTTAAACTCAATACTTTGTATTAAAGTCTCAAAGATTGTGTGAAAAAGTGAAAAATTGGGCCTCTATCTATGCACACCTTCTAGTTGAAGGAATTTTTTAACTATTTTGAAGTTTTGTGTTGCTGAGTTTTCCATTATTGTGAAGTTTCCTCAAAAATCTGGCAAAGTCCAATTTTTTTTGTTGATCTCTAACCAAACAATTATTCAAATTACCAATCCTACCCTGAACTACCCATGTTTTGTCCTTTATATCCACAAAAAAACAAAATCCATTTGCCATAGTATGCAGAATAGATCATGATTCCAAATGTTTTAAGTAACATTAGCCTTGTGGTGAAAGTATCTCCATATTTTAGAAGTGACAACTCATGAGAGTCATATTTGGTGTGTTGATCATATTTTCCGAAGGGTTTTTTTCTACAAATTTTATGCCAAAGAAGGATTTACAAGAATTTTTCACTAACAAAGGTTACAAAATAGGTCATCTTACCTTGGTTGAAAATCACAACGTAAAATAGTTAGGATAAGATCACATCCTTCAAGGTGCTACCCACTTCTCCAAATCCTAATTGCTAGAAAGATGAGATAAATTGCTTCCCTAGCTACAAAAATGACATTCAATAATTTATCTGGCTCTAATTGTCTCATTCATTCTTTGATGTTGTTTGGCCTTTGAAGGAGATTAAATCTGGGTATCAACAGGAGGCATAAGTGTTTTTTTTGTTTTGATTGAGTTCTTGGAGGTTTTAAGGTGGGAACTCAAACCCTTGGGAGGCATAAGTATATCCCCATGTTCCTTTATTTTTCTTTGTTTTAGTTTAGAGCCTTTGTGTTGGGAAATTTATGTGTGTTGATGTGATTTTGTTGTTCTATTGTTATGTTGAATGTTTGGTTTGAATGTGAATGTGAAATCCATTTTAAGTTGTCAATGGTTGTCTTATACCACTCATTGCTTCATTGTTGGGGCTCGGGGGCCAATGAGGAAGAAGACTTCTCTTCCTCATTAGACTTTTGGTTGGGTGGAGAGTGTTCCCTATGCCCCTATTTTGGTTGTTGTTTTTTACTTTGGGAAGACGGTGGAGCTCAAGTGGAGATTTTGTCCTTTTAGCACCTTGAAGAAAAGGAGAAGAGATCCCTCTTTGTAAAAGAAAATTTACCATATTGTCTCCTTTAAATGGAGGGATTGTAACTTCATTTCTAAAGAATATAAATGTGTTGAGAAATGGTTGAGTTGTATTAAGTTTTCAAATTCATGTATATGAAATTAAAAAAAGAGACAAAGGAATAAAATTTCATTTGCTACTTTGAAAATCCCTTCAACTTGTAAACTCTACTAAGAGTTTTCACAGATTTTTTTTTTCATTTTAAATATGTTAGTGCTTGTAAAATAAAACCACCAAACTTCATATTGTTAAATGAAGTATAAACATTGAAATGGGATTGAAATGGAAATAAAATTCTTTCAACCTAAGTTTATTTTATTACCTCTAAATTGTGATTTATTCCATTTTTAAAAAGATTGATGATCATGTTGAAAATATACTTGTGGCTTAAAGTAGATTTCCATTTATTTATTGTGAATGAAAGTAAATGATTAATTATTTTTATTGAAAAGAAAACATAGTGAAAATAGTGAAATTATGGTTACATTTCTTGTTATATTGAAGGAAAGAATAGAGAATGAGTTGATGTTAGGCAATTTGAGTATGAAACTAGAAATGTTATCAATCTAGTAACCAATGAATGGAAGACACATTATTTCAATTTATTATTGGTTTTAAAACCAACTTAAGTAGAAGAATTGTTATAAAAATGCATGTTGGAATGTTCGAATTTTCAGAGAACTGAACCGCCTTCCTATGCAAAGTGGCAGTTTCAGAACCACCTCTCAACATTGAGTGATGGTCGATGAACCACCCCCCCAAGCATAGTGGTGGTCATAGGACCATTGACCTACGTAGGGCAGTAGTCTCGACACTTTCGATAGAAAACTAAAATCCATATGTTAAAAACTCAGATTTAAAATTAAAGGAAATCTAAGCCTTAAAAAATTAAACGGTAACTTCCAGAAACTAAAAATGAGTTGAAATCAAGTGTTAAAGCTCTCCAATCTTTTTTTTATGACATCAAAATGTGCAAAATTTCTAAATTAAAGGAAATGGGGTTTTTCCTAATTGTTGAACTCAAAACAATAAAATATTTTCATTAGAATACAAAACAGATCCATTATAGGATCTCTAAATTAATCAAATGGGAAATATTACAATAGTGAAATCTTTACAACTAAAACCATGAAATTTTTTGCCATGTTTCTCTTCTTGCTCTCATGAATCTTCGTTTTTCTCCTCTTCCAAAAACCTGTAAAATCAAAATTTGAAAATAATTCAAAGGAATGAATAAGAACACTTCGTAGAGATAATTAGGGTTAGTGTGAAATTCCTAAGAACCTACGGCCCACAATGAATCCATCTAAGGGTTGTGATTCAGCCCTAAAAAAGTTAGGTGAGAATTAGGTGAAAATATGTCTTAAATAAAAAGTAGGTGTAGTTAGGAATGGGGCCACTAAAGGAGTGTTAGAAGATAAACTTAAATTGTAACCTTAATCTGTAGTTGGTGACTTTTAAAAAAAAAATCCCTTGAATATTGTATTTAATTAAATCAAATTTACTTAAGGGTAAATTGACAACATTTACTTTATAGATTAAATTTATTTGTATTTAGTTTAATAGGAGGGTAAGTTTAGACTTAGCCCTAGAATAATAAATTAATAAATGACATTAGAAATATGTTACTAGACTAAATAAATATTGTTTAAGGGGATTTTATGCCGATATGGGAATTAAATAATATTAATTAAATGTTAATTAAAATGAATAAAATATTAACTGTGAATTAAATTAAATCTATTTGAAGGTATTCCCATTATAACCTACTTTAAACAAAAACAATATTCCATAAATTTGCAAAACTAACCACTAGGTTGTCTTGGGTTTCATGCAAGAAATTTGTGGGCGTTATAGTTTCTGTGTTGATGAAAATTTATCATATCCTCACCACCCATTTATAATTCTTTTTATTTTTATTTTAGTTAGTGAGGTAGATTGGAGTAGAAGTGATGTGGCATCCTACATGGAGCCACTTCACCCTCTTCTCCAGATTTTCTATGTATTTGAGTTATCTTTGAGTTTTGGGGGTTACTTGGTTTAATTACATAATTACAGAGTTAATTTTTTTGGAACTTGGGAGATTTCTTTTGGATTGGCTTGGAATTGGAAGAAGCTTGAAGTTTTTTTCTTGAGGATTGAAGGTTATGGCAATGGCAAGGTAGGGTCTATACCATTGCATTTTATTTTACTTGTTGCATGTGGTTTTGTAAAATGAATGAATGTATGTGTTTGTGTTAGATTGTGGATTGTATGACCTTGAGTATGGTGTGGGAGAATTAAAATCCGGATCTTTGAGGAAGGGATAAGAGTTTTTTATGTGTATTTGGAAGTATTTTCGGTTAGGTGTTCCACCTTGTGAAGATAAGGGAGATTTCACGCTTATCTTTGTATGTTTTACATGAGGGAGTGATAAGAGATTTACGGGAGTGATAAGATATTGTGGGAGGGATAAGAGTTTTGTTTGGGTGGATGGAGCTTTTGGAGGTTTCAAAGTGGACACTTAACCCATTGGGAGGTATAAGGGTTTCCCCATATTTCTCTTCTCCTTTGGCTCAACTTGTAAGCCTATATGTTGGAAAGTTGTGTATACATACTTGTATTATTATTTTACTTGTATGTGTTGCAAGTTTTGTTGGTATGAACTTATGTATTGTTGAATCCTTTATGAAATATGCCAGGGTTGTAAACATTCCCTATTTCTCCATTGTTGAGGCTCAGGGGCCAATGGGAAGGTTGGCTTCACCTTCTCATTGGAATAATGTTGGGAGGTGAGTGTTGCCTATTCAACCTTCCTTGTTGTTGTGATTTTGTAATGAAGAAAATATTTGGATTTGAAATTAGTTATTGGAATGAATACTTATGTGTTTGAGGAAAAAGAAAGAGGATATGGTTGTAAATTTTATCACGTTGTCTCCACCTTTGAGTGGAGGGATTTTGTATACTTGTATTTTTAATTGAGTTTATGTTAAATGGATTATCAAACCATATATTGTAATAGTTAAAAGAAGGAATTTTATAAGTTGTATTTTAGTGGAAATGTAACTCATTCAAATATTTAATTAAATCTAAAAATTTTACATCTTGTTTTCATCTTGAAACTGGTTTTCTTAAAATTGGAAATACTTGAATATATATGCTTGTTTCTTTCTTGTAATGTTTGTCATACTTGTTCATAAAAGAAAAGGAACTTATACTTATTTTATGGTTTGTATACCAGCGTCAGCAACCTTGAAACCGACATCAGTTACTGAAACCTATTTACAGTTTCATGTTTTGAAATTTTAAACTTAGTTTCATTAATTATACTTCGAAAACAAAAATAAATGAGAGTATAGCATATGTGAACTTGGATAAAAATCTGCACACACACACACACACACACACACACACACACACACACAAAGATAATGTACCGGATTTACAGAAATGGGCATTGGTAGTGCAGCCGGTGTTGGTAGCATAGAAGGAAATCCCACCGATTATAAGACTGAAATCGGTCACGTGTGCATGAACCTTTTTTGAAAAAAATGTGTTTTTTAATCCAAACTAGTATCTTGAATGAATATTTATAAATAGAATGTAGACCTAGCAAATATATATATAGACACACACACACACACACACACACACACACACACACACACACACACACACACACACACACATCTATATACATATATATAAATGTGTGTGTGTGTGTGCATCCACACCCTAGATCAACCAAAATGGATCTACCCAATCGATTAAACTCAAGGAAAATGTGAGAAAACAAATACCAACAACCAGATCATGCTTGGATATTTTCAAAAACAAAAAAAGAGATAAATACAGTACACACTACAACCCTTGAATCCTGGGGAGGTTGGACAGTTACAACACAAACCTGAAATTCAAACATTCACCATTTCCTGGTAAACACAACCACCAAACCTACAATAGACAAGAAAGTACACACAGATACTACAAGCATAATAAGAGGCAAGGAGAAATAATGCAAAAAATGCAATGATTGACATTGGAATCACAAACAATACTTTGATTACTCCATGGAATTTTCACAGTATATTGTTATAGTAGGAAGATGTATGAAGCCATTACAAGAGTTTGAGGAAAGCTTGAAGCACCGAGAAGAATGGGGTGCATGAGAGAGAAAATAATCAACAATCTTTTTACATGCAAACCCCTTACATTTTATAGAGGAAGGAAATGAGGAGAGAGTGAGAGAAGAAAATCAAAATATGTACTCCAATGTCCTACAAAATCCATCATTGTCCCTGCAGGAGTAATGGGCAAGTCGGCCAGGACCATACTCCATTGAACCTTGCTTGTTTGGGAAGAAAAGGAACCCATACCTCATCATTCTTGTAATTCCCTGTTCGGCATCGTCTTTCGCTGTTACGTCCTTGTCCTTTTGCGTGTCATTGAATGCTGAATTGAACTCCCCTTTCTATCGTTAGGTGATTCTTACCCTGTCCTGCGCTAAAGAAGTGGTTACCCGTCTTGGTTCCATGGTCGTTCCCTGCTTCGTGTTCACTTTGGAATGTCAACCTCTAGTTTTCTTCGCTTGATTTCTTAAGCCTGTTCACAAGTTGTTTTTAATTATTGGGAGTAATGGATAATTCGACTCTTTCTTCCTCTTGCTTGCTCGTCTGCATGCAATTTAATCTTCTCAGGTTGAATAGTAAATCATACAAAATTTCGTATACCTCTTAGCTTATGAGAATTTTATGGAGAAAAATATTGTAATAAATTCATGTCGGTTATATTTGTTGTATTTGTGTAGATAAATTATAAAATTTTGTGTTCAATTATTAAGGCCTTTTAGGCCACATTTTAATGCTTTTTCCCATCATTGAATATATGACCCCCGAGTTTTCTCGGGCCACATCGAGCTGATTAAGATGCAACCTGTTCTAGGAATGCCTAAAAGTGAGGTCTGAATGGCTGCAACATTGTAATATTCTCATGTACTTAGGATTTCAACTATAGCTCTCTTCCTTGATATTCCCTCTTATCTGAAAGGATAAAATTTCCTAAGGCATATATGATTCCCTTCCTGAGCTATAGATGATTATTATTACCCATATCAATTCTCCCGAGATGTTGGTGCTTGAGAGGCTATAACATGATGAATAAGTATAGTTGTTTCTCCATTGTATTGCCCTTAAACCTGGGATGTTTCATAGAATCATCTTACTCCTTCTGTGCTTCTTGTTTTGTGAAATAATTCATGAATGAAAACTGATGATGAATTATTAACTGCATCTCCTAAATGTTGCAAACTTGTGCTTGATAAAGCTCTTTATTCTTTTACGCATATGAGCATAGTCTCATCCTTTGTGGTACAAATTTTAAACATTAGACACCTACTTAGAGTTTGAACATTTTTTTTTCCAGTTGATATTTCTTTCAAAACGTGGAGTTTGGTAGCTGTCCCTCATTGCAGATAAAGGAATGGAGGGGTTGCATGGGAAATATGGGGGGGTAGGTGTGTGTGGCGTAGGTTGGAGGGGAATGTTTTCAAATCAAATTTTATCTGCTTGTGCCTAGGCCCTACTGTCCCTCACTCCCCTTCCTGCCATCTAGTCCTGGTACGTGGCCATCTTCCACTGGCCTTACCTCTGCCAGCCGCCCCAACTTCTTTAATTCCTGTGATTTGCAAATATCTTGCGTTATCCTGTAAAATTGACAAGGGCAATTTTACCGATAACCTTACCGAAAATTTTGTTTCGATCCCTCGTTAGGGATCCTTCGCGTTCAAAATATTGTAAAATCCCTTCCCGGGAAATTCAGTTTTTGAACTTAGTCTTTTTGAGCCTTTTTTGGCTGGGCGCATGGTTTTGCCTTGCAACATCAATTTTTGATGCGCCTCCTTAAAAGCCTTTGGCGCATGGTTTTCCATGTTAGCACGTCTTTCGGTGCGCCAAAGGATGTTGAGTGAGTTTTTGGTGCGCCAAAGGGCGCACGTAATATCTTTGTTACATCAAGTTTTGGTGCGCCAAAGGGCGCACATAGCTTCGTGTCGACAACTCGTTTGATGCGCCAAAGGCGCGCTCATTCTCCTGTTGTCATTTCCTTCCATGCGCCAAAGGGCGCACGTTTTCCCCTGTCGACAGCTGTTTCCATGCGCCATTTCAAAAGTTGGTGGCGCATTTATGACAAAGTTTTGTTATATATAACAGTGCCCGCCCTGTCGTTTTCATTATTTCCATCGAGCACGTGATATCCCTGGACTTGTCAGCCCCTGCTCTGTCATTTTCATCAAGTTGTGGACCCGCTCAAGGATTTTGGCTATATTGTTAAGGTAAGAGGTTCATCCTCTTTTCATTTAGTTCTTGGTGTGTGCTTGCTTGCTGGTTTTCATCAGTTGTATTTGTGCCTGGCTTGTTTCCCTCCTTGAACTTTTTGTTTTCTTCCTCCTGCCTGGTCTGTGCTTTCTTTCTCCTCTCCCTCCCTCTTTCTGGATTTGATGGAAAAGGGAGGGATGGTTTTATTTTGGCTTGGTCTGATCCTATTTTATCAAACTAAGTGATGCCAAGCGTCCTTTCGAAGTGGAGGTTGAAATGTGAAAATGCTTAAGTATTCCCCATGGCGCGTTGCCGCGTCATGTTGCACCTTAGACAGTCGCGCCCCTCGGCGCGTCTACCCAGCATGCTGCAGTTAAAAATCATGCGCCCCTAGGCGCACCCTTTCGGCCCGTAACACGCTCGAAACCCGCGCCTCCTTATATCCCTTTGGCGCATCTTTTACCCCTGTTGCATCCCTCTTCTATGCGCTAAAGGGCGCGCCCAGCTTCCATGCAACGCAAGAGTTATTTGCGCAAGTGTAAAACCTCCAAGGCGCGGGCGCACCTTCCGTTGCAAGTACATGATGTTGTGTAGACCCTCCATGCGCCGCGCCATATACCTTTGGCGCGCCTTTTTTCCATGTTGCACAATCTGCCCATGCGCCAAAGGGCGCACCAAACCTCAATGTAACATGCATTTCCTATGCGCCCTTCTGTGCGCCCTTCTATATAATGCAGTCTGCTTCATCCATGCGCCATGCGCCTTTGGCGCCAACTTAACCTCTGTTGCACCCTTTTCCTGTGCGCCTTGACTATTCAGCCTGTTATATACATTTTTCATGCGCCCTGCGTCCCGAACCTTAAAAGTTCTAACTCTTTCTTCTGCTAGTATTCCAATGGAAGATCAAATGACTAATTCAAGCTTCTTGGATTGGGTTTCGCTCCTTCTACGTGCAGATCATCAGATAAGCCTTGAAGAACACATGTCTACGTCAAGCAAGAGACCCATCAAACCAAGAGGGAAGGCAAAGCTAACAGAAGAAGAAATGAAATACAAATATCAGAGGGTCAGAATGCCCGAATCACAGGCAGAGTGTAATATGGATGTCAGGGATTCTGAACTGGGCCACATTGACATAGAGGAATTCTGGGTAAGAACTCAGAAAGTGACAAGGAGTCCATGGATGGATAAATTGATAGGCAGCGCCCTGCACTTTGCCGGAGGAATCCCTGTCAGCGCTGTGAATAACGAGTTCATGATGATTGTTGCACAATCCTTCAACAAAGACACGAGATGTGTCGAGAACAGCAAAGGCGAGGTAGTTATAAACCTTACTGCCCGTCGCTTTGAGTTGATGCTTGGAATCCCTCACCACCGAAACTATGTGGCTGTTAGCCAGCAAGAATGCCTCAAGGCTTGGGAGGACAACGAAGACAAGTGCATGCAATTGATGAATGAGGTCTACCTCAAGAATAAGAAGGTAGTGACCCGGTGGCCTCAAACTATCCACCGGAGTGATTTCTCGGAGGAACTCAGTGATACAATCACCTTCCTGAGCAGAGTCTTCGGTCTTTCAGATGCTCACTACTTCCATAAGTGGATGCTGCGGTACCTGGAAACAATGAATAAGAATCTGCCCGATCAGCGTTTCTGCTGGGGGGAGATAATAAGCAGCACAATATCCGAGCAACTGCAACAGTTCGCTACAACAGGAGTGTTCCACATGAACTCCTACGTAGTGTATGCTGCTGCGTCTGAAAGGGATTATCCAGGGCTGCACCGAAGCGGAACTTGGCCTCAGGCCAAAATATATGAATACTATCAAGAGCTGAAGCTGGAGAACAGCATCCAACACTTCGCTAAGATCAATGATGTTTTCTTCTATCACATCATGTGCATGTTGCGGCCAAATTTGACTCATGGCCGGACAACCAAAAACATAGTGGCAGTCACAGAGAAGTGGGGGGCCTTGTTCACCCAGTTTCCCACGTTCACCTATCTGAGGGCGGTCAACTTTTTGGGCGAACCAACCAGGTTGCCAAGGTATGCTGGACCAAAGCTGATTTTATTGGAACTATCAAGACAGCTCGTCACATACCATGAAAAGTGCCTCAAGAGAAAGAAGGGCGGAACTCCTTTCCCCCTCACAGTAGGCCGTTACACATGCTCCAGCTATCACAAGGCGAAGGAGATGTTTGCTGAGCTAGAATTGCTCAACCTAAAGCATGATTTCCCAGCAAGGCCTACATTCGACCCTAGGGGCTGTCTACCAAGGGCTAAGCTTGATCCGATTCATGTCCCTCAGATTGAGGATATCTACATTGACGTTCTCCATGAGGTAGAACTCAGAAGAAAGGATCACTCTCGCTTAGCATTAACGGAAATCATCCATTACGGAGTGGCTATTGTCCCAAAAGGCTTCCAAACCACGGAAGACGAAGTAGACAAAGTATATAATGACACAGAAGGGGATGATTGGCCCTTCCCGGACATTGACAGAAGCAAGGCTCCTCAGACAATCGAGGAGAGGGTCAAGGAGACTATGCGGAGAACAGAGCATTGGTGCCGCATGAATGGGTTAATCTACCTCGGTGTAGATTTTACAACTTCTCCTTTGGGTAATGCACCTCCAAGGTCAAAGAAGCAGCTAAAAGGCAAAGCTGCGGAAGGTGAGCCTAGCACCATTCAGGAGGAAGCCCCTGAAAGTCCTCTTCCTTCAGAGCCTGAACAAGTAATAACCCTGGATTCGCCAGAGAAGGAATTGGCAGAGGATAGTCCTATACGCCCATCCACCCAGGATGTCGGCATCGCTACAACTACAGAGGTCCCTTCTATCCCTTCTTCTTCTCTTCCTCCCCTTCCTCAGATGTCGGCAACCACTCCTTTGGTTGTGTCTTCTCCCCCTTCTTCTACTCTCTCCCCTGCCTCTTCGTCCATCTTCTCCTCTCTCGCTGATTTGTCTTCCTCCATTTCTTCCCTCATTTCCGGGCTCCCTTCCCTTCCCATGTCTTCTACAGCTGCGGTTTCCCTTCCTCCCGTGGGCATGTCTTCGGCTATTCTTTCAATGCCGCCGCCGCGTGTCTCCACGTTCTTCCCCTCTTCTACCGTTGCTGCTTCCCCCTCTGTCTCTGGTCCTTCTTCAATAGGACCAGCTTGGATCTCTCAGCAGCTGAGCCAACCAAAGAGGAAAGTCCCCATCGCTCCGATGGACTTTTCAGTCATTCCGGCTAAAGGAGCAAAGAAGCACAAGCCGGTTACACGCTTCTCCAAGAGCGCTGCAGGTGAGAGAGTTATGGAAATTGCCTACCCCGATCTCACCAAAGAAAAAGAAGATCTGTCTCCGGCAGATTTCACAGTGACCCAAGTCACAATGGGGACATCCTCTGAAAGTCTCCAGGGGGAAGCTCTTTCCGCAGTTGATGCACTCTGCGAAAAGCTTCAGGAAACAAAGGAAGAAAAGAGGCTACTGAAGGAGCAGAATAAATACCTGCTTCAAGCCCTACAGAAGATGGGAAGTGCACCTCCCACAACTGCCGCCGAGACTCCTGAGCTGCTCAGTCAGGAGAAGATCAATGAATACTCAAAGATCGGCGAGCAAGGTATGGCTGTTTCTGCTTGGAGGAGCCAAATCCTTAAGGATAGTGAAAAGGTGATCGCCGAGTATATTAGTTTATACCTGAACATCGAGAAGGCGAATAAGGAACTCCAAACATTAGCAAGTCCAGTATCAGAAGAGCTCGAAAATGCCAGACTCCAACACGAGGCCTTCCAACAAATGTTCGACTGTTCAGTCGAAGATTTGGTCAAGTTTGGAGTATTCGGTCATCCAAGGACCCTCAACAAGATCATGTCCACTCTGGACTATCGGATAGATCAGCTCGAATTTGTGTTAGAGAAGATAGACAAGGTGAAGGAAGAGGCCCTGGATGCGATGCATCAAATGGAGAAGATTGTTCTATCTATGACTCCAGGGTTGCTCACTCCTTCCCTCACCTTGAGATCAGCTGACGATACTATCCGAATTTTCAAGGAGCTAGCTTCTCAAGGGACAGGGCCAGAAGTCACTTTCGACATCGAATCCATCAACAACCTACTGGCCTGTAGAGACTTCATCGGGTCCCTAATCGAGGCGGGTAAAGACTATTCCAGGGTCCCCGAAAAGCTCATTGATGAGCGGGAAACTTGCGAAGCAATTAGTGAAAGGCACAAGGATCCATCACAGGATCAATTTGCGCCAATGATCAGCAAGTTCTTGGAATACCGCGCTCAGTTCCACATCTCATCTCCTGATCAGCATCAGAAACAGGCGACCCCTTTTAGGCCACAGGATGATGATGATGAATAGCTTCTTCTTCTTCTTCTTCTTCTTCTTCTCCTCTCTATTCTCCGACTTTCTCTTCGAAATATCTGAAGTGTGTTGGCACAAACGATGACATCATCCATGTTGCATCATGGGATGATGTCATCCATCCAAGTTGTAAAAGTCAACATGACTTTTGGATATTTTGTAAATATCTTGTGAATAAGTGGTTGGCTCCATTTTGCCTTCTCTCTCCCTCACTTTCTATAAATACTAGAATACTTGTTGTATTCAAGGAGGTGAACATTTTTCAGATAGAAATAGAGGTGAGGAGAGAAAGACTTTGAGCTTTCTTGTAACAGATAAAAACAATTAATACAATTATTCAGACTTTGTGCTCAATAGCTGTGTTATACATTAGATCTTTCTTATGTTAGATCTGCATGTGTCTTTTCTGTTGAATTCATATCTACTTTTCCGTCATTTGTTTATCAGTATTGCTTTGTTTATTTATGCGAGTAGGTTTGGCTCTGTTTACTACCAAGCCCAAAGCATAGATCTTCTGACCCTTCCGCTTTGGAATTCATTTCTTTTCTTCCTTCGGATCTGTTCTTTCTCTTCTCCTTCTTTTATTCCTTTCTCTTCGCAGCCTAGAACACTCTACTGGGATGAGATCCCAACCCCCGAAGGCAGAATCTGTGAGACTTGCATAGGTTCCTGCTAGTAGAAGTAGCAATAAACCAGTTTCGCTTTGCTGTCTCAAAGAGGGGCTAAGCCCTGCACACTGTTGGCTCGTCTATCCATAGATCTGTCCACGCGACAGATTTTCGGACCAACAGTTTTTGGCGACTCCGCTGGGGATCGGATTTTTAAACAGATTTCGCCAACAGAAACAGATAAATCTGTCAGATCTATGCTGGTAGTAAAATTAAAAAAAAAAATTCAGGAAAAATCAGCAGGTTGCTGCCAGTTTGCAAAATCTGAACTTTTTGTTGAAAATCCAAAAATTTGCAAAAGTGCCCGAAATTGAAAATTTTTCTTCTGAGAGTCATAGATCTGGGCTTTTTACATACCTTTAGTTCGCTGAGTTTTTATCAAAAATCATCATTTTTCCGTAGATATGAGTTTTTGACTGTTTTCTAAAAAAGTTTGAAACCCTCTGAAAAAGTCCAAATCAGATCTGAAAAATCAGCTTACTATCTTCCCCACCATCTTATCCTCATTTTCATCTGTCATTTAACCGCAATCGGTTTCTGAAGAGGATAGTTTTTAATATCCAGAAAAGTGCATGCTGCTGGTTTTTGTCAGAAAAACCAGAAAATCAGCAGGTGCACCCAAAAATAAAGTTTAAATCTGCGCTGTAATATTGCAGATCTGAAAGGTACACTGGCGAGTGAACCTTTTACGTGCAGCAGAAGAGCCCGTGGAGAAGCCGATCCTACTTTCGATCTTCTTCAGAGGCACAATTTCAGCGTAACACCGGCACGTTTTTCAACGCTAAGCTCGGCTAGCCGGTCATCCAGGAGTGTCTCGCCTTCACGAAGAAAAAGTCTTTTGCCAGGAGCATCCACACCCCTTTGTAGTGTTTTACTACTCAGCGGAACTACACTTCCGGCTCGCGTTCTCTTTCCGGCTTTTCAGATGGCGGGTACCATGGGGAAACGCTATGGGTCCATTGGCTTTACCACATCCAGTTCACGCACTCCCTCACGGAAATCGAAAGAATTTTCCTAAATTCGACGGGAGCGGAAATCAAAGCACGGATTCCCACATTTCTGCTTTCATTATGTCATGCAGTATATTGGACGTGACTCATGAAGATGTGTCAGTTCACCTCTTTCTGGAAACTCTACAAGGGCCTGCAGCTGAATGGTTTCAGCATTTGCCGGCCAGATCTATCACTAGTTGGGCAACTTTGCGGGGACGCTTTTGAAGACAGGTATAAGCCTTCAGAGGATGCATTTACTTTATTATCACGAATCACTCATCTGAAGAAGGAGGCAAATGAGACCATGCGCGATTTTATCGCCCGGTTCAATGCTCTAATCAACCGTTGTCCCTACTGCCATGCTTCCAACGCCGGAGAATCAGAAGTGTTTTTTCGTAAATGCCATGAGTTCAAAAGTCAGCTTCTTGCTCCTTCAAGAGTGAGTAGCTACTTTGCCTCTCGCTCAGGCTGCTGCCATCCGGATAGAGGACAATTTGATAATATCTGGCGAGTTAAGAAAGGAATCAGGTAAGCCTAAGTCTTTGGGCCCTTCGCCTACCACTTCGTCTGATCCAGCATTCCAAAAAAATGGCGAATGATTTGCTCGCACTGAAGAAGCAGCTGGCCCAGACCTCTCCCAGTTCCTCGTATCGGGATATCCCGCGGAGGAATTTTGTTCCTAACAATGGTTCACAAAGGCCGCGTCTTACCCGCAACTGCTCTACAGTTGGCGCTTGAAGCTCCTCCGGTCAATGCTTTGGCCGAAATTGAAGAGGAAGAAGAGTCAATACTATGAGGAACCTTCGCTCCAAGGCGAAGATGATCAAGATGTCGGTGAACCGACTGGTGACTCCACAATTGGATACATGGAATTTGATGAGGACGAATCCGATGAAGAAGAGAGTACGCAAGGCTATGCAAGCGGACAATCCTACGCTGTTTTTACCCGCTCACAAGGAAAAGAAGCAGAGGTTGCTGCCCATACGCAGAAAGAGAAGGCCGTGTCAAACGCGCCTCCAATCATTGTTAAAAGAGGTAACCCTCTTCCCGCTCAACTCCCTGTTAAATCTTTTGCAAAGAAGTCTTTTCCACCTATCTCTCCTCCAAATCAGCCCTCTCATATTCCTATCAAGATCAGTAACCCTATTTCCATCATCGCGGGGTGAAGGACTCATTCCTTTACCAACGCAACCCTTGGCCGCATTTGATATAATAGATCATGCAAAAAAGACCAAGATCCAAATGTCTGAAGCTGAATATCTTCAGTCAAACCCTGAACAGCTTGTAAGATTGACTAAGTATATCCAAAGGTCAAGCTGTTATAGCTAAACCGGCTTTCCCTGAAAGGAATCCTTTCTACTCCTCCTGAATCCCACATAAATGTCGCTTCGACATCCGCATCTGGCAAGATAGAACCTTTCTATCTCTCCCTCCTGATCAATGGCCATAAGTTGAGCAATTGCATTATTGATTCCGGAGCCTCTGATAACGTCATGCCTGCTAAAGTCGCCCATGCTTTGGGCCTCACTCTTACCAAACCCTTCGGCAGATGTTACTCATTGGAAACAAAGCAAGTTCCGTTGGTTGGCCAAATCAAGGACGCACAATTTGCGTTTGCAGCATTTCCCGGATAAAGAGGGTAAAAATGACAGTCCTTGTTGCTGACATCCCAGCAGCCTATGGAATTCTACTAGGAAGAAGTTTTTGCAGCGAAGTTGGTGGAGAAATTCACATGGACTGGTCCAAAGCTAGAATCCCAGTCAAAGGCGTAATGCAAACTTTGGAGCCGGAATCCCAAAAGAAATACTTGGTCACTAGCTCTGAAGACCCCAAAGCCCAAATTCTTTTCGAATCATCAGGGTTGCGGAATTACTTCTTATCCACCGAGGCGGATACAAAGGACGTTTTTGTTCAGGAAAAGGACCTGTAATAAGATCTGGACCTTGCAATTCGATGGCAGCTGCGCGACTAGTGGATGTGGCGCTGGAGTTGTGCTAATATCTCCCGAGGAGGAGGTAATTCCTCTTTCTTTCAAATTGCAGTTTTTCAACACTAATAATACTACTGAGTACGAATCTCTCTTACTCGGTATGCAAGCCGCAAAGGAAAGAGGAATAAAAAATCTGAAAGTCCAAGGTGATGCCGAACTAGTTGTAAATCAGGGTCAAAAGGATTTACCAAGTGAAAAATGAAAGGCTCAGGCACTACCGTAATGCGGTATGGGACAGCATTGAGGAATTTGACGCTTTTTCAATAGAGAGCCATTCCAAGGGCCCAAAATGACATGGCTGATTCGTTGGCTGTTTCAGCATCTCTCATGCTCCCGCACCCGAGTTTGAAAACAAACAAATACACCATTGAAGTGGTTTTCCGTCCAAGCGTACCAGACAACTCTCAGCATTGGCAAGTATTCAACGATGATAATCATCTCATTGCCTTTCTAGAAAAAAGTAGAAAACTTTGATGAGTTGTATTTTGAAGGATCCACCTCTACGTGCCGTGAATCAATCAACGGCCAAAATCATGAATCAAAAGAGAACGATGGCATATGTCAGCTCAAAGGAAATAAAATTCCTAAAGGCTTGGTTTCTCTAGAACGCTTGTTTGACAGGCACGACCGTTTTGTAAAAAAGAAGAGGCGGGATGATCCTGGCTCATCTCCAGAGACTGAACCAGTCAATATAGGTTCTGAGGCACATCCACAATTCGTGAACATCGGGAAATGTTGCACGCCAGAAGAAAAGCGAAAATTTGTCAAGTTGCTGAAAAGATATATGGATGTATTGGCATGGTCCTATGCCGACTTAAAGTCCTTCAAGCCAAAGGACGTTCAGCATGGATATACCGCTAAAAGAAGATGCCAAAGCCTTCCGTCAGAAGCAGAGGCACTATAATCCCAAGATTTCGGACACCATTCAGGCCGAAATTCAGAAGATGCTGGACGCAAGAATCATCTTCCCTATCCATCACAGCACTTGGGTGGCGAACATTGTGCCGGTACGCAAGAAAAACGGTGAAATACGCATCTGCGTAGACTTCCGAAACTTGAATCAAGCTTCGCTGAAAGACAACTACCCTCTTCCCATAATGGATCAAGTTCTGCAAGCAGTAACTGGGTCAGAGGTGCTGTCTATGCTTGACGGTTTTTCAGGCTATAATCAGATTGAAGTCTCGCCTGGAGATCAATTCAAAAACAGCATTCACTACTCCATGGGGTACATTTGCCTACAGCAGGATGCCTTTCGGCCTAACCAATGCTGGTGCCACTTTTCAGCGGGCCATGGACTTTGCTTTCAAAGGCATGATGGGAAAAGTCATTGTAGTTTATCTAGATGACTTAACCGTGTTCTCCAAACGACGAAGTGATCATTGTGATCACTTGGAGCAAGTATTGGCCAGGTGCCGAGAACATGGAATTTCCCTTAACCCAAAAAAGTCTGTTTTTGGGGTTACGGAAGGGAAATTGCTAGGCCATGTGGTTAGCAAAGAAGGAACGAAGATTGATGCCGAAAGAGTTAAGGCTATCCAAAGCCTTACTCTGCCTACAAGCAAGAATGGTGTTCATTCTTTTCTTCGGAAAGGTGAACTTTCTTAGGCGTTTTGTTCCTGATTTTGCTGAGAAGACCCGCCACATACTGAACATGATGAAAGGTTCACCCACTTTCAGATGGAGTGAAGAGGGGAAAAGGTCGTTTGATGAGATAAAAACTTCTGTTGCTCATGCGCCGGTCCTGGTATGTCCGGATTTCTCCAAGGACTTCATTATGTATAGCTATGCATCGGAACATACTGTGTCTGCAATCCTAATGCAAAAGAACTTCAGAGGATATTGAATCTCCAATCGCATTCATGAGTTCTCCTCTCAAGCCTCACGAGTTGAAAATGACTCAGTTGGAGAAGCACGCCTTTTGCCGTTGTCAAAGCAGTGAAGAATTTTAGATATTACATTCTAAATTCACACACGGTGGTGCTGGTCCCCGACACTGCGGTGAAGTCAATTCTAACTCAGCAGGAGTTAGGAAGCTTAAGAGGGAATTGGATCGCAAAGGTCCAGGAATATGACCTAGATATTAAACCCACCAAGTTGGTGAGGGGCAAAGGCCTGTGTCAGCTAATGGCTGAGAACAAGGGTTCAGAAAATCCTGATGAAAGAGAAGATTGCACCAACGAAAGCGCAAAGCCCTCTGGAAGGGCCTGATTCTCTACCTCTGGTTTTGTTTGTTTCAACTAGTGACGAATGGTACTCCGACATCGCTTTCTTCCTTACCTACGGCGAATGCCCAATGCACCTCACTGCAAAGGAAAAGCGTACTATAAAGCTCAGGGCAGCTAAATATGTCATCTGGGATGAAGGTTTATATAAGCGCGGGATAGACGGTGTCTTTCTGCGATGTGTTGACAAGCCCCAGCAAGTAAAACTGCTGGAAAGTTTTCACAACTCAGCCTGTGGAGGCCATTTTTCTTCTTCCGTGACAGCGCACAAAATCATTCGAGCCAGGTACTACTGGCCGACGCTCTTTCAAGATACGGCTACCTGGGTGGCAAAATGTGAACCCTGTCAGCAATTCGTCGGCAAGCCCAAGTTGGCTGCCCTCCCCCTAAGGCCGGTCATTATCAATGAACCATTCAGGCAATGGGGAATTGATTTTATTGGTGCACTCAATCCTCAATCGAGTGCTGGACATAGCTATGTCCTCACGGCAACAGATTACTTCACTAAATGGGTGGAGGCCATACCTGTCAAGCATGCCACTTCTGAGGTAGTTTGCAGTTTTATCAAAGAGAATATCATTGTCAGGTTTGGCATTCCAAATAAAATCGTTGCTGATAATGCTTCTAACTTCTCTTCCCGGGAAGTTATTAGCTTTTGCTATGAATATGGGATAACTTTAGCACATGCCTCAGATTATTATCCTCAGGGAAATGGTCAGGCAGAATCCAGTAATAAGAACTTGGTGACCATCATACGGAAATTAGTAGATGAAAATCAGCGGATGTGGCACAAGTCTTTGTACGACGCTTTGTGGGCAGACCGCATTACCCCCAAGAGATCTCTCGGCATGTCACCTTTTCAAGTGTTATATGGCACTGATGCCGAGCTTCCCATTTCAGCGGAACTTCCTGCTCTACGCTTGGCACGAGCAATCGAAGATGAAACTTTTCAAAGTTCTCTGGAAAAGAGAATCATGTACCTTGCGGAACTTGAAGAAAAGAGAGTAAGGGTGGTCGACAGGATCACTGAACATCAGAATCAAGTAAAGAGGCTTTTCGACAAGAAGGCCAAGCAGAGGAATTTTGAAGTGGGAGATCTTGTCCTTCTCTGGGACAAGCGAAGAGAGCCAAAGGGTATGCATGGAAAGTTTGACTCCTTATGGAGAGGACCCTTCAAAATCAAGCAACTCAATGGAGAGAATAGTTTCTATCTCTCTTATCTGGATGGAGCTGAACTCCCGCTTCCCTACAGCGGGCAACATCTCAAGATCTTCAGGAAGTAGAGCTTGCTCTCTCCTTTGTACAGTTTATTTTAGTCGTGTGTTTGCTTTAGTCGTGTGTTTGCTTTCGGTTTTTGTGTGTTTCCTTTGTTCTCCCTCCGGTCCCCCTTGTTTTTGACTCCGTACCCAATGGATAGGCACATGTGATCTGGGATTCTCTACCCCCGAGTTTCACTCAGGGATAGTCCCCAGAAAGAGCCAGCTGTTATCCTGTAAAATTGACAAGGGCAATTTTACCGATAACCTTACCGAAAATTTTGTTTCGATCCCTCGTTAGGGATCCTCCGCGTTCAGAATATTGTAAAATCCCTTCCCGGGAAATTCAGTTTTTGAACTTAGTCTTTTTGAGCCTTTTTTGGCTGGGCGCATGGTTTTTCCTTGCAACATCAATTTTTGATGCGCCCCCTTAAAAGCCTTTGGCGCATGGTTTTCCATGTTAGCACGTCTTTCGGTGCGCCAAAGGATGTTGAGTAAGTTTTTGGTGCGCCAAAAGGCGCATGTAATATCTCCATGTTACATCAAGTTTTGGTGCGCCAAAGGGCGCACATAGCTTCATGTCGACAACTCCTTTGGATGCGCCAAAGGCGCGCTCACCTGTTGTCAATTTCCTGTTGCGACAAGGGCGCACGCTTTTTCGACAGCTGCCATGCGCCATTTCAAAAGGTGGTTGGCGCATTAATGACAAATTTTGTTATATATACCTAGTGCGCGCCATGTCATTTTCATTGTTCTTTTTGTCAAGGCACGTGATTGCTCTGGATTTGTCAGCTCTGCTCTGTCATTGTCATTCGCTCTGTGGACCCGCTTTCCAATTTTATACATATATTTAAGGTAAGAGGTTCATCCTCTTTTTCATTTATTGCATGCTTTGGTGTTGCTTGGTCTGGTTTTTCGTTTGATGGCCCGTGTTTTGTTTAAATGTCGTTTTGCATTGGACTGGTTCTTCCCCCTATCCCGCTAAACCAACGTTCTTTTCCTCTCCTCTCCCTCCCTCATTTCCAGATTTGCTGGTAAAGGGAGTTGGTTTTGAATGGCTTGGTCTGTTAGAATCTTTTATAAAACCTTACTTGATGCCAAGTAACTTTTAAGTGGATTGAAATGATTTGAATGGAGGTATTCCCCATGGCGCGTTGCCGCGTCATGTTGCACCTCAAGACAGTCGCGCCCCTCGGCGCGTCTACCCAGCATGCTGCAGTTATTAATCATGCGCCCCTAGGCGCACCCTTTCGGCCTGTAACACATGCTCGAAACCCGCGCCTCCTTATATCCCTTTGGCGCATCTTTTACCCCTGTTGCATCCCTCTTCTATGCGCTAAAGGGCGCGCCCAGCTTCCATGCAACAAGAGTTATTTGCGCAAGTGTAAAACCTCCAAGGCGCGGGCGCACCTTCCGTTGCAAGTACATGATGTTGTGTAGACCCTCCATGCGCCGCGCCATATACCTTTGGCGCGCCTTTTTTTCCATGTTGCACAATCTGCCCATGCGCCAAAGGGCGCACCAAACCTCAATGTAACATGCATTTCCTGTGCGCCCTTCTATATAATGCAGTCTGCTTCATCCATGCGCCATGCGCCTTTGGCGCCAACTTAACCTCTGTTGCACCCTTTTCCTGTGCGCCTTGACTATTCAGCCTGTTATATACATTTTTCATGCGCCCTGCGTCCCGAACCTTAAAAGTTCTAACTCTTTCTTCTGCTAGTATTCCAATGGAAGATCAAATGACTAATTCAAGCTTCTTGGATTGGGTTTCGCTCCTTCTACGTGCAGATCATCAGATAAGCCTTGAAGAACACATGTCTACGTCTAGCAAGAGACCCATCAAACCAAGAGGGAAGGCAAAGCTAACAGAAGAAGAAATGAAATACAAATATCAGAGGGTCAGAATGCCCGAATCACAGGCAGAGTGTAATATGGATGTCAGGGATTCTGAACTGGGCCACATTGACATAGAGGAATTCTGGGTAAGGACTCAGAAAGTGACAAGGAGTCCATGGATGGATAAATTGATAGGCAGCGCCCTGCACTTTGCCGGAGGAATCCCTGTCAGCGCTGTGAATAACGAGTTCATGATGATTGTTGCACAATCCTTCAACAAAGACACGAGATGTGTCGAGAACAGCAAAGGCGAGGTAGTTATAAACCTTACTGCCCGTCGCTTTGAGTTGATGCTTGGAATCCCTCACCACCGAAACTATGTGGCTGTTAGCCAGCAAGAATGCCTCAAGGCTTGGGAGGACAATGAAGACAAGTGCATGCAATTGATGAATGAGGTCTACCTCAAGAATAAGAAGGTAGTGACCCGGTGGCCTCAAACTATCCACCGGAGTGATTTCTCGGAGGAACTCAGTGATACAATCACCTTCCTGAGCAGAGTCTTCGGTCTTTCAGATGCTCACTACTTCCATAAGTGGATGCTGCGGTACCTGGAAACAATGAATAAGAATCTGCCCGATCAGCGTTTCTGCTGGGGGGAGATAATAAGCAGCACAATATCCGAGCAGCTGCAACAGTTTGCCACAACAGGAGTGTTCCACATGAACTCCTACGTAGTGTATGCTGCTGCGTCTGAAAGGGATTATCCAGGGCTGCACCGAAGTGGAACTTGGCCTCAGGCCAAAATATATGAATACTATCAAGAGCTGAAGCTGGAGAACAGCATCCAACACTTCGCTAAAATCAATGATGTTTTCTTCTATCACATCATGTGCATGTTGCGGCCAAATTTGACTCATGGCCGGACAACCAAAAACATAGTGGCAGTCACAGAGAAGTGGGGGGCCTTGTTCACCCAGTTTCCCACGTTCACCTATCTGAGGGCGGTCAACTTTTTGGGCGAACCAACCAGGTTGCCAAGGTATGCTGGACCAAAGCTGATTTTATTGGAACTATCAAGACAGCTCGTCACATACCATGAAAAGTGCCTCAAGAGAAAGAAGGGCGGAACTCCTTTCCCCCTCACAGTAGGCCGTTACACATGCTCCAGCTATCACAAGGCGAAGGAGATGTTTGCTGAGCTAGAATTGCTCAACCTAAAGCATGATTTCCCAGCAAGGCCTACATTCGACCCTAGGGGCTGTCTACCAAGGGCTAAGCTTGACCCGATTCATGTCCCTCAGATTGAGGATATCTACATTGACGTTCTCCATGAGGTAGAACTCAGAAGAAAGGATCACTCTCGCTTAGCATTAATGGAAATCATCCATTACGGAGTGGCCATTGTCCCAAAAGGCTTCCAAACCACGGAAGACGAAGTAGACAAAGTGTATAATGACACAGAAGGGGATGATTGGCCCTTCCCGGACATTGACAGAAGCAAGGCTCCTCAGACAATCGAGGAGAGGGTCAAGGAGACTATGCGGAGAACAGAGCATTGGTGCCGCATGAATGGGTTAATCTACCTCGGTGTAGATTTTACAACTTCTCCTTTGGGTAATGCACCTCCAAGGTCAAAGAAGCAGCTAAAAGGCAAAGCTGCGGAAGGTGAGCCTAGCACCATTCAGGAGGAAGCCCCTGAAAGTCCTCTTCCTTCAGAGCCTGAACAAGTAATAACCCTGGATTCGCCAGAGAAGGAATTGACAGAGGATAGTCCTATATGCCCATCCACCCAGGATGTCGGCATCGCTACAACTACAGAGGTCCCTTCTATCCCTTCTTCTTCTCTTCCTCCCCTTCCTCAGATGTCGGCAACCACTCCTTTGGTTGTGTCTTCTCCCCCTTCTTCTACCCTTTCCCCTGCCTCTTCGTCCATCTTCTCCTCTCTCGCTGATTTGTCTTCCTCCATTTCTTCCCTCATTTCCGGGCTCCCTTCCCTTCCCATGTCTTCTGCAGCTGCGGTTTCCCTTCCTCCCGTGGGCATGTCTTCGGCTATTCTTTCAATGCCGCCGCCGCGTGTCTCCACGTTCTTCCCCTCTTCTACCGTTGCTGCTTCCCCCTCTGTCTCTGGTCCTTCTTCAATAGGACCAGCTTGGATCTCTCAGCAGCTGAGCCAACCAAAGAGGAAAGTCCCCATCGCTCCGATGGACTTTTCGGTCATTCCGGCTAAAGGAGCAAAGAAGCACAAGCCGGTTACACGCTTCTCCAAGAGCGCTGCAGGTGAGAGAGTTATGGAAATTGCCTACCCCGATCTCACCAAAGAAAAAGAAGATCTGTCTCCGGCAGATTTCACAGTGACCCAAGTCACAATGGGGACATCCTCTGAAAGTCTCCAGGGGGAAGCTCTTTCCGCAGTTGATGCACTCTGCGAAAAGCTTCAGGAAACAAAGGAAGAAAAGAGGCTACTGAAGGAGCAGAATAAATACCTACTTCAAGCCCTACAGAAGATGGGAAGTGCACCTCCCACAACTGCCGCCGAGACTCCTGAGCTGCTCAGTCAGGAGAAGATCAATGAATATTCAAAGATCGGCGAGCAGGGTATGGCTGTTTCTGCTTGGAGGAGCCAAATCCTTAAGGATAGTGAAAAGGTGATCGCCGAGTATATTAGTTTATACCTGAACATCGAGAAGGCGAATAAGGAACTCCAAACATTAGCAAGTCCAGTATCAGAAGAGCTCGAAAATGCCAGACTCCAACACGAGGCCTTCCAACAAATGTTCGACTGTTCAGTCGAAGATTTGGTCAAGTTTGGAGTATTCGGTCATCCAAGGACCCTCAACAAGATCATGTCCACTCTGGACTATCGGATAGATCAGCTCGAATTTGTGTTAGAGAAGATAGACAAGGTGAAGGAAGAGGCCCTGGATGCGATGCATCAAATGGAGAAGATTGTTCTATCTATGACTCCAGGGTTGCTCACTCCTTCCCTCACCTTGAGATCAGCTGACGATACTATCCGAATTTTCAAGGAGCTAGCTTCTCAAGGGACAGGGCCAGAAGTCACTTTCGACATCGAATCCATCAACAACCTACTGGCCTGTAGAGACTTCATCGGGTCCCTAATCGAGGCGGGTAAAGACTATTCCAGGGTCCCCGAAAAGCTCATTGATGAGCGGGAAACTTGCGAAGCAATTAGTGAAAGGCACAAGGATCCATCACAGGATCAATTTGCGCCAATGATCAGCAAGTTCTTGGAATACCGCGCTCAGTTCCACATCTCATCTCCTGATCAGCATCAGAAACAGGCGACCCCTTTTAGGCCACAGGATGATGATGATGAATAGCTTCTTCTTCTTCTTCTTCTTCTTCTTCCTCTCTATTCTCCGACTTTCTCTTCGAAATATCTGAAGTGTGTTGGCACAAACGATGACATCATCCATGTTGCATCATGGGATGATGTCATCCATCCAAGTTGTAAAAGTCAACATGACTTTTGGATATTTTGTAAATATCTTGTGAATAAGTGGTTGGCTCCATTTTGCCTTCTCTCTCCCTCACTTTCTATAAATACTAGAATACTTGTTGTATTCAAGGAGGTGAACATTTTTCAGATAGAAATAGAAGTGAGGAGAGAAAGACTTTGAGCTTTCTTGTAACAGATAAAAACAAGTAATACAATTATTCAGACTTTGTGCTCAATAGCTGTGTTATACATTAGATCTTTCTTATGTTAGATCTGTATGTGTTTGATCTGTTAGATTCATATCTACTTTTCTGTCATTTGTTTATCAGTATTGCTTTGTTTATTTATGCAAGTAGGTTTGGCTCTGTTTACTACCAAGCCCAAAGCATAGATCTTCTGACCCTTCCGCTTTGGAACTCATTTCTTTTCTTCCTTCGGATCTGTTCTTTCTCTTCTCCTTCTTTTATTCCTTTCTCTTCGCAGCCTAGAACACTCTACTGGGATGAGATCCCAACCCCCGAAGGCAGAATCTGTGAGACTTGCATAGGTTCCTGCTAGTAGAAGTAGCAATAAACCAGTTTCGCTTTGCTGTCTCAAAGAGGGGCTAAGCCCTGCACACTGTTGGCTCGTCTATCCATAGATCTGTCCACACGACAGATTTTCGGACCAACATCATGATGGTGTTTATGCTTTGTTTTAGCTAAATTGTAGAACTATATTAGGGGGGTAGTTCTTGCTTCATTTGTAGTGGTTGCATTAAGCAAAGTATACATGCACTTGTTGGTGGCTACCATTGCATTAAAAAAAAATGGTTGCACCTTATTAATTGGCGTGTTCAACTTCCTGGATTGGTGGCCGCATCATGCCCCATTGGTATCTAAAATGTTGACTTGGCAATCTGCTTAAACTCATGTCCTCTACTTGTTCATTATTTTCTGCCCTAAACCACGAATGCTTGTTTGCGCTCCATCAGAATGCTGCAATGCATGTTCTGAATTGCTACTGCGCCACTTTCTGTCTGGATCGTTGGATAGTGGATTCATTGATGGTGTTTTTCTGAAGGTCTATAAATACCATGATGTTGATTTAGGGTGGGTGTGTGGTTCTCAGAATCATGCTGCACAGGCAGTATCAGTGGAGCGTAGAACTGAAATTCTCCTTAGGAAAGTGCCGTGAGGAATGTAATTGGCTATATGCTATCTTCTAGCTACCTTGCTACTGGTAGAGACATCCATAACTTATCTCAAAAAATCAGTGGCCTCTTCTAGTACTGAGTTAAGTGAATGGTACAACTGCCGCAGGGCGGTCCCACTTTTGAAAACCGTTGGTTGTTGATCCTGGATGATCCTTCTGGTTGAATATCCTGACCACACGATCGTGATCCCAGTTGTTGACCACATCTCTTCTTGCAGCTGTAGTAGAAGAACGAGACCTTCATTTTGTTCTTAGTTGAGCATGTCTTGACTTACGTGGTCCCTTTGGACCCACACTTCGACTCCAGGTGGCAGAATTTGTTTCCCCCATGTGAAGAGATGCTCGATCATGTCCTTGAGGCTGAGTTTTGCTAGTGAGGCTGCAGAGTTTGCGAGTCACTACTGTTTCTAGTACTGACCGGAAGTTAGTCTGAGATTCCTAGCTTGGTGGGTTTCGTGCCTTCTGGTGGTTATAGATGAAGATTACCATTGAACCCATTTTTAGGCGTGTTACCCCCACTTTCTTAGTGGTCCTTGTGCTACAAGGTGTGTTCTTGTTGGGGATCCACAGCAGACTGAATCTGCAACAGTAATTAGCCAGAGCTCCCAGGCATGTTGTTAGTATAGTAGAAGCCTTTTTGAGCACTCCAACAAGTAGGTGGTCCAACTTCGTTGTTATTTGTTCAACTTGCACTGCATCAGGACGAATTTGAGATTCATCCTTCAAGGTGACAGATCACACCCACGTTGCTACAGGAGATTTGATGTAATGTTGGAGAAAATGCCTCGTGGGAGATGAAGGTAGCAGGTAATATTTTTCAGATCCAGAACATTTACTAAGTTTGTTTCTTAAAAATCAATTATCATGAAAGTCAAACCACCATGTTCTTTCAACAGACCTGTCTTTTGGATGCCTATGTTACAAAGATTCTCTATCGATATGTTACTTGTTGTCTTCGATGCTTTACCCATGGAAGAGAACCTCAGTGTGAGGCATGGAAAAGCATCCGTGTGTCATGTCAAGGATATTCATGACTACACAATTTCTTTGCTATGAGTGATCGAGCATTCTTCTTTCGCAAATGAGTCACCAATGGCATGCATAAAGTTCTCTACGATTGAGTTTCAATATGATTATGTTTACAACTACAGCTGTAATGTTTGCACCGAGAGTCATTGATGCTGTCCCCAAGCTATGAAGAAAAGGTTTATCTATCATTACGGTAGATGCCTTCCAAGAGCACCCGAGATCGTGATGTAATCATTTGTCTTGTGTCATCCGAGGTTAACTTCAAATCATGGGGTTCGAGGCCCTTTGATAACTATTTTTCACCATCGTGAACAGACCCCTGGTTTTAGGATTGGAGCTGATCAAAGCACTTTGGGATAGCCGGGTTCAAGCAGCGGCTATTGAAACTTTTAGAATCAATAAGCATTGGAGATAGCGTTTTATGAACCTCAGGCATGTTAAACTCATCTGCTCCTTGTAATCAGTTTGTCTACCCTAGGCTTTTATGTAAATCCTTGAAATGAATTTTCTTAACCATCTGTGAATGGCAACTAGACTGGGCTTCTGCTTTTCCTTGTGAATGTTTAAGGATCAGCCTGAAGGTGTTGAGTTGTTTGTAATTTGCAAATCCATACCCCGATAACAACTGTGAATTGCATTATACATGTCTTTTTGCCTCTCGGAAATAGCTTACTCTAATTTCGAAATAAAAGAGTAACTGTCTATGTGTTACTGCAAAATTTTGAGTTGAAGTCTAGTACCGTAATGGGAATGATATTAGATTATTAACCGGGTTGGTTTCTTATATGTAATTCTTTTAAAAGAATTCTGTGATGGAAATTTAATTGAACGCTAGTTAACTATGGCCGGAAGGTTAAGCCTACATACCTCTATTTAGTTGAATAAATGAGCCGTATTTCTTGTACTTAGGGCTCTGCTTGTTTTGGCAAAAAGGTACATTAATAGTGACAGTTGTGTCTGAAAACTTGTTTATGTCTTGGTGGGCATTCCTTACTGAATTGTTGTAGATTAGAAAATGGCATTTGGGTTTTGTTAGAGGCAGAACTGTAGTGAATTATTGACTGTTGTACCTAGTTCCTAGATGATATAATAACCTGATCATCTAATTTTGGCCTCTACGTGTTGAGAATTACTATACCTACTTCTCTGATGTCAAACTCTTGTTGACTAAAGCCTATAGGGGAAACATTGTAAGTTTTAATGAATGGGAAATCTCTTCATATTTTTTTAAGGGTCGCAAGCAAGCTATACAATAGCTCGACTGAAACAACGTAGTTGTAGGTGAATCCATGGTATTGGACTCGTGAACTCGTTTCCTGTTAGATGACAGCTGATTGGGTCAGTGATAATATCATTGGTCGATTCTGTTATATCTTCATCTGTTTGATATTGCTTGACTTGTCCTCGATCAAGCCTTGTCATGAAATCGGGTAATATTAAATCCATCTTCTGGTACCTTTGGCAAGGAGCTTCATAGAACTTCTAGGCCTGACTACACTGCGTAACCTTCCTGATGGATATGTGCGTTGGTTACTTTTTTTTCGAATTTGTGCTTGTACTCGTGGTAAGGTTTGAGTCTGGGGCATCGTTAGGTGTTTTCCTTCCTTCTGCATATCGAATCCCTTTGTTTTCGAACTCGAATTTCTTATACGTTCAAACTTGGTTATAAAAGGTCCCATTTTGTGGCCTTGTTAATGGAAGATCAATTTTTATTGATAATGCTTATTGACATTGCCTGAAATATATAAAAATTATTAACGACTTGTTGGGTTTAGTCTTCCCTTATATTATGTAGAGAAGTTGAAGATTAGGATAAGTTTTGTTCGGTAGAATTATGGCCCTTGAATCTTCAGTGTCTCAGTTTGTATGCTTTGTGGAAAGTGGATTTGTTGGTTAACTAGTACTCACGTTTTAAGAAATCCGATAAGGAGGTAGACTGGTAAACTCCTTGGTTAAAATCAAAACTATAGTTGTGTTCTTTTAGGGCATCGAACCCATATTACTATGAAGCCTTCCCTAGGAGAATTGGATAACGTCATTCTTGTTCAAGCAATTTACGATCATAATGTAGTATGTGGATTTGTCTTCTCTTGGACCCCCCTTTAGTTAATGATAATGGATTGATGTTTTTGGATTCCAATCACGTAATCCATAGGATTACATGAAGGAAATATCAACACTCTTGACTTTGTTGTTCCCTAACCCATAAGGTCTTGGCCTTGATTTATGTAATTTTGTTCTTACTGGTATTGGGACTTTCTCCTTGTTGGATGGTTTAGATTTCTTCATCTCATGAAATAATATTGGAGTTGTGGTTTGTGTTTTAATCCATTTTTGAAGTTTAGAACTTTTCCTTTCTTGATATTGTTAAATGTTAGCTTACTGTTGCAATGGGTAGTCTTAACATGCTCAGTTCTAAGCGAACTGATTCTAGTTAATATTTGTGCAGATGGATTATGCGAGTAGACTAGAAGAAAAGAGTTGTAAAGGTTTCATCTGTAAATTTATGAAGTTCCTTGTAAAAATGTTCCAATGTGTTGTAAATTGTGTAACATTGCTTGTAAAGAGAGTTTATATGACCTCTTGCCTGGAATTGTTTGGAGAATTACGTGAATAAAGTAGTTTTGTCCTGGATTTCTTGTACGATTTGGCTGGTAACTCTTCTTAGTGAGAAATAATATTTAATCTTTCACTGGCATAAGCATTGTAAAAACTTTGATCTTGAGAATTAAGTGTTAATTGTAAATCTTTCTAAGACTTTGTATTGATGTATTTTATATGTAAAAGCTTTAATGGGGTGGATTTTCCTTACAGAAGCTTACCTAAAATTTTTATATTCAAAGAAATATGTTGTGGTTTAGATCCCCTTTAAACAAACTTATTCCTTAAGTAATCAAGAGTGAGACCATATTCTTGCAAAGTGATTTTTTTTTTTATAACGTGTTATCCCTAACTGAACTAGTAAACACTACTCTTTTGGTGAATGCTTAAAGACAAGCTTAAAGGAAAACAATGGCTAGTTTCTAATAAGATTAACAAGTAGAAAATTTTGAAACCACTCAATTTATCTCTGAGCCTATTTAAAATTAAGTAGCTTACCTCTTGATAAGCTCTTTCGGTGAAGCATAAGTAAGAGCGCTAGACTTACGTATAAAACCTCAAGCTCCAATTAAACCTTAGTAAGAACTAATGACGTCTCTTCATTTGACCTTCTTCCTTTAAGCTGTATCCAAGGTACCTTGTAATTTTAGCTCTTAAGTTTGTTGAACGATGAACCGATGTTGTCATAAGGGCATGAACGAGTTCTAGTAACATAAGTGTGAATCCAAATGGCCTTGTGGAATTAAATTACCATCTTTATCTAAATAAACATATATAAAACAAATAATGACTTAATAGGAGAAGATTAAAGATGATTACTCTACAGTGTATAAGAAGAATAAACTCAGCTTGGTAAGATGAATTTGTGCGAATCATAAAATCCTTCCTTGAAAACGTAAGCTAAGAATCTCATAAAATAAATAACCCCCAAGAATATCTCATTGTGGATGGCCCTAACTGTAAGTGTGTTTTGTGGTTGGACTTCTTTGTTGTCTTGTCAAAAAGAAAATAAATTGTCCTTGCAATGTGAATGTTTCTTACTTTTGTGGCTTGTATCAAGCTTGTTGCGAGTGTTGTCATGTACCCTTTGTGACTTCATGTTGTCTGTTATACCTCAAGGAAGTAAGTCAAAAAAAATAGTTATCTTGTCCTTGATATTGTGTTGTTTAGTGTGTGTGATTTGTGGTCGTTACACTTGGTATCAGAGTGATTCCAAGGTTCATGCTCTCAAACCTCTGGGATATGTTTGGTGTTGTGATGGTCAATGCTAGTCAATGATGGTGGTGGTGTTATCCTGATGATACTGCATGATGTGATGATGTTACATGATGTTGGTAGATATTGGAAGAGTACATGTGATATTAAGCATTGTGATGTGATCTATTAATCGTAATTGTGATATTGTGAACGCAAATGATGTGTATGTCACTTAGTGTAGTATCTTGTCATGCATGTGGATATGTTATGGATGATAATTTTATTTTTCTCTCCTACATTCTTGTAGAATTCGATGTGAGTTTCTACGTGTGACAATTTGTGTTTGAATTGATGTGTGAAAAGAATATGTTGATTGTTGATGAATATTAATATTATTTGCATTGTGGCATATTGTTATGTAATGTGGTATCAATGTGTTGTATGACTAGTTTGATGTTAAACTAAATATATTATTACTATGATGTACATATTAATCATATTTGTAGAAATATGTGTACCAATGATTATGTATATGGATAGTTATGTATGATATGTATTATTGTTCATCATATGTTGTTCCATATTTTATGTGTATAATATGTAATGCTATATATGTTATAAATTATTTGGGGACATATGGTGAGTGTATGAACCCTATTGTATGGTTATTGCGCTTGAGTACATACATGTGGTAAAATTGATATGTTGTAAACTGTGATATGTAATATTATTTGTGATAATTACCCTGTATATGTACCATAATATTAAAAATGTTATGGTATGATTATGTAACATGAACCACCATTATGTTAGTGATGTAGTTGTATGTTATGTTGTGAACCTTACGCTAGCTGACCCTGAGGGAAATCGGTATAAAGCGTATGTATTGAGAGTGAGGATAATGGTGTACCATGGGTCTATAACTTTAGATGTTTATTACTTAGTGTTTAGTAGATTGGTGAACCTGTGATCCTCATTCCATCTCTCCATATGTGGTTGTTGTATGTATGCAACCTAAGTATAGCTACGATTATGTTTAGCCTTGTATAAAGTGGTGGCAGGATGATTAATGATAGAGATGATGACAGTTGTAATATTGATATGTATTTTACGAAATGAGGCTCGATGTTCCGAGTGCTAGCAACTCATAGAGTACCCCTTATGGTTGCCAGATAAGGCCACATAGTTATCGTAATATGACATTATTATATGTTAAATTTTATTCGTAAATTGATATTCAATTTTTTACTTTATTTCTACAAGGACCAGCAGTTTTCTTGATTGCCATGTTTACAATTTTGGGCATTTCCTTGGTTTGTGGCACTAACACGTGGATTTTTTGAAACTAACTATGGAAAAAACGTTTGGTCATTAAATTTTTACTTAAAAAATTTTGGATTCTTCTTTTAAATTTTATCAATATTTAACTGCCTTGCCCAAGGCTTGTACTTTGCCACTCGGCACTTTGGATCAGATTGTTATGCTAAATATATTGTAAATGATGTCTTGAATAGGGTCATAGGATGCACCACAGACATGGTTAGACCTATGGACCCGCTTCATTGTATGAGGGGTACACCCCAAGGAGTTACAAGATAACTAGCGGGTTGTTGAACCACGTGTTATTATGTCACTTGGGTTAGGAGTGTTTGAACTCTATGTGTCTTGGACCATAGGGTCAACCGGCCTCCTTGAGGGAGGCATAAGAGTTTGAGGGAGGCATAAGAGACTTGAGGGAGACATAATAGAGTTGAGGGAGGAATAAGAGACTTGAGGGAGGCATAAGAGACTTGAGGGAGGCATAAGAGTTTGAGGGAGGCAAAAGAAAACTTTAGGGAGGCATAAGAGTTTGAATAAGGAATTATGAAATTTATGTACAATGTATGAATGTATTGTTTCAAGCTGATATACGTTGAGTTATTGTGATGTTTTGGTAGTGGTATTTTGATGTATGTGTTACTCATGTCAGATAGATATGTGTTGTGATGTTGTGGTTATGTCATTGATTCTCTTGTGGACACTATGTACCTGTAGCATGGTTTGGTGTTATGTGAGTTTTTCATTGATGCAAATTGAGGAAATGTCTGGTGGATTGTAGTACTCTTTTGGATGAGTATTTTATATGTCAGTCATTGATGTGTGACGTGTACTATGTTATGTGGACTGTGCCTATTATATTCCGTATTTTAGTAAAACCTTTTTATGGTGTAATACATTTTTGAAGTATATACTTGCATGTGCTTGTGAATCTAGTAGTGTCTTGTGAACCGATAGGGTGTTGTGTTAAGCAGTTCATGTTGGGCACCCACAATAAAGAATAAACGAAAACTCTGCAATGATGAAATTTTAAAAGAAATTAAACTAAGAATAGTGCTAATGGAAAGAGACAAATGAAATTATGAACAAGAAAGAACTGCCAATCTTCACAGAACCTTAACAGTTAAAATTTATAGCAAATGTTCCCTAGGCTAACCCATGGTCATGCTTTTGCATCTGAAATATTAAACTTAGAGCGTACCTTCACCCTTATCTGATCCTTATTGCTTACCATTTCTTTCCCTTTGTGTTATGTCACATCGAGGATGATGCTTTCTTAAGGGGAGGAGAATGTAAGGCCCACATTTGGCGTACCATAGTCCTTGTTTCGGTAACCCTGTTGCTTAAACATTGAACATTTGCGAGTGCTCTCATTATTCGTTAGATGACTTCTTCCTTTTCACAGAGAAGTATTAGCATCCTTTGTCTCCATCTTGCCTTCTCTTTTTTTTGTCATTGCCTCTGGTTGTAGACCTCGTAGTGTCCTTTATGAATGCCCTGTTAAAGGCATATCATGTTCTATAATCCTAGTAGAGGGCTGGAATGACGTTTTGGTGTGTTAGGATGTGTTCGGTTAAAGAGGAATATCCATAATAATAATAATAAGTTTTTTCTCTCTATTGTCGAGCTTGACTTCTGACTGTTACGATTTATAATTAATAACTATTTTAAGCTACAAAGTAATAATAATAGTAATAATAATATTACTATTGTTATTATTGTCGATTGGTGATTATATTTTATTTTCAATTGTTATCAATTTTAAGTATGAATTATTGTCATTAAGTTTTTTTTTTATGTTGTCGGTCGCTCCCATAGACTGAGCCTGGGTTCACGCAATTGAAGAGGATGTCTACTATTGTTGCCTTGGTTAGCCATTCAAATGTGTTGCCTTAAAAACTGCAACCTCTAGTCTTTTTCCCTTGGCTCCATGCCAGCTTAAAATTCAAGATTAAAATTAATGGAAAATAGTTGCATTCACCTACCTTCATGCCATCCTTTATGACCATCTATGCGATCTTGCCTGGCGTGAGGGAGAAGCTGTTCCATGGATTGTCTGTTGTTTTGTCTCCTTTGGCAAGTGGTGTGTGGTTGGGTGACCTCCACCAACTATCTTCATTGTTCGACATACCTACTGGTTCACCAAGCTACCATAGTTTATAACCCCTGTCACCTCATTTTGACCTACTCACACAAAGAAACTTTGGTGGCCGCGTAGCTTGCATTGGTGTGTTCTAGATAGTGGATGCATTGATGGTGAAATGAAGGTCTATCACCCTGATGTTGCGTGGGTAGGTGTGGATTCTCAAAATCGTGCTGTACAGGCAGTTTCAGTGGAGTGTAGAACCAAAATTCTCCTAGGAGAGTGCCGTGAGGAAGTGATTGGCTATATGCAGTAGCTACAGGGTAGAGAAGTAAACTTATCTCAGAAAATCAGTGGCCTCCAGAGAGAGTTAAGCGCGATAGCTGCCTCAGGGTGATGCCAAGGAAACGTTGGTGTTGATCCTGTTGTTTCTGGTTGCACGTGACCACAGTCATGATCAGTTGTTGCAAAATCTTGCTGTTGTAGTAGAAGAATGAGATAAAGTTTTAGTTGAGCTGTCTTGCCTTTTCATTTTGGAAATGGTGGATGCCGTCCTGGATTCTCTTTCAGACATGGCGGGAGAGCATTTGAAGCGTCTTGTAGGCATGAGGAGTCTTTGAGTCCACGAGAGGACTTAAAGATTGGGAGGTAGCAGGTAAGTCACAGATCGTCAGTGGAGGCTTTTCAGAGAATGTTGCAGATTGAAGGACATCTGCGACCTTTTTGTCAGGCAGGAGTTTTATGAGAGCATGTGGAAGCTCCCAAGTGGAGGGGCATTTCACCCTTCCTATGCCCCCAAGAGCCTGATGCTGATGACAATGTCTTGGTTCTGCATTCGAGCTATGATGTGGTCAGAAGCACGTGTAGCATCTGTTGGAGCAGACACCCAATCAGTATCTTAGGACTTTGACTTAAGTCTGGATGAGCATCCAGGTCATGTTAATGTACATCTCCAAGTTGAGCCGCTCAATGGAGGGAAAATATAGACCAATCTTCTAAACAGCTCCTACTCATCATGCATCCATCAATGGATAATAGATGTTCAGATAGATAAGCAACTGCCAGGGAAAGCAAAACCTGCAGGTCCATGTCTGCTAGCACAATTTAGCATCAATGAGCCTTCGATGTGAAGAGAAAGTAATGATTGGATCAGGCCAACTCACATAATGCTGGAAGCCTTAACCTGACAAAGTGTCATGCTATGGATGACTGAAGGCTTTTCAACTCCAAAACCATCATTTAGGACTGAACATTATCCCTCATGCAACAACAATGGAACTCGACTCAAACATGGATCCAAAACAGGTCAAACAATATTTTTTTCAAATAGGCAATTTGACTTCACACAGATTTTGAGTCTCCGAAAAGTGCATTCCACTTCAGCTGCTCCACCGAATACGGCCTCTGTTTCGTCATAAATTGGTTTTCTGACAGAAGTGTTGACGCTGTGGTTTCTTATGTTCGTACCTTTCTAATAGGCATTTACCCATCAAAGATTATCTCGGTCTTCAGAGATGATCTAAAGTAAAAATGCAGGTTTGGAAGCAAAGGCCATTACCTCAATTTTTCATGTGTTTTGTTCTTGGCAAGTTTTTGATTAGGGTTCACCCCTGTTTAGCATTGAAAAAGGAGGTTTCAAGGCTAAGTACAATCTATGTCTCCAGCAGCACCAAGATTTTTGCATTTGAAATAAATGCATGCATCCTCAACAGAAGAAACAAATGACCCAGAACAGCACTATTTTGGTCAAGTTGGAAATAAAGGAAGTTCATCTTCATTGAAGCTGGATCAAAAACCTGAGATCTTTGATCCTTCTCAAAGTCATTTGAAGACTACATTAGAGGATTCCAGACCATAGGAGAAAAGAATGCTTCCAATGAGCCATACAACCCTATGGTTCTCAGATGAGGAAGAGCAAGTTACGCAGGTTCAAGTTGCTGTATGCCCAGAGCCCTGGTCGACATGAGTTGTTGGTTGGAAGAATTATAGTCAGACATGTTAACTATACTCCTTGTAATAGTTTTCTACCTTCTTTCAGTATCTTGAAATGAATATTCTTTCCCCTTGAGTGTCGCCTAGACATAAATGTTTTCATAGTTGTTTAAATCGCTGCCTGAATGTGTTGGTCGTTCTTTTAAAATATCGTTCCAATTTCATTGGTTTTGCTTGGAATGTTCTTTTCCCTCTCTTATAGCTTACTCTATTTATATTTGTCTAATGGGGCTACTGCAATATTGTATGATGCAGTCTAGTTCGTAGGGAAGGAAACATTATAGAGTTTAGTTTTCTTATATGACTCTCTTTTAAAAGAATTCTGTGATGGTATTTTGTAATTGAAGGCTTACTATATGGAAGGTTAACCCTTCATATCTCTATTTACTTGAATGAATATGTATTTCTTGCTTAGGGATACTCCTTTTTTTTTGGCTAAAAAGGTACATTAATAGTGACGTTGTGTTCTAAAACTTTTTTAGGCCTGTGGGCATTCCTTACTTTTGTTTAATTAGAAAATGGCATTAGGGTTTTATTTCAGAACTGTACATGATCGACTGTTGTACCCAGTTCTAGAGGATTAATAAGCCAACATCTATTTTGGCCTCTATGTGTTGAGAGGATTACTAAACCTACTTCTTGGATTCAAACTCTTGTTTGATTAAAGTAAGGGGGAAACATTGTAAGTTTTTTTGAATGAAATCTATTCAAATTTTTTTTTAAGGGTTGCGAGAAAACTATCAATAGCTGGACTGAAACAAAAGTTGTATTTGAATCCATGGTATTGGACTTGTGAACTCGTTTCCAGTTAGATAACAGCTAATTACAGTGATAATATAATAGGTGGCTATTATCTTCATCTGTTTGATATTGCTAGACATGTCCTCGATAAGCCTGCATGGATCGGGTAAATTTACCATCTTCTATACCATTGGCAAGGAGCTCATATAACTTCTAGACCTGAGTACACTGCGTAACCTTCCTGATGGATATGTGTGTTCGTTCTTTTTTTTTTTTGTGTTTACACTTGTGGTAGGGTCCTTTGAGTCTGTGGCAATCATTGTTGTTTTACCCTCTGCGTAGCGAATCCCTTTGTTTTCGAACTCGAATATCTTATACTTCAAACTTGGTTACTAAAAGGTCCCATTTTGTGGCCTTGTTAAGGAAATCAATTTTTATTTTAATTCTTATTGACATTGTCTGAAATATATAAAAATTATTAACAAATTTTGGGTTTAGTCTTCCCTTATATTATGTAGATAAGTTTACGATTAGGATAAGGTTTGTTGGTAGAATAATGGCCCCTTTTGTGTCTCATTTGTATGCTTTTGGAAGAGTGGATTTGTTGTTAACTATTACTACATTTAAGAAATCCTATAAGGAGGTAGTGGTAAACTCCTTGGTTAAAACTGAAACTATAGTTGTGTTCCTTTTAAGGGCATCAAACCCATATTACTATGAAGCCTTCCCCTGGGAGAATTGGATAACATCGTTTTGCTTCGTGCCTACGATCATAATTAGTATTGTTTTGTCTTCTCTTGGACCCCCTTTAGATGGATGGATTGAGTATTGGATTCCAATCACGTAAACCAAAGGATCACATGAAGGAAATATCAACCCTCTTGACCTTCTTGTCCCTAACCCATAAGGTCTTGCCTTGATTTATGTGATTAGTTCGTACTGGTATTTTGAATTTCTCCTTGCTGGATGGTTTATATTTCTTTCTCATGCGAATAATTTTTGAGTTGTGGGTTGTTTTTTAATCCATTTTTGAATTAGAACTTTCCTTTCTTGATATTGTTAAATGTTACCTTACTGTTGCAATGAGTAGCCTTAACATGCTCAGTTCTCGCAAACTGATTCTAGCTAGTATTTCTACTGATGGATTATGTGAGTAGATTAAAGGAAAGATTTGAAAAGGTTTCATCAGTGCTACTTATGAAGTTCTTTGTAAAAGTGTTCTATGTGTTGTAAATTGTGTAACATTTCTTGCAAAGAGTTTATATGACCTCTTGCCTGGAATTGTTCAGAAAATTTGTGAATAAGTTGTTTGTCTTTTTCTTTGTAATTTGGCTGGTAACTCTTCATAGTGAGAAATATTATTCAATCTTTTCACTGGCATAAGCATTGTTAAAATTTGATCTTGAGAATTAAGTGTTAATGTAAATCTTTTTAAGACTTTGTATTGATGTATTATATGTAAGCTTTAATGGGGTAGCTTTTCCTTACAGGAGTTACCTAGAAGTCTTGTTCAAAGAACTATGTTGTGGTTTAGATCCTTTTGAAAAAAAAAAATGCCTTAAGTAATCAAGAGTGAGAATATTCTTGCAAAGTGATTTTTTTTTTATAACATGTTATTCCTAACTGAACTAGTAAACACTACTCTTTTCGTGATCACTTAAAGACAAGCTTAAACTAAAAAAATGGTTAGTTTCTAATAAGATTTAACAAGTAAGAGAAGAAAATTTATAAACCACTCAATTTACCTCTCACCCTATTTAAAAGTAAGTAGCTTCCTCTTGATAAGCTCTTTCGGTGAAGCCTAAGTAAGAGCACTATTAATAATTACATATAAAACCTCAAGCTCCAATTAAACCTCAATAAGAACTAATGATGTTTCAAGGATGAACTCAATTGACCTTCTTCCTTTAACTTTATCCAGGGTGTCTTATCAAAATAAATAACCTCCAATCATTTCTTACTGTGGCTTGCCCTAGCTGTGAGAGTGTCATGTGGTTGGGCTTCTATGTTGTTCTGTAAAAGAAAAATATCCTGTCTTTTACAGTGTTGTTCGTGTGTGTGATTTCTGGGTTGTTACGATTCTGGTAGGTGATAAATATGAAACCAATCCTCTAAATAGGTTATGGTACTCCACTTTACCTTTCGTATTCTGTAGAGGACACTGAGAGATTTCCAAAAAGTATAATTTTATGTAAATCCAATCTCCCAGTCAAAAGTTATGGCCATCTGAAGATGAGGGTGCCATTCTGTAATAAATGCAAGTGGTTGGATTTGTTTTTCAGACTCCGAACTTTCATTGCAACCTCCAAAATTTGAAATTTAGGACTTTAGGTTCGGGACTTCTTGCTTTTTCATTTTGGAGTTTGGCTTACCATTCACCCACCTGAGTTCCCGAAACCTCCGACTTTGGGTTTTAGACCTTTAGGTTTTAAGGGTTTTGGGATTTCAGGGTTTGTTGTTTCGGGACTTTGGGTTTCAGGTATTTGAGTTTTAAAGTTTCATGACTTCTGGTTTAGGGGTTTCGGGACTTCAGGTTTTGGGGTTTTGGGACTTCAGGTTTCAGGGTTTTGGGGTTTTCTTTTCACTGCACAACACTGTTCACCATGAGCTCATGAAACCTCCGAAACTCCAAAACCTTGAAGTCTTATTTTTGGACTTTAGGCTTTGGACTTCCCACTCCTTTTTCGCACTTCTTTCCGCCGAGTCCTCGAATTTTACTTCAGCCTACCTCCGAACGACCACACCTCTAAAGTCCAAATTTCAAACTTCATAATTTTTTCATTTCCCAAACTAGATCAAACTCCCAAGATCCTTTGCAAGGTGTTTGTTCCTCTTCAACTTGTTCATCCAATCCCGAAATGTGAGCTCCCATGGCTGAATCAGTCCCTCATTTTTCCCTAGTGGAATCACGTTTGTCCATTTTTTCCTAAGGGGAAAAATTGGATAACAATTCCATGTCATCAAATTAAGTCTATCTATGTAATTTAATAAACACCTAGGGCATGGTAAATTACAATAAAATATCACCTATTGTAATAAGGATTCATCCCCAGCCCGTCAGATTAAAATCTATGTATAAAAAAATATACGAACGACTATTATGATTTCGGTTTTCTATGTGGATCATTTTGTGATCCTAGATAGTTTAGACAATCTCATTGAATATGTAGAGAATGATATGAATAAATCCTTCTACATGAAAATCTTGGAGCTGCTTCAATATTGTCTTGTCCTAAAGATATGGTATAAGAAACCTCATATATTAATCTTGCAGATGAAATATGCCAAGAAACTCCAAGAAAATTATGTGATGTCCGAGTGTAAACCTGTGTGCCCACTCCAACAGAGAAAGGTTAATAACTCTCTCAATTCTAGGATTCGTGTCAAGTAGATGATACTCTATATATGGATCTTGGTCAGAGTATTATTTACTTGACTTATACAACAACATACATATACTTTGTTTCCAGTTATCTTTCGAGATTCATGCAAGATCCAAATAAATGTCATTGCGTTGTAGATAAGCATGTTTTGAAATATGTATGGTGTACAATTGATTATGGTATTAAAATAAGAGGAATTATCAGTTCTTCTTGCAAGAATATATACTGACTCAGACTATGTTACACCTGTTAATGATAGAAAATCAACTACATGATATTTTTTTCATCTCAAATATGGACATATCTCATGGATTATTAAAAAGTAAAAAGTTGTTTTTCTTTCATACATCGAGACTAAATAACATTTCACACAAGGATCTATGTACAAAGTGGTATGGTTACATAACATTCTAGGTATCATGCACATTATTGAAGAAAATCCACATATAATTCATTACGAAAATCAGGGTGTGTTGAGGCTTGGGAAACATCCAATTTTCCATAAATGAACAAATCTCATTAAGGTTGAATTTAATTGCATTTGAGAACAAGTATTGAACCACCAAATCCAGTTCTAGTACTGCCCAAAAATTCTCATGTAGTAGATATACTCACCACGTCTCTTGGTGAGGTGAAATTTGAGCTATTTCGGGGATACATTTGTAAAAAAACAATGTAATAAGTGGTTATACCAGGTCAGTTGCACTCCACATTGCTATTTGGGTCCTAGACTAACTTCACTCTAACCATCTATTCATTTCATTTATACTCCCTATTTTTAGAAGATTAGTATATAATCATTTGTTATTCTCTCTTTCTTACTGTTAATTGATTAATGACTTTGACATTTCTAATTTTTTATGGTTGGATATTTGGAATTTATGTTGGAAAACGATTGTCGTTAGACCAAAACTTGGAGGTGTTAATCTCCACTACAATCGCTAGAGTTAGGATCCATGAGAGGTGGATAGTCCATGTCACGAAACTCACAAGGAGCACTGGATGCACATGCCAACAATCCCCGCCCATCGTTACCCGAGTAATTTTCAAACTAAATACCTATTTCTCTGATACCATTTGTTCGACCATGATTTTCGTTAGACCAAAACCTGTAGGTATTAATATCTGCTACAATTTCAAAAGTTAGGATCCTCGAGAGGCGGTTAGTCCATGTCATGAAACTCACAGGGAGCATTGGACTCACATGCCAACAATTTATGTGTTGTTAAATTTTTCGATGTTAAATTATTCATATTGAGATCTTTCTTAGATGAATTAGTAAGTTGTGGGCCCCAACCCATATTAAGTCATAATTATTCGGAATATTTTCTTAAGTCTTTTATAAGGCTCAAACAAATTTTAAAAACATATATAGGCATCCAATATATTTATAATATAAATTCACAAGACTTTATTATTTTAAATATTTGTTACTCTAAAATAAGTTAGTTATGACTAATTCGTTCAAGGAAAAGAATATCAAATGATTTATACATGACATGAAATTTGAGAAGAAATACAGGGATGTTATGTATTTGTTTCAAATATTTCATATAATGTTTTCCTATGCAATAAATCTCTCCGATGTGTTTCATTCACATAAATTTTGATGACACATTTACTAACATGAATAAGTACAATATTAGAGATATCTAAGGTATATACACATTATATATATATATATATATATTTAATTATCTGATACATATATATTTCAAAGTTTGTCATTTTTGTCTATAACATGCACTATTGAAGTTCATATTTAAGTTGTATTTTTTTATCAAATTATAAATCTTTCCTACACTGGGATCGACACAACTACATTGCAAGAGAATGAAAACTCAAATTTTTGATTTTCCACAAGGTTTACAAGGACCAATAAAGTCAAGGAGACACGACTCGATGTGTGGGTGATTGCATAAAAGTGTTAAGGTTTAGCAAAATACTATGGATTGCCAAGTGCACTTTAGAAATGAAGATATTGTTATTGTATAAGGTATTATTATTGCATAAAGTATTTGTAAAATTTTACGAATTCGTGTTGATTTTAACCTTTACGCTCTTTGCTTAATTAGATAATTCAAGATGTTTAGTTTAGTTTATTTATTTCTATTTAAAAATTGAGTATCGTATAAGGATAAATTTGGTCATGTTTATCATCTGCTTTTGATAAGGTTTTGGACAATCATAAAAGAAGCTTCCATTACATATTAAAACTTATAAATGCTCGTCTGTAACTCGTGGTTATGTTTACATCTTAATAATGGATCACTTTGAACTTTGATGAAATCATTGGCTTTATCATCCCTGCACATGTTTTTTGATTTGAGAAAATTGTTCCTCTCTCATTTTATTTGTATTTCCCATTTTTAAGAGGTATGAAATTGATTGATTTTAAATGCAGGAACCCAGTCTTTACCAAAGAACCACAACATATCTATATAAAAGAAAATTGAATATCGAAAATAAAATTAGCACATGAGTAAAGTTGATCAATGGTCGTTGACGCTGCTATCTAATATGACCGAAATCCTCCACAAGCAAACCTTTTCATACCAATTTCAGAATTCTAAAATTATTTAAGGCCAAAAACAGTAAAAACGCCATGAATGGTTTCTCATAATAAGAAAATCGGCGAATAGAAATTATATTAATTTATAACAATTTGTATTACATGTTCGAAGTTAAGAGTAGAGAATTAACCAAACATTAGTATTGTAGTGGAGGTTTGCAAATCCTTAGTGTTATAAAATTTGTTGATGACATTATTGTATACTCTTGTGTGATGGAACCCCCTTCTTCTCTCGCATGCTTGCTACTAGCCTGTAATACTTTGACGCTTCCTGGATGATTGGTAAATCTATTTGTACTTAATGGTCAAAACTAGTATACTATGCCTTCGCTTCGAAACTTATATTGTGTGTAAACTCTATTTGATTTCCGGTTTGAAACTCATTTGTACATGACTTTTTGTGTTAAATTTTGAGACCCGTGTCTCCCCTTTTTCTTGGGCCGATCAACTTTTGTTCTTTTAGAAATGTATTATTTTAGCCTATGCGATGGTACCTTTGATAAAATTCTAGATGGTTGGTCTATTTATATCAAATCTCAATCTTGTAATTATTGTTATTTACTTACTTGATGGGAATTATGTTCTTTGCTAGATTGTTTATATCTCCTTATAGGGCCAAGGGCCATTCTCATACGATTATTACTTTCTTTTTTTTGCTCCTAACTGAAGTACAAGGTCTTCTCCTTCTTTGATTGGCATGATGAAGACTTTAATATGACTTGATGTGTTAGTAGTGTTTAGAGGTTTGAACCAATTCTTGTAATAAAGTGCTTCCTTTTTGTGATATTGTTAGATAATAGTTATGGTGGTTTTGTGTAGCCTTATCTTGCTCAGTTCTCGTGAACTGACTCTTGTATAAAATTTGTTGCAGATGGCTTACGTGGTTAGATGATGGAAAGACTTGTAGATTATTGCATCAATCTTGGTTATGATGTTCCTTTGTACAAATGTGTACTATGTTATAAAATTTGGAAAGGGACTTTGGACATTTTAGAAGAAGGGTCAGTGCCTAGTAAATGTATTGTAGAGTATTGTTGTTTGTAACTGTTGAAACTCTGGTTTGTTTGGATAACATGTGAAAGATGAAATTTGATTACCACTTGGTTATGTGATATTCTAGTGTATTTTTAAATCCTTAGAATAGTAGTGTGGCATGTTCCATGTTATTACTCTCTTGCTCCCTAGTCATGGTTCAATAGAGATAGTATGTCCCTTTGATTTGTGCATCATGTTGGAATGAATTGATATAACCTTGTTTTGTTTCCGTAAACGAGTACTGTTAAACTTTTCTCTTGAGTTAAAATGTCGAGTTGTAAATCCTCCTAAGGCTTAGTAGCAATGAGTTGTAAGCACTATAAAGTGAGCTTGGATAATCCTGATAAAAGTTAAACTAAAAATTTATATATATGAATATATTATGTAGGTGTGATCTACTTGATAACCTTTGAGACCTAGAACAATCAAGAGGAAACCATCTTTTGTAACGAAATATGAACCCTAACTTATTATTTTTTTTATTTGAGCCAAGCTAATAAACATTATCCTTTTATGGTGAAATCTTAAATGACCTCATGGTGAAAGCAATGGTTAGATTTTAGAAGATGATAGGATTTAATAAGTAGGAGGAAAATCGATTAATTAAACCTTAAATATCTCTCTATCATTTGGAATGTTCTCCTCTGTCAAACTTAATGAAGTAAAGTCTAGATGGAACATTGAATCAATCTTGATAAATTCTTAACCTCAATAAAAGACTGACAGTAAACAATGTGACCTTGAAGCTAAATTCTGTTGTCCTGTTCTCTTAACCCTTGCCTTGATTCATGGTGATATTTCTTAAGCAAGGTCAGAATTTAATCCTTAAACAAGAAGGCTATTGTTATGAACCCTAAGTGGTACTTTTCACTCGATTGGAGCTTATGTCTTCACCTGTGCAATAGAGTTGTGGAACATGTGTTAGTGGCTTGAGTAAGATTAAATAACCTTGTAAGAAATGGAAAATGTTCTAAAATCAAATGAATAAGGAAGATTTGGACATCAAATTGATGATCCCAATTTAAAAAGCTTGGCCTTAAGCTATCTAGTCAACCGTTGAAAATAAAGAAGTTCTCCCTTTTGAAAATAATTGTGTGAATCATTACTTGAAATTTTATAAGAATGTAAGTTAAGAATTAAGAGACACTTCAGTAAACAAGAAAATTTAACAAGAAATTCCTCATGGGATGCCCTAGCTGCGAGTGTGTCATGTGGATTGGACTTCCATATTGTCTTGTCAAAAGAAGAGTACATTGTCCTTGATAGGTGTGAACATTTCCGTGCTGACCTTGTGATCTCCCCCGTAACAAGTGGTTCTTAGTGTTGGTTGTAACCTTGTGACGACATGTTGTCTCATGTTGTGTCAAAGTAAGTAAAAAAAAAAGTTATCCTGTATTTCACCGTGTTGTTCGTGTGTGTGATTTGTGGGTCGTTACACTTTTCATGCTGAGATGATATAGAAATTGAGAACTAAAAACATGATAGTTGTTTCTCTTGATCATGTTTTCTACTTTTTGTATCACTTATTTGATTTTCATAGTTATTTTAAAGCATGTAGTAATTGAAATAACATGATGAAAAGTTGTAAATGTCTATTTTACTTTGCCGAAGCCCTGTCAAAAATTTCCCAGAATCTTCTCTCTCATCCTATTTTAGCTGTAATTCTTTTTTGCTTTTACCTTTAGCTTCTTGAAATCTGATTGTCCCTCTTCTTTACAAACTAAAAAATATATTTCTTTCCTCCATTCTCTTTCTAAGGATATACATGTATTTCCTTTCATTACAGCTCTGATATGTACGCTGAAGAATTTGAAATGTTCATTTTATAAGGTGAAGCCCTGATAAAAAAAATTTAGAATCTTTTCTTTAATATATTTTCAGAAATAGTAGTTATATATTCTGATCTAGGATATAAAAATTAACACTGATCATGCTAAAAGAAAGTAAATCTTTTCATGCTGAACTGATTTAGCAATTGAGAACTAAAAAAATGATAGTTGTTTCTCTTGATCATGTTTTCTTCTTTCTGTATCACTTATTTGATTTGCATAGTTATTTTAAAGCATGTAGTAATTGAAATAACATGATGAAAAGTTGTAAATGTCCATTTTACTTAGCAAAGCCCTTTCAAAATTTTCCCAGAATCTTCTCTCTCATCCTGTTTCAGCTCTAATCCATTTTTTACTTTTAGCTTCAGCTTGTTGAAATCTATGATTCTCCCTCTTCTTTAGAAACTGTAAAAATGTACTTCTTTCCTCCATTCTCTTTCTAAGGATATACTGTATTTCCTTTCATTACAAATCTGATATGTATGCTGAAAAATGTGATGAAATGTTGATTTTATAAGGTGAAGCTCTGAGTCAAAAAAAATTTAGTAGATCTTTTCTTTAATGCATCTTTCAGAAATAGTAGTTATATATTCTGATCAAGGATAGAGAAAGTAACACTTTTCATGCTGAACTCGAATATAGCAATTGGGAAAGATTCAGACTAAAAACATGATATTGTTTCTCTTGATCATGTTTTCTACTTTCTGTATCACTTATTTGATTTGCATAGTTATTTTAAAGCATGTAGTAATTGAAATAACATGATGAAAAATTGTAAATGTCTATTTTACTTTATTTTGCAAAGCCCTGTCAAAATTTTCTTGAAGAATCTTCTCTCTCATCCTATTTGGCACTAACATGTAGATCCTTTTTTACTTTTAGCCTTCAGCTTCTTGAAATCTGATTGTCTCTCTTCTTTACAAACTAAAAATTGTATTTCTTCCTCCATTGCTCTTTCTAAGGATATACTTTATTTCCTTTCATTACAGATCTCATATGTACGCTGAAAAATATGAAATGTTGATTTTATAAGGTGAAACCCAGAGAAAAAAATTTCAGAATTTTTTCTTTAATATATTTTCAGAAATAGTATTTATATGTTCTGATCAAGGATAGTAGAAATTAACTATCTTTTCATGCTGAACCAAACTGATATAGCAATTGAGAACTAAAAACATGATAGTTGTTTCTCTTGATCATGTTTTCTACTTTCTGTATCACTTATTTGATTTGCATAGTTATTTTAAAGCATGTAGTAATTGAAATAACCTGATGAAAAGTTGTAAATGTCCATTTTACTTGGCGATAGCCTTGTCAAAGTTTTCCGAGAATCTTCTCTCTCATCTTGTTTCAGCTTTAATCCTTTTTGCTTTTAGCTTCAACTTCTTGAAATCTAATTCTCCCTCTTCTTTACAAACTGAAAAATGTACTTCTTTCGTCCATTCTCTTTCTAAGGATATACTGTATTTCCTTTCATTACAGCTCTGATATGTATGCTGAAAAATATGAAATGTTGATTTTATAAGGTGAAGCCCTGACAAAAAAAAATTAGGATCTTTTCTTTAAAGCATTTTCAGAAATAGTAGATATATATTCTTATCAAGGATAGAGAAAGTAACACTTTTCTATTGAACTGATATAGCAATGAACTAAACATTTAGAAATAAAGAACTAAAAACATGTAGTTATTTCTCTTGATCATGTTTTCTACTTTCTGTATCACTTATTTGATTTGCATTAGGGTTATTTTAAAGCATGTAGTAATTGAAATAACATGATGAAAAATTGTAAATGTCCATTTTAATTAGCAAATCCCTATCAAAATTTTCCCAGAATCTTCTGTCTCATCCTACTTTAGCTCTAATCCTTTTTTGCTTTTAGCTTCAACTTCTTGAAATATGATTCTCCGTCTTCTTTACAAACTGAAAATTGTACTTCTTTCCTCCATTCTCTTTCTAAGGATATACTGTATTTCCTTTCATTACAGATCTCATATGTACGCTGAAAAATCTGAAATGTTGATTTTATAAGGTGAAGCCCTGTAAAAAAAAATTCATAATTTTTTCTTTAATATATTTTCAGAAATAGTATTTACATATTCTTATCAAGGATAAAGAAAGTAAATCTTTCCATGTTGGACTGATATAGCAATTGAGAACTAAAAACATGATAGTTGTTTCTCTTGATCATGTTTTCTTCTTTCTGTATCACTTATTTGATTTGGAATTTGAACTTTGAACTGTTCTCATTAAGCGGTTCACTCTGACCCAACAACTGCTTTAATGTTCATGGAGGCTCATAAAAGAATTTAGGTGGAAATCATGGTTGGGGGTGGGTGGCTCAACCAACACCTGCCAAAAAACATTAAAATTTCCCCCCTCTTACGTGCCGAACAGCTCCAGGTCGCATCGTTGTTTACTTTTGCAAAAGGATTTGCAGTCTTCTGTCCCCGCCCCTTGTTTTGGTCTACCTGTTGTTTTTTTTCCTTAACCACGAATGCTTGTTTGCGCCCCATCAAATGCTGCAACAGATGAATTGCTACAGCGTGTTCAGGATGGTGAAATGAAGGTCTATCGCCCTAATGTTGCGAGGGTGGGCGTGTGGTTTCTGAATGAATGAGGGCAAGGCGATACAAGAGTGATAGATACAACTGCAATAGCAATGGCGATGGTCTTTGCTGCTCCTCCACGAGCTTCATATAGTGTCCTTGTGCGGCTTGAAACTCACTCTGTATTCAACGTGAAAGGTTTCATTTAGGTAGAAGCCCGTTTGAGCACTCCAACAAGCAGTTCGTCTAAATATGTTTTTTTCTGTTAAATTTTTGAATGCATCCTCAATTCGGGATTTCTCCTTCAAGATAGTTTTTATCAAAATTGATTAAGTGACAGTGTGAGTGTTTCCAGGAGACCCAATGAAATTATTACAAAGATTCTCTGTTGAGACCTTCTTACTGTTCGCTGTAGCTCATAGAAGAGGGTCTCTTGGAGATGGATCTGTTTCAGATCAGAATATTCATGAAGCACGTGCTTTACTGTAATAATGGCACATGCCTTTTGTGTTGGTGACAGATCACACCCACAGGCATAGGAGATCTATGCAATGTTGGAGAGAACGTCTTGGGAGATGAAGGTAGCAGGATATTTGTCAAGTTTAGAACATGTGCTGAGTGCAATAGATGCTACAGGGCGACCCCAGGGAACTGTTGGTGTTGATCATGTTGTTCTGGTTTCACGCGACCACAGTCGTGATCATTTGTTGCAAAATCTTGCAGCTGTAGCAGAAGAACGAGGTAAAGTTTTAGTCGAGATGTCTACTTTTTCTTTTTGGGAAGTCACTTCAGTCTAGATGGTGAATGAGAATGGTATTTCTGTTAGGAAGTTAAGAGACTTGGCTGATCTAGGGGTCAGGCAGTTTGGAGAAATTTACCGAGAGTCAGCAGGAGTAAATATTGCTGAAATCATAAAGGTTACTTCGTTATTTTCCAAGAATGGTGACAGATGAGGATAATAATGATTTACATGAGGTCTCCTTGGATGAGCTCTTGACTGTTCTTTCCTCCTCTAAGAAGGATAAGAGCTCTGGTCCAGGTGGCTGGACAGTTGAGTTCTTCTTAGGCTTTTGATTAGACTTGCTGGTTTTACTTAAGGCTTTTATGGATTCATATGGGTTTTAACTTTTAATTTATTAGTTAATTGGATCATGGGATGTGTGTCTCCATAGTTTCTTTTTCTGTTCTTGTAAACAGATCTGCATCTCCCTTCTTCAAGCCTTCTAGAGGGTTAAGACAAGGATGCCATTTTTCTACATATTTATTTCTACTTATTGCAGAGAGGCTTAGTAGAGCAATTCAGGAGGTCAAAAGAACCAGAGATATCAAAGGAATCAAAGTGGGAGGCGAGGAGTATCTCACTCATATTTTTATTTGTTCATGATGTATTGCTCTTCACTAATGGGTTTTTGGTGGAAGGACAAAAGCTTCAGGAAACTCGCAAGTTGTATTGCAAAGCCATGGGCATGGAGGTCATTTTTCATAAGTCTACAATTAGTTTCAATGACATTGATGAAGAGACACAACAGGTTATGAGGTTATTGTTCCCTTATGCAAACTTGGATTTAGATGCAGACCTCAAATATCTGGGCCTCAACCTGAAACTGAATGGGTACATCAAGCAAGATTGATTTGGCTCTTAGGCAGAATTAAGAGAAAGATAAATTTTTGGTGCAACAGGTGGTTGTCAAGGGGTGGGAGAATGAGTCTGGTAAAGTCAGTGCTGGAGGCAGTACCCGTGTATTGACACTCCTTAGCACACATCCCCAAAGGTGTGCTGGAGAAAATAAGGAGAACCTTTTTACAATTTCTCATGGAAGAAGATCTTATAGGGGTGGATCTGTTTCATAACAGAATATTCATGAAAAACAAATTGCTTGCTATTATATGAGTTTCTTCAACGAGTCACTAAGTTGGCAGGCATAAAGGTTTCTGTTGGAATTATCACACCTGGAAAGCTACAGCTGAAATGTTGCACCGAGAGTTTGATGCTGTCCTCAAATCTGATGAAGGAAAAGGTTTAATTACCATTGCGGTAGATGCCTTTCAGAGCCATGAGCGATGTTGAAGCTGGAGAAACAGACAAGATATTTCTACACCTTTCTACTGCTATTATACTTACAATTATTGCGAAATCGAACCACTTTCCTTGCATTGATTTGTCAGTTGGATGTCATGATGGGAGATTTCCCTTTCTATTTGTTCTTCTCATTTTAGCTTTTATCGTTGATAGTATGTGAGTCGAAAGGATGCGTGTGACCTCTCCTCTGAATGTTATGTTTCCCTTACTCGAATGATAGACCTTTGTCTGTTTATTTATGTCTTAATTCTTCTCTGCGATTGAGTTGCAAGTTGTTATGTTGATTTACTAGTATTTTCGATATCATGGAAGTAAGTTACGATAACTGTGAAGGTCCTCCCTAGCACCCAAGTTTTCTTTTGACATTTTTTTAGCTCCTTCGCAAGTCCCTTTGATAACCTTTTGGCATCGAGAAAGAAAGGTTATAGGATTGTGTGATCAAGGCTTGGGGCTAACCAGCTTGAGTTTCGGTATTAAACTTTTTGAATGAAAAGGTTGTGTGTAGTGTGTTTTCTGCCTCGCGGGTGTAGACTCTTATACTATCCTTCATCTTGTTTCTAGGATTTTAAGGCCATCCTCAAGAAGTACCTTGACCATGCCTATCAACTTGAATCATAACTAGCTTTTCGGATCAACTAAGCTGGAGGTTTCATTGTGCGAATCCAATACCTCGTTGGCACTATATTAGTTTGGTCTAATCCCCCTCTCAAAATTATTTCTGATGGCGCTCTTCTGTTTTCCTAACTGGCATTATTTTCTCCCTTGTAATGTTAACGCTATTAATTAATATTGGTCAGTTTTTATGCACGTAATTACTGTAATGGTTTGTGATGGAGATTTCCTTAAATGTGATTGACCTTCGGGAAAAACTCAGCTTTCATGTGATAATCATATGAATTCATAGCGGAAGGTTTTGTTTTGATAAAGTCACTTAGAAATGTTGTTTGTATCTATTTGTGCGACGGTTGACTGCGTTACCAAGGGTTGCCGTAAAATTTGGTTGTTTTGGGATATGTGTAATTTACTTTAAATTAACCAAACATTAGTATTGTAGTGGAGGTTTGCAAATCCTTAGTGTTATAAAATTTGTTGATGACATTATTGTATACTCTTGTGTGACGGAACCCCCTTCTTCTCTCGCATGCTTGCTACTAGCCTGTAAGAATTTGACCCTTCCTGGATGATTGGTAAATCTATTTGTAGTTAATGGTCAAAACTAGTATACTATGCCTTCGCTTCGAAACTTATATTGTGTGTAAACTCTATTTGATTTCCCGTTTGAAACTCATTCATACAGGACTTTTTGTGTTAAATTTTGAGACGCGTGTCTCCCCTTTTTCTTGGGCCGATCAACTTTTGTTCTTTTAGAAATGTATTATTTTAGCCTATGCGATGGTACCTTTGATAAAATTCTAGATGGTTGGTCTATTTATATCAAATCTCAATCTTGTAATTATTTTTATTTACTTACTTGATAGGAATTATGTTCTTTGCTAGATTGTTTATATCTCCTTATAGGGCCAAGGGCCATTCTCATACGATTATTAATTTCGTTGTTTTGCTCCTAACTGAAGTACAAGGTCTTATCCTTCTTTGATTGGAAAAAAAATTCTAGATATAACTTTGTAAGATTTATTAGTCCAATAGGATACTAAGGGGTTAATAGTTCTACTTACCCCATAAATGGTAAGGTTACACTGCATAGTCGTTGCTTCGAACAAGGACTCTTAAGGTGACTTCAAGGGTTGTCTTCACCACTCAACACGGTGTTGTACCTGAAGTGCATAAATTCTACTCACGGTTACCAAACCTAGAAGGAAACCAAATATTCTAGATAAGGTTGGATCATGTCGTTCCTAAAATATGGGTTCATGACAATGTCTCTAAACATAACAAATATGACGATAAACTCAAACTAGGGGTTTTATTTACCTAAACGAGGAGGTTCCACCAAGTGTAAATTTTAAGTTCATTCTACAGTTTCAATTTCTTCTGTGGTAAGAAGTGATCACACATGAAGATTTGGTTATCCATGAATCTTGGTACTATGGTTGAGTGTATTCTAATGTATTTTTTTAAATCCTTAGAATAGTAGTGTGGCATGTAAAAGGAATTAAAAATTCACTCTCAAGATCCCTAGTCATGAAATTCATTACCACATAATATATCAAACCTTTGATTTGTGCATCGTGTTGGACTATGAATCAAATATGAACTTATGATTAAGTGCACATTTCCGTAAACGAGTATCCCTGTTAAACTTAGAATCTTCAGTTAACATATTAGAAAATTGTAAATCCTCCTAACTGCTTATGTAACAATGAGTTGTAAGCACTATAAACTGAGCTGGATAATCCTGATAAAAGTTAACCTAAAAATTTATATATATGAATATATTATGTAGGTGTGATCTACTTGATAACCTTTCAGACCTGGAACAATCAAGAGGAAACTATCTTTTGTAACGAAATATGAACCCTAACTTATTATTATTTTTTATTTGAGCCAAGCTAATAAACATTATCCTTTTATGGTGAAATCAATGGTTAGATTTTAGAAGATGATAGGATTTAATAAGTAGGAGGGAAATTGATTATCTAAACCTTAAATCTCTCTCTATCGTTTGAAATGTTCCCCTTATCAAACTTAATTAAGTAAAGTCTAGATGGAACATTTAACCAATCTCGATAAACTCTTAACCTCAACGAAAGACTGATAGTAAACAATGTGACCCTGAAACTAAATTCTGTTGTCCTGTTCTGTTAACCCATGCCTTGATTCATGGTGATATTCTTAAGCAAGGTCAAAATTTAATCCTTAAACAAGAAGGCTATTGTTATGAACCCTAAGCGGTACTTTTCTCTCAATCGGAGCTTATGCATTCACCTGTGCAATAGAGTTGTGGAACATGTGTTAGTGGCTTGAATAAGATTAATTAACCTTGTAAGAAATGGAAAATGTTCTAAAATCAAATGAATAAGAAAGATTTGGACATCAAATTGATGATCCCAGTTTAGAAAGCTTGGCCTTAAGTTATTTAGTCAAACAGTTGAAAAGAAAGAAGTTCTTCCTTGTGAAGAGAATTGTATGAATCGTTACATGAAATTTTATAAGAACGTAAGTTAAGAATTAAGAGACACTTTAGTAAACAAGAAAATTTAACAAGAAATTCCTCCTGGGATGCCCTAACTGTAAGTGTGTTTTGTGGCTGGACTTCAATGTTGTTCTATAAAAAAAAAAGTATGTATTGTCCTTGATAGGTGTGAAAATTTCCATGCTGACCTTGTGGTCTCCCCCGTAACAAGTGGTTCCTAGTGTTGATTGTAACCTTGTGACGACATGTTGTGTCGTGTTGTGTCAAAGCAAGTCAAAAAAAAAAAAAAGTTATCATGTATTTCACCGTGTTGTTCGTGTGTGTGATTTGTGGGTTGTTACAAAAGTGAACACGCAATCTATCTCTCAGAGATTGGAAGTGTTGAATTGTTTCCTTGTTGTAAAACTCATTTAGTGGAGCCTAAGTAAAATCGTGTTAGGATAATTCGAAGAGTAAGTGTAGTCAAGCTGTGACCACCTGTAAATCTTCGTAATAACTAATGAGGTCTTAAACATGATTTCAACTCGACAATTCTCCCTGTAACCTTTTACCAAGGTGCTTTTTTTTTGTGCGTCTGAAATGTGTTGAACACAAACCCATGATATCATACTGGGCATGAACGAGTTCTAGTAGCGTAATTGTGTACCGATTTGAGATGGCGTGGTGGAATCTCAACTACATCTTTTTCTAATTGAACAAAGTTTTAACATTGCAACTTGTAATTATTTCAGTAATAGATCATGACATCATGGATGATTTCTCTTCAGTAGTCAAAAAGTAAGCTTCTTATGTACATCATTATTTGATAAATTTTACGAATCATATCTAGAGTCCTATAAAACTTGAAGGATCTCGGAACATGTCTTATCAGAAATACATAACCTCCATGCATTTCTCATTGGGAGAAACTTGAGCGCTATATGTACACGTGTATTCAATAGTGAAGTGAGTGTTACCGATGTTGTCACGCTCTGGAGGACCCAAGTGCCCTATTATCCTATGATGGGTATGACACATTTCTGTGTTACCTTTATGGTCATCCTTGCATCCTTGTTGTTCACTAGATGTTTAGTTGAGAACCTTTAACTGAGGATAATGTAATTGTCGTAAATTTTGTGTCAATCAACTCAAAAAAACCATGCACCCGTTGTCGTCTTCCTATCTTATCTTGTGTGCCTGTTTCGTGGTCGTTACATGACCAATGCTCTAAAGGATGAGGTTGTGAAAACCCCTTAGTCCTTGGAAGCAAAATGTAAGAATTATGTGCACCTAATCTGTGTGATTTTAGATTCAAACAAAAAAACAATCCTAATTATCTTAAGGATAGATATTTAATCATTGTAAAACACATTTCATAAATAGGGTAGCTCAGGGCTATACTTGGAGCACGTTTACTTTATCATAAATTCAATTTGAATTTGGTTTCCTATTTGCAGCTTCCCGCCGAGGGAGATTAATTTTTTACTAATAGAAGTTAGCTTTGGAATTCGAAAGAAATTAGTATTAATTGAGATAATAATGAATGTTATAATGAAGACATACTAAGTTGCCGCCATAGGGAAATGAGCAAATGCATAAGGGTGAATGGCATCATTCAAAAATGCGGATCAGGCTAATTTGTTAACGCTGCGGGAGATGCATATTCCAAGCTTTTCCTGCAGGGTGATAAAGAATGCCACGCTGGTGGTGAACAGCTAGCAATGCGAGTTAATGATTCTCGGACCTCCAAGTTCCCTATCTTATGCAAACGGTCATTCCAGAATTACATATGTTGTAAACTAACAACCACGACATTTCACACTGTTTGTCTACGAAGACTGACACCACAAATGGGAATCTGTGTTTTGCCGCGATGCCGAATTCCGAGAATCCGTGTGCACGCCCATCTTTGGGAACATTCACTATTTGGATGCACTGTCTGCCGAGTCGCACACTGAAACATCGAATTCACTGTCTCAACGATCTACGAGGCTTTCCTGTCCTGATGTTCAAATCTCATGTTCTTCTCTGGTTTCAAAATTGGTTAAAACCTTTGTCAGGCAAAACGAAACCCACTCCGCAGTAGAAAACAGCATAGAAAAACATTCACATGCCGACATTTCAAGAGACTCCGACATGAGAAAATGGGGGTAGTGGATTCTACTGCAACGTGGTGAAAAGAATACCCAATTCCAGTATGCAGATTTTGGCTGGGGTTGTATGCTCTGGCAACTGTGTGGGGGCTACGCGTAGCTGGTATGACTATGCACCATGTCATGCCTCAGAGCGTCGCACAAGCTAAGCTTAATTTTATCGATTTCCCACGGAAATTTTAGTTGATGCGATAAGTCTTCGTTGTCTCCCGCACTATTAAAAGCTATTGGGGAAAACTGTGTAGGGTTGTGAGCAGAAATACCAGTGCACTCATCAAGGAACATCACGTTTTGTAGTTCAGAGACGTAGTCGCGTATTGATGGGCACCATATTGCAGAGGTGCAAGCTGGCTGACTGATTGTGTAAAAAAACTGGTTCTCTGAAACTGTTTGGTACATGTGCCTGAATGAATTATGGGCTTTCACTAAGATCTGCCAGCTGCAAGATATTGCGAAAAATGGGTTTATCTAAAAGGCCAGTGGAACGTTGAACTGTCCTCACTCGCCCATTCAATTGTGTACGTGGTTGGATGTTTGCTTCTTGTTGCAGATTACAGTTTGAATTCATGATTTAAGTTGTGGAGGATGCAATCGCAGACCCGTGTCCCCCAGAAATCCCATGAGTTGGATGTGATGGGAAGGTCATAGAAGATTTCTTAGTATTTTCAAAGTGCATGGATGCATAGAAGCTTATTTCTATTAAATAATTGTACGAAAAGGTAAATCCCGACGTTATCATTGGCAACTGTGTTACATGCTGACATCCTTTTTGGGACGGTATGGTGTTGGTACTTGACACGATTAATGTGTGGATGTTGGCTTATTAATGTGACGGTTCATCATCATGAAGTACTTCTGATGTTGCAATTTTTTTGGCAAACATGTGTTTTCAAAAAATGTGCTTGTTAAAAAAAACGTGTGGGTAAGTCACATTTATCCAGGAAATTCACAATTTTTTTGAGCGTTCAATCAGATTCATGTTCGCAATTTGAAATTCATATTGCGAGTAACGTCATACCCTAGATGAACCCTAGTTAGCCAGTTGTGTTCCATGTAATCAGAGGGAATAATAGCTTCCATGTGTCAAATTGAGCTTGAAGCACCTCCCTTGTCGCTTCGTGAAGAGCACAAGCATGGTTTGTTCTCCCTATTTATGGAAAATGCTTTTATATTTATAGTTTTGAACGGTTTCATAGTGCTAGATGATCGATTCTCAATCCAAATCGAAGCACGGTCTTAGTTTAAATGGTTAAGTTCAGAATATTGACTTGTTGCACGAGAATTTGTGATATATATTACGGAAGCCTATAAAATTTCATTTAGAACTGATAATATGCTCCCCAAAAAAATAGTCTTAAACATTGCTACACTCTCATATCCATGTCATGCGGTGAATTCCTTTGGTGCAAATTTTTTTTATCTTATTATTATGATGGTTGTGTTTAGGCATAACACATGTGTCCCCCCATATTAGAGAAATGGAAACCATTGAATTTCATTTTAATAATGTCATTTGTTCACCTTGCTCCAATAATAATAAAATTCTTCAATGAATATATCAACTTACGCGCAGAATACCTCTTCAAACCCCATGTGAGGTAAGTTTCTTAAATTGAATATGTAAAATCAAAAATGACGTAAAGATGTCATGTACAATATTGAAAGTAACACGATGACTTTAATTAGATTGTATCAAAATATATTACAATATCTTTTGTTGCATGTCTGATGGCAATGATAGAAGCAATCAATCAAATTTTTCTACTTTACCTTAGCTGTTATGGAATTAAAAATTTAGTTTGGTAAATTAAGTGATATACTTTTTAAGGCCCCCATTTTGATTTAAGGGGGTTTAATAGGAATGTCTTATTTGGTCTATACACATACCTCTACTTTTATCTAGGACAAATGTATAATGTATCAGTTGGCTTCGAGACAACAAGGTCACCTCAGACGATTATTTTATAATGGGAACGTTTGTAGAGCTTCTGGATCGTTACAATTGTGACAACACAAGAATTAACATTGGTTTTTCGCTTATGTTGTTAATTTCGGCATTACAAGAAATGTAGTTGCCATTTTCAAATTTCTGGTCATAAGATTTGTGTTAACCGCTCACTTTCAACGAGTTCCCTGTCGATAGGGGAAATGACGGAAATTTACACGTGGTGTGTTTGAGTTTTGGAAACATGGAAAAAATCAGGAATGTCAATTTCAAGTGTGGGCATTATCATTCCATTATGATCAAGCCTGGAAATTTGATTTATAATATTTGAAAGCAACATAGCGATAAATATTATTCTATGTTAAACAATTTTTTCCTATGTAGAATGCAAATGCCCTATTGCCTCAACACTATAAACACTACCACATGACACTATATATCTTCTACATGCAACTTATTATGTATGTTTATTGCTCTATGGGAAATTTGGTGTGCCTTTAATCTCTCTAAATCTCTGCTATCTCACTCTAGCTTGTAAAGAGATTTTGGCACGAGAATTCTCACTCTATTTGCTCACTTCCTTCTATTGTATCGTAAAAGTGTTTAAATTTATTGCACCCAGTGGAAAATTATATATATGTGAAAATGTTATTCATAGGGGATCATGACCATGCGGGCGTATTATTAATTGTCATACCATAGTTTGAATCAAATGGACAAATTAGACAGGTTATGACATGGATGGCATACCTAGATTTGAAATACCATGATGGAAAACATGGCCCAATAATTGTACAAAAATGGCTATCAAGACCCCATTTGCAAAAAGAAATATATTAATGGAGTTAGAATTATAGGGGACTTTCTTATAATTAATCGTTACAAATGGTTATCGAATGCAAGAACAATAATCCTTTATCTAAGGAACGTATCATAGTGTAGAGAGAGAGAATGAGAGAGTGATGAGATTACGCTATTATACTTTTGAGTGAAATTTCATTAGGTGGAGGTTGTGATAATGGTTATTAAGGTAAAGATCTCAATTTTTTTTTGTGATTTTTGAATAGAGGACTTAAACATGGCACCTATGGTGTCGTATGACTTGAAATCTAGATCATAGTTGTCGTGTATATACATCATGTGCCAAACATTGAACCACATTTACCTTTATTTTTGTGTATATTCAATCATACGTCCTCTACCAAAATGTATCCAGTTGTTTAGTGTTCTATCTAGTACTAGTAATAGTAAGATGTAAGTGGGAAGGTGGTTAATTAAAATGGTAGAGTTATAAATCTAGTGGAAATGAGATTTGAATTTAGTTATCTCAAATGCAACTTAAAGTGTATTTCTATAGTGCTTTTACTATGATCCATTGCTACATAATAAGGTGGTACACACATTTCTTCAAAACATGGTAAAAACATCATGATACAACTCATTTCTTTTAACATCAACCTAGTCATACAACACATTGATACACCTACTTATCACAATATGTCACAATGCTCCAACACTATGTCATCCACATTAGAATTATTTTCACACATCACAAACAACAATTCACACGTGAACTCTTCATAGAATCCACAAGAAGGAGAGAGAATACTCCCATCCCCAGCACATCAATATGATAACAAATACGCACTGAGTGACATACACATCACGTGCGTTCACAATATCACAATTACGACAATAATCACATCTCACTTATACCACCTTACTCTTCCAATATAAATCATCATCATGCAATACCATCATCTCCATGAAACAATATCATGTAACTCCATCACCATCATGTAACATCACCATACAACACCAATTCGGCCCATAGGTTCGAGAGCATGAACCTAAGCTCTGATACCAAGTGATTGGTTGCTTAAACATTTACCACAAAAGTTGATAGGTGGAGACTTTACTTTTTTGACTTGCTTCCACACAAAACATGACACAACATGTCGTCACAAAGTTACAACCAACTCTAGGAACCTCTTGTTACAGGGATGACCACAAGGTCAGCACAGGAAACGTTCACACCCAAAAGGATAATACACTTTTTCTTTTTTTTGACATGACCACATAAAAGTCCAACCACAGAACACACTTACAATTAGGGCCAACCACAATGAGATATTCTTGAGGGTTATTTATTTTAAAAGACATCTTGCAATTCTTAGCTTACGTTTTCAAGGAGGCTCCAGATATGATTCATACAATTCATCTTACCAAGCTAAGTTTATTCTTTTTACACTGAGTAATCATCTTTAAAACTTCTCTATTATGACATTTATTTGCTTAATTCGTTTATTAAGAGAAAGGGGTAATTTAATCCCACAAGGCCATCTATTTACACTTACACTAATAGAACTTGTTCATGCCCATATGACAACATGGTTTTACGTTCAACACACTTAAGAGAAGAAAGACAAAGCACATTGGAAAAAGGTTAGAGGGAGAAGGTTGAGTTGGAATCATCTTCAAGACCTCATTAGTTATTACCAAGATATAATTGAAACTTGAAAACTTAACCAGAATTATTAAAGATTTTACTTGGGCTTTACTAAATGAGTTTTATAAAAATAACACAATTTACCTTCCAATGGCTGAGAGATAGATTGCGTGGTTTCTAAATTGTTTTCTCCTACTTATTAAATCTTATTATCTTCCAGAACTAACCATAGATTTCCATTAAGTTCGTTTAAGAATTTCTCCATGAAAGGGATAGTGTTCATTAGTGTAGCTAGGGATATCAAGTTATATAATGTTACTTAACAAAGGATAGTTTCATCTTTGATCACTTATGGAATTACATGCTCTCAAGTTGGTCACCTCTACAATAATTTATTTGCAATATAAATTTTAGTTTAACTTCTATAAGTATTAAACAACCCGTTTTATATTACTTATGATAGACTATTACTAAGTCTTAGAAATATTTAACTCAACATTTAATGGTAGGGGTAAAGTTTAACAATACTCATTTATGAAAGTGAAAAAAGGTTACATCAACTCTTAGAATACCGATAACCCATTAAGGTCACTCAACAAGCAGTAATCCAACTTTTTCTTATATTTTCCAAGATAGATAGACGATTCAAGGTTCCAAAGTTAAGACGACATAATCCACGATACAATATACTAAGACATTGATCCTCTTCTAAATTTTCCACTAGATGTTATCAATAGTTGAAAAATATAAAAAGGATTCATGCAAAAGAACTTCTCAACTGAGGTTGACGTAAAAATCTACAAGTCTATCCCTCATCTACTCACAAACATCCATCTGCAACAAATTTTCCACAAGATTCAGTTCGCAAGAACTGAGCAAGATAAGGCTACACAAAACCACCATAACTATTATCTAACAATACCACAAAAAGGAAGCACTTTATTACAAGAATTGGGTCAAACCTCTAAACACTATCAACACATCAAGTTATAATAAAGTTTCCATCATGCCAATCAAAGAAGGAGAAGACCTTGTACTTCAGTTAGGAGTAAAAGCAACGAAAGTATAGCAATCGTATGAGAATGGCCCTTGGCCCTATAAGGAGAAATAAACAATCTAGTAAAAAAAAATTCCCATCAAGTAAATAATTAAATAATAATTACAAGATTGAGATTTGATATATAGACCAACCATCTAGAAATTTATCAAAGGTACCAAACGCATAGGCTAAAATAATATATTTCTAAAAGAACAAGAGTTGATCGGCCCAAGAAAGGGGAACCACGGGTTTCAAAAATTAACACAAAAAGCCATGTATAATTGAGTTTCAAACTGGAAATCAAATAGAGTATACACACAACATAAGTTTCGAAGCGAAGGCAAAGTATACTAGTTTTGACCATTAACTCCAAGAGATTTTCCAATCATTCAAGAAGGGCCAATGTCTTCCAGGCTAGTAGCAAACATGCGAGAGAAGAAGGGAGTTCCATCAAACAAGAGTATACAATAATGTCATCAACAAATTTTATAACACTAAAGATTTGCAAACCTCCATAACAATTCTAATGTTTGGTTAATTTAAAAATAAAATACTTATTTCCCAAAAAAACCATATTTTAAGGCAACCCTTGGTAACACAGTCAACCATCACGCAAAGATACAAACATAATTTCAAAGTGACATTATCAAAACGAAACCTTCCGCTATGAATCCATAAGACTATCAAATGGAAGATGAGTTTTTTTTTTCGAAGATTGATCACATTTAAGGAAATTTCCATCACAAAATATTAAGGTAATTACGTGCATAAAAACTGACCAATATTAATTAATAGCATTAACATTACAAAGGAGAAATAATGCAAGTTAGGAAAAAATAGAAGAGCGCCATCAACAATAATTCTGAGAGGGGGATTAGACCAAAACTATTCTAGTGTCAACGAGGTACTGGATTCACACAATGAAACCTTGAGCTTAGTTGATCCAAAAATCTAGTTATGGTTCAAGTTGATAGGGATGGTCAAGGTACTTCTTGAGGATGGCCTTAAAAGCCTAGAAACAAGATGAAAGATAATATAAGACTCTAAACATGTGAGACGGAAAACACATTGCACACAAACCTTTTCATTCTAAAAGTTTTAATATCGAAACTCTAAGCTGACTAGCCCACGCATTGCTCGCACTAATCCTACAACCTTTCTTTCTCGATGCCAAAAGGTTATCAAAGGGACTTGTGAAGGAGCTAACATAAAACATCAAAAGAAAAACTTGGGTGCTAGGGAGGGGCTTCATAGTTATCGTAAACTTACTTCCATGATAATGAAAATAATAGCTTTGTAATGCCCCGTTGATCGTTGCTCCTTTGCTTCTGCGACGACCGTGCTTCTTGAGTTGAACGTCGTTGCATTTCACTTTGAAACGTTAGTGTTTCGCCTTGTCGATTTTTATCTGTTGGTTGCTAGTAATAAGGATAATAATAATAATAATAATGACATTATGATTGTATTATCGATCAACGATTGTATTTTTGTTATTATTTTCTTTATGTCGATTGTTATCGACATCATCCTTTGATATCTTTAAACTATCCTTTTAATTTGTTTGTCGCTCCCGCTGATCGAGCCTCGTTGCGTAAACGAGGAAGAGTATGATTTTTGGTGGCGCCTTTAAAGGTCGTTGGGGACTATTTTTTTTTAATTTCGATGGACCCTTGATAATTTCTAAAATTAATGTTTTATATATATCAGCCTTGTTTCTCCTGGCAAGCGGCCTGTCCCCAAAGCATGGGCTCCAAAAATAAAATAAAAATGAAATGTATTATCCTTGTGATGTGGTTAGTTGGCGGATGGGAGGTATTGCTTGTCAATTCCTTAATGAACTTTTAATTTCTTGTTTGGCGTGAGACAGTGGGAGATTGTATTTTTTTATTCTTTTTAGTAGGGGTCTTGATTGGTAGTGGTTGAAACGTCTTTTCTCCCTGGTTGGTGGTGGACAACATTAAGTTGGATGGTTGTCTCATTATTTTCTTTAGCCTACCTGCTACTGTCTGCATAATCCTTCTCTAACCGCGTGAGATTTCCTTTTTGTTGGACTACGTGTGGAGTGGTTGAGAGGGCCAGTAAAATCTACTCTTTCAGGGCGTTTTTCTTCATGGTTCCTCCTGGGCAAGTCCTTTTTTGTCTTCCCTGGCCGCAATGAAACCTCCTCACGCCTTATGCTGGTGTGTAGATCCTGGACATGGTTTTATGTTGTTCCTGATGCGTTTTGGGGGAAGGAGCGCTGTTTTCGTTTGATGGCCGCGCACAGCTACCAGCGAGTGAAGTAGGCGTGTTTCCTCCACTTTCTTTAGTGTTGCGAGGTGTGTTCTTGTCAGGGTTCTGCAACAGCGACCCGCAGTAGCAACTAGCCAGGCGGCAGGCATGTTGCAGTGTAGTAGAAGCCTTTGTGAGTGCTTCCAGCAAGCAGGTTGTCCATCTACGTTGTTATCTGTTCAGTATCAGATGCATCCTCAGATTTTGGATTCTCGACTGCAGATCGTCCAGACAGACATGTACACAGTGTGTATACTTTTGCACATATACAATTTACATATGCCGCCTGGGATGATGGCTCCGAGAGGGCGGCTGGTGCCATTAGTGTTTAGTCAAGCTCTTGTGCTTCTGTATCTGCACAATACAGGGGATCTATGCTCAGAGGAATAGTTCTTGGCAGACTCTTAGCAGTCAACCACCACTGGTCATAGCTCGTGGTGAACTGTCCGGACTATTTCCTGACCAAACTCTTCCTGCATATCAAATTGCAATCAATAACAGCTTATTTGAAGCTGTAATGTTTTGTGATTTGCAGCTATCAAAAGATGGACAAGGCATATGCAGAACATATATACATTTGGAGAACAACACAGACATTAATTTAGTTTTCCAAAATCAGAGTACTTCTTATTTTGTCAATGGCAAAAACATCAGTGGATATTTTGCTATTGGCTACACTGCGAAAGAGCTCCTAAGCAATATTTCAGCAATTCAGGCATTCACATCACACACTCATGTCTTTTGACATAACTTTTCCAGTACTTCCACCAGAAGCACTGTCTTCATTTGGTGCATCTGCAGTTTGGTTGAATGTACAGTATTCAAAGTTTTATGATGAGAACAATTTAAGCATGCCATCATATGTGCGGTCCTTATCAAAAACGATGACTGTGGATTATATCTCTTCAGCCGAGGTTGGATTTTTGAGAGCCATAGAGCCAAGTTTTCAAAGAAGAAAGAAAAATTTTATATTCCGATTCCCAAACAAAGAAGATACCAACCCTTCAATAAATCAAACATATGGTTCCATATTAAGCAATTTAACATCTGTGAAGACATTTGCTGCCGGAATCCTAGTCCCAAAGAGCTTTATTTGGGCACTTGGTACAGATGGATATTTGCAAGCTCCTACAAATCTTGTAAAAGATGCGCATGTTCTTGTAGAGATTATTGGTAATGCCATGTGAAGCCATCTGCAGACATAGTCTGGCACTATAACAAGGCGCACTGTGCCAGGTCTGCAGTGATAAATAAGAGACCAGATTTTATTTCCAGCTTCTTAAATGGGCTTCAAAAGTGGGTTTTTCCATTGTGCTGGATGGATGTCCATGTTCCGTTGTATCTTTCCCTTTTGACACACATTGGGAGGATGTTGGCAAGTATTTTAGACCACCCACCCTGGCCGTGAACTCCTACCTGTGCCAACGTGAAGATGGTCGATGTTTGGGCGCCCAACGAGCTTGAAGAAAATGGAATTAGGCTTGGTTTTTTTGTTGCTGGTCCGAGCTGTGTCCTTGAAACCTATTGAATCTGGAGAAAAAGGCAAGATATTTCTACACTTTTCTACTGCTATTTTATTTAAAATTATTGTGAAATCGAACCACTTTTTCCTTGCATTGATTTGTCAGTTGGATGTCATGATGGGAGATTTCCCTTTCTGCTTGTTTCTTCTTGTTTTAGCTTTTATCGTTGTCAGTATGTTGGTCGAAAGGATGCGTGTGCCCTCTCCTCTGGGTGTTATGTTTATCTTGCTCGAGTGATAGACCTTCATCTGTTGTTTATGTATTTATTCTTCTCTGCGATTGAGTTGAAAGTTATTATGTTGATCAAACTAGTATTTTTGATATCATGGAAGTAAGTTTACGATAACTATGAAGCCCCTCCCTAACACCCAAGTTTGTCTTTTGACGCTTCTTGTTAGCTCCTTTGCAAGTCCCTTTGATAACCTTTTGGCATCAAGAAAGGAAGGTTGTAGGATTAGTGTGATCAATGCTTGGGCTAGCCAGTTTAGAGTTTTGGAATTAAAAATTTTAGAATGAAAAGGTTTGTGTGCAATGTGTTTTCCGTCTCGCGTGTTTAGACTCTTATATTATCTTTCATCTTATTTCTGGGGTTTTAGCCATTCTCAGGAAGTACCTTGACCATCCCTATCAACTTGAACCATAACTAGCTTTTCGGATCAACTAAGCTTGAGGTTTCTTTGTGCGAATCCAGTACCTCGCTGACACTAGAATAGTTTTGGTATAATCCCCCTCTCAGAATTTTTGTTGATGGCACTCTTCTATTTTTTCCTAACTTTCTTTATTTCTCCTTTATAGTGTTAACGCTAGTAATTAATATTGGTCGGTTTATGCACGTAATTACCTTAATATTTTGTGATGGAAATTTCCTTAAATGTGATTAATCTTCGGAAAAAAAAAAAAAAACTCATCTTTCATTTGATAGTCTTATGGATTCATAGTGGAAGGTTTTGTTTTGATAATGTCACTTATAAATTATGTTTGTATCTATGTGTGACGGTTGACTGTGTTACCAAGGGTTGCCTTAAAATATGGTTGTTTTGGGAAATGGGTAATTTATTTTAAATTAACCAAACATTAGTACTGTAGTGGAGGTTTGCAAATCTTTAGTGTTATAAAATTTGTTGATGACATTATTGTATACTCTTTTTTGACGGGACTTGTAGTGCCCACTTCCCTTCGACACCATTTTGTTTTGTTGTTTTCGAGACTGATTACTTCACTTATGGATTTATTATGGCTTCTTGATTTAGCATGCTAGTAGATATCATAGACATTGGACTGTTATTGATTTGATCTTTATATGATGCATATGGTCTACTGGTGGACATTTGATGATGATATTTGTATACTTTTGACATGGTTATTTATCTTTAATTATGACATGTGATATGGTTAATCATATTGAGTAGAACTTGATAATTGGACTAATGTGATTATCGTTTTGACATAAATGAAATGTGGAATAGAAATGTGCTAGAAAGTGTAAGTGATATCATACTTGCATAGATGACAGTAAAATCATGTGTCGTTATTTTAGATTATATTGTATATTTGGCATGAATGTTTTAATGCGGCCAACAGGCCGAAGGAGGTATTCTCTGTACTACAGGTATATTATATTCACAACAATATTGGGGAGTGGAGACCAACCACATTGGAATTCAAGAAGAATCCAGCTAAGGTCACCATGGCAACAAGTAATTGTGTGTGTGTTAGAATTATTTGGTTAGGGGAAAATTGTTACCTAGGGGTCATGTGTTGTTTTGTTTTAATTTTTCCCTTTTTATTATGTTAGTATGTGTTGCTCTTAGTAAGTGAAATTTTACTTGTGTTATTATTCATATTCTTTGGATAGGAGTTTACCCCTTTATTAGTCATGGGTTGTAGTGTCTTAATTAAACTAATTTAAATTTTTTCCTAAACTAATTAAAGGATATGACCAAAGAGAGTTCATTTATTAGGACTTGATTTACTTGGGATTTTGTGTGGATTGATGTGTGTTTGAGTTTTGAGTGTAGCACACTCTACCCCTCGTGGGAAACTCGAATTTGGCCTTATAGGCCAAATTTCAAAGCTTGTGGGACAAGTCAAACTTGTCCCACACCTCTTAAAACCCCATGCCAACCCTACCTATGGGTTAGAAGGCCAAATATAGGGTCTTTTAGGTGTTTTTGGGGGATAAAAAGGGTAAAACATTAATTGCACTTTCTTTCAAAAGTTAATTTTTGTCCTTTGGGGGAGTGGGCTTAGTTGGAGTGTGTAAGGTGCTTGCCTTTCTTTCAACCACTCATTAATGGTGCATTGGAATATGAAGTTGACCAAATGATGTGGAGTGGAGGGGGAAAGGAGGTGGCATCCTACTTGGACCCCACATCATCCCTCACTCTCTTTTCTCTATTTATTTGATCCTCTTGTTTGTTTTGGGGGGTTGGAAGTTTCATTTTTAGTCTTTGGTATTTTGGAGAGGAAAGGATTTTGAAGGAGTTGTGGATTCTTGGAACTTGTTGATACTTGTGGGAATTTTTTTGGAGCTTGTGGATGCTTTCTTGATCTTTGGAGGGATTGAGACTTCATACTTGGGGCAAGCTCTACCATGGAAAGGTAGGAGCTTCACCTTTGTTTGCATTATGTTTCTTTTTGTTATATGAATGTATATATATGTTGTGTTGAATGTTGTTATTTGAAATGCTTGTTGGGAATGGGTAGAATGCCTAAGTTGGGAGTGGGAGGAGACTATGGGGAGTTTAATTGAGGGAGGCATAAGAGATTATTTTCTTGAGGAGGGAGTTTGGGTTGGGTGCCCACCTAGTATGAGAAATGATTGCATTTTATTATTGTTCTTAATTTGGGGGGAGCCATAAGAGTTGAGGGAGGCATAAGAGTGGATGGATGGATAAGGGGTACTTGAGGGAGGCATAAGAGTTGTTAGGGGTATTGTGTTTTACATTGGAGGCTTTTTAGGTGGCACCCATTCCCATTGGGAGGCATAAGTGGCCTCCCCATATATCTTACTCTTTTGGATTTCTTGATAAGCCTTGTTATATTTTTTTTTCGATTGTTTTCTACTTGTTGAGTTGTTATTATGTTTGTGTGAAAATGGAATGAATGTGAAGTGATTTGTTAAGTAGTGTGGAAGCTAGTAGTTGCCATGAGTTGAGATCTTTTCCCATTGTGATGTGGTTGGGGCTCGGGGGCCAATGGAGAAGATGGCTTCTCCTCTCCATTGGGTATCTTGGTTGGGTGGAGAGCGTTTTCTCTCCCCCTACTTTGTTGTGAATCAAGAAATTTTTTGGAGGAGATACCTTGTTGGTGTTTGGGGTATTGGAGTCTTGTTGATGGCCATGTGAAACTTCTTGTACTTTTTACCCACCTAGAGTGGAAGACATTGTAATAATGTAGTTCATTATTAATCTACAATATTAGGATGGTTTCCCACATCAAGTGGAGGACATTGTAATGAATTTTTGAAGGGAAGTTGTATTCAAATAGTTGTTTTTGATAATGCATTGCATGTGGAAAGACAAAAATAAGAAAAGAAAAAAGAAACAATGTTATGGTAAAGTTAGTTTGCAAATAGAAAAGAAAGATGCATTTTCATATTATACTTGCATTTGATAGTTATTAAACATCTTCCTTATTCCTTGGATAAAAAAAGGGTGAATTGGAAAATAGTTGTTACTCTTTTAGTGGAATGAAAACCTTCATTTGGTGTATTGTTCTTGCTCTTGTTTAGAATATATTAATGGAAATGTTGTTGTAAAATCTCTTGAGGATTGTTAGGAACTTTTTAATATGAAAACTTACATATCATCGTGTTACTTGGAAAGCATGTATTGGAAAAGTTAGACTATTTTGTTCAATTTCTTACATTGTTGAAAGAAGGTTTAAATTTCACATGTAATTTTGGAAGAAATTTAAAAGAGGACAAAAACAAACCAAAAAAAAAAAGAAAAGAAGAAATCGTTTGCTTGTTACCTTGTCAATAAATGGAATTTCCTTTCTATTTTCCTTCATTAAACCAATCGAAAAAAATTTAAAATTAAAATTAAAATGGTTACCTTTGAACCTTAGCCTCTTTTGATTGTATAAAGTGATGATCAAATTATTATAAATTAAAAAACGAAACAAGATTAATTTTACTCCACAAACCATTACTACCAAACTTAAAAGATGTATTTATAATAATAATTTATAATATAAGATTTTAGTTAGTTGGTCATATTAATAATAAAAATAATAATAATTAATGAAAATAACATTAAGATTAATATTATTCATATTAGTATTATATATATATATATATATATATATATATATATATTCTTCATATATTTAAGTTTATAAATATTACTTTTAAAAAAGAAAAGAAAAGAAAAAGAAAAGGAAACGTGTAAAAGGGAACTATAAATATAAAAGAGTAAATAGAAAAAAGAAGGGGGAAATAAAATACCCAATGCAAAATAAACTTAAATTAAAGTATAATGCTTGGGATTAAACCACAAAAAGGTTGCGGCCTGTTTTAATTGGGAAAATGGGGAAAGGGTTGGAGGGTCACCGACCCCACCCCCCTGCACCCCATTATCAATGGGATGCGGGGTTGGGTTGGCGGCCCTCCCCTCAACCCCCAACAAACTTTCAAAATCATTTTAACTAAATACTATAAATTTTGTTTGCTCGTTTTTTTTAAAGCGCGTTGTATAAAGGTTAAGCCGTGGCCGGAGAGTATATATATAATAATTGAATTTTCAGGTTTACAGTAAATATATTTAAATAATAATAAAATTTTTGGGTTTATTTAATATATATATATATATATATATATATATATATATATATATATATTCACTTACCTAAACGATAACACATATCGGATCTTAACTATGTCAATAAAATGGAAAATACCCATATACCCATTTGGGTAAATATAACAAAAATATGAGTAAAATAATATAAATACATCCATTGAAACCCTAGATGAGGGTATGCACAAAATACAAAACAAGGAAAATTGCAAGCCTTTACAAAAGCATGGAGTGACCTCCAATGGCTTCCTTTCCTCCTCCATCAACCTGCAAAAACAAAGAAAAAGAATGAATCAAATGAGATGAGAAAGGAAGCTTCATAAGGATGTTTAGGGTTGGGTACCATTTTTCCACATCAAGGGCCTAGATTGAATCCATCCAAGGGATGAGAATCACCCCTACAAAATGTAGGTGGAGAATGGATGAGTGGGAAATTACCTTTTTATTTAAATATCTAAATTTTAAAGCATGAGTTGACTTTTAAAGGGCCACTTTATGAGGTAAGGGGATGTTTAATCTAACCTCATGTAAAATGGACCTTGTTATTTATTTATTTATGGAATATTTAACTATAGTAGGAATTTAATTGTTTATTAAATTAACACTTAGAGTGAACTAAATCTTTCTTGGACTAAATGTACTTATTTGTTTTAATGTGGACTTAATAATTAGTTAAAATGGGAAATTATTAATTATTAAATATCATTGACCTTGAAACATTATCATGAGAATTGTAGTTTCGAGCTTGTATGCGGGCACACATTTGAAGAAAAAATTATTCCATAATTTTTTCTAACTAAACCTAGGTTGCTCTTGAGTCTCTTGCGGGCGTTTTAGCGGGCATTACACTTGGTATCAGAGTTGTGGCTTCAAATCTTGGACCCTTGGGCACACCTAGAAAACATGAAACATAAACATTTAACCTGGTGCAAGTTGATTCTTTTAAATCTATAAAACCACAATGTTGATAATTATATGAAACAACAAACTTAGAAAACTGGCACAAGACCTAGAACAATGAACTAACTCTTTCCTTGATCTGTGTAGGAGGCACGGATTAGGCGAGGGGTCTTTTCATATAGACCTAGATATACCATCACCAGAGCAGGCTGTGGCAGCCATTCTACCTCAGATCTTACAGACACTTCAGGATGTCAATGCCGCTATACTTGGAGAGCCCTTGGGAGGATGATTTTCTATACATGGTATTGAGCCGTCAGTAGATGCCCAGGTATCCCTTCGATACAGTGAGGAGCATAAGGTAGAGCAATTCCACGCGGAGTCAGATAGGGCAGAGTCACCACAGAGAGGACATGGGGACAGGATCTCAAGACATAGGGATAGGTCTCAGAGCCCTAAACAGATGGAGGAGCATACAGATAGACCTAGGGGTTTTCAGACGTTAGCTACAGACCACATCAGGGAGATCCTGAAGCTACGACCATCCCACTATTTGGGTGATACAGGTAGTTTTCAGGTAGAGGCCTCGTTGGTGAGCTTGAGCGGATGCTTTAAGCTCTGTCCTTGTACTAGCAACGCGAAAGCTCGTGTTGTGATCCATCTTATGAAGGATGGAGTAGGAGTCTGGTGGAGGACCGAGGAGCAGAATCTCCATTTTGAGTCAGAGACGGTTACCTTGGAGCTATTTGAGGAGTGTTTCAGGAGCAGGTATTTACCTAGGAGGTTTATACAGCAGCGAATAGATGAGTTTCATGACCTCCTTCAGGCATCGATGATAGTAACTGAGTATGAGAGTCGATTTTTGGACGTACTCCAGTACATCGACTATATGCAGGATGAGCAGGTACGGATTCACAAGTTCATCCGGGGCCTGAACTTGGATTTGGGTGGCGCGGTGCGCATCCACTACCCACAGACATTAGAAGAGGCTGTGGAGAAGGCCTATATTATAGAGGAGACACGAGGGAAGATGCTATAGGCTAGAGACAGAGTTTGGAGCTGTATCCAGTAGATGTAGGATGGTAGGTCGAAGGGGTCAGTTCCTCCTCCACGAGGTGGACAGAGTTCAGGGAAGGCTTCATTTAGGCCACCATAGTAGCAATAGTAGCAGTAGACCCACCCACCTTACTGACCTCCTCATAGATTTGATACGCAGAGAGTACGGAGTATGGGGCCTCTTCCTAGGGGTCCCACTAGGACACAGGGTGCGCCGAGGGCTTAGTCAATAGAAGCTCACTAGCAGAGACCTCAACAGTCTATAGCTAGATTGTCAGGATCCATAGCTTAGAAATCTAGAGTATTCGTTGGAGCTGCTTCCCACTGGAGAGGACTAGGCAGTTGTTATGGTTGTGGTGTTGTTGGACATCATTGGAGAGATTGCCCACAGAACCCTAAGAAGGGTAAGACGCAGAGCTCAGAGCCTACTATTGTTGATATGGCACGGAGTCATTGGATCTATGCAGCGGTTGAGAACTGCCAGGCTAAGCACTAGAGTACCATGATTGAGACGGCAGGTAGTATTGGTGGTATTTCCATGTCTATATTATTTAAATCTAGTTCTTCTGATTCATTTATTACACAATCCTTAGTAGAGCGTTGCAGGCTGGTAGTAATTAGGTAGGGCCATAGTTGGGATGTTGAGATGGCTTCTGGAGAAAAAATTTCTATAAACTCATTAGTTAAGGAGTGTGTAGTGGATTTGGGACCCTTCACCACTACTTTAGATCTTCGAATCCTTCCATTAGGATCTTATGGTGTCATATTGGGCATGGACTGGTTGTCTTCTCACAGAGTTAGAGTGTACTGTTACCATGTAAGACTATTACTTACATAGATGATCTTGGAGTGGAGTTAGTGATATCAGGGGTTAAGAGACCCGTTTCTATTCGCACCATCTCCAATATGCAGCTTAAGCGGTGTGCGTGACGGGGTTGTCAGTTGTATGCTATTATAGTTAGTGACAAATCAGAGGAAGATTCTAGGGGACCATCCCATCTTGAGAGAGTTTGCAGATGTGTTTCTAGGGGAGCTACTGGGGTTACCTCCCCCACGTGAGATATATTTCCATATAGATCTAGTTCCGAGTGCAGAGCCTATCTCTTGAGCACCCTATCGGATGACTACTCCTGAGCTATGTGAGCTCAAGTTACAGCTCGAGGGCCTTCTGGAGAAGGGCCTAATATGTCCTAGTGTATCCCCTTGGGGGGCACCAGTGATCTTCGTGAACAAGAAAGATGAATCTCTTCAGTTTTGTATTGACTATCATCAGCTGAATAAAGTAACGATCGAGAATCGTTACCCCCTTCCACGCATTGATGATTTATTTGATCAGATGAATGGGGCTACAATTTTATCCAAGATAGATCTTAAGTCAGGGTACCATCAGCTCAGGATTACGGAGACGAATATTCATACGACCACGTTTCGTATGAGATATGGCCACTACGAGTTCACAGTGGTACCTTTCGGTTTGATGAATGCCCCTGTGGTGTTGATGAGTTTGATTAATGGGGTATTCAGGACTTTCTTTGATCGCTTCATGCTTATATTCCTTGATGACATTCTACTTTACTCACGCACACGTGAGGAGCACGAGGAGCACCTTCTCCAGGTTCTTCAGTGTCTTCGCGAGTAGCACCTTTACGGGAACTTGGAGAAGTGTGCATTCTTTCAGATTGAGGTGCAGTATTTGGGCCACATCATTTCTGGGGAAGGTATCGCAGTCGATCCTTCCAATATTTGACCTGTCATGGATTGGCCAGCACCCACTAGTGTGACCGAGGTGCGTAGCTTCATGGGTCTAGCAGGGTACTACAGGAGGTTTGTTCAAGACTTTTCTCGGATTAAGCACCCCATCACTTCCCTTCAGTGGAAAGGGAAGAATTTTTTATGGTCAGATAGATGTGAGCAGGCCTTCAATACACTAAAGGAATGCCTCACGATAGCACCTATTCTTGCAGTGCCAGATCCTCAGGGTGAGTTCTATGTTTGCACAGATGCTTCCTTGGCAGGACTTGGAGGTGTGTTAATGTAGGAGGGTAGAGTAGTTTCCTTTGAGTCTTGAAAACTCAAAGATTATGAGCTCAATTATCCTACTCATGATCTTGAGCTTGCAGCAGTTGTACATGCCTTAGTGTGGTGCAGACATTTTCTTCTTGGCCGGAGATTTACACTTAGGACTGATCACTTGAGTCTTCGCCACCTCTTTACGCAGCCCAATCTCAACACTCGTCAACGGCGTTGGATGGAGTTAGTTTGTGAGTATGACATAGAGATAAAGCATGTGAAGGGGAAGGAGAATGTGGTTGTAGACGCCTTGAGTAGATAGAGACATGTGGCTATGGTCACCTCAGTGGGCACAGATTTTTTGGAGTAGGATCTTGCAGCAACTTCATCAAGATAGTTTCTACCTTGCAGCCAGAGCAGAGATTGAGTCTCAGAAACCCCTTGAGGGGAGATTTGATGGATTTTCATTAGAGGTAGATGGTCTTCTCAGACACAGAGGTAGGATATATGTTCCTAGAGATGGAGGCTTGAGATAGGACATTTTGATAGAGGCCCATCATACACCTTATTCAGCCTATCCCGGGGTGAAGAAGATGCACGCCACCTTGAGACAGTTGTATTTTTGGAGAGGACTTCAAAGAGACATGGCTTTTTTTATGTCACGTTGTTTAGAGTGTCAGAGGGTGAAGGATGAGCATCAGCATCCAGCTGGCCTCCTCTATCCTCACACCATACTAGAGTGGAAGTGGTACACCATTTCCATGGAATTCATCGTTGGGTTACCTACGTTGAGATACCACCATGACGCCATCATCGTCACAGTGGATAAATTGACGAAAGTAGATAATTTTTCTCTAGTGAAGACCACCTATACAGCTAGTGTTGTGGCACGAGAATATCTTAATGAGATTGTCAAATTGCATGGGATTCCGTAGAAGATCATTTGTGACCACGACCCTTTGTACACCTCCCATTTTTGGACCACCATGCAGTATGCTCTCAGGATGAGGATCAATTTCAGCACAACATATCACCCAGAAACAGATGGACAGACTCAGAGGGTGAATCAGATCCTGGAGGACATGCTTATGATGTACGTTATGGATCACCAGTCGAGATGGGAGGAGTATCTGTATTTAGTGGAGTTTTCCTACAATAATAATTTCCAGAGTTCGATAGGCATGGCTCCTTTTCAGGCATTATATGGTAGAGAGTACATGACACCTCTTAGTTGGGACAGGATTGAGGACAGGGTTTCCCTTGGTCCAGTATTATTGCAGGATATGGAGCAGCAAGCTACCTTGATCAGGCAGAGATTCCAGGAGGCGCAGGATAGACAGAAGAAGTATGCGGACCAACGTAGGACATATCGTAGTTTTGAGGTGGGAACAAAGGTTATTTTTCATGTCAGACCACATAAGAGCTCTATCCGTTACGGAAAAGATTCTAAGCTTGCTCCTAGGTTTGTGGGTCCCTTTGAGATCTTGGAGCGCGTCGGTCCCTTGGCCTATCATCTTGGATCGCCACCTACCTTGTCTCACGTCCATGATGTGTTTCACATTTCTGTGCTTAGGAGATATATTTCTGATCCTTCTCACGTGCTAGATTGGACCGCATTGCAGGTGCAGGATCAGGGGTAGGTGATGGTGGAGCTTGTACGCATTATAGAACGCAGGACCCTGGGCCTTCGTGGTAGAGAGATTGATTAGGTTCGGGTCCAATGGGACAGATGTGATGAGACTTCAGCTACTTGGGAGGATGCTAGTTTCCTACGAGGATAGTTTCCACACCTTTTCTAGTGACTTCCAGGAGGAAGTCGAATCTAAGGGGAGGGGCATGTAGTGCCCACTTTCCTTTGACACCTTTTAATTTATTTTTTTTTGATATTGTCATATGCACTTATGGATATATTATAGGTTTTGATATAGCATGTTAGTAGATATCAGAGATACTGAACTGTTATTGATTCAATTCTTATATGATGCATTTGGACTACTGGAGACTTTTGTTGTTGATATTGATACACTTTTGACATGGTTATTTATCTGTAATTCTAACATGTGATATGTTTAAGTAATACTGAGTAGATCTTCATAATTAGATTAATGTGATAATCACTTTGACATGAATGAAATGTGTAATAGAAATGTGCTAGAAATTGTAGGTGATATTGTATTTGCATAGATGATAATAATTCATATATAGCTGATTTTAGATTTATATCGCATATTTTGGCATGACTATTTTAATGCGGCCACGAGGCCGAAGGAGGTATTCTCTGTTCTGCAGGTATATTATATTCACAACAATATCGGGGGAGTGGAGACCAACCACATCGGAATTCGAGAAGAATCCAACTAGGGTCACCGTGGCAAGATGTAATTGTGTGTGTGTTAGAATTATTTGGTTAGGAGAAAATTGTGACCTAGGGGTCATGTGTTGTTTTGTATTAATTTTCCCTTCCTATTATGTTAGTATGTATTTTCTTTTAGTAGTGAATTTTTTACTTGGTTTATTATTTAGATTCCTGGAATTGTGTTTACCTTTTTTTTTCGTCATGGGTTGTAGCGTCTTAATTAAGTTAATTTGAATTTGTTTTAAACTAATTAAAACATGTGACCAAAAGGGATTTCATTTATTAGGCTTGATTTACTTTGGATTTTATGTTGAGTGATGTGTGTTTGAATTTTGAGTGTAGCACACTCTACCCCACATGGGAAACTCGAATTTGGCCTTAGAGGCCAAATTTGGAAGCTTGTGGGACAAGTCAAACTTGTCCCACACCTCTTAAAAGCCCATGCCAACGCTACCTATGGGTTGTGAGGTCAAATTTAGGGTCTTTTAGGTGTTTTGGGGGGTTTAAAAGGTAAAATATGAATTGCACTTTCTTTCAAAATTTAATTTTGTCCTTTGGGGGTGTGGGCTTAGATGGAGTGTGTAAGGTGCTTTTCATTCCTCCAACCACTCATTAGTGGTGCATTGGAATATGAGGTTGACCAAGTGATGTGAAGTGGAGGTAAAATTAGTTGGCATCCTACTTGGAGCCACATCATCCCTCCCTCTCTTTTCTCTATTTATGGAATCCTTTTTTCTTGTTTTGGGGTTACATGTTCATTTTTAGTCTCTTGTATTTTGGAGAGTAGAGGATTTTGGAGGAGTTTGTGGAATTTTGGAGCTTGTTGATACTTGCTAGAATTTTTTTTTGAGCTTTTGGATGCTTTCTTGATCTTTGGAGGGGTTTGAAAATTCATACTTGGAACAAGCTCTACCATGGAAAGGTAGAAACTTGACCTTTGTTTATATTATGTTATTGTTATGTGTATGTGTGTATATGTTGTGTTGAATGTTATTGTTTCTTTGAAATGCTGGTTGGGTATGGGTAGAATGCCTAAGTTGGGAGTGGGAGGAGACTATGGGGAGTTTATTTGAGGGAGGCATAAGAGATAATTTTCTTGAGGAGGGAGTTTGGGTTGGGTGCCCACCTAGTATGAGAAATGCTTGCATTATCTTCTTGTTCTTACTTTGAGGGAGCCATAAGAGTTGAGGGAGGCATAAGAGTGGATGGATGTATAAGGGGTACTTGAGGGAGGCATAAGAGTTGTTAGGGGTATTGTGTTTTACATTGGAGGCTTTTTAGGTGGCACCCATTCCCATTAGGAGGCATAAGTGGCCTCCCCATATGTCTTACTCTTTTGGCTTTCTTGATAAGCCTTGTTATATTGTTTTTTCGATTGTTTTCTACTTGTTGAGTTTTTTCTATGTTTGTGTGAAAATGGAATGAATGTGAAGTGATTTGTTAAGTAGTGTGGAAGCTAGTAGTTGCCATGAGTTGAGATCTTTTCCCATTGTGACGTGGTTAGGGCTCAGGGGCCAATGGAGAGGATGGCTTCTCCTCTCCATTGGGTATCTTGGTTGGGTGGAGAGTGTATCAAGAAAATTTTTGGAGGAGATACCCTATTGGTTTTTGGGGTATTAGAGTCTTGTTGATGGCCATGTGAAACTTCTTGTATTTTTTACCCGCCTAGAGTGGACGAAATTGTAATAATGTAGTTCATTATTATCTACAATTTTAGGATGGTTTCCCACATCAAGTGGAGGACATTGTAATGAATTTGTGAAGGGAAGTTGTATTCAAATAGTTGTTTTTGATAATGTATTGCATTTGGAAAGACACAAATAAGAAAAGAAAAAAGAAAGAATGTGATGTTAAAGTTAGTTTTCAAATAGAAAAGAAAAATGCATTTTCATATTATACTTGCATTTGATAGTTATTAAACCTCTTCCTTATTCCTTGGATAAAAAAAGGGTGAATTGGAAAACAATTATTAATCTTTTAGTGGAATGAAAACCTTCATTTGTTGTGTTGTTCTTGATCTTGTTTAGAATATATTAATGGAAATGTTGTTGTAAAATCTCTTGAGGATTGTTAGGAAATTTGTAATATGAAAAGTTACATATCATCGTGTTACTTGGAAAGCATGTATTGGAAAAGTTAGACTATTTTTTTCAATTTCTTACATTTTTGAAAGAAGGTTTAAATTTCACATGTAATTTTGGAAGAAATTTAAAAGAGGACAAAAAAATACCCAAAAACAAAGAAAAAAAGAAATTGTTTGCTTGTTACCTTATCAATAAATGGAATTTCCTTTCTATTTTCCTTCATTAAACAAATGGGAAAAAAATAAAAATAAAAATGGTTACCTTTGACCCTTAGTCTCTTTTGATTGTATAAAGTGATGATCAAATTATTATAAATTAAAAAAAGAAACAAGATTAATTTTACTCCACAAACCATTACTACGAAACTTAAAAGATATATATATAATAATAATTTATAATATAAGATTTTAGTTAGTTGGTCATATTAATAATACAAATAATAATAATTAATGACAATAACATTAAGATTAATATTATTCATATTCCTATATATATATATATATATATATATATTTAATTTTATAAATATTACTTTTTAAAAGGAAAAGAAAATAAAATAAAATAAAAAAGAAAAGGAAACGTGAAAAAGGGAAGTATAAATATAAAAGAGTAAATAAAAAAAGAAGGGGGAAATAAAGTACCCAATGCAAAATAAACTTAAATTAAAGTATAATGTTTGGGATTAAACCCCAAAAAGGCTACGACTTGTTTTAATTGAGAGAATGGGGAAAGGGTTGCCGACACCACCCCCCACCCCATTATAAATGGGATGGGGGGTTGGGTCGGCGGTCCTCCCCGCAACCCCCAACAAACTTTGAAAATCATTTTAACTAAATACTGTAAAAAAATTTTGCTTAATTTTTTTACAGCGCGATGTATAAACGTTAAACAGCAACCAGACTATATATATATATATATATATATATATATATATATATATATATATATATATATATATATATATATATATATATATATATAATTGAATTTTTGGGTTTATAGTATATATTTAAATAATAATAAAATTTTCATGTTTATTTAATAAAGACATATATATATATATATTCACTTACCTAAATGATAACACATATCAGATCTTAACTATGTCAATAAAATGGAAAATACCCATACACCCATTTGGGTAAATATAACAAAAATATGAGTAAAATAATATAAATACATTATTTGAAACCCTAGAGGAGGGTATGCACAAAATATGAAACAAGGAAAATTGCAAGCCTTTACAAAAGCTTGGAGTGACCTCCAATTGCTTCCTTTCCTCCTCCATCAACCTGCAAAAACAAAGAAAAAGAATGAATCAAATGAGATGAGAAAGTAAGCTTCATAAGGATGTTTAGGGTTGGGTACCCTTTTTCCATATCAAGGGCCTAGATTGAATCCATCCAAGGGATGAGAATCACCCCTACAAAAAGTAAGGGGAGAATGGATGAGTGGGAAATTACTTTTTTATTTAAATATCTAAATTTTAAAGCATGAGTTGACTTTTAAAGGGTCACTTTATGAGGTAAGGGGATGTTTATTCTAACCTCATGTAAAATGGACCTTGTTATTTATTTATTTGTGGAATATTTAACTATAGTAGGAATTTAATTGTTTCTTAAATTAACGCTTAGAGTGAACTAAATCTTAGTTGGACTAAATGTACTTATTTGTTTTAATGCAGACTTAATAATTAGTTAAAATGAGAAATCATTAAATATCATTGAGCTTGAAACATTATTGTGACAATTGTAGTTTTGAGCCTGTATGCCGACACACATTTCAAGAAAAAAATTATTCCATAATTTTTTCTCCCTAAACCTGGGTTGTTCTTGAGTCTCTTGCGGGCGTTTTAGCGGGTTTTACATTATACATGACATGAAATTTGAGAAGAAATACAGGTATGTTATGTATTTGTTTCAAAGATTTCATATAATGTTTTCCTATGCAATAAATTTCTCATATGTGTTTCATTCACATAAATTTTGGTGACACATTTACTAACATTAGTAAGTACAATAATAGAGATATCTAAGGTATATCAAAATATTTTATATATATATTTAATTATCTGATACATATATATTTCAAAGTTTGCCGTTTTTGTTTATAACATGCACTATTGAAGTTCATATTTAAGTTGTATTTTTTATCAAATTATAAATCTTTCCTACACTGGCATCGACACAACTACATTGCAAGAGAATGAAAACTCAACTTTTTGATTTTCCACAAGGTTTACAAGGACCAATAAACTCAAGGAGACACGACTGGATGTGTGGGTGATTGCATAAAAGTGTTAAGGTTTAGCAAAATATTATGGATTGCCAAGTGCACTCTAGAAATGAAGATATTATTATTGTATAAGGTATTATTATTGCATAAAGTATTTGTAAAATTTTACGAATTCGTGTTGATTTTAACATTTACACTCTTTGCTTAATTAGATAATTCAAGATGTTTAGTTTAGTTTATTTATTTCTATTTAAAAGTTGAGTATCGTATAAGGATAAATTTGGTCATGTTTATCATCTGCTTTTGATAAGGTTTTGGACAATCATAGAAGAAGCTTCCATTATGGTTTTGTAAAAATATTAAAACTTATAAATGCTCGTATGTAACTCGTGGTTATGTTTATATCTTAATAATGGATCACTTTGAACTTTGATGAAATCGTTGGCTTTTTTTATTTGAGAAAATTGTTCCTCTCATTTTATTTGTATTTCCCATTTTTAAGAGGTATGAAATTGATTGTTTTTAAATGCAGGAACGCAGTCTTTACCAAAGAACCACAACATATCAATATAAAAGAAAATTGAATATCGAAAATAAAATTAGCACATGAGTAAAGTTGATAAATGGTCGTTGACGCGCTGCTATCTAACATGACCGAAATCCTCCACAAGCAAACCTTTTCATACCAATTTCAGAATTCTTGAATTATTTAAGGCCAAAAACAGTAAAAACGCCATGAATGGTTTCTCATAATAAGAAAATCGGCGAATGGAAATTATATTAATTTATAACAATTTGTATTACATGTTCGAAGTTAAGAGTAGAGAATTCGATAACGACATACTTATAGTTTTAGGGCAAGATGATGCTGCTTCTTTAGCCATGACCATCACAAGAGGACCCAGGACAACGGCGGGGAGACTGCGAATATATTCCACTGGACACAACAAAATTGAGATTAGACTAAAATAACGAAGATAAAAATATAAATAAAACAAAGTCTCTGTAATTCACCTCCGCACCTATAATTTTATGTAAAACTGAAACCTTGCGAAACAGCCGCAGCAGAGAAGAGGATGAAAACTGTAAGTAAGAAAGCAAAGAACCCCATTTTGAGCGCCATAAAAAAGTGATTAGGTTACGGATATGTAACAAGTTTGCAGTATATATAGAAAACAAAGAGATCAGTATGCGAGATTTTACCACAAAAGTCGGCCTTGTTCACATGTTGATTCATTCTCGCGCAAACATTGGTCTACAGTCAAACGGTGAATGTGTGTTATTCCATATCAGTACTGTCAAGAGTAGAATCTCATGGGTTTTCCGCATTTTACGGAAACTTTACAATCAATTATTTGAATTATTTGTTTCTTGGAACGTGCCACAACAGTTTTGTGGTCAATAAGTGTTCCACCCATATATTTGAGATCGTATACTGTTACATGGGATATCTTTTTCTTCGCAATTTCCTCCATTTTTAGTAGAAATTTTCAAGCCCTGTGGTCGTGGTGTGGCGCCTTCGTTGCCAATATACAGATAATATGTTGGAACATAGCAATATTATTAAACTAAGGCAGAGAAGAACAGGAAAGGGATATAGTGAAGAAGTGAAATTGGAGGGAGAGGTAGAATGGGAAAGGAAGATGGGAGTAGAGAAGGGAAAGGAAAAGGAAAGTGGAATAGAGGAGTCAATGTGAAAATAAAGTCTCTATAAAGAGCACAACATGTATGTCAATAGGAAGAAGGAGGAATCTCGTGTCGGGGAAGAGGCATATAAAATAGTAGAGGGAGATATCTGAAAATGCAAGTAGCTGACGGAAAATGTTGACGAGGTGAATACTTGTTTGAATTTGTAGCTCTTCACTTTATTGGGTTGTTAGAAAAGAGTAAATGTAAGGGGAATTAGAATGCACATTATATTGGACATGACAAAGACATGAAGACGTATAGTGTACTTAGAATGCTTCGGTAGTGATTTCAAACTTTTCGAGTAGTTTAAAAACACAATCATTTTTAAGGCCAAAAAAATACAAAATAACCAGTTTGGTAATTACCATGGGTCTGGAAGCATATATGTCCTAGAATTTCCCCGACCTAGAAAACTTTTTCTTTGCTACAAATGCCATGGACATGTGTTGGGATCCTTGGTCCAACTCTGCGTGTAAAGATGTGAATCCACACGGAGTGTTTAGTACATTTCCCTACCCTACCATGGCAACAATGGGAGTCGATCTCCAAGTTTCCAATGATACGTTGATTTCTAATCCATAAGCCATGACCACCGAGTCAAAGTAATTGCAGGCAAACGTCAAGGAAGATCAAAGCTCGAAGGAAAAAAATGAAGAAAAGGCTCGAAGTTTTCGGCCTTAGCATTTTCGGCATTTCAAAAAAAACAAGGCAGAAATTGGTGGAAAATGTATGAAACCCAAAACTCCAAAAGTCTGAAATTTCAAACTTTCAGGTTTCGGGTTTTCGAAAAAATCAGCCTCAGGAATCGCACCAAACACAGAAAGAAAAAAGTCTGAAATCCCGAAGTCTGAAGTTCTGAATTTTCAGACTTCGGACTTTCGGGGTTTCAGAGTTCAGAGTTTTGGAATCTCAAGGAATTTTTGTGATGAAAAACAAATAGCAGATATTTGTCTCTGGAAGACCTGAAATTGTTCTGAATGGTCTGAATTAAACACAGGAGATATAGCAGTGCAGATTCCATCGCTTTTCAAAATACATTTTGGATCTCTCAAGTTAGTTTTCATAGCATGCCACCCAGACCTTCAAATTGGCCACCAAATTCCTGACTGGAAGCTCACAAAACTACCAAGAGAGGAGACTTTTTACTTGGTGTATAGGAAAATTTGAACACGTAGAAACTTACAATGTGGTGTAGCTTGATCATTGGACCGAAAACGATAGAAAAGTTGTCCTTCTTCCAATTAACTGAGGAAGCCTCTGCAATGAAAGGCAATATTTTTAGTAATGACATGGTAATAAGAAAAGGCCCTGCCTATAAAGGTAAAGTTGTAGTATTTGCCATCAGGTTCACCTAACGAAGCGTGGAAACTTGTTAACACTTGTAAATAACTGTTTGAAAATCTACCGCGTGAATAACTGTGTGAAATTGAATTCTTTTGGGAAGAAATAGTGTTTCACTACATAAGTCCCTATTAGGCAATCTCTGTCCTTACTTAAGAAATGAAGTGAACTGTTGAATGATATCATTTGTGTCTCAGAATCCTTGTAAATCCTTTCGAGGATTGCAAATCTATTCAGCTGTTATCTATTCATCATGGGAAACTAAAGGATGTCAGATTATGTTAGATTGGGGTGGAGGCTTAGTCGTAGTGATTTGCTGATAAAGAATTTCCCCAACCATGCACATCAACAGGCCAGGATTGTTAAGACAAGATGTTGAAAAGGTTCTCCCATATGATGTAGATTTGTTATTTATCAGTATGAAGCTTATATAGCTCATTGTAATATATATACAGTAAATACCTGTGTAACGCAGATATCCATGTTGCGACAGGAAAAAGTTATAAACGAGATTGACAACCCAAATAAACATGACATGCCCAGTTTTTGTTAGCGCATTGTATTTTAATACTCCTAAGTTTTTACAAATTGGACTCCTCTACACTCATCATGCTGTCAACTGTCTTCAACTCACCCATGAATACCCATAAATCTCAACGCGTGAAGAGAAGAAAAGCTTCCAGATCTGGTGTATAACTACTCAAACCCTGCACTGGTGATTGAAGGACCTAGAACTTGCTCATGACGACATGGCTTTATATGGACAAAGATCTATTGGTAGACTTACCAAGTTTGCCAAGGCCCTACTAGTATTTCCAGCACGGTAGCAACGATAAGTCTGTTGCAGACATACAGTAGACACCACCTCTGGAGGAATAATACGCATTAAAAGAGGGAACGTGTGAATGGAATGTGCAGATGTGCCAGAGGACTGCTTTAATCTCATGAAGTTGTCATCAATGGAGCGACACAACTCGGCTCTGTCTAGAACGAAATACGAACAAGATGTGTCAATCCATTATGTCATGAAGCAGCAACTCACTATTGCATGTTTTAGAGACAGATGGAAGATTAAAGCGGCAGGTAGAAATCTCCACATGCTCTATGTGGGCTTTAAGTCGGCTCTATCATGTTGCAAACGTACTCTATGGCTGACCAAGAATAAGCACTAACATAAAACTTGTCAGGCATGACTTTCATGCTTTCAGTGTTGCATGGGATCATAGGCTGGTTGTTCGCATCCATCTTTGATAGCAAATTTGATGAATGAATGAAGGGGCTTAATCTCGTTTTGTTCTAATTTGATTCAAACAAATTCCACATATCTCTTGATCTTTTGTACGATGTGCTTGCTAATGTATCGCTTGGTCTGTGAACAATAGTTGAGAAGATGTTGGGGGAAGGAGTCTACCAACTCACACCTGGGCTTTCTTCCACACTACTCTAGTGTGCTACTCCCACTTACACGCTCTGATACCACTGCAATGTGGGTGCCAAGTTGATTTCACACATTCCCTTCACACATTCCCTCTAGGCTTAGAGGGGAGAAACGCACTGTAAGAAACGGTTATTTTTCCTAGAAACATTTCCAAATAACAAATAACATGTATTAATGCTAATGCACTAACATTCCCCCCCTTAATACATTGCTCTTACAAATGTACCCCCTAAACAAATCAAACTTCACCTTGCCGAGAGGCTTGGTGAGAATATCTGCAATCTGAAAATCAGTAGGGCAGTACTGGAGCTAAATTTGGTGGTTCAAGACCTGTTCACGAATGTAGTGACATTCGACCTCAATATGCTTTGTTCGTTCATGGAAAATAGGATTCTTCACAAGCTTCAACACACCTTGATTGTCGCAGTGAATGATGGGAGGTTTCTCTTCAGGAATCCCTATATCTGCAAGAATGCGACGTAACCAAATTGCTTCACACACAGCTCCTCGTGCAGCGTGGTATTCAGCCTCAGTGGATGAGAGAGCAACAACAGTTTGCTTCTTGCTGATCCACGAGATAGGTCCAGATCTGAGATGAAAAACATATCCTGAAGTGGATTTCCTGTCATCAACGGATCCTGCATAGTCCGAGTCTGTATATCCCTGTAAGAAGAACTGAGTGTTCTTCTGATACTCCAGACCAAAGTCAACTGTACCTCAGACATATCTCAACACATGCTTTTCTGCTATCCAATGAGATTTCTTCGGCTCCTGCATAAATCTGGTGAGATAGCTCACTAGCAAAGCAAAGATCTGGTCTGGTATAAGTCAAGTAAATGAGACTCCCCACAAGCTGCCTGTAGTGAGTGCCATCTACCTGTGGTGAATCCTGGAATCTAGATAGTTGCAAACCTTTTTCCATAGGTGTGGACATTGGTTTACAATCTGACATCCCATACTTTTCCAGGAGTGTCTTGGCATATTTCATCTGGGAGACGAAGATATGATTCTTCTTCTGCCATATCTCTAAGCCAAGACAATAGTGAAGTAGCCCCAAATCAGTCATGTCGAAGGATTTCTTCAGATCATTCTTTACATCATCTACAAGATTGTCAGAACTTCCTGTGATCACAAGATCATCTACGTACAAAACCAAAATGACAATCTCTGTTCCTACCTTCTTGATATACAAATTTGTATCTGAGGGGCTACGAGTGAATCCATGCTGCAATAGGTGATCATAAATTTTTATATACCATGCCCTAGGTGCTTGTTTGAGTCCATAAAGAGACTTTATCAGATGACATACCTTGTGTGGTTGATGCTCGTCTACAAACCCTTCAGGTTGGGCCATGTACACTTGTTCTTGTAGATCACCATTTAGAAAAGCACTCTTGACATCCATCTGCTGAAGTTTCCATCCATTTTGTGCTGCCAGTGCACATACAACTCTGATGGTTTTGATCTTCGCAGTGGGTGCAAAGGTCTCGTCATAGTCAATTCCTTCTTGCTGAGCATAACCCTTTGCAACAAGTCGTGCTTTGTGTTTGTCGATTGAACCATCTGCCTTATATTTTGTTTTGAAAATCCATTTGCAGCCAATGGATTTCTTACCTGGAGGCAGATCGACAAGTTCCCACGTCCGATTCTGAATCAGGGAATCATATTCAGCATCCATAGCCTGTTTCCACTGTGGTTGGTCTAATGCCTCACGAACAGTGTCAGGTTCGGTGCTCTCAACAACTGAACTCATGAGTGCAAAATTTACCTCATGTCTAGCTTGACTTCGTGTTCTAACTCTCGTAGAAGTACCAGGAAGTGAGTTCAGGTGTGCATCCCTGATAGTACTCTGGACCCATTTCAGACGTTGGTGCTGCTGATGTGAAGATGTGTTTTCCAGTGTGCCAAGATCAACGAACAAGTCTCCACTCAGCTCTTCTTCTCTCTGAGAAGAATCATCTTGCTCATCATCTGGATGTGTGAGCAATCTATGTGACGAGGTCGGTACTGGATCTCCATTGTGTGGCAGGGAGTCAAAGGACGACTCATCACATACCACATCTCGACTCTCGTAGATCTTCTTCATCTCAGGATCCATGAGACGATATGCCTTTGAGGTAGTACTATACCCCAAGAAAAGACATGGCAGTGTCTTTGGATCGATCTTCTTCCTTCTCTTATCTGGAACATGCATATATGCAGTACAACCAAAAACTCTCAAATGATGAATAGAAGGTTTACGACCAGTCCATACCTCTTCCGGTGTCTTGTTCTGCAAGATCTTCGTGGGTGCCCGGTTGAGTAAATACACTGCTGTCTGGACTACTTCTGCCCAAAACTGATCCTCCAACTTGGCGGTCGAGAGCATATAACGAGCCATCTCCATGACAGTCCTGTTGTGGCGCTCGGAAATCCCGTTCTGTTGGGGCGTATAGGGAGCAGTCAAATGTTGCTGAATGCCATGCTGCTTCAGGTATGCTAAGAACTTCTTTGACACAAATTCCCCCCCTCGATCTAAGCGGAGGAGAAGAAGAGGCTTCCCAGACTGCCTGGTGGCTTGCTGGTAGAAGGTCTAGAAGTTTGCAAGTGCCTCACTCTTCTTCCGAAGGAAATATACCCACATTTTCCGTGAGTAATCATCAATGATGAGCTGACAAGTATGCAAAACCTTGAAAGCTGGCTGGCAGGGGTCCACACAGATCGGTGTGAACGACCTGAAGAGGCTTTGTAGAATGATAAGAGCTCTGTTTGAATGGACCTCTATGTTGTTTGCCCGCAAGACATCCTGAGCAAACAGGTAAGGAATGGGAGAGTGGAGGAAGCCCTCTTACCATTTCCTTCGCACTGAGTTGATGCAGAGCCCCGACAGAAAGATGACCATATAGAAAGTGCCAAAGTGCAGTGGACTCTGCCGTTGATGCAGAGAGAGCAACGCTAGATGAAGTGACCGCATCCAGTGCAAATAGACGTCTCTTCAGAAATGCTTGAGAAATGACTGACTCTCCCTGGGAAATGATGCAGGACTTGACCCCTTTTTCAATAAAGAATTCAACCTGCATTCTATGGTTAAGAAGTTGACTTACAGACAAAAGATTTGAAGTCAAACCTGGAACATAGAGCACCTTTGTGAGTGTACATCTTCATGTTCCAAGAGGAATGATGACATCACCAATCCCTGCTGCAATATACTCTTGATTGTCTGCAATGGTGATCCGATCTCCAGTGGGCCAGTCACTCAGAGTATGGAACAACTTCTTATTGCTAGTCATGTGTTTTCTGGCACCTGAATCAATCAACCAGACATCTTCTGACGGCTGCGAAGTCTGTGAGACTAGAACAATGTCAGAATGAGTCATATCTGGTACCTCTTCATCGGAGGTGGCATCCTGCTGAGTAGCAATGTGGCCCTTCTGCCTCTGATTACGAGCATGCCATCAGGATTTCTTGGAATATCCTCAGCCAGAAGTTCTCTCTTCGCCAGAATTTCCATACTTGCGACCATTGTAATAACAGTTCGCAGTCGTGTGCATATCCGTGGAGCATATATGGCACCACTGATCCGCCTTGTGATTATGCTGCTTCTGGGGTGGCCGCTGTGGTGGCCGCTGTGAAAATGGCTACTGAGCATGCTGCTTCTGATTTTGGGGGGTTGATTGCCCTTTCCCAGGCTTATGTTTTTGCCTCGTGATGAGAGCCTTGTCTTCGAAGGCTTCTTGTACATTTTGCATGGCTTCTTCCTGCTGGAGATAATTCACCAGGGTTGCAAAACTCACCTCCTGTTGAGTGATTGTCAACGTGGTGATCAGTGTCCGAAACCTGGAAGGAAGAGCTCGCAGGGTGAGCGGGACTAGCAACTTGTCATCCACTAGTTCACCGAGTGCAGAGAGTTCTACATGTAACTCAGCTACATGCCACAAGAAAGCTTCTACTGACTTGCCATCATGCATACTCATCGTATGAAGCTTTGTCTGAAATTGCAACTTTTTCGTCAAATTCTTAGCTTCGTAGATTGTACACAATGCGCTCCATGCCTGAGAAGAAGCAGTTGCTTCCCGAATGTATGGCTGCACCTCATCAGAAAGACTTAGGGTGATGAGCATTAGCACTTTCGCATCAACATTTTCATATTTTTCCAACAGATCATCATCTGTGGGAGGGGCGTCTTTGCCAGAGACAATCCCCCAAAGATCTTCGAATTGAAGAATCGTCCGCATTTTGGTTTTCCATGCGGCGAAATTTGGCCCTTTCAAGAGTTGGGCATCGGATAGCAATATTTTTGGAGCAGACATTTTCAAAAACTCAAAAATGTATTTTATTTATTTATGTATTTTTCAAAAATGGCTACAATGCTTACTGAAGGAATCTATCCCGAAGATGGGCTCTATAGGCTCGTGCAGTGAGACGCCGACGCTCCTGTGGGCGTTCTATTTCACGTGTTCGTCATCTGCATCATAACCACGTTCAAGTTCTGCACGAATCCACCGTGCTTGACATCAAACGTCGAACCAAAAGTATTCCAATAGTCCTCGGCATACAATCTCGTCAAAGAGAATGTTCCCAGTGTTGTGTAGCTCGTTGACCAAGGCAAAGAACAGCCCAGTGGTGTCTTCGTTGTCATTCAATGCCCAAATATTTGGTGCATTGCTTGCAGTGCTTTGTGCATCGGAAAACTCAGACATACACCCACACACTGATTTGCTTCCACACTCCAAGGACAGCACACAGCTTGCTCGCAGGCAGAGTTCACGCATGGGATCTGATTCTCCACACACAGTAAGCAACTTCCTTGTAGGCAGAGGTCACACATGGGTTCTAAATCTTCACTCACAGTAAGCAAAGATCAAAGAAAGCGCACCAGCAACGAGTCTCCTCCACGCGGGAACCACACACAGCCCGCAAACACAGACAGGGAACCACGGTTTCTCCAAAACGCTGCTCTCCACACACAGCACGAAACACAGATAGGGAACCATGGTTTCTCCAAAACACGCTCTCCAGGCACACACGAAACACACAGCAAAAACGGGCTACTCTCCTCCTTCACACACGCACAGCACGAAAAAACGGGACAGGCAGCACTCAAACTTCACGCACGCACAGCAAAAATGGGACAGGGAACCACAAATCAACGCCTGCTCTCCTCCTTCATGCATAATCTACTCTGAAACCAATGATAGGTACTCCAAAAGATTGTATGTATTGCTATGAAAAAAGATACAGACATCATGCCTTTATATAGGCCGTGGAAGAGCAGAGGGAGGAACAAATCCGAGGAACAGTTATATAACTGTTCACTAATCATTTACTAATCACTAACAACTAACAAAATGTATTAATTTGCTAACAATAACATGTTGCTTTTCAAACACCCAAGCAACTGGAGATGAACCAAGACAAAAAGATACCCAGAAGTGGAATGTCTGTCATCAATAGAAATTTTCCAATCTGAATTGGCATACCCAACCAAATAAGTAGAACCCCTAGTGTAGTGTAGGTAAAAGTGGTAAGTACCATGCAAATAGCACAAAATCCTTTTAGCAACCTGCGAGTGAATACTATGAGGAGAATGTGCAAATCGAGATACAAGCCCTAATATAAATAAAATATTAGGGCGATGAGGCTCCCAACCAACTGCCTATATAATGTAGGATCAAAAAGTGGTGTGGTACATGTGGAAGTAAGAGTAACTCCAAACTGAAAAGGAGATGGAATTGGCTTACAATCATCCATATCAAAGCGTCGAAGAAGATCATGGATGTACTTTTGCTGACTCAAATGAATCCTTGAATGTGTCTGGCCAGAAATATGCAAACTCAAGAAATAACGTAATAGCCCAAGATATGTCATGTCAAACTATGTAGAAATATACCTCTAAATACTTTGAATGTGGGAAGAAGAGCTTTCAGTAAGTAACAAATCATCAACATACAATAAAAGTATCAAAATACCCTCACCAACATGCTAGAGATACACTGTATGATTGGAGTGGAAACGAACAAAACTAGTAGATAGAAGAAAATAATCCATCTTCTCATACCAAGCCCGAGGGACTTGTTTTACACCGTAGAGAGACCTTCGAAGCCTACAAACAAGAGAAGAATCATGAAGAAATCCATGTGGCTGCTCCATGTATATTTCCTCTTATAGATCTCCATGTATGAAGGAACTCTTCATGTCCATCTGGTATATGGGCCACCCCTGTGATGTAGTAATAACAAATACAAGGTGTACATAATCCATCTTGACAACATGTGTAAAAGTCTCAGATTAATCAATACCTTCAACTTGTGAAAAAAACTTTGCAACAAGAGGAGCCTTATATTTGTCAATGGACCCATCAAATGCATATTTAGTTTGGTATACCCACTTACACCTAACCATATTTATTCCTTTAGGAAGAGATACCAAATCCATAAGTATGATTCTTCATCTAAGAAGAATCTCATCTTCAATCACATCATCCCACTGCTGTATCCCATGAGTCTTTGAAAAATATTGTGGATCCTCAGAAAAGCACCTAACATAAAAGTCCAAAACCTGTAAAATGTGTGTGATGATGCCTAGTGGGTGGAAGATCCTGTATGAAAGGTGTTGCCTCAAAAACTATAGTACTAGCCCACTTAGGCATAGTGACAACATAAGTGGGAATATGATCCTCAATGACATCTATAACCTCATCATCAACCTCCTCAAAGAAAGTATCCTCAAGATGAGATGAAGAAGAATAAGGAGGCATGGAAGAAGATGAAGAATCATGAGGAGTGAAGTGCTCATGAAACTAAACATGTGTTCAAGAAAGAACATCATGTGTATCAGGATCTAAAAGTTGATAAGCTCTCATGTCCTCACAATAGCCTACAAAGATCAAGGGTTTAATCTTATTATCTAAATATTTCCTTTTATTCTTTGACACAAAGGTCGAAGCATGGCTCCCAAAGACTTAAAAAATTGATACATCGGGCTAAGTGTTTTACAAAGCTTCCTCTGGAGTCAAATGCTCAAGTGCTTTGTGTGGTATGTGATTCTGAATGTAGTTATCACAATTAACTTCTTCTACCCAAAAGATAGGAGGTATATCTCTAGAATACATCATACAATTAGCCATTTCCTTCAAAGTTCTATTCTTCCGTTTTACTAAGCCATTATGTTTTGGAGTATGAGGAACAAAATGCTAGTGAATAACACCTTGAGTTGCCAAAAATTTAGAAAATGTGTTGTTGAAGTACTCCCCCCATTATTAGTATGAAGGTTCTTTATGCAACTAGAAGATTGTTTCTCGACCAAAGCCTTACAGACATTAAAGTATTATAAAACATCACTTTTGTACTTGAGAAAATAAACCCAAGTATGCCATGAGAAATTATCAATAAAGGTAAGTGCATACTTGTAACAACCCAAAATTCTCACAGCTACGAACAAGACAGTGAAAAGACAGGATAATTTTTTTTTGACTTGCTTCGACACATAACACGACACAACATGTCGTCACAAAGTTATAACCAACTCTAGGAACCACTTGTTACGGGGATAACCATAAAGGTCATCACGGAAACGTTCACACCCAAAAGGATAATACACTTTTTTTTTTTGACAAGACAACATAGAAGTCCAACCACATAAAACTCTAACAAATAGGGCCAACCATAATGAGATATTCTTGAGGGTTATTTATCTTAAAAGACATCTTGCAATTCTTAGCTTACGTTTTCAAGGGGGCTCAAGATATGATGCATACAAATTCATCTTACCAAGCTAAGTTTATTCTTTTTACACTGAGTAATTCATCTTTAATCTTCTCTATTATGACATTTATTTGCTTAATTCATTTATTTAGAGAAAGGGGGAATTTAATTCCACAAGGCCATCTATTTACACTTACGCTACTAAACTTGTTCATGCCCATATGACAACATGGGTTTGCGTTCAACAAACTTAAGAGAAGAAATACAAGGCACCTTGGAAAAAGGTTAGAGGGAGAAGGTTGAGATTGAAACATCTTTAGGACCTCATTTGTTATTACCAAGATTTAAATTGAAACTAGAGCTCTTAACCAGAATTAACAAAGACTTTACTTAGGCTTTACTAAATGAGTATTATAAAAGTAAAACAATTTACCTTCCAAATGGCTGAGAGATAGATTGTGTGGTTTCAAAAGTGTTTTCTCCTGCTTATTAAATCTTATTATCTTCCAGAACTAGCCATAGATTTCACCTTAGGTTCATTTTAAAATTTCACCATAAAAGGGATAATGTTCATTAGTGGAACTAGGGATATCAAGTTATATAATGTTACTTAACAAAGGATAGTTTCATCTTTGATCACTTATGAGAATTACATGCTCTCAAGATGGTCACCTATACACTAATTTATTTGCAAGATAAATCTTAGTTTAACTTCTATAAGTATTAAACAACCCATTTTATTTTACTTATAACACACTATTACTAAGTCTTAGAAAAATTTAACTCAACATTTATTCGTCAGGGATAAAGTTTAGCAACACTCATTTATGAACAAAACAAGATTACATCAACTCTTAAAATACCGATAATCCATTAAGGTCACTCAACAAGCAATAATCAAATTTTCTTACAATTTCAATGATGGTACATACAATACAAGGTTTCCAAAGTTCAGACGACAAATCCACGATACTTTATACTAAGACATTAATCCTCTTTTAAATTTTCCACTAGATGTTAACAATAGTTGAACAATATAAAAAGGATTCGTAGCAAAATAACTTCTCAACTGAGGTTGATGTAAAATATACAAGTCTATCCCTCATCTACTCACAAAATCCATCTGCAACAAATTTTCCACAAGATTCAGTTCGTGAGAACTGAGCAAGATAAGGCTACACAAAACCACCATAACTATTATCTAACAATATCACGAAAAGGAAGCACTTTATTATAAGAATTGGGTCAAACCTCTAAACACTATCAACACATCAAGTTATAATAAAGTCTTACATCATGCCAATCAAGAAGGAGAAGACCTTGTAACTTCAGTTAGGAGAAAAAGCAACGAAGGTATAGTAATTGTATGAGAATGGCCCTTGGCCCTATAAGGAGAAAATAAACAATCTAGCAAAAACAGAATTCCCATCAAGTAAGTAATTAAATAATAAATACAAGATTGAGATTTGATAAATAGACCAACCATCTAGAAATTTATCAAAGGTACCAAACGCATAGGCTAAAATAATATATTTCTAAAAGAACAAGAGTTGATTGGCCCAAGAAAGGGGAACCACGGGTTTCAGAAATTAACACAAAAGGCCATGTATAATTGAGTTTCAAACCAGAAATCAATTAGAGTATACACACAACATAAGTTTCGAAGCGAAGGCAAGTATACTAGTTTTGACCATTAACTACAAAGATTTTCCAATCATCCAAGAAGGGTCAAAGTCTTACAGGCTAGTAGCAAGCACGCAAGAGAAGAAGGGGGTTCCGTCAAACAAGAGTATACAATAATGTCATCAACAATTTTTATAACACTAAAGATTTGCAAACCTCCACAACAATTCTAATGTTTGGTTAATTTAAAATAAATTGACTATTTCCAAAAACAACCATATTTTAAGGCAACCCTTGGTAACACAGTCAACCGTCACACATAGATACAAACATAATTTCTAAGTGACATTATCAAAACAAAACCTTCCGCTATGAATCCATAAGACTATCAAATGAAAGCTGAGTTTTTCCCGAAGATTAATCACATTTAAGGAAATTTCCATCACAAACTATTACGGTAATTACGTACATAAAAACTGACCAATATTAATTAATAGCGCTAACATTACAAGGGAGAAATAATGCAAGTTAGGAAAAATAGAAGAGCGCCATCAGCAATAATTCTGAGAGGGGGATTAGACCAAAACTATTCTAGTGTCAACGAGGTACTGGATTCGCACAATGAAACCTCCAGCTTAGTTGATCCAAAAAGCTAGTTATGGTTCAAGTTGATAGGGATGGTCAAGATACTTCTTGAGGATGGCCTTAAAAGCCTAGAAACAAGATGAAAGATAGTATAAGAGTCTAAACACGCGAGACGGAAAAACACATTGCACACAAACCTTTTCATTCTACCAGTTTTAATACCAAAACTCTAAGCTGGCTAGCCCACGCATTGCTCACACAATCCTACAACCTTTCTTTCTCGATGCCAAAAGGTTATCAAAGGGACTTGCGAAGGAGCTAACAAAAAGTGTCAAAAGACAACTTGGGTGCTAGGGAGGAGCTTCATAGTTATCGTAAACTTACTTCCATGATATCGAAAATACTAGTTTGATCAACATAATAACTTGCAACTCAATCGCAGAGAAGAATAATACATAAACAAATAGACGAAGGTCTACCATTCGAGTAAGGGAAACATAAAATTCAGAGGAGAGGGCACACGCATCCTTTTGACCAACATACTGTCAACGATAAAAGCTAAAACAAGAAGAAACAAGCAGAAAGGGAAATCTCCCATCATGACATCCAACTGACAGATCAATGCAAGGAAAAAGTGGTTCGATTTCACAATAATTTTAAATAAAATAACAGTAGAAAAGTGTAGAAATATCTTTCCTTTTTCTCTAGATTCAGACAGGTTTCATGGACACCGCCCGGACCAGCATAAGAACTATAGGTACTGGAATCTGGATGCACCAGTTCTAAGAAGTTCACATTCACGATTCTTCAGAGCATGCAATTGAAGAGGATTTTTGTCAAACAGTTCACGAGCATTGATTGTATTCGAAGTGACTCCATGCACTTGTGCTCTCAACTAGGATTTCCTTGAGCAAAGCTACTTCTTGTGGGATTCGACAACCAACACACATACCCTATACGCGCTACCACAAACACAAGTGATCTACACAAGGCTGGAGGAGATGGATTCAATAGCTGCCCAAGTTATTCATATTTGTTTCAACTTCCTATGCCTCCTCCACAAATCCATTCCAAAACATATCCTGCAATCCTTGCTGTCCTTTGGCCATATTTCACTCAGGCATTTTGTCAAGAAGTTTGGGTGTCTTATGCTTGCCTTCCACTTTGCATATGTATCTACCAACGCACCGAGTAAACAAAGCATTTGACACAGCCTTGTCCCTTCTCCATGTATTTTAAGTTTCCAAGGTGTCTCAACCCACCCAAAATTGTCCACAACCAACAATGCATTGTTGTCCAAAAGAACACATTAAGTTCAAGTTTTGCCAAACCATCTGAACACTTTGCTGAGCATCCATATCAGGAGTATAAATCCGTCTTACAGATAGGTATGTGCCCAGGACACTATAGGCCAAGATCAAAACAAGAAACATAATGAATCTCTTTTTCAAATGCATCTGGAGAACATCCATGCCGTAGATGTTCAAACACTCCCACTTCAGTATAGGCATGGAGATGCTATCAAAGGTTGTGGAGTTTGGCTTTACACTTGGTCCCTCTTTGCATTTTCTAGAAATTTTATAAAACCATTTCAACATAGACCATAAAACAGTCCCTAGACTCAACATCCTCACCTTTTCCCTGGCATCCCATAATCTGCAATCATGGCTTGTCCATGTAGAATACATCACTTTATAGGCATTTGATCAAATACTTTGCGTGTAACTCTAAAATTCCCACATTTGCAATACATGTCTACAAGGGATTCATTAATATAATAAACAAATCAAAATCACTTCTTAGTATGAAGACGTGGATCTCCTTCCCCTGATGCAAATTCGATAGGTGAGAAGTTACTAGAAGAACAGTTGCAAAGGTAACATTGCTGGGCTTCCTGTCAGAATAGATGCATTTGTTGAAAGAGATGGCTAAACTTTCCTCATATTGTCCACTCTCCATGCATACCCTGCAATCCATTGTATTCCATTACACTACTGTTTTCTCAGTACATGTTGATGAATCTACAAAAAAGTATCCTGCTACCTTCATCTCCCAAGACATTTTCTCCAACATTACATAGATCTCCTGTGCCTATGGGTGCGATCTGTCACCTACACACAAAAAGCATGCACCTTTTTATTACCTTTAATCCAACTACACCAAGTTTCTTTTTAATTCCTCTATCCTTCATCGATCTCCTAAGCCAAGCTCTCTTGCAAAGCAAACTGTGCTTCATGAATATTCTGATATGAAACAGATCCACCTCTATGAGATCCTCTTCCATGGAGTTACATCGTAGAACAACAAGGTCTCAGTAGAGAATCTCTGTAATAAATTTCATCGGGTCTCCTGGTAACACTCTCACTTTCACTTAATCGATTTTGATGAACAATCTCTTGAAGGAGAATCCCGAATTTGAGGATGCAGTCTGAAATAGAAAAAATAACAACATAGCTGGAACAGCTTTGCCTGTTGGAAGCGACTCAAAATGGCTTCAACCTTGTTGTAACGTGCCCGCAGCCTTGTTAGAAATTGTGGCAGGTCACTGTTGTGGAGCCTCAACAAGAACACACCTCGCAGCACCCTAGGAAAAGGAGGCAACACGTCTGCTTCACTAGCTTGAAGCTCCATCTAAAAAAAAACGTGCGCGCAGGGAGGAACCAGGACAGAAAGATGCCAAGAAAAATCATCTATTTGCTCCCTGTGATTACAAACTACAGCGTACAGACTAGTAAAAGACCATTGATCAAGGTTGAGGACAGTACTCAAACTTGTTTTCACCCTTGTGGACCTTAGAATGGCTTCAACACCTTCCTGTTATTACCCAAGAAAAACTGTGCCCAACACCCACCCATATGCATTGAAAGAGAAATAAAGGAATACCAAATCCTTCCACCCACCGCCAGCTAACAACCTAGTCGACTCCATAGCTAGGCAGGAAAAGGAATGGCGTGAAAGAGAAGATAGAAAGGCAATTAATACTCAGCAAGTGGTTCAATCAAATTCAGGTGTTGCAGAACCACATAATGCATCTCAAGCACCCACATTTGCGGTCCAACAAAGGGACAGACAACTCATGCGTGAGACAAGAAAGGAAAGGAAAGGCGGTGGTCAGATTCAAGTAAAATGCATGTTTGTAATAATCTTCACTATATTAGAGATTCAAACAAAATACATTTAATGTATTGTTTCAAGCTATGTAAGGATATAAAAGCGTGTATTAGAATAATCTAAGTGCATTACATTCTCCTCCCCTTAAGAAAACATCATCCCCGATGCAACATAACACAACGGAAAAGAAATGGTACGCAACAAGGAATAGATAAGGGGGAAGAAAGTACACTTTATGGTTTAAAATTTTAGTTGATTAAAGCACGGCCACAGGGTAGCCTTAGGAACATTTGGTAGAAATTTTAACTTTCAATGTTCTGTGAAGATTGGCAGTTCCTTCTTGTTCATTATTTCATTAGTCTCTTTCCATTAACATTATTCTTAGTTTAATTTCTTTTTAAAATTTCATCATTGAAGAGTTTTGGTTTATTCCTTATTGTGGGTGCCCAACATGAACTGCTAACACAACACCCTATCAGGTTCACAAGACACTACAGATTCACAAGCACGCAAGTATATACTTCAAGATTGTATTACACCACAAAAAGGTTACTCAAATACGGAATGGAATAGGCACAGTCCACATAACATAGTACTCGTCACACATCAATGACTGACATACAAAATACTCAAACAAAAGAGTACTACAATCCACCAGAAATTTCCTCAATTTGCATCAATGAAAAATTCACATAACACCAAACAAATGCTACAGGTACATAGTGTCCACAAGGGAATCAATGACATATCCACAACATCACAACACATATCCATCTGACATGAGTAACACAAACATCAAAAGAACGCTACCAAACATCACAATAACTCAACAGTATATCCTGAAACATCAACCATACACACAAATATCATAAGCCTCCCTCTTATGCCTCCCTCAAGTCTCTTATGCCTCCCTCAAGTCTCTTATGCCTCCCTCAAACTCTTATGCCTCCCTCAAGTCTCTTATGCCTCCTCAAACTCTTATGCCTCCCTCAAGGAGGCCGGTTGACCCTATGGCCTAAGACACATAGAGTTCGAACACTCCTAACCCAAGTGACATAATAACGCGTGGTTCAACAACCCGCTAGTTATATGTAACTCCTTGGGGCGTACCCCCATACAACGAAGCGGGTCCATAGGTCCAACCAATCCATGGTGCATCCTATGACCCTATTCCACACATCACAACAATAGGACCAGCACAACAATCCAATCAAAGTTCCAAGTGGCAAAGTACAAGCCTTGGGCAAGGCGGTAAAAATTCCAAATTTAAAAGAAGACCCAAATTCAAGAAAAATAAATGGCCAAATAGCCATAGTTAGTATCAAAATCCCCATGTTAGTGCCACAAACCAAGGAAATGCCCAAAATTGTAAAGCATGGCAATCAAGAAAAGTTGCTGGTCCTTACAAAATAAAGTAAAAATCTCAATTTACGAATAAAATCAACTTATAATAATGTCACATTACGATAACTGTGTGGCCTTATTTGGCCACCAAGGGGTACTCAACGAGTTGCTAGCACTCGGAACATCGAGCCTCAGCTCATAAAATACATATCAATAATACAACTGTCATCACCTCCATCTGAATCATCCCGCCACCACTTTGACAAGGCTAAACATAGTCATAGTTGCACTTAGGTTGCATACATGCAACCACATAGGGAGAGAGGAAAGAATCACATGTTATCTACTAAACCGAGTTTTGACTCAAGTTATTGACCCATGGTACACCATTCCTCACTCTCAACATACACTTCTACCGATTACCCTTCAGGGTCGGTTAGCGTAAGGTTCACAACATAACATACAACAACATCACTAACATAATGGTGGCACACACATAACTACCATAACGTCTTACATATGGTACATATACAGGGTAGATCACGATCATACATTCACTGAGTGTAACACATCACTTTACCACATTCTGCACCCAAAGTGCAATCACCATACGATAGGGTTCATACACTCACCGTATGACCCTAAATCACAACATGAAGCATTACATATTTGCACAAATCATACATACGATGAACATAGTACATCACAACATAACATCCATTGCTACATAACAAGGTGGTACACACATTTCTTCAAAACATGGTAAAAACATCATGATACAACTCATTTCTTTTAACATCAATCTAGTCATACAACACATTGATACACCTACATATCACAATATGTCACAATGCTCTAACACTATGTCATCCACTTTATAATTCTTTTCACACATCATGAAGCAGTAATTCACACGTGAACTCTTCATAGAATCCACAAGAAGGAGAGAGAATACTCCCATCCCCAACATATCAACATGATCACAAACACGCACAAGGTGACATACACATCACGTGCGTTCACAATATCACAATTACGACAATAATCACATCACGTTTAAAGCACATTACTCTTCCAATATCTACCACCATCATGCAACATCATCATCATCATGCAGTATCATCATGTAACACCACCATACAACACCAATCCGGCCCATAGGTTCGAGAGCATGAACCTACGCTCTGATACCAAGTGTAACGACCCGCAAATTCTCACACACGAACAACACAGTGAAATATTGGATAACTTTTTTTTTACTTGCTTGACATATAACATGACGCAACATGTCGTCACCAAGTATACAACTAACACTGTGAACAACTTGATACAAGGATGGCCATAAAGGCAACAGGGAAACGTTCACACATATCAAGGACAATTTACTTTTCTTTTTGACAAGACAACATAGAAGTCTAATCACAGAACACACTTACAGTTAGGGTCAACCACAAAGAGTTATTCTTGAGGGTTATTTATTTTAATAAGATATCTTGCAATTCTTAGCTTACGTTTTCAAGGAGGCTCAAGATATGATCCGTATAATTCAACTTACCAAGTTAAATTTATTCTTTTGACACAGAGTAATTATCTTTAAATCTTCTCTATTATGACATTTATTTGCTTAATTCGTTTATCAAGAAAAGGAGTAATTAAATTCCACAAGGCCATCTACTCACCACTAACGCTACTAAGATTCATTCTTTCCCACAAGACAACATGGTTTTAAGTTCAACACACTTAAGAGAAGAAATATAAGGTGCCTTGAAAAAAGGATAGAGGGAGAAGGTCGAGATGAAACATTTTTAGGACCTCATTAGTTATTTACAGTATTAAATTGAAGCTAGGGCTCTTAACCAGAATTAACAACAACTTTACTTAGGCTTCGCTAAAAGTATTAATCAAGGAGTAAAAGAATTTACTTTCCAAATGGCGGTGAGAGATAGATTGTGTGGTTTCAAAATTTGTTTTCTCCTGGTTTATTAAATCTTATTATCTTCAAACAATTAACAGTTCATTTCACCTTAGGGTCATTTTACAAATTTTACCATAAAAAGCATAATGTTCACTAGAGGAGCTAGGGTTAACGTGTTACAAAGATTACTTGCAATGATAGTCTTGCCCTTGTTTACTTAGAGAATTTCTTGCTCTCAAGTTGGTGACCCCTACGTTACTTTATTTGAATACAACTTTTAATTTAACTTCCTGAAGTATTAAACCATCCCATGTTAGTTTACTTATGACACTTTATTACTAAGTCAAGGCAAGGTTTAACTCAGAATTTATTCTCAAGGCAAAGTTGAAGCAACACTCATTTACGAGAACAAAACAAGATTACATCATTTCTTAAAATACTGATACTCCACAAGTCACTCAACCACAATAACCAAATTTTCTTATAATTTCAATGATGGTCAAACAATACAAGGTTTCCAAAGTTCAGATGACAAACTCCACAATACTTTATACTAAGACATTAATCCTCTTTTAAACTTTCCACTGGACGTTAACAAAAGTTGAACAACCTAAAAATGTTTCGAGCAAAGGATCTTCTCAACTGAGGTTGATGACAAAAGTATACAAATCTATCCGTCGTCTACACGCAAAATCCATCTGCAGCAAATTTTTTACAAGAGTCAGTTCACGAGAACTGAGCAAGATAAGGCTACACAAAACCACCATAACTATTATCTAACAATATCATGAAAAGGAAGCACTTTATTACAAGAATTTGGGTCAATCCTCTAAACACTATGAGCACATCAAGTTATAATAAAGTCTTCAACATGATAATCAGAGAAGGAGAAGACCTTGTACTTCAGTTAGGAGTAATATGCAACGACAGTATAGCAATCATAAGAAGAATGGCCCTTGGCCCTATAAGGAGAAAACAAACAATCTAGCAAAAACAAAATCCCCATCAAGTAAGTAATTAAACAATAGTTACAAGATTGAGATTTGATACATACACAACCAACCATCTAGAAATTTATCAAAGATACCCAATGCATAGGCTAAAATAATATTTTTCCAAAAATACAAGAGTTGATTGGGCCCAAGAAGGGGGAAACACGGGTTTCAAAATTTAACACAAAAAGCCATGCATAAATGATTTTCAAATCAGAAATCAATTAGAGTATACACACAACATAAGTTTCGACAGTGAAGGCAAGGTATACTAGTTTTGACCATTAACTACAAAAGATTTTCCAATCATCCAAGAAGGGTCAAAGTCTTACAGGCTAGTAGCGAGGCATGCGAGAGGAGAAGGGGGCCCCGTCACAACAAGAGTATACAATAATGTCATCAACAATTTTTAATAACACTAGAGATTTGCAAACTTCGACAACAATTCTAATGTTTGATTAATTTAAAATAAATTATCCATTTCCCGAAACAACCATATTTTAAGGGAAACCCTTGGTAACATAGTCAACCGTCACACAAAGATACAAACATAACTTCTAAGTGACATTATCAAAATAAAACCTTCCGCTATGAATCCATAAGACTATCAAATGAAAGTTGAGTTTTTCCCGAAGGTTAATCACATTTAAAGAAATTTCCATCACAAACTATTACGGTAATTACGTGCATAAAAACCAACCAATATTAATTAATAGCATTAACATTACAAGGGAGACAATAATGCAAGTTACGAAAAATAGAAGAGCACCATCAGCAATAATTCTGAGAGGGGGATTAGACCAACTATTCTAGAGTCAACGAGGTACAGGATTCGCACAATGAAACCTCGAGCTTAGTTGATCCGAAAAGCTAGTTATGGTTCAAGTTGATAGGGATGGTCAAGAAAATTCCTGAGGATGGCCTTAAAAGCCTAGAAATAAGATGAAAGATAGTATAAGAGTCTAAACACGTGAGAAGGAAAAACATGTTGCAAACAAACCTTTTCATTCTACCAGTTTTAATACAAAAACTCTAAGCTGACTAGCCCACGCATTGCTCATACAATCCTACAACCTTTCTTTCTCGATGCCAAAAGGTTATCAAAGGGACTTGTGAAGGAGCTAACAAAGAATGTCAAGGACAAACTTGGGTGCTAGGAAGGGGGTTTCATAGTTATCGTAATTTTACTTCCATGATATCTAAAATACTATCTTGATCAACATAATAACTTGCAACTCAATCGCCGAGAAGAATTAATACATAAAAAAATAGATGAAGGTCTACCATTCGAGTAAGAGAAACATAACATTTAGAGGAGAGGGCACACACATCCTTTCGACCCACATACAGTCAACGATAAAAGCTAAAACAAGAATAAACAAGCAGAGGGAAATCTCCCATCATGACATCCAACTGATGAATCAAAGCAAGGAAAAGTGGTTCGATTTCACAATATTTTTAAATAAAATAACAGTAGAAAAGTGTAGAAATATCTTACCTATTTCTCCAGCTTCAATAGGTCGTATAGACTCCGCACTGGTTAGCATAAGCACTGTAGGTACTAGAATCTGGGTGCACCAGTTCTAAGCGGTCCACATTCACGATCCGCGAGACCATGCAATTGAAGAGAATTTTTGTCAAACAGTTCACGAGCATTGCTGTATTTGAAGTGACACCATTCACTTGTGCTCAACTATGATTTACTTGAGCTTATACTTCTTGTGGGATTCGACAACCAAAACACATACCCTATACGCGCTACCACAAACACAAGTGATCTACACAAGGCTAGAGGAGATGGATTTACCCAAGTTATTCATATTTGTTTCAACTTCCTATGCCTCCTCCACAAATCCATTCCAAAACATATCCTGAAATCCTTGCTGTCCTTTGGCCATATTTCACTCAGGAATTTTATCAAGAAGTTTGGTTGTCTTATGCTTGCTTCCACTTTGCATATGTATCTACCAACGCACCGGTAAACAAAGAATTTGACACAGCCTTGTCCCTTCTCCATTATTTTCCAAGTTTCCAAGGTGTCTCAACCCACCCAAAATTGTCCACAACCAACAATCATTGGTGTCCAAAAGAACTCATTACATTCAAGTTTTTCCAAACCATCTGAACACTTTGCTGAGCGTCCATATCAGGAGTATAAATCCGTCTTAAGACAAGTATGTGCCCAAGACTCTAGCAGATACCACAAGCAACAAAAATCTCATTTTCAAATGCATTGGAGAACGTCCATGCCCTGTTCAAACACTCCCACTTCGGTATAGGCGTGGAGATGCTATCAAAGGTTGTGGAGTTTGGCTTTACACCTGCTTTTTGCATTTTCTAGAAAGTTTATAAAACCATTTCAACATATCCATAAAACAGTCCCTAGACTCAACATCCTCACCTTTTCCCTGCATCCCATAATCTGCAATCATGGTTGTCCATGAGAATACCTCACTTTTAGGCATTTGATCAAATACTCAGCATGCAACTCTAAAATTCCCACATTTGTAATACATGTCTACAAGGGCATTCATTACTATAATAAACAAATCAAAACCACTTCTTAGTATGAAGACGTGGATCTCCTTCCCGTGATGCAAATTTGACAGGTGAGAAGTTACTGGAAGAAAAGTTGCAAAGGTAACATTGCTGGGCTTCGTGTCAGCCAGATGCATTTGTTGAAAGAGATCTAAACTTTCCTCATAATGTCCACTCTGTGCATACCCTGCAATCATTGTATTCCATGACACTACTGTTTTCTCAGTACATGTTCTGAATCTGAAAAAATATCCTGCTACCTTCATCTCCCAAGACATTTTCTCCAACATTGCATAGATCTCCTGTGCCTGTGGGTGCGATCTGTCACCTACACAAAAAGCATGCATGTTTTTATTACCTTTAATCCAACTACACCAAGTTTCTTTTTAATTCCTCTATCCTTCATCGATCTCCTAACAGCTCTCTTGCAAAGCAAACTGTGCTTCATGAATATTCTGATATGAAACAGATCCACCTCTATGAGATCCTCTTCCATGAGTTACATCGATTAGAACAAGCAAGGTCTCAGTAGAGAATCTCTGTAATAAATTTCATCAGTTCTCCTGGTAACATTCTCACTTTCACTTAATCGATTTTGACGAAAATATCTTGAAGGAGAATCCTGAATTTGAGGATGTAGTTGAAATAGAATAGATAACAACATAGCTGGACAGTCTGCCTATTGGAAGCACTCAAAATGGCTTCAACCTTGCTATAACGTGCCCTCAGACTAGCTAGAAATTGTGGCAGGTCACTGTTGTGGAGCCTCAAACAAGAACACACCTCGCAACGCCGTAGGAAAGAGGAGGAGAAACAAACAAAAAAGGAAGAGGGTTCGTTTAGCAGAAAATAGGAACAAAACAACGCAGAAAGGAAAGAACAACACTCAAACATGTTTTCCCTCATCCGAACGCCTGCAGCCCAAGAAAAACGTGCCCAACACCCAAAAATATGGCATTGAAAGAGCAATAAAGGAATACCAGATCCTTCCACCCACTGCCAGCTAACAACCTAGTCGACTCCATAGCTAGGCAGGATGGACAAAAGGAATGGCGTAGTAAGAGAGAAGATAGAAAGGAAATTAATACCAGTAAGTGGTTAAATCAAAGTCATCGTTTCAGAACCACATAATGGTCTGAGCACAATTTGGTGAGACAAGAAAGAAAGGAAAGGCGGGGTGGTCAGATTCAAGTAAAATGCATGTTTGTAATAATTTTCACTATATTAGAGATTCAAACAAAATACATTTAATGTATTGTTTCAAGCTATGTAAGGATATAAAAGAGTTTATTAGAAGAATCTAAGCACACAATTAGTGCATTACATTCTCCTCCCCTTACGAAAGCATCGTCCTCGATGCGACATAACACAACGGAAAAGAAATGGTTTCGCAACCAAGAATAGGTAAGGAAGAAAGTACACTTTATGGTTTAAAAATTTTAGTTGATTAAAGCACGGCCACAGGGTAGCCTTAGGAACATTTGGTAGAAATTTTAACTTTCAAGGTTCTGTGAAGATTGGCAGTTCTTTCTTGTTCATTATTTCATTAGTCTCCTTCCATTAACATTATTCTTAGTTTAATTTGTTTAAAATTTCATCATTGAAGAGTTTAAGTTTATTCTTTATTGTGGGTGCCCAACATGAACTACTAACACAACACCCTATCAGGTTCAAAAGACACTACAGATTCACAAGCATACGAGTATATACTTCAAGATTGTATTACACCACAAAAAAGGTTACTCAAATATGGAATGGAATTTGAGCACAGACCAAAATCAGCTAAGAGACTTCTCGACACACATTTCAATGACTGTACATACTGATATAAAGGATGCATATTCAGCTTTAGTAGAGGAGTAATGAAAATCCACTAGACATTGTCCTCAATTTGCATCAATGATGAATTCACATAACCCACTTCCCAATGCTGACAGGTACATAGTAACCTACAAGGGAATCGATGACATATCCTTTTCCTCAAGACAGCCTCCATCAATATGAATCTATGTATCTAATTAGACATACATTAACTTTGTACTTTTAAAATGATCACAACAACTTATTCACATATCCTCTTACATCAAGCATGACAGACAATCATATTCACTACTTGTAAATGCTTCGGTGATGGATTGCCCATCAAATCTAGAAACTATGCCTGAAACCCTCATAACTCTGATATCAGATCTCCCTCATTGTGAGATACATTAAACCTCCCACCATTATTCTAGAATCATTTTCATCAACTGAAGGAGGCCGGTTTTCCTCTACTGGCCTAAGATACATACTTTTTGAACACTTGTAATTGGAGTGTCCACAAGTTTATAACGCATGGTTGAAGAACCCGCTAATTATATGTAACATGTCTTGGAACATATTTGGCTTGAAAATTGAAGCGGGTACATAGGTCCAGCTTGCTTTTGATGGACTTCCATGCCTAAGACCCTAACTTCCATGACATCACAATAATAGGATGAACACAAGGATCCTATCGAAGTTCCAATTTGTGCAGAGTTTAAGTCTTGGGCAAGGTGAAAAAAAAAATGTCCAACAATCTCACAAGCACAAACCCAAAATCAATTATTATTTTATTTCTTACAATGGTCATAATAGCAAAAATTAGAATCATAAATCCAAATAAATAATGCTTTAGAAAGGATGTTACAATGCAAAAAAATGTTAAGCATGGCAATCAAGAAAAGCTGCTGGTCCTTACAAACATACTTAGTAAGGGAAAGCTCAAGTTTACGAATATACATCAACTTATATATTGGTCACATTAAAATAACTGCTAAATGGCCTATAAAAAGCTTACCAAAGGCATAAACACAAACTAGTTTTAATGATAGCACTCGGAACATCGAGCCTATTTCTCGTAACTATACATACTGGTGTGATTACACACTACTCATAACCGCCATATCTTAAGTGAATCAGTCTCACCAGAGACTTCGACAAGGCTAGGAACTTAGTCATAGTTGCATCCCCAGGTACAACTGCACTACACCCCACCAGAAATACTTGGAGAGAGGAAAGGTAATCACATGGAGAATCTACTAATAGCTGAGTGAAGATGGCAGCAACCTTATTGACCCATGGGACACAAATTCCTCACTGAAAAACTTCATCTTCAGCTATCTACCAAATGAAGTCCATCAGGAATCGGTTAGCGTAAGGTGTGCTACATTCATAACATACAATTTGCATTACTGATATCAGTAACATGGTGGCATTATCACATAACTACCATCACATCTTACATATGGTGCATATACTAAGGTAGATCACGATCATACATTCACTCAGTGTAACACAGTCACTTTACCACATCTAGAGCATCCTTCTAAATAGCTTTCACCATACGATAGGTGTTCATACAGCCTCATTCGTATGACCCTAAATCACAACATGAAGTTTGACTACTTGCTTTGCACATGTAATCATGACCTAGGGGCCAAGCTGAATATAGTGACATCTCAACAGTATCATCCATTGCTACATAACACATCCTCCCCAATGATACATTTTTCTAATCAAATCAATGTCATAAAAACCCCATGATGTACAACTGATTTCTTCTAACTTCAATCGTGGTCATGACATACACATTGATACACCCACATATCACAATATGTCACAATGCTCTAACACCTATGTCATCTCACGGGGCTATACATGATCTTTTCACACATCACAAGTAGTACCATTCACACGTGAACTCATTCATAGTAATCCATCAAGAAGTGAGTATGAGAATACTAGCATCCCCAACATATCAACTATGATCACAAACATTGTCTATACAAGGTGACATACACATCACGTGTAATATCACAATATCACAATTACGACAATAATCACATCACGATATCTAAAGCACATTAAACTCATAGGGCAACGGTATCTACCAAAAATCATGGAACATCATCATCATCATCATGCAGTGATAATATGATTTTTATACACCAAACAATAGAACCATAATGGTTCGAGAGCATTGAACCTTTTATTTATCTCATACCAATCATGTAACGACCCAAATAATTCACACACACTAACAACACAGTAAAATATAGGATAACTTTTTTTTTACTTGATTGACACAAAACATGACGCAACATGTCACCACCAAGGTATACAACTAACTCTGTTAACAACTCGATGCAAGGATGGCCATAAAGGCAACACAGAAATGTTCACACATATAAAGGACAATTTACTTTTCTTTTTGACAAAACAACATAGGAAGTCTAATCACAGAACACACTTACAGTTAGGGGTAAGCCACAAAGAGTTATTCTTGAGGGTTATTTATTTTAATAAGATATCTTGCAATTCTTTAGCTTACGTTTTCAAGGAGGACTCTAGATATGATTCCTATAATTCAACTTACCAACGTTAAATTTCTTACGTTTGACTCTGAAGAGTAATTATCTTTAAATCTTCTCTATTATGACATTTATTTGCTTAATTCGTTTATCAAGAAAAAGGAGTAATTTAATTCCACAAGGCCGTCTGCTCACCACTAACGCTACTAAGAATTCATCGTGAACTTGCCCACAAGACAACATGGGTTTTAAGTTCAACACACTTAAGAGAAGAGATATCAAGGTGCACCTTGGAAAAAGGGATAGTGGGAGAAGGTCGAGATGAAATCATCTTTAGGACCTCATTAGTTATTGCCCAGTATTAAATTGAAGCTAGGGCTCTTAACCAGAATTAACAACAACTTTCCTTAGGCTTTACTAAATGAGTTTTATAAAGGAGTAAAAGAATTTACCTTCCAACGGCTGAGAGATAGATTGTGTGGTTTCAAAATAATTTTCTCCTGTTTATTAAATCTTATTATCTTCAAGAATTAACAGTAGATTTCACCTTAGGTTCCATTTTACAGAATTTTACAATGAAAGGCATAGTGTTCATTAGAGGTAGCTAGGGATATCAAGTTATAAAATGTTACTTAACAAAGGATAGTCTTTCATCTTGTTGATCACTTATGAGAATTACATGCCCTCAAGTTGGTCACCTCTACATTAATTTATTTGCAATACAACTTTTAGTTTAACTTCCTGAAGTATTAATAACCATCCCATTTTATTTTACTTATGACACATTATTACTAAGTCTTAGGAAGATTTAACTCAGACATTTATTCACAAGGGGAAAGTTGAAACAACACTCATTTACGAAAACAAAACAAGGTCACATCAATTTCTTAGAAATACTGATAATCCATTAAGGCCACTCAACCACAGAGGTAAACCAAATTTTCTTAAAATTTCAATGATGGTCAAACAATACAAGGTTTCCAAATTTCAGATGACAAAGTCCACAATACATTTATACTAAGACATTAATCCTCTTTTAAACTTTCCACTGGACATTAACAATAGTTGAACAACATAAAAAGGTTTCGAGCAAAGGAACTTCTCAATTGAGGTTGATGACAAAAGTCTACAAATATATCCCTCATCTACACGCAAAATCCATCTGCAACAAATTTTTTTACAAGAGTCAGTTCACGAGAACTGAGCAAGATAATGCTACACAAAACCACCATAACTATTATCTAACAATACCATGAAAAGGAAGCACTTTATTACAAGAATTGGTTCAATGCCTCTAAACACTATCAACACATCAAGTTAAAATAAAGTCTTCATCATGCCAATCAAAGAAGGATAAGACCTTGTACTTCAGTTAGGAGTAAAAAGCAACGAAAGTATATAAATTGTAAGAGAATGGCCCTTGGCCCTATAATGAGAAATAAACAATCTAGCAAAAACAGAATTCCCATCAAGTAAGTAATAAAAATAGTTACAAGATTGAGATTTGATATAAACACATGCCAACCATCTAGAAAATTTATCAAAGATACCAAATGCATAGGCTAATATAATGTATTTCTAAAAGATACAAGAGTTGATCGGCCCAAGAAAGGGGAACACGGGTTTCAAAATTAACACAAAAAGTCCATACATAATTGATTTTCATTCCTGTAATCCGGAAATAAAATAGAGTATACACACATGACACAACATAAGTTTTGAAGCGAAGGCAAGGTATACTAGTTTTGACCATTAACTACAAGATTTTCCAATCATCCAAGAAGGGTCAAAGTCTTACAGGCTAGTAGCATAGCATGCGAGAGAAGAAGGGGGAACTCCGTCACACAAGAGTATACAATAATGTCATCAAAAATTTTTATAACACTAAGGATTTGCAAACCTCCACAACAATTCTAATGTTTGGTTAATTTAAAATAAATTACCCATTTCCCAAAACAACCATATTTTAAGGTAACCCTTGGTAACACAGTCAACCATCGTACAATAGATACAAACATAAATTTCTAAGTGACATTATCAAAATAAAACCTTCCGCTATGAATCCATAAGACTATCAAATGAAAGCTGAGTTTTTCCCGAAGGTTAATCACATTTAAGGAAATTTCCATCACAAACTATTATGGTAATTACGTGCATAAAAATCGACCAATATTAATTAATAGCGTTAACATTACAACGGAGAAATAATGCAAGTTAGGAAAAAATAGAAGAGTGCCATCAGCAATAATTCTGAGAGGGGGATTAGACGAAGCTATTCTAGTGTCAACGAGGTACTAGATTCGTACAATGAAACCCCGAGCTTAGTTGATCCGAAAAGCTAGTTATGGGTTCAAGTTGATAGGGATGGTCAAGGTACTTCCTGAGGATGGCCTTAAAAGCCTAGAAACAAGATGAAAGATAGTATAAGAGTCTAAACACGCGAGACGGAAAAACACATTGCACACAAACCTTTTCATTCTACTAGTTTTAATACCAAAACTCTAAGCTGGCTAGCCCACGCATTGCTCACACAATCCTACAACCTTTATTTCTCGATGCCAAAAGGTTATCAAAGGGACTTGAGAAGGAGTTAACAAAGAATGTCAAAAGACAAAGAAATACAAACTTGGGTGCTAGGGAGGGAGCTTCATAGTTATCATAAAATTACTTCAATAATAACGAAAATACTAGCTTGGATCAACATAATAACTTGCAACTCAATCGCAGAGAAGAATTAATACATAAACAAACAGACGAAGGTCTATCATTTGAGTAAGAGAAACATAACAATTTAGAGGAGAGGGCACACACATCATTTCGACCCACCTACAGTCAATGATAAAAGCTAAAACAAGAAGAAACAAGCAGAGGGAAATCTCCCATCATGACATCCAACTGACAATCAATGCAAGGAAAAGTGGTTCGATTTCACAATATTTTTAAATAAAATAACAGTAGAAAAGTGTAGAAATATCTTGCCTATTTCTCCAGCTTCAACAGGTCGTATAGACTCCGCACTGGTTAGCATAAGAACTGTAGGTACTAAAATCCAGGTGCATCAGTTCTAAGTGGTCCCACATTGACGATCCGCGAGACCATGCAATTGAAGAGAATTTTTGTCAACCAGTTCACGAGCATTATTGTATTTGAAGTGAATCCATGCACTTGTGGTCAACTATTGCTTTACTTGAGCTTATACTTCTTGTGGGATTCGACACCCAACTCACATACCCTATACGTGCTACCCACAAATACAAGTGATCTACACAAGGTTGGAGGATATGGATTTACCCAAGTTATTCATATTTGTTTCAACCTTCCTAGGTCTCCTCAACAAATCCATTCCAAAACATATCCATGAAATCCTTGCTGTCCTTTGGCTATATTTCATTCAAGGAATTTTATCAAACAAATCTGGGTGCTCTTCTGCAAGCTCCCGCATTTGCACATGCATGTACCAACGCACAGGGTATTCATCACAATAGAATTCATGACATAGCCTTATCCCTATCTCCATGATTTTCCAAGTTTCCAAGTGTGATCTGCAAACCATGTATGAGAGATTGTCTACGTTGGTACAATGCATTGTGGATCCAATACTAGACTCAGGTGAACTGATTCAAGTTTTTCCACACCATGTGATATCACTTTGCTGAAGAGGTCCATATCAGGCATATACATCCGTATTAAGACAAGTAAGTGCAACGCAAGACTCTTGCAGATACTTTGAGAGAGCACCAAGAGGATCTTTTAATGAGAGGAGAAGTGCATTGGCTAACGTCCCATGCGTTGCTTTAATTAGAACTCCCGCTTCACTATAGGCAGTGGTGTTGCTATCAAATATGTTCATGGAAGGTTTGGATTTACACCAGAACATGAGCATCTTGTTAGTGAGTTTATAAAACCATGCTCAACTTCTCCATAAAATAGTCCCTAGACTCAGTAGTCCTCTTCGTGGTATGAGGGAGAATCCACATAGATATGACAAGTTATGGCTGTCCATGGAGAATACTACCACTTTTGTCAAAACAATTTCTGATGGAAGATAATCGGAGAGCAACTCTTAAAATTCCCCTTATCTGCAATCCCCTGTCTTCAAGGACATTCATTACTACAGACAAACAGCGCATTCCACCACATGGGTAATGTTTGACGTGGATATCCTTCCCTTGTATGGGAATTCAACAGGTGAAGGAGTCTACTTGATTTCATCAGCTATGCAAAGGTAACATTGCTGGGCAAGCTCGTGACAACCATATGCAACTGTTGAAAGCAGTCTCTGAAGATGTTCCTCGGGATGTAGAATCTGTGAATAACCCTTTCTGCAATCAATTGGGTACTCCATGACTACTCACTGTGTATATCTCATTAGCATGTTCTGAAGTCTGAAAAAGAATAAGGCCCAAAATGCTACATAAATGATCTCGGAAGATATCCTTCTCCAAGGATTGGACTGGAAGGATCTCCTAAGTGAACGAACTAAGAGGACTGTGATCTGTCACTCTACAGTGCAAATGTTTCAGCATGAACGTTGAAGGTATTACCTTTAATTCCAACTAGACCAAGTTTCTTTTTAATGCTTGCTATCCTTGGTCGATCTCATTGAAGAGGCTCATATTATTTCAAAGCAAATCTGTGCTTCATCAATATACTGAAATGGAACAGATCCGCGCTCTATGAGACTCCTCTTCCATGAGTTACATCGCAAAACAAGCAAGAAAAGTTTTCAATAGAGACTCCTCTGCGATAAAATTCATCTGTTCTCCTAGTAACACTCTCACTTTCACTTAGTCGATTTTGATGAAACATCTCTTGAAGGGGAAAAACCCTGAATCTGAGGATGTATTTGAATACTAGAATAGATAATGCAACATAGCTGGACAGTCTGCCTATGCTAGAAGCACTCACAAATGGCTTCAACCATTGCTATAACGTGCCTGCAGACTAGCTAGAGAATTATGGTGGGTCACTACCTGCGGAGCCTCAGATAAGAGCACACCTCGCAGCGCGTAAGAAAGGGAGGCAGTACATCTGCTTTACTAGCTTGAAGCTCCGTCTAAACAAAAACGTGCACGTAGGAAGGAGCCAAGACAGAAAGATGCCAAGAAAAACATCGTATTAGCTCCCTGTGATACAATCTACAATGTACAGACTGGAAAACGACCACAGATCAAGGTTGAGAACAGCACTCAAACACGTTTTTCCCCTCCTCCCAACGCCTGCAGCCTGCTTAAAATGTGATTCAACACCCACTAATAATGTTCATTGACCCATTTGAGCAATCAAAGGAATCACCACCGTTTTACGTTGAATGATCATTCCCAGCCGTCACAGCTGAACACTCCTTCCTGATCTGACTCCGATTTGATGCCTAGGCAGGATAAAGACCCTCAACCAGGCGTTGCCAAAGAGATTAGATAGAAGTGGATTGATACATTCACCTCAGCTGATCACATCAAGGACAGGCGTAGTTTGGAGGAGAGATCCCTGATCACAAAGTCACTGTGTAATCACCAACCATCATGCAGCTGGTCAAGAGCGACAATTTGGTGAGACAAGAAGATTTGCAAAAGGAAAAGGCGGTGGTCAGATTCAAGTAAAATGCATGTTTGTAATAATCTTCACTACCAGCAAGAGATTCGAACACAAAAGACATTTAATGTATCCACCCACAAGCGCATGTCAGGATATAAAAGAGTGTATTAGAGAGAATCTAAGTTGGGGCATTACATTCTCCTCCCCCTTAAGAAAGCATCGTCCTCGATGCGACATAACACAGACGGAAAAGAAATGGTTCGCAACCAAGGAATAGATAAGGAAGAAAGTACACTTTATGGTTTAAAAATTTATAGTCAATTTAAAGCACGGCCACAGGGTAGCCTTAGGAACATTTGGTAGAAATTTTAACTTTCAAGGTTCTGTGAAGATTGGCAGTTCTTTCTTGTTCATTATTTCATTAGTCTCCTTCCATTATCATTATTTCTTAGTTTTAGTTTCTTTTTAAAAAAATATCATCATTGAAGATTTTTGGGTTTATTCCTTATTGTGGGTGCCCAACATGAACTGCTAACACAACACCCTATCAGGTTCAAAAGACACTACAGATTCACAAGCATACGCAAGTATATACTTCAAGATTGTATTGCACCACAGAAAAGGTTAATCAAATATGAAATGGAATTAGGCACAGTCCACATAGCATAGTACTCGACACACATCAATGAATGACATACAAAATACTCGAACAAAAAAGTACTACAATCCACCAGACATTTCCTCAATTTGCATCAATGAAACAAATTCACATAACGCCAAAAAAATGCTACAGGTACATAGTGTCCACAAGGGAATCGATGGCATAACCACAACCTTACAACACATAGCCATCTGACATGAGTAACACATACATCAAAAGACCACTACCAAACATCACAATAACTCAACATATATCCTGAAACATCAACCATACAGACAAATATCATAAGCCTCCCTCAAATTCCTATGCCTCCCTCAAGTCTCTTATGCCTCCCTCAAACTCTTATGCCTCCCTCAAGTCTCTTATGCCTCCCTCAAACTCTTATGCCTCCCTCAATCTCTTATGCCTCCCTCAATCTCTTATGCCTCCCTCAATCCCTTATGCCTCCATCAAGTCTCTTATTCCTCCCTCAAGTTTCTTATGCCTCCCTCAATCTCTTATGCCTCCCTCGAGTCTCTTATGTCTCCCTCAATCTCTTATGCCTCCCTCAAGGAGGCCGGTTGACCCTATAGCCTAAGACACATAGAGTTCGGAGACTCCTAACCCAAGTGACATAATAACGCATGGTTCAACAACCCGCTAGTTATCTGTAACTCCTTGGGGTGTACCCCTATACAACAAAGTGGGTCCATAGGTCCAACCCAATCCATGGTGCATCCTATGACCCTATTCCACACATCACAACAATAGAACCCACACACAACAATACAATCCAAAGTTCCAAGTGGCAAAGTACAATCCTTGGGCAAGGTGGTAAGAACATTCCAAATTTAAAAGAAGACCCCAAATCACAGCTAAATAAAGTGGCCAAATAGCCATTAGTAAGTTATCAAAATCCCCATGTTAGTGCCACAAACCAAGGAAATGCCCAAAATTGTAATGCATGGCAATCAAGAAAAGTTGGCTGGTCCCTTACAAAATAAAGTAAAAAGATCAATTTACGATTAAAATCAACCTATAATAATGTCACATTACAATAACTATGTGGCCTTATCTAGCCACCGAAGGGGTACTCAACGAGTTTCTAGCACTCGGAACATCGAGCCTTGGCTCGTAAGATACTTATCAATAATACAACTGTCATCACCTCCATTTGAATTATCCCGCCACCAATTCGACAAGGCTAAACTTAGTCCATAGTTGCACTAGGGTTGTGTACATACAACCACATAGGGAGGAGAGGAAAGAATCACATGTAATCTACTAAACCAAGTTTCGGCTCAATTTATTGACCCATGATACACCATTCATCACTCTCAACATACGCTTCTACCGATTTCCCTCAGGGTCGGTTAGCGTAAGGTTCACAACATAACCATACAACAACATTCACTAACATAACGGTGACACACACATAGCTACTCATAACGTCTCACGTATGGTATGTATATAAGGTAGATCACGATCGTACATTCACTGATTGTAACACATCACTTTACCACATTCTATGCACCCAAAGTGCAAGCACCATACGATAGGGTACATACACCTCATCATATGACCCTAAGTCACAACATGAAGCACTACATATTTGCACAAATCATACCTGCGATGAATATAGTATATCTCAACATATCATCCATTGCTACATAACCAGGTGATACACACATCTATTCAAAACAAGATAAAAACATCATGATACAACTCATTTCTTCTAACATCAATCTGGTCATACAACACATTGATACACCCTACATATCACAATATCCCACAATGCTCCAACACTACGTTAACCACATTATAATTCTTTTCACACATCACAAACAATAATTCCACACGTGAACTCTTCATAGAATCCACAAGAAAGAGAGAGAATACTACCATCCCAAACATATCAACAGGATGAAAAACACGCACTAAGGTGACATGCACATCACATGCGTACACAATATCACAATTACAACCATAATCACATCATGTTTAAAGCACATTACTCTTCCAATATCTACCACCATCATGCAACATCATCATCATCATGCAGTATCATCATGTAACACCACCACCACCATGTAACAATCATCATATAACACCACTCTAGCGCATAGGTTCGAGAGCATGAACCTACGCTTTGATACCAAGTGTAACGACCCAAATAATCACACATGAAAAACACAGTGAAATATATGATAACCTTTTTTTTTACTTTCTTGACACATAACATGACGCAACATGTCGTCACCAAGGTATAGAACTAACACTAGTTAACAACTTGATACAAGGATGGACCATAAAGGTCAGCATGGAAACGTTCACATCATATCAAGGACAATTTACCTTTCTTTCTTTTTTTGACAGAACAACATAGAAGTCTAATCAACAGAACACACTTACAGTTAGGGCCAAGCCACCAAGTAAGTTAATTCTTGAGGGTTACTTATATTTTATATAAGATATCTTGCAATTCTTAGACTTATCATTTTCAAGGAGGATTCCAGATATGATTCACATATAATTCAACTTACCAACAGAGTTAAATTTATTCTTTTGACACTGTAGAGTAAGTTCATCTTTAAAGTATTCTCTATTATGAAAATTATTTGCTTAGTTCGTTTATTCAAGAAAAGGAGTAATTAAATTCCACAAGGCCATCTGCTCACATACTAACGCTACTAAAGATTGCTCATTACCTTGCCCACAAGACAATATGGTTTTAAGTTCAACACACTTAAGAGAAGAGATATCAAGGTATCCTTGAAAAAGGGATAGAGGAGCGAAGGTCGAGATGAACATTTCTCTTTAGGACCTCATTAGTTATTGCCAAGTATTTAAATTGAAGCTAGGGCTCTTATACGTAGATTATTAACAACTTTAACTTAGGCTTCGCCAAAAGTACCATCAAGGAGTTAAAAGAATTTACTTATCCAAATGGCGGTGAGAGATAGATTGGTGTGGTTTCAAAATTGTTTTCTTCTGGCTATATTAAATATTATTATCTTCAAACAATTAACAGTTCATTTCACCTTAGGTTCATTATACAAATTTTACCATGAACGGCATAATGTTCACTAGAGGAGCTAGGGTTATCGTGTTACTAAAGTATACTTGTAATGATAGTCCTACCGTTGTTTACTTAGAGAATTTCTTGCTCTCAAGTTGGTGACCCCTACGTTACTTTATTTGAATACAACTTTTAATTTAACTTCCTGAAGTATTAAACCATCCCCATGTTAGTTTACTTATGACACTTTATTACTAAGTCAAGTCAACATTTAATTCAAAATTTATTCTCAAGGTAAGGTTGTAGCAACACTCATTTACGATGAACAAAACAAGATTACATCATTTCTTAAATTACTAATACTCCAACAAGGTCACTCAACCACAATAACCAAATTTTCTTATAATTTCTATGATGGTCAAACAATACAAGGTTTCAAAAGTTCAGATGGCAAAGTCAACAATACTTTATACTAAGACATTAATCCTCTTTTAAACTTTCCACTGGACCGTTAACAAAAGTTGAACAACCTAAGAATGTTTCAAGAAAAATATCTTCTCAACTGAGGTTGATGACAAAATTATACAATTCTATCCCTCATCTACACGCAAAAATCTAGCTGCAACAAATTTTCTACAAGAGTCAGTTCACGAGAACTAAGCAAGATAAGGCTACACAAAACCACCATACTATTATCTAACAATATCAGGAAAAGGAAGCACTTTATTACAAGAATTGGTTCAAACCTCTAAACACTATCAAAACATCAAGTTATAATAAAGTCTTCATCATGCCAATCAAAGAAGGAGAAGACCTTGTACTTCAGTTAGGAGCAAAAGCGATGAAAGTAATAATTTTATGAGAATGGTCCTTGGCCCTATAAGGAGAGATAAACAATCTAGCAAAGAACAGAATTCCCATCAAGTAAGTAAATAACAATAGTTACAAGATTGAGATTTGATATATATACACCAACCATCTAGAAAATTTATCAAAGGTACCATACGCATAGACTAAAATAATGTATTTCTAAAAGAACAAGAGTTGATCGGCCCCAAGAAAGGGGAACCACAGGTTTCAAAAATTAACACTAAAAGCCATGCATAATTGATTTTCAAACCGGAAATCAAATAGAGTATACACACAACATAAGTTTCGAAGTGAAGGCAAGGTATACTAGTTCTGACCATTAACTACAAGATTTACCAATCATCCAGGAAGGGTCAAAGTCTTACATGCTAGTAGGAAACACGCGAGAGAAGGAGGGGGTTCTATCCAACAAGAGTATACAATAATGTCATCAACAAGTTTTTATAACACTAAAGATTTGCAAACCTCCACTACAATACTAATGTTTGGTTAATTTAAAAGAAATTTCCCACATCCCAAAACAACCATAATTTACGGCAACCCTTGGTAACAAAGTAGACCATCGCACAAAGATACAAAAATAAATTCTAAGTGACATTATCAAAACAAAACCTTCTGCTATGAATCCATAAGACCATCAAATGAAAGCTGAGTTTTTTCCCGAAGGTTAATCACATTTAATGAAATTTCCATCACAAACTATTACGGTAATTACGTGCATAAAAACCGACCAATATTAATTAATAGCGTTAACATTACAAGGGAGAAAATAATGCAAGTTAGGAAAAATAGAAGAGCGCCATCAGCAATAATTCTGAGAGGGGGATTAGACCAAACTATTCTAGTGTCAACGAGGTACTGGATTCGCACAATGAACCCTCCAGCTTAGTTGATTCGAAAAGCTAGTAATGGTTCAAGTTGATAGGGATGGTCAAGGTACTTCTTGAGGATGGCCTTAAAAGCCTAGAAACAAGATGAAAGATAGTATAAGATTCTAAACACGCGAGATGGAAAAACACGTTGCAGACAAACCTTTTCATTCTACCAGTTTTAATACCAAAACTCTAAGCTGGCTAGCCCACGCATTGCTCACACAATCCTACAACCTTTCTTTCTCGATGCCAAAAGGTTATCAAAGGGACTTGCGAAGGAGCTAACAAAAAAAGTCAAGGACAAACTTGGGTGCTAGGAAGGGGGTTTCATAGTTATCGTAAAATTACTTCCATGATATCGAAAATACTAGCTTGGTCAACATAATAACTTGCAACTCAATCACTGAGAAGAATTAATACATAAACAAACAGACGAAGGTCTATCATTCAAAGAAGAGAAACATAACAATCAAAGGAGAGGGCACACGCATCCTTTCGACCCCTATACTGTCAACGATAAAATCTAAAACAAGAAGAAACAAGAAGAAAGGGAAATCTCCCATCATGACATCTAACTGACAAATCAATGCAAGGAAAAGTGGTTTGATTTCACAATATTTTTAAATAAAATAATAGTAGAAAAGTGTAGAAATATCTTGCCTGTTTCTCCAGCTTCAACAGGTCATATAGACTCCGCACGGGTCAGCATAAGAACTGTAGGTACTGGAATCCGGGTGCACCACTTCTAAGCGGTCCACATTCATGATCCGCGAGACCATGCAATTGAAGAATATTTTTGTCAAACAGTTCACGAGCATTTTTGTATTCGAAGTGACTCCATGCACTTCTGCTCAACTATTGATTTCCTTGAGCTTCTACTTCTTGTGGGATTCGAAAACCAACACACATACCCTATACGCGCTACCACAAACACAAGTGATCTACACAAGGCTAGAGGAGATGGATTTACCGAAGTTATTCATATTTGTTTCAACTTCCTAAGCCTCCTCCACAAATCCATTCCAAAACATATCCTGCAATCCTTGCTGTCCTTTGGCCATATTTCACTAAGGCATTTTGTCAAGAAGTTTGGGTGTCTTATGCTTGCTTCCACTTTGCATATGTATCTACCAACGCACCGGTAAACAAAGCATTTGACACAGCCTTGTCCCTTCTCCATTTTTTTCCAAGTTTCCAAGGTGTCTCAACCCACCCAAAATTGTCCACAACCAACAATCATTGCTGTCCAAAAGAACACATTACGTTCAAGTTTTTCCAAACCATCCGAACACTTTGTTGAGCATCCAGATCAGGAGTATAAATCCATCTTAAGACAATTATGTGCCCAGGACACTAGCAGATACAACAAGCAACAAAAATCTCTTTTTTTTTTCAAATGCATTGGAGAACGTCCATGCCCTGTTCAAACACTCCCACTTCGGTATAGGCGTGGAGATGCTATCAAAGGTTGTGGAGTTTGGCTTTACACCTGCTCTTTGCATTTTCTAGAAAGTTTATAAAACCATTTCAACATATCCATAAAATAGTCCCTAGACTCAGCATCCTCACCTTTTCCCTGCATCCCATAATCTGCAATCATGGCTATCTATGAGAATACACCACTTTTAGGCATTTGATCAAATAATCGGCGTGCAACTCTAAAATTCCCACATTTGCAATACATGTCTATAAGGGCATTCATTACTATAATAAACAAATCAAAACCACTTCTTAGTATGAAGATGTGGATCTCCTTCCCCTGATGTAAATTCAACAGGTGAGAAGTTACTGGAAGAACAGTTGTAAAGGTAACATTGCTGGGCTTCGTGTCAGCTAGATGCATTTGTTGAAAGAGATCTAAATTTTCCTCATAATGTCCACTCTATGCATACCCTGCAATCATTGTATTCCATGACACTACTGTTTTCTCAGTACATGTTTTGAATCTGAAAAATATCCTGCTACCTTCATCTCCTAAGACATTTTCTCCAACATTGTATAGATCTCCTGTGCCTGTGGGTGTGATCTGTCACCTACACAAAAAGCATGCACCTTTTTATTGCCTTTAATCCAACTACACCAAGTTTATTTTTAATTCCTCTATCCTTCATCGATCTCCTAAAAGCTCTCTTGCAAAGCAAACTATGCTTCATGAATATTCTGACATGAAACAGATCCACCTTTATGAGATCCTCTTCCATGAGTTACATCGTAGAACAAGCAAGGTCTCAGTAGAGAATCTTTGTAATAAATTTCATCGGGTCCCCTGGTAACACTCTCACTGTCACTTAATCAATTTTGATGAAAATCTCTTGAAGGAGAATCCTGAGTTTGAGGATGCAGTCGAAATAGAACAGAACGCAACATAGTTGGACAACCTGCTTGCTGGGAGCGCTCACAAACGCTTCTACCATTCTACCACCGGTCTGCTGCCAGGCTAAGAACTGTTGCATGTCGCTGCTGCGGATCCCAGACAAGAACACACCTTGCAGCACTCAAGAAAAGGGAGGCAGCACGTCTGCTTTACTAGCTTGAAGCTCCGTCTAAACAAAAACGTGCACACAGGAAGGAACCAGGACAGAAAGACGCCAAGAAAAACATCTGTTTGCTCCCTGTGATACAATCTACAGCATACAGACTGTAAAATGACCGCTGATCAAGGTTAAGGAAGTATTGAGACTTGCTTTTCACCTTTTGAAGCTTGTGGACTGCTTAGAATGGCTTCAACACCTTCCATGGATGTTCTTACCCATTTGAGATCACATAATCACCACTATTTTACCTTGAACGATCATTCTTAGCTATCACAGTTGAAGACTCCTTCCTAATCTGCTCCGATTTGATGCCAAGGAGATAAATACCTTCAACCAGACATTGCCACAGAATTAATGAAGTGGATTGATACATTCACCTCAGCTGATCACATCGATGACAGGCACAGTTTGGAGGAGAGAGCCCTGACCACGTTTTGAAACTTCAAGACAGTGCACTCCTCAACTCTCACGCAACTGCATACCAAATTCAAGTTGTCCGCCACCAACCAGGGAGACAAGGCATTTCAACCACCCACACACAGTCCAACAAAGGGACAAAAAACTCACGCGGCCAGAAAAAAGGAAACAAGAGCAGGTAGTCAACTAAAACAAGGAAGATTTGCAAATCAGGGTAATAAGTGAGGTGCATCCTGTAGCATCCGACAAGATACCAACACATACAACACAGAGAAATATAGGATAACTTCTTTTTTTTGACTTACTTGACACATAACATGACGCAACATGTCGTCACCAAGGATGCAACTAACACTGTGAACAATTTAATACAAGGATGGCTGTAAAGGCAGCACGGAAATGATCACACCTATCAAGGACAATTTACTCTTCTTTTGACAAGACAACATGAAAGTCCAACCACATGACACACTTACAGCTAGGGCAAACCACAGTAAGAAATGATTGGAGGTTATTTATTTTGACAAGACACCCTTTAGCTCATGACTTAAGTTTTCAGAAGGATTCAATAAATGATTCACACAAATTCATCTTACCAACTGAGCTAATTTCTTATACACTGTAGAGAAGTTCACTTAAAATCTTCACTTTACAACAATAGAATTGTTTATTTCCATTAATTTAATAAAGGGAATAATTAAATTCCACAAGGCTATCTGTCCATACTCACGCTACTAGAACTTGTTCATTACCTTGCTACAACAAGAATTCGTGTTCAACAAAATCAAGAGGAACTTACAAAGTATCCTGGGAAAGAGATAAGGAGATTAGGTCGAGTTAAATTCCTCTTTAAGATGTCATTAGTTATTACCAAGGTTTAAATGCAGCTTGGGGTTTTATACGTAATTATTAACGCTTTTACTTAGGCTTAACTGATAGAGTTTATCCAAAGGAAACTACTTACTTTCAAATAGGCTGAAAAATGATTTGTGTGGTTTGTAAATTTCCTTCTCTTGCTTGTTAAATCTTATTAGAAACTAACTATTGTTTTCCTTTAGCTTGTTTTAGGCATTCACCAAAAAGAGTAGTGTTCACTAGTTTAGCTAGGGATATCAATTTATAAAAATTTACTTTACAAGGATAGTTTCACCTTTGAGTACTTCAGGAATCTCTTTTTCTCAAGTAAGTCATCTCTATATTAATTTACCTGAATACACATATTTTGGTTAACTTCTATAAGGGTTAACCATTCCATTTAATTTTACTTATATCACATCATTACAAAGTGTCAGAGAGTTTTGACTTAACACTTTATTCTCAAAAAAAAGGTTTTACAATACTTATGCCAATGTAAGGATTGAATAACATTCCTCACCCAAGATAAGTTACTAGTCTAACAAAAAAAGGGAAAGAACACTTCACTACGTAGTTTTCTGAACATACCAAGGCAAGAGATCCTCTAAACTCCTTGCAAGCAAAGTTACAAAATTTACAACACATTGAACTTTCTACAAAGAACTTCATAATTTGAACTGATGAAACTTTTACACTCTTTTCCTTTAATCTACTCGCATAATCCATCTACACAAATATTTACTAGAGTCAGTTCACTAGAACTGAGCATGATAAGATATAAACCTCACCTAATAATTTATGCCATCTAGTATTTAAATAAATGAAAGTTTGCAATACTCCTTATCAAATAAATTTCTAACATACATTTAAAACTTAACTGCACATCTCATGATAATACATTTCCTACTCATTAATGTTCACTTCCTTAAGATCTGCTTACCTAAGACACAATTCCAAGTGACTAGATATACAATCTTAACCATGTAATAAATCATACTCAAATTACAGTAATAATCATGACGCTCACCTAATACCCTCGACCTACTTCGCATATTTAAGTACCCAACAATATTATCTTTCAATTAAATAAAAGCACCAACGACATTAAGCTTAAATAATAAATACAAGTACCAATTTTATATTATTCATCGATATTACCCAAGTATCAAACCTACTACACGGGGGCATATTTTGAGACGGTAATTAGAGACAAAAATTTAAATTCGTCTCTAATTTATTTTATCGTCTCTAATAGTAAAAAAGTTGGGGGGAATAGTTAAAAAGGTAAAAAAAAATCATTTTAGGTCTTGGACTGGGAGAGGGGAAAGGTTGTAAACATGGTGTCTACAGCTCCATGAATATGGTGTTCACCACCAACCTGTTTGATCCATACAATCCAGCTTCGTGGGGTTCGAAGACGCCATCAGAAAAATTTATCTTCAGGGCGTGTAACGTCAATCGGTGAAGGGGTGGTTCTGGGTCAGAATTTGAGTTCCGGATTCTCTGAGTTTGATGGCAGCAGAGCGAGGGTTAAATGGAGGAAGAGGCAGAGAGTGGGCATTTTCGAGGGACAAGTTGGAAAACAGTATGAATTTATAAAGGCGTTGGGAATTGTAGAGGACCGCAGGAATGGAACGGCGGAGAAGGTTGCCGGAGAGGTCGAGCTAAAGCTACCCACCTATGTCTTGTTTTCGAGCCCTGCCGCCATGCTTTGCGTTGTGCTGAGTCTTCCCAAACTACTTTCCGAGCAGCAGATTCCTTGCAAAGGCGCCGCCGATAGCTTGATTGAGATAGCGGGGCTGCCGCGTCTTCCTATGGGGGATTTGCCCGATCCCTTGCAAGACATGTCTGATCCAGCGTTTCACTGCTCCCAACATCATTTCTCGCCTCCCTAAAGCAATAGGGATTCTGATAAACACTTTCGACGAGATGGAGACGGAAGCTGTGGAAGCCCTCAAGGAAGGGAAGATTGGTGAAATGCCATTGCTGTGCCTATCCATTCTTTCTCACTCGGCGACTGGAGGCTTCCTTTCTCACTGCGGGTGGAACTCCACTGTGGAATGTGATTCGTATGGGTTTCCCATCATCGGTTGGCCTCTGTTTGCTGAACAGAGGTTGAACAGGTTTAATCTCATCAACCGCAACAAGATAGCTATAGATTTGAAGCTCGAAAGAGACTGGTTTGTAAGGAGAGGAGAAGTGGAAAGAGCGGTGAGGGCATTGATGGAAGGAGAAGAGGGAATTACAGCAAGGGAGAATATGAGAAAAATGAAAGAGAATGAGATGCCAAAGATTCGAACAGTTGAGGAACTCGGCAGGAATGGATCCTGAGAAATTGATATTAGACACATCCAACAGCTGCAGTGACTGAAGCCCTGTAATGGCAGGAGACAAGTGGCCTGTTAAATTATTCCTCGACAGATTCAGAGCACGTTAAGATATGACAAGCCAAGGTGTGGCTTTGCTTTACACTAGAACAGGTTTTCCAAGGTTTGAAAGTAGGGCCAGGGATATAAATATAGGGACAGATCGATGTTGCCTCTCAGATGTTGCTTTCCTCCTCCAGCAGCCCTGTAAAGCACCACTCGTCCTACTCCAAAAAGGAAGCCTATTATGTAAAATATCCAAGGCAAAGAACAAAAATGTGGTTCCCCTTTAGAATTCTCAGGGCACCAGAAATATGAATGGGAACGATGATAGGAGGGTTTCCTCACAGGAACTTCATTACACTGCGAACAGGGTACAGGCGGAGGATCTGAGGCACTATTATTTTCTTCAACGGATGGACCCTATTACACTATCACTGGTATGATTACGTGCATTTCATCGTCTAGGTCAAACTTCATTGCACAAATCCCCTACAGACTTATTTTGAATTTTGATATCCCAGTAATCTGGTTTGCTCTGCTCTGTTCAACCGGGAATTAAATATCTAGAAATCATATATGGAGAGGGTGAGCGAAGTGAAGTCCCACATTTCTCAAATTGCAGTTATGCAGGGATGAAAATCATTGTCAGAGTTTTTGTGTACAAAGTAATTAACCCATTTGTGTTTGTAGCTTACAGGAAAGCTGTTGCTACATTTGCCATAGCCCCTGTTGCTTTTTTTAGAAAGGTATATATGTTGCACTTACACTCATTCCCCATACTCTTAGTATAGTTTTTCATTTTATGTTGCCAATCTCCATGACAATGTATATATATGATTTCTTTTATTGTTTCTGATTATCTTCGTGTTGGTGCAGAAAAGAACCGCCCTGCAATGACTTGTGTTGTTTTCTGGAAAAAAAATTCTGCTGGCTCTTGGTGGGTAAGTGATCAAACTTGAAACTCTGCTATTTGATTAGTAATTTATTTTACATATGGGACTGCAGCCTACGATTTGATTACTTGTCATTCAAAATAACGGAGTTAGAATGATTTGTAGGCTGTTTCTTATACGTAAAAACACCTAGTTGATTAAAATATATTGAGAATTATCTTGTGGGTAGATTTTCTTCACAATCTTTGAGATCGATTTTTTTTTAGAGATTTTATACGCTAGAATTTGTTTTTGTTTTAAGATAGACCCAGTGGAACTCAAAAATGTAGTTGGTGGAACCATTCACTATTCCTTGACAAGATTACTGCACTTGCATAACATGAAAGAATATTAATCTAGCTAAAAGAATAACAATATGCTATCTTTTAGAAGCAGCTTTAAAAAGTACCCAATAGTTCTTCGAGATTTGTTGTGAATTTTGTGTCTTTTCAGAGTGCCTCCTGAATCAGTTTTTTTGTCTATTTTTTCATTAACACAATTACTGCCAAAGGTTGTGATAGAAATGTTAATGTAATTCTTATCAATATAATGCACTAGCCTATGTGGCTATGCCTCATCAATATAAGTCTTATAGGTTGAAATTGTGATTTATTGATCCAATAACTTGATTGCTCTTATTGCTGTGTCCCACCATATAATCAGGGAAAAATGAAGCCAACTTCGGTAGTTTTTTTTTTTTTCTAATTGTAATTTTTAATTTTTCTTCTGAATGTATTAAATAATGATGAATTATTAGTACCTTTTTGGATGATAATGATAAGGATATAGAATAGAAAAGAAAAGACATTTAAAAGATAGGAACTATAGTGGCTTGGTGCAATAGTTATAGCAGAGGAAATTCCTGCTGCGTGCATCAGTAATGTTGTGATGCCATTAGTTTTCCTTAAACGTGGTTGATTGATAAATAGAGCGTGAATTACAAAAGCCCAAAGTTCAGCGGGATTCAAACTACGAGATGTTTGGCAGTTGCAATAAATACTAGGTAGTATTCAAAGGAACTTGTGTAATTCATTATAACCAACATGATTTTCTTTACAAGTTTTGGTAGAAACAATCCTTTTCCGGAAGTTAAACCTTACCAATTTGTAAATTTTATATATTTCCTTCATAATATTTGTCTATATAAATTGTGTTTAACTTGTTGTAACATACACCAATAGACTATGCATAGTTACAATAATTATAGCACGATTACATGTCTGCAATGCCATCAAATTGTAGCAAATGCAACATTTAGGAGTAATTCAACTGGCACCATGATAAAATTACAAACAATTTGAGAGAGTAATCTAGTTTTCTAATATTAAATTTAGAGTCTTAAATGTTCATGTCAAGGTTAGGAGACTTGATGAGTTCCATTGATTTATGAGGGAGTGGATAGCATTGTATTGTTATTTTTTGTAGGCCACCAAGGATTTAAATGTTTTATAGATTTTGTTCATTCATTTATCACGTTGTAGGAAAGAGATCAAGGACTTCGAAATTTGGTCACATTAATTGGAAATTGCTGTATTGTTTAGCTTTCTGTCAAGCAAGGCATGTTGATAGTTTTACCAATATATTGGCTTGGGTGTGAAATCTACAAAGCATCTTTTAATATCAGTGATATATTTTTTGCAATAAGTTCGAGATAAATAGTTTGCTGATAATGTTTTCAGCTAATTACAGATGAAATATCCTTCAGAAATACCAAGAAGAATTGGTGAACACAATTGTTTTAGGTTGGGACCATGACCCCAAATTTTTCTATGAAGATGGGTGAGGTAGCTCACTCATAACACTTATGTAGGATATCCAAAATCTCCTATTAAGATCAATTCCTGCAGAAAACTTTGGTTGATAATCACAAACCTTTATGGAGGGGGTTTGTTTATAGATATAAGATGTTTTGTCTTTGATTTTGTGAGACAAAAATTGGCAAAGGGAATATAAGATCCCACAATCTAATTTGAGATCTATAAATCCTCACCAAGTTTATTAGGTGAGTGAGATAGCTTACTCGAAATTTCAGAATAAAAACATTCAGGAATCACATCAAAAAATCTCCTATCAAGTTGAATACCTTGGGAAATCATTGGTCAATATTTACAACCCCTTATGGAGATGTTTATAGATATAATGTGCTTTGCGTATTTAAAACTAAAGTTGGTAAAGAGAATCTTAGATTTGATGATCTCATTTGAGATCTATGTTTCCTTTCCAAATTTCTCCCCAAAGATGAGTGAATTAGCTCGCTGAAAATGTCAGAATAGAAGAACTCACATGGTTTATCCTAAATTTCCTTATCAAATGAATACATATGGAAACCGTTAGTTAATACTTAGTAATTTCAATCCTATATGGAGAGGTTATGTTTATAGATATAAGACGCATTTCTGAGACTGAAATTGGTGAAAACAATATTAGATCTCATGACCTAAGTTGAGACCTATGATTCCCAATCAAGTTTCTCTCTGAAGATGAGTGCGATAACTCACTTGAAATTTCAGAATAGAAATGTTCACACAGTATATCTAGAGTCTCCTATCAAGATGAATTCCCACAGAAATATTTGGTTGATAGTGACACCAAGACACCAAGATTCAAATTCCTTTTTTTTATCTTTGTGCAGGTATCTTGTATGTTATTTATATTGCCAGTAGGCTCCGAAGGGTCAAGAGAGATGTAAAGCACTTTATTTGGTTGACATTCTATTTGGGGGCTTTCTTGATGCTCCTCGTGGGTCCTTTATTATCCAGTCAATTTGGAAGGCATGTGAACAAGTGAAACACTTGGTGGTTGGGCAGCCTATCTTCTCTTGCTTTTGACATTAGGTGCTGATCATAATTGAGCTACAAAACTTTTTCTGTGAATCCACATGATGTATAATTACATCAACTCCTTCCTCGGATTTAAAAATCAGAAGACATTGTAGTTCATCTGACGATCTACAGCATCCATTTAGCTTTGTAGCAATTGACCTTGCATATTCACATGAACCTTCAAAGATCTGCCAAACTAAAAAAGAAACCAAATATTTATATAAATGTAGATTTCAATGTTTTATTTCAGCTACTGCACCTCTGGGTGACATTTGAAGATCCACATGCAAAATTTAATTAGCGATCTTAAATTAATGATTAAATATCTGAGATGTGATGATAGAAAATGTACCTTTGTGTTGAACATGAAGAAATTGTGCTCCCCAATGTTGGCACCATTTGCATGGAGGATTTCAAGTTGGAGTTCATGGAGAATGAGGGAGAAACACAGTAGACAGCTTCTGCGTTTCCTTTGAATGAGCTTGATATTCACCTCATTGTCAACATTCAAAAGAATCGTAATGGAAGGAAAATGGTTAAAAACCCACATGGGATATCAATCACCTACTGTGTCTTTCTTGTTAGATGATGAGTGGAAATACGCTGGTCTGCAATCGAATGATCTTTCTTTCATTGATTCTACATTTTTACAGGAATTCTATGAGTCGATTCAAGATTGCCCTGGAAGATATAGGGGTGGTGGTTAAGTTTGGATATGCATGTGAAAGAGTTTCCGACCATCTTGGAATGAGAGTGACATTGTGTGATAAGTTAAGAAGCATGCTGACAAATCTTTAATGGTTCTTCCTGATGGGATACGATAAATAGGATACCTGAAATCCAGATCAATAAGGTTATTAGTTACAGAAGTAAATTCAGAATAAGCGGAAGAAGGAAATTTTGATTAAACACCTCTGGGGTAGCTGTGTATGAATTTCAAAAACCTAACCTTTTGAGTCCTTCTAGGGAGCAGACATTTACAAAGATCTCCCCTAAAGAAAGGTTGGGAGTGAAGGTTCAAAACATAGGAATTTTCAAACTCCTACACGAAACTCCAAAAGTATTTCATTATAATTAAGAATGTCATACAAGTCTGAAAGATAAAAATGAGATTACCTTAACGTATGCAAATGACCAAAATATGTCCATGGAATACAAAAGTGTAGATAGACAACACATCAATAAGAGGAGTACCATAAGCCTCCCTGATTAGGAGTGGAAAATCAGTTTTACCAAAAGAGGTTTATTTATGTAATTGAACAGAAAGAACACAAAATTCAGTATGACCTTGGATTGATTCTAAAAACTTACCAGGCAACTGCCATCCAGCTTGCTGGAGAAAGATCTACACTTCTCAAGGACATTAGCTCTGGATAACCTCGTGCAAAATCATTGATCTGAAGGCAAATGTCAACTAATAAATTAGAATTTATCTCTGCAATCAAGGGTCTGCAAGAACAAACTGTCAAATACAAAGAATTCCAAACAGTAGGGGTCAATTTCAGGACTCTGTCATTCATTTAGTTTGATAAGAATTGAGGGCGACCCTTACACCAGGCTTTTTGTGTCTTATTCTCCCTAGAAACCACATGAATGAATTTGCCTCTGTTAGGCGACGAGAAAGGATAGAACATGGTTATTTCCAGACTAATTAACTATAATAAGAATATTAAGGTTTACCTTGTCAATCAGAGGCACTCTTGTATAAGGTTTTGATTTGTCAAAGTACTCAAAATAAAGGCTGCTAAGCCTATCTCTGTCACATAAATGCCATGAATTTTCACGATCAAACCCTGAATCTTCATAAACAGCATCCCAGGTCCCTTCAGATCTGTCGCTGGTATTGCTTAAAGAGCTGGATAATTTATCATTATCACAACAATCACTCCAGGAATCAGTGCTGAGATACTTGAGTTCAGAGTCGCTTCCATCACTTTCTTCTCTAGGAATCCTGCTGTAGCACAACAATATGTTTTCATTTATAAACCTAGATGCCAGGAAAACAACCATCTTTCACATTATGAATCAGAAAAGTCGCATTGAAATTCCCCTGTTTTCTTACAGTCGTCAAATTCAGACATACAGATTTCTTATTCTCTTTGTGCTTTCTTTAACAATGGGCAACACTTACTGCTCTACATTTTGATCCTCAGAAAATGAGATTGTAATAGATCTTACGACTGTTACAGAAATGGTGGAAGATGTCAATAGCCTCGACAACTTAATCTCTATCATTCAGGAATGCCTTGAAGCCATGGCCAACAAAAATGACAAGGTAAAGCACAACTTTTGTCTCTCCTACTCTCTATCTTGTAGTTATGTTACAACTTTAGAATATAATATTCATACATTTTGTAGGGCCAACACAATATAGCCACACAAGAAGCTGGTAGTTCGTCTTGGTTTTCTTCTTACACAAACTTTGGCAAGAATTTAGTGGAAGAGGTGTTGAAGCGTGCAGAGAGAAATCGTTGCACGGTGTTGAAGTTCATCACTTTGTATTATAAATGAATCCTGCTTGTTCTTTTTGCTGATTACTATTTCTCTGTTTTTGTAACAGGCGTGCTTTAAGTCTAGTTTTAATCGTGAAACCCAAAAAGTTGTTATTGATTTTTTCAAAGAAGCGTCTCAAATTTACTCCCTCGCAGCAGGGTTGTGTGTTGTCAGATATTTGTTGGACCAAATAGATCAAATTTCCAAAAATAGGGCTGAATGTGTACAACTCCTGAGATACTTGTGTGCGATAGACAGGAGCTCAGTCAAGCTGTGCATTTCATTTTCGAAGGATGCCTTCTATGTCTCAGACTAATGAAATCTCAGAGACTATCCAGGTAATACTTGGCTAATTTTCCACTGTATAAACTATCAAAAGACTATATTTTTAAAACAAAATGTCATTTAAAAATAATTTATAATTGTTTGTTACTGTGTAGGCTTTTTTGTGCTTCGGTGGATGCTGGGGATTTACAAAACCTTGAATCCCAAATAAAATATACCTATCAAGATCTCACTTTGGGAGCTGTGATTGGTGTTTTAGATAATATGCCTCAATTTTCTCCTCCAACGCAAGGAGAAGATCCCTCTGCAGCTTCATTGGCTTTAACTTATATCTGATATTCTTTCACAAATATCTAACACAGGTTTTAAATAATGTATATTTTGATAATTACATAATATGATCATATTAAAATAGAACCGAGAGAAGTATATTTTGAGATTGGAAATTACCATGGATAATGGGATTTTGGGTAGGATAACATTTAGTTATAATTATAATTTTATCTCATTTCACATCATGTCAGATTCTGAAGCAAAACATTTTATTTTGCAGTTGGCATAGAAGAAGCCAAGTATAAAGTAATTAGGCTTCTGAAAGTGAATCCGATGGATGAATCAAAGAGATTTACACTGGCATTTTCAATGACAAGCTAGAAGTTCTCGAAGAAGTGTATGAAGATGCTCTACGTTTTTTTTCTAATCATCTTGGGGTGCGTCGGCATCCCATAATTGAAGACTATTGCAACAAGGAGGTCATGTAAGTAAGCCTTGAACATTCTAGTGAGACAAGCAATACAATGCATGTCGAGCTCATCAGGAAACAACTCGATGTCTCCCTGTATAACGAGCTTGTGTAGTATTCCCTTTTGTATATATTGTATATCAAGGGTTAACGGAATTTAGACACCCTTTTGTATTTTAGCATTGTATTTCAAGGGTTAACGGAATTCAGACACCCTTTTGTATCTTATCTTATTTGATATTAATAAAATATTTGTGGACCCATTTATTGGGCACAATATTTAAATCAAATTGTTGTTAATTTATAAAATTAATTACCAGACCACTCCGACATCATAGATGATATGTAACTTCGTTGATTGCACTATATGATATTTGGTTATTGTGTAGTTTTAAAATTTATATTTTTCATTCTTTAAATTCGTATCGTCTCTAGAGAGACAATAAAAATTGAAATTAGTATTGTCTCCAAAGAGAAAAAATGTTAGTATTCTGTATTGTCTCTAAGGAGACAATAATGATATTGTCTCTAGAGAGACAAAAATTATATTGTCTCTCAAGAGACAAAATATGTATCAATCATTATTGTCTCTTGAGAGACAATAATTAGAGACAATATTAGAGACACCCGCTTTGAGACAATAATAGAGACGATATACAACTTTTTTATTGTCTCTATTTGAGACAATTTAGTCAAATTTTATCTCTATTAATGTCTCAAATGACCCCCCCTTGTAGTAGTGATATTTATCCTTACTGGTTACCTGATAACATAATAAATCCTGTTATATAATTCAACCTCCACTTGCATACACCAATTTATGGGTATTAATTATTTTTATATAAAAAAAGAAGTTAAATGATTTCAGGTGGACTTATATCCTTACTGGCATACATGGTATGCATAGTCCCATTATGGTAGTTGTTACCTTTACTTAAGGCTGTGCATGAATCCATTTTAGGGTAGTTATCTTAACTTCCCTATTCATCTGTTTTTCTACCAAACGTCTTTCAACAAGCTTCAAGGTCAAAGTATAAGATAAATTTAAAATTTCATATTTCAGGCATTGCATGAATTCATATGCATTAGGGCATCACATATCAATCAAACTTGAGGAATGTCGATGTATCCAATATTACTTAAACCGATTCAAGGATCCAAGTAGTGTCTAAAAAGTTAAGCCAAATAATTTTCCACAGAGGATAATGACTTGCGTGCATAACATATTCGTAGAGGTCATAGAAAACCCATTAACGCATGCTTCAGGAGGGTTCCAATCTAATAATAAGCTCATAGTAATAGTAATAGTAGAGGTCCTGGTGAGGGGTTTTCAATAATCCCCAAGGTAAATGATAATCAAATGACTCAGATGGAACTATCTAGAAAGACCAATTAAACTAGTATGACTCTTCCCAAATAGAAGCCCCCCCAATCCCAATGGGAGTTTATATTATTATAAATCCACAGTAAAACCCAAATACAGTCATATCGGAAATTCCTTTTTTCAAGCCATGTTCTACATAATATAAACAATACAAGAAAATTATAAACCTCATTCACGCTCCGTAATATTTCCTACAGAAACCATCATTCAAAGGGAGAATCAAGGCAAAAGATAACCCAACATTATAAGATCAGCAGGCAAGAATTGATGTAGAGATTTCTTATACTCAAATAGTAAATAAGATAGACTGTAAAGGAGGAGAGATCAGTTCATGCAATTATGATTAAAAGTCATTTGGAAAACTCGTCTCTTTTTGAGCATCTCTTTCAAGAAGGATTCAATATGTGTAAATACATGTTATATGATATCCAGAGTCCAAACGCTATCTATTTAGTAAAAAAAAAACACATCCACATTCCAAAAGAAACCCACATCTACAGCATTCGAACAAAGTTGTAGATATTGATTTATCTAAATGCTAAAAGAGATAAATCATTAAGAGAGAGGGTTAGAGCTTATCATGCTTGTTTTAAACGCTATATCTCATGGCCATGCCCGTGCAGACCCCTTCTCCCAGCAGTCCCAAAATTATTTCTCCACCAAACTCACGCTTCTCACCCACACGGTGTCCCAAATACCACGCAAAAGAAACAATAACCATTCCGGTAAACTGCATAGACACAGGCAAAGGTTTTTGAGTTTGGCCTCCTCCTGCCAATTCCATTTCTCGAAAAAACATCAGCGCCTCCTCAAAGTGCCCATTCTGTGTGAATCCCGCAATCATTGCATTCCATGAAACCAAGTTTGGTCGAGGCATTTCCTGGAAGAGTTTACGAGCTTCATCAACAAACCCATTCTGAGCAAATTCCGCACCTCTCTTTGAGGCATTTCCTGAAAAAGCTTGAGGGCTTTATCAACAAACCCCCTTTTGTACGAAACCTGTTATCATCGCATTCCGAGACACAACATTTGATTGAGGCATTTTCTTAAATAGCTGCAAAGCTTCATCAACATATCCATTCTGTGTAAACCCTGTAATCATCAGATTCCATGAGCAGACATCTCGTTCAGACATTTTTTCAAACACTTTTCGAGCATCTACCAGGCTTCCGCACTTGACATACATGTTTATCAACGTATTTTCCACAAGCCTGCCTTTTATAATACCCGTCTGAGTCATGTGAGTGTGGATTCATTTGCCATGAAAAAAAAATTCCTCCATTAACATTTTTACTAACAATAAACTTGGAGCGCACAAGCAGAACGGCATATCCAACAACACAAACAGGAATGAAAAACAAAGGAACATTATATATTTTCCTGCTACAGATACCCAAGTATTCCGACAATAAAATGACCAAAAGAAAAAGGAAAATAGTCCAGGCGTATAACCCTACAGGCTCTGAACATATGAACCGGTTAAATTTAATCATCTTCGACCACTCAGGAAGGAAACAAACTAGCAAATAACACCCACATCCCGTCTCGGAAGTAAGAGAAGAAAACAAATTTTTCAGGCCATAATACAAGTTCAAGGATAAATAATCCTTCCAAACATCACAGCTAATGTTCATACGATGCATCCAAAAGAAGACAACCCAGACCACTTTCTCGCGCTCCATTCCACCCCCCCCCCAAAACGCATCAGGAGACAACAGAAAGCCACGTCCATATCACCCACGGGAAGAGCAGAAGGAAAAAGGCACGCGAGGAAGGAGAGATTGGATTCGCGTGTACAGGAGAAGGGACAGTCTACAAGATTTTGCAACAACTGATCTCCACTGTGGTTGCGTGCAACCAGAACATCAGGATCAACACCAACGGTTCCTTGGGCTCGCCCTGTAGCAGCTGTCGTACTCAGCTCTCTCTGGGCCACTGATTTTCTAAGATAAGTTTACTTCTCTACCCTGTAGATGCTGCATATCGCCAAAAACTTCCTCACGGCACTTTCCGAGGAGAATTTCAGTTCTGCGCTCCACTGAAGCTGCCTGTACAGCATGATTTTTGGAGACCCACACCCACCCTTGCAACGTCAGGCATCAGACCTTCATTTCACCATCAATGAATCCACTGTCCAGAACACGCCAAGGAGGAGCAGGTCAAAATGAGGTGACGGGGTATAAATTATGGTAGGTTGGTGACAGTTAGTATGTTTGAAAAATGAAGATAGTTGGTGGAGGCACCCAACCACACACCACTTGCCAAAAAGAACAAAACAACACCCTCCCACGGAACAGCTTCTCCTTCATGCCAGGCAGGCCGCAGAAAAGGAACCTCATGCCCAGCGTGGCATTACACATCCACCAGCCAGAAGATTCCAACACGCCAAGATTTAATGTCTTCATCCTCCACGCAGTCTAGGGAAAATGCTGACCGAGACAAGGTAGGTTGGGGAATTACAATGTTAGACGACGATTGTCGTTAGACCAAAACTTTGAGGTGTCACAATTGTCATAATTATTCGTAATATTTTCTTAAGTCTTTTATAAGGCTCAAACCAATTTTAATAACATATATAAGCAACCAATATATTTATAATATAAATTCACAAGAATTTATTAGTTTAAATATTTGTTACTCTAAAATAATTTAGTTATGACTAATTCATTCAAGGAAAAAAATATCAAAGGATTTATACATGACATGAAATTTGAGAAGAAATACAGGTATGTTATGTATTTGTTTCAAAGATTTCATATAATGTTTTCCTATGCAACAAATTTCTCCGATGTGTTTCATTCACATAAATTTTGATGACACATTTACTAGCATGAGTAAGTACAATATTAGAGATGAACATTTTTTTTAATATATATTTAATTATCTGATACATATAGATTTCAAAGTTTGTCGTTTTTGTCTATAACATGCACTATTGAAGTTCATATTTAAGTTGTATTTTTTATCAAATTATAAATCCTTGCTACACTGGCATCGACACAACTACATTGCAAGAGAATGAAAACTCAAATTTTTGATTTTCCACAAGGTTTACAAGGACCAATAAAGTCAAGGAGACACGACTGGATGTGTGGGTGATTGCATAAAAGTGTTAAGGTTTAGCAAAATATTATGGATTGCCAAGTGCACTCTAGAAATGAAGATATTGTTCTTGTATAAGGTATTATTATTGCATAAAGTATTTGTAAAATTTTACGAATTCGTGTTGATTTTAACATTTACACTCTTTGCTTAATTAGATAATTCAAGATGTTTAGTTTAGTTTATTTATTTCTATTTAAAAGTTGAGTATCGTATAAGGATAAATTTGGTCATGTTTATCATCTGCTTTTGATAAGGTTTTGGACAATCATAGAAGAAGCTTCCATTATGGTTTTGTAAAAATATTAAAATTTATAAATGCTCATACGTAACTCGTGGTTATGTTTATATCTTAATAATGGATCACTTTGAACTTTGATGAAATCATTGGCTTTATCATCCCTGCACACGTTTTTTGATTTGAGAAAATTGTTCCTCTCATTTTATTTGTATTTCCCATTTTTAAGAGGTATGAAATTGATTGTTTTTAAATGCAGGAACGCAGTCTTTACCAAAGAACCACAACATATCTATATAAAAGAAAATTGAATATCGAAAATAAAATTAACACATGAGTAAAGTTGATAAATGGTCGTTGACGCGCTGCTATCTAACATGACCGAAAGCATCCACAAGCAAACCTTTTCATACCAATTTCAGAATTCTAGAATTATTTAAGGCCAAAAACAGTAAAAACGCCATGAATAGTTTCTCATAATAAGAAAATCGGCGAATAGAAATTATATTAATTTATAACAATTTGTATTACATGTTCGAAGTTAAGAGTAGAGAATTCGATAACGACATATAGTTTTAGGGCAAGATGATGTTGCTTCTTTAGCCATGACCATCACAAGAGGACCCAGGACAACTGTTTCCGTTAGCTGTAAGAAAACGGCGGGGAGACTGCGAATATATTCCACTGGACACAACAAAATTGAGATTAGACTAAAATAACGAAGATAAAAATATAAATAAAACAAAGTCTGTGTAATTCACCTCCGCACCTATAAATTTTTGTAAAACTGAAACCTTGCGAAACAGCCGCAGCAGAGAAGAAGATGAAAACTGTAAGTAAGAAAGCAAAGAACCCCATTTTGAGCGCCATAAAAAAGTGATTAGGTTACGGATATGTAACAAGTTTGCAGTATATATAGAAAACAAAGAGATCAGTATGCGAGATTTTACCACAAAAGTCGGCCTTGTTCACATGTTGATTCATTCTCGCGCAAACATTGGTCTACAGTCAAACGGTGAATGTGTGTTATTCCATATCAGTACTGTCAAGAGTAGAATCTCATGGGTTTTCCGCATTTTACGGAAACTTTACAATTAATTATTTGAATTATTTGTTTCTTGGAACGTGCCACAACAGTTTTGTGGCCAATACGTGTTCCACCCATATACTTGAGATCGTATACTGTTACATGGGATATCTTTTTCTTCGCAATTTCCTCCATTTTTAGTAGAAATTTTCAAGTCCTGTGGTCGTGGTGTGGAGCCTTCCTTGCGAATATACAGATAATATGTTGGAACATAGCAATATTATTAAACTAAGGCATAGACGAACAGGAAAGGGATATAGTGAAGAAGTGAAATTGGACGGAGAGGAAGAATGGGAAAGGAAGATGGGAGTAGAAAATGACGTTTGAGGGTAGAGAAGGGAAAATAAAAGGAAAGTGGAATAGAGGAGTTAATGTGAAATTTAAGTCTCTATGAAGAGCACGACATGTATGTCAATTGGAAGAAGGAGAAATCTTGTGTCGGGGAAGAGGCATATGAAACAGTAGAGGGAGATATCTAAATATGCAAGTAGGTGATGGAAAATGTTGACAAGGTGAATACTTGTTTGAATTTGTAGCTCTTGACTTTATTGGGTTGTTAGAAAAAAAGTAAATGTAACTGGAATTAGAATGCATGTTATATTGGACACGATAGGGACATGAGGAAGTATAGTGTACTTAGAATGCTTAGGTAGTGATTTCATGCAAAAAAAATTAGGTAGTGATTTCAAAGTTTTCAGGAAGTACAAAAACAGTCATTTGTAAGGTTAAAACAAAATACAAAATAGTTTTAGTATGTTAATTGACATGGCTCTGGAAGTGTATTCATCCTGGAATTTGCCCGACCTAGACAAGTTTTTCTTTGCTACAAATGCCATAGAAATGCGTTGGGAGTCTTGGTCCAACTCCACTAAAGATGTGAATCCACACGAAGTATTTAATACATTCCCGTATCGTACTGTGGCAACAGTGGGAGTCAATCTCTGAGCATCCAATGATACGCTCATCTCTAAGCCACAAGCCATGACATCCCAATTCAAAGACATGTACGTGCCCAACACAAACAATTTTTTGGCCATAATGACATCAAATTTTTTTTTTCGCAATGCGATGAGTGCATAACAAATCCACTGAGCCCTAATTTCATGAATTTGGCGTTGGATTTGGAGAAATTTGAAGAGGATAATGATGGGGTGTTGCTTCTTCCTTGTAATGTTGGCAATGGAGCGGAGAGAAATAAAATTATTGTGGAGAACCAACTTTTTTCTTTCCATTTGTACACCAATAAAAACCATCAAAAACCATGACAAAATAAGATGAGTCCAAACATCCACTCATAAATCACCACTCAAACATAAAAATTTCTTCCACATTCTCTTGATTATAATTTTAATAGAAAGAATGTAGGGTACTGTGATTTTCTCATGCACATATCATTCCATCACTAAAAATAAAAAACAAATAGCATATATTTGTATTGGAAGGCATGTTATTGTTCGAACGATATATTAAACACTGGTGATATAGTGATGCAGATTACTCACTTCCCAGAATACATTTAGAATGTTGAACGGAAAAAAAATTTGACCGAGGCCTTGAATAGGCATTATTTATAAAATAACAAAAAAAAAACCAAAAAGAAGACTTTTAACTTTTTAAGAAAAATTGCAAGAGAAATGACAATTTGCTAGCTGGATTTGCATCGTATTTTAGGAATCTTTCCATCTTCCCATGAACTTGGGAAACACTGGAAGAAAGACAATTTTATTTGTAATGAATAGTAATAAAAAAATGCCCATTCTATAAAGGAAAGGATGTTTGCCAAAATTTCCACACAAGCTAAAATAATCATTTTTAATGTTTGTACTTGGATGGGGACAAACATAGATGAAAACTTCCAAAGAACATGAGAAGGATTTCCTCCACGAAATGACACTAAAATTAGCTTTCGTATGACATTAGGCAATCGATCTTATTGAAACATCATATTTTCCATAATCCTTTAAATCTAAGGATTCTAACTCTAGGAGTTGTTTCTCTTTGTCATTTGTAATAGGTTCAAAAGTGCTAGGGCGAGGCTTTGTCGTGGATTGCTAATAAAGAACTCCACCTACCATGCAAATCAACAGGGAAATTGTTCTTGCAAATGTGGCATGGTTCTCCCATATGATGAGATTTATTACCATATCAAGAAGCTTATTCACAATGCTTAAAACATTTAAACCTGTGGCAGATATGATCTTACGACAAGAAAATGCAAAAAAATGAAATCGACAACCCAAACAAATAGGAAAGCCCCGACCGGGGTAATAATACTCTTTAGGAATGCCAATTAGATTCCTCTAAACTGTCATGTTTCAACTTCTTCAACTCGCCCATGATTAGTAACTCTAATGGGAAGAGAAGAAAAGATTCCAAATTATTATATAACACCAAACCCCTAGCATATAGGCCAATGACAACATGCTTTATATAGACAAAATCTTTTGACATACTTGCTAAGTATGCCAAGCCCCAACTATATGCCATTACGGAAAAATGATAATCTTTTGGCTACATACAACACACCACCTCCAAAAATAATGGCTAATAAGCTCCATGTTTAACAGATGGCCAAGGCTGCTTTAAATACAAAGTTTCACCAATAGCTACAAAAATTGAGACAACACAATGAAATACAATAAATATGGCAACATGTGCATGAAGTAACAACTCACTATATTAAGATCAAAGAAGTAGGTAGAAATATCCACATTATATTAAGATCAATTTTTTCATGTTGCAAATACTTCAGCTGACCAACAATAAGGACCACCATAAAACTTGTCAAATATTGCAGAGCTATCCCCCAAGCCTCAGGGGACCGGTTACCCTTGTATTTACACAATCGGTTGGGAGGACTCGCCCTGAATTAGTGCACCATGAAGTTCTCCAGATCGCTGGGTCATTAACTCTTATAGCATTAAAAAAATTTGCAGAGCTATTAAAGGTCTTGGATATAGAAATTTTGCGATTGTCCATTTCTTGATAATTGAAAATAGAAAAGCGGAAATGAAATACCCAAGGATTTGGAATTTTTTTGTAGGGAAACATCCTCTTTTCTCCATTCTCCTCTACCTTGCCCTCAAACGAAGGTAAACATCTGCAAAACAGCTAGATTTCAACAATCCCCATTGATCAAAATATTTACTCTTACTGAAAAGTAAAGGAAATTTCAATGATAATTCTAATCTAAACATACGAATAGATACATCAGTAACTAATAAAATTCTAAAATAAGCCAAATATGAAAATATTTTGAGTATACTCTTTTTAGATTTAAAAGTTGCATGGAATCTTAAACCGAGAACGTATCCTATAACTGATGAAAAGTAAATGTAATAAATAAATAAAGGCATACAATGCACAAAATTTAAGTGTAAGAAATGCACATGACATCTAATAGTATTCATTTATAAATTTTACTTCCATAGAGTGTGATACTTACATACGTAGCATTAAAAATACTACACCAAATAGTAACAAAAGTGTTAGAAAAAGAATAATTTTACCCCTGGAAAAGAAAAAAGAAGTTTGCTTTTTACATGCTTTAATTTTTGTGTTTAGTTTTAGATGTTCTTAAGTTTAGGAAAATATAATAAAGAAAATAAATCAAAAGATTTGTATTGCACAAAATCATGTGATTTTTAGTTCTATTTTAAAGAGTTGGGTGTTTTATTCTTAGATGAAGCCACCTATTTATTAGAGGTAATTGTAAGTTTTTTCATATCAAACACATTCAGAGAGATTGTATTGAGCCAAAGCTATGGAACTAGAAGAAGAAATATATGCACAGAAGTGTTGATCTGAGTTTGCAATAATATGTTTTATTTGCAATTCTTTATTTTATTTTTGTTAGTTGTTATTTTATGTGCCAAATTTCTACAAATTGGTATCAGAGCATGGATTTTTTCAGCATGTTTCTAATTGACAACAGGTTATGGATTTTGTATCTGGTCTACAAACACCACAATTTACAGGAAAGAATTACGAATATTGGTCATCAGCCATGAAGGCACTATTCATATCCCGGGATGTGATCTAAATCGTATAGAATGGGTACACAGAGCCCAAAAATGCAACATCATATAATTCACTCTCACAGGAAGAGAAAGTCACTTTGAATGAATTAAGAAAGAAATACGCAAAACCTCTTTTCTTCATTCATCAAGTCATGCATGAAAGCATCCTACCTAGAGTAGCAATAGCCAGTAAAGCACAAATTGTGTGGGAAACTCTCCAAGTTGCGTATCAAGGTAAAGAGAAAGTAAAAACCACCAAGCTACAGTTACTTCGTAGAGATTTTAAATATATGTCAATGAAAGATTCAGATTCTGTAGAATCGTTCTTTACTTTTGTAGTTGGTTTATTCAATCAAATCAAATCTCATGGTGAAATTATTGAGGAAAGAAGTATTATTGAAAAATTGCTTAGAAGTTTTCCTGCAAAATTTTTTCCTTTAGTAGTTGTCATTGAAGAAACTAAGGATCTAAGTAATTTTTAAATTGATGAGTTTCATGCATCACTAATAAATCATTAACAGAGGTTGAATAGATCACATTTAGTTGTAGATCATGTTTTTTTATCACGGGTATTAGGATATTGTGGAAGAGGAAGACGAAATTTCAGCCCTAGAGGCAGATGAAGATGTTCATCTTGAGGACATAGTAGTGGTCCATCAAAATAAAGTGGAAGAGGACATAGTCAAGAGCACAATCATAATCATTTTTCAGGTCATAGACAGGATAAATCACATGTGCAATGTCACTGTTGCAAGAGATATCGGCACTATAGTTTTGAATGTAGGAAAAAGTAGTATGATTATAACAAGAAGAATAAAAATCAAGTTGGAATCTCTACTCCAAGCTCCATGTGCATTGAATGCACAAATATTTCCGAAGCATCGTGTATTGATTGTAATCTATCCCAAGAGAATCCTATTGATGTGTGGTATTTTCATTCTGGTTGAAGTAATCACATGTCATGTAACTTATATTTATTTCATAATTTGGATGAGTCATTAAAGACAAAATTACCCTTGGGAATAATAATACAGTGGCTGTAAAATAAAAAGTAATAATCAACATTCTAACTTTAAAGGTGGAGAAAAATATTATGCGGGATGTTTATTATGTTGTAGGTTTGCAGCACAATATTTTTAGACTTGGTGAATTGGTACAAAAGGAATATTGAGTTTACATTGAAGATAATGAATGTATGTGATCGTGGATAAAGCTCTGAGTACCCAGGTGATTTTTAAAGTGAAGATGACATGCAACAAAGTGTTTCCTTTGAATATTATAGCAGCCACATCCATAGCTCATAATATAGATCAGTCTTGAGCTAAGGAAATTGAATCAACATTTTAGTCAGTTGAAAAAGATGAATCATGGCTATGGAATATTAGGTTTGGTCATTTAAACTTTTGTGGTTTGAATTTATTACACAGAAAAAATATGGTGAAAGTGTTTCCTTTGATTCAGAAACCAGCTAGAGTTTGTGAAGGTTGTATTTTGGGGAAGCAACAAAGAGAGTCCTTCTCAGTTATAAAAACAAGAAGAACAAGTAAACCGCTTGAAATTGTTCACTCAAATTTATGTGGAGTGATGAACACAACTTCTATTGGAGGTTTCTCATATTTTATAACATTCATTGATTACTATACAAGGAGGATATGGGTGTACATTTTGAGAGACAAATCATATGCTTTTGATATATTTCAGTAGTCTGAGGCTGTAGAGGAAAAGAAAAGTGAGTACTACATCAAAGTTATGAGGAGAGACAGAGGAGGTGAGTATGTTTCCAATGCTTTTCTGAATTTTTTCAAATATCATGGTATACACAAGTAGCTTACTTCCAGGTATACACTGCATCAGAATGGTGTGGCAGAGAGAAATAATATAACCATCATGGATATGGCGATAAGTATGATGAAGGAAAATCATATTTCAAATGAATATTGGGAAGAAGAAGTATCAACTATTTTTTAAATCATATAAACATGTGTCTAAAGAAATTTGTTTGTAACATGGTTCCTCAAAAAACTTGGACTAAGATAAAACACAATGTTTCTAATTTTTTCATTTTTTGGTTGTGTTGCATACGCACATGGTCCTGATGAACTAAGGAAGAAGTTGGACAACAAAGGAGAAAATTACATATTTGTTGGATATTCAGAGAATACAAAATCTTACAAGTTCTTCAATCCACTTACCAGAAAGGTCATAATCAGTAGAGATGTACAAGTTTTTTAAAATGAGGCATGGGATGGAAGTATTGAGAAAACAGTTGGTGTAGCAGCATCTATTCCTCATGATGATATGGCAGATGAAAGCATAGAGCAGCAATGTATTGTATCTTATTTGAATCTTGAACATGCACCAAAAGTTATAGCACAAACTACACCTCCATCTACATCTAAGAGATCTCCAAAATTTCAGTAATCTTCAACCATCCAACAGACATCACAAAGAACACCAGACGCTTCTCCTTCAGTACAAAACAATCCATCATCAGATAACCCTTTGCAGTGGAAAACAAGGAGTCTTAGTGAGATTTATAATTATGATACAACTAGTTTTTTAATTTTTTTGTTTCTCAAACTTCATATCCAATATAATTTTAAGAGGCTATAGAAAATGAAGTTTGGGTTCAAGCCATGGATGATGACATATACACCATAGAGAAGAATAAGACATGGGAATTGGTAGATCTTACATAAGGAAAGGATGTGATAGGAGTGACATGGGTCTATAAGACCAAATATACTGCTTATGGTAAAGTATAAAAACATAAATCAAGGTTGGTTTCAAGAGGTTAATCACAGCAATATGGAGTATATTACAATGATACATTTGCACCTATAACACGTTTGGACACGGTAAGAATGGTTTTAGCAATTACAACTCAAAAAAAATGGCATATTTATCAGATGGATGTAAAATCAACATTCTTGAATGGTTTTCTTAAATAATACGTTATGTGAATCAGCCATAAGGTTTTGAGATTGAAGGTCATGAAGGAAAGGTATACAGGTTGAAAAAAGCACTCTATGGTCTCAAACAAGCACCTAGAGCTTTGTACAGTAGGATTGATTCATATTTAATACAGAATGGTTTTAGTAGGAGTAGCAGTGAGCGTACCTCATACATCAAGATCAATGAGGAAGATAAAATTATGATTTTTTGTTTATATGTCTATGATTTAATCATCACTGGAAATATATCTATAGATTCATTCAAATCAGATATGAAGAAATAATTTGAGATGATAGATCTAGGCCTCATGCACTATTTTTAGGAATAGAAGTTCAACAATCAGAAGCTGGTTTTTGTTTTCACAAGCAAGGTATGCTAATGATGTTTTGAAGAGATTTAACATATTGAATTTCAAGTCAGTGCCAACACTTGTTACTGTAGGTTTGAAGTTAAGAAAATATGATAGTGGATCATTTGTAGATCCAAAATTGTTCAAAAGACTAGTTGGAAGTCTCATGTATTTCACAGCCACAAGGTCGGACATTATGTATGGTGTGAGCCTCATCTCAAGGTTCATGGAATCTCCAAAATATTTAAATTGAAAAGCTGGAAAAAGGATTTTGAGGTATGTATGTGGAACTAAGAATCATGGAATTTTGTATTCAACATTAGATGAGTTCAAACTCCTAGGTTACAAAGACAGTGAAAGTGCCAGAAGTATTGATGACAGAAAGAGCACATCCAGCTATGCTTTTGAATTTGGAACAGGTGTAGTTTAATGGGCATCAAAGAAGAATCCCATTTTCACACTATCTTCAGCAGACGCAGAGTATGTAGCAGCAATAGGAGAAGTATGTCATGATGTTTGGATGGGAAGAGTGTTGAAATATTTGAGGCTGAATTAAGAGGATGCTACACAGATTTTTGTGACAAAAATTCAGCAATAGCATTGTCCAAAAATCATGTTTTTCACTAGAGGAGAAAGGAAATAGACATGAGGTATTACTGCATCATGGATTTGGTTAACAACAAGGAAATGTTTCTTGAATTTTGCAGATCCGAATATCAGTTTTCTCATATCTTTTCGAAAGATTTGGCAAATGAATTTTTTGAGTATTTGAGAACTTGTTTAGGATTTTGTGATCCAGGATATGTCATATCTGGAAGTGCCAACTCAACTCTAGAAAAATAAAAGCTTGAAGGTCAAAATTAAGGGGGAGTATTAGAGAGAGAATAATTTTTCCACTAGAAAAGAAAAAAGTTGTTTGTTTTTTACATGCTTTTATTTTTTATTCTAGTTTTAGATCTTCTTAAGTTTACGAAAAACTAATAAAGAAAATAAATCAAAAGATTCGTATTGCACAAAAACATGTGCTTTTTAGTTCTATTTTTAAGATTTGGGTGTTTTATTGTTAGATGAAGCCATCTATCAATTAGATACAATTGTAAGTATTTTAATATCAAACAAATTCAGAGAAATTGTATTGAGTCGAAGCTTTGGAATTAGAAGAAGAAATATATGCACATAAGTGCTGATCTGAGTTTTTAATTCATTATTTCTTTTTGTTAGTTTGTATTTTATGTGCCTAATTTCTAAAAAAAATTAGATTATATCATCAACATTGACACAATCCAAAAGTATAGAAATGCATGAAATTAAGACACAGACACACAAGACTTTATCAAGATACAACATTTTATTGTTCATGTCCTTGGACCTCTTATTGTTCAACCATAATTTGTAAGTAAAAGGAATTTAGAACTGAAGAGTTACAAATTTTGGCTTCCTAATATCAACTACGAATGGTACTTACAGATGATATTATACATTTTATTACTATAAAAGGAAAACCATATTGTTTTCTACTAAATGTTTAATGGAAACTACCATTTATGCGGTCTACCAAATAAAAAAGATCTTTCTCAGATGAATAATTTTAAAAAATATAAGTGATATCATTGAAGCTTTGTAGTGATAAGTATATATACTTGCCGGAAATGCCTGCGAGATCACAGCTAGTAGTTGTGGCATCAGAGGCTAGTAAGGAAGGGCTACAGTATAGATTAAATTAATGAGTTCCCACCACAATCAAGTCCTCGAATATTCCCCAACATATATGAATGTATGTCAACCATATAACTCTAGGTTTCATTTCAACCATGGAATTGGCACACTAAATCCTTGAAAACATAGAAGCAAGTCCATCATAGGCACAACTACTAAAACATTAGTGGAGCCCACAGTCATTTCATCAAAGCATGCATCAAACGGATTAAGAGAATCCATGACTCGGCCTCTATCAGTAATCCATCATGGATGGATATGTAATGGGTGTTGCAGCACAACTAACTCAGTATGGTCTTGGCATAAAGCCTTCTATGATATTAAGCTACTCAAAGATCCAATTTACCTAGAAAATGCTTTCCAGTGTATAGATATCAAGACAAGCATTGGAGTGTTCAAATCGGAAAATAAAATATGATCTCTAATTTGCCAAGTCAAACTTTTCATATCAAAATTGAGGGGTTGTGGCTATCCTGCTACAGGATATCGCACACGAGGTCTATGATGCCCCATACCATGCATGCATACATGTGTGGGGTGAGACCCACACTAGCTAAGGTGTCACAGTTTCGGGATTTACGTAATATATGTTTGAAAAAGGAGCGTTGCATGTAGCAAATGATGGATGTAGTGGCTGGGATGATGGTTTATATTTGGGAGGTAATGAGTTTAAATCCCATATATTTTTTAGGTTTGTGGTATACACACATAGTGTGGTATATAAAAAATGTTTGTATACCAAACTACGTGTGTGTATGAAAAAGTTAAAAAAATTATAAGGCTTGAAAACGTGGGTCCCACCCCGCACGTGTATGTATAAATGCCCCATGCAATCCTGTCACACGTATAGTCGGCGTTGTATTAAGGAGGAGTTTAATTAGGAAGGTCTTTGTCATTGTAGAATAGTTGACAACCACTTGTAAATGTCACTTGATTTCCACCCGTTTTCAACGCATACACGATGTTAGTACCCAGATTTAATTTCCTTTAAAGGACAAGTAGCATAAAAGATTGCATGAGACACTTAGAGCCAGATAAATGATTGAAAGTCATTTTTGTAGCCGGGGAAGTAGTTTATCTGACCTTTCTAGCACTTAGGATTTGGAGAAGTGGGTAGCACCTTAAAGGATGTGATCTTATCCTAACTATTTTAGGTTGTGCCTTTCAACCAAGGTAAGAGAACCTATTTTGTAACGTCTGATTATTGAAGGAAACACAGATACCTTTCTTTTGCACAAATTTTATAAAGAAAACCCTCGGGAAAATATGATCAACACACCAAATCTGACTCTCACAAGTTTTCACTTCCAAAAAATGGAGATATTTTCAACACAAGGCTAAGCTCACTGAAGACATTTGGAAACCTGATATGTTCTGCATACTTTAGCAAGTAGATTTTTTTCTTTTGTGGATATACAGAGTAAAATAGGGCTAATTCAAGGTAGGATTGGTTATTTGAATTATTTTTTCGTGGGAGATCAACAAGATATATTTTATTTTTCCATATCCTTGATAAAATTTCATAACAAATGGAGAACTCAATAACAAAAAGCTTCAAAATAGTTAAAACATTCCTTCAACTAGAAAGTGTGTGTCAAAGGATGCTCAGATTTACACTTTTCACACAATATATGAGATTCTAACACGAAGGCTCAAGTTAGAAGACCCAATAAAACATCAAAATCTAAGATCAATCACGCCTGAGGTACACCCAGAGGCTTACAAACAATCTTTGTCAACAAATGAAAGAAAAGTGATTTTAAATCGTTTATTTCATTCCTAGATGAAAGTTGTTTTGAAAAATGAAATTGCAAATGCCACTAGACTATCACAAGGATTGAGATTTGTGTGAGCTAAAGAGATTTTGATACAAGATTGCAATAGGAACAAGAAAAAATACTTGCAGACATTTTGAAAGTGAAATAAACACAAAATTTTCCAGATATTTAACATAAATTAAATCAAAGTTTATCAGATTCATCAGCAAGGGAGAGTTATTTTAAATAATTTCAGAGCTTGTTGATGGATATACACTTGTAACCAACTCAACATCAATGAAGATTCTAACACAAAAGACATTAACCAAGTTTTTTGGAGGGTTTCTTAGAAGATGAGCTTCTCTCAAAATTTTCTCATGATTTTCAATTTCCTGACCTTTTGCATGTCAAAAAACATGCATTATATAACATTCTATTACATTTGATCCTTCTTTCCTAAGAAAATAATATCCGATGGCATCTTAGTTTGTTACAAAAATTCCTTATGATTCGCAGACATGGACGTTTAACAAAACACGTCCAAAAAGTTACCAGTTGTCTCAAAAAGAGATGAATCATTGCAAAATTCACATCATTATCCATTGTGGAGGCACATTTTTCATCTTCAAAGCATGCAGATCCCCTTCCTTTCATTATTTCATCCTTATCCCTCCAAAATTTGACTCTGTAACTTTTGGATCTGATGTTTTACGTTTTTGGACCAGGTTAGGGAAAAACTTCATTTTAGAAACATCTCTGATCTTCAAATTGATCCTCAAAAATGATTTCATTGGTCCTTGCAGGCACAAATGACATGAATTTGTCAAAAATTCAATCAAAATCGATGCAAAAAATGCATTTCCACACTTCCTGAAGCAAAAATGGCAGCCAAACTAAAAATGCACAGTTACTATCGATTTTCCTTTCTCCCTTCAATCTGAGCCCTCCATGTGTCACAATGTGGTTAGAAGTGGGCTTGGGATCATTTTTTGACATATTAACACTTTTTGAAAAAATGTAAAAATTTGACATTTTTCTCCGTCCCTCTGCCTTTTGAAAATGAGCTTGACATGTGTCCCAATGTGGGTCCCATCGGAATTGTGGCTCAATTGTACACATTCGCACCTTTTTTGGAAAAAGGATTTTTTTTCAATTTTCCTCCATGGCTTCGCCCTCCCATAAGACACATGTCTTCATATGATTGGCACCAATGAGGGGCAATGCTTCTCATTTCATATTTTAATCATATTTTACGAAGGAAATTTTTTGACATTTCCTCCGCCATCCTACACCATCTGCCATTCCCTGCCTCGTGTCTCTCTATGATTGGATATGGGCTTTTGTTCCTCCTTTTGAATTCTTACCTTTATAGGATAAAACCTAAATTTCCCACAAACCTTTCCGATGGTCTGGAATCCCTTCTTTTGATCTGAGCCGTACATGTGGCTTAATCATGACCATTGATGGAGTTGTGGCCTCATTTTGGAATTTTAATCCTTTATACCAAAATGGGAAAAATCTCAAGTTTCCTCCAAGACCCGAAGTTCCACTTCTAACCCTAACATGTGTCCACTCCTGATTGGCCTGGTGGACGCTATGACCCTTTTCATAGCTTTTGTTCCCTTTTGCCAAAAAGTAAAAATTTTCATCCCACTTTTGATGAAAACATGACATGTGTTCACCTCTGATTCGCTGAGGTCTTGCACTCCAATTTTTTACACTTAACTCCTTTTCACCAAACTTAGAAAATTTTCCACCCTGCCTCCACATCTCCACTGTTTTAGAAGATTTTCTAACTGCCACATGTCACCCTCTGATTGGTCGAGGGCCTGCACTCCAATTTTTTACCTTAACTCCTTTTCATTGCAAAGGAAATTTTTCCATTGTGCCTCCGCATTCCACTATTTTGACTTTTCTAACTGCCACATGTCACCCTATGATTGGTTGAGGTCCTTAAGACTTACGGGGACAATTTAAACCTTTTTCCAAAAACACAAAAATGCTAAGTTACTTGAGGACCCATCGAATCATGTCCAACCACAAACAACCACGTATAAGAAGATGTTTGAGCTAAAATTTGATGGGAAAAGGACGCCTGTATGACCGTCAAAAAACTAGAAATTGCTTCAGCGATGCCCTAGCAATGCCTAAGATGAATTTGATGGGTAAATGATGCCTGTTTGACCCTTAAAACATAGAAAATGCTAGGGATGCCCTAGAATTTGATTTTCTTCGCTAAGGATGACAAATTTCTCAAAATTGAACAAACTGAGACATGTTCTCAAAGAATTTTTGATCATGGAATTGGATCTTTCAATGGCATACAAGTATAAAATGAAAAATTTTGAGCTCCAAATGCTGGGAAAACATGAGGCAAAATGACAGAGGCATTTGAACGGGAAAATACTAGTCTCAAAATGTAGGGAAAACTTAGATTCCTCAAAATGGTGCAAGAATGGAGAAAAATGATGGCACTCAAAAGGCCATAATCTTTTGCATTTTCTCATAGAAATTCGCACAGGATGGGTACTGATTGGAATCATGGCATTTAAACACAAATACGAGTTTTTTTTCATCAAATTCAAAGGATGGGTGGATCCAAAATTTTTTCACAGGGAAAAAAATGCACTTCCCCTTAGCAAATTAAGGCAAGTTAATGAGTTTGCAAACAATCCAATGCACAAGAATGGAGCTACAACTTCACATCATCGATTTCATGAGGAAATAGAGGAAATAATGTTTCAGAGCACAAAGAGCAAAGGGGAAACATGGTAAAATGGAAGAGGATAAAAATGGCCACCAACAACTATTGTATTAAGATACTACTCATAACACTATTACATAAAACTTTAATGTCCGTATAAATTACGTCAATTTCATTTCGTTGTGTAATTTATTATTATTTTATTTGATTTCTTAATATTAGATCCCTAGTAAAAATTCCTCATTGTAAGGGCTTTAGTTTCTTCAAAATGGAATTCTTGTGAAGCACTCTCTCCACCTGGCCTTGTATACTTGCATCTCAACAGAGGCCATTGATGTCTCACAATGAAGACACCATCAATAAGAACATATGGGATACTTGAAATGTCTCCTTGTTTTATTTACTTATCTATGAGCTACAATGAAAGTATAATTGGAAAATAATACTAGAAACCAAAATAATAATAATATCATTTCTTTTCTTGATCATTTCATGAAAGTAGAATTTTGTTGTACATAAAGTTGCAACAAACCCTCTTTAGAGATGAGGACACTTTCATACCTTAAGTAGTACATATCTAATATTTGACCTAAATCAACTCAAGACATAATTGAACTCAAGGTGAAACTTAAATGATACATAGGTATACCAAAATTTACGGTTCTCACACACCCTTCATTACTTAACTAAACCAGCTTGGATACTATCTTAATGTATTCCATGTTCATCCTTTTGTCAAAATTAAAATTTTGGTAGAAAAATACTAAAATATCTTACTATTTGAAACTAAAATAATAATGTTGTTCAAGAGCTTATAAACTTTGTCACCTATCAAGGACTACTTCTGGAATTTTAGGATCAATCAAATCACACCTGTGTAAGACATCCCTAGCATGTGCTATCCTATCTTGCTTAGAACCAAGATAATTGTTAATCAATGAAGGTGCATACAATATGAATTCTTTAGAAAAATTTGGGTTCACAAGAGTATATTTTAATTTTCTAACTTACTAATTAGTAAATAAACTCTTTCACCTATTATCTATTGACCGTAGGTATTTAAATCTGGTTTTTCAATTCCACCTGAATGTTGATTCTATACTGTTGGTATCCAAATTGATTTTCCTTTGTAAGATGAGCATCATTACAAAATTAGACAAGAAGCCTATAGAGAAATAAATCATCATGTATGTTGTTTTGTAGCCAAGGAGGCGATTCAGCTGGCTCTTTGTCACTCAGACGTTGGAGAAATGGATAGCACCTTCAAAACGATTTGAATCTATCCTCACTACTTTAAGTTGTTCCTTTCAACTAGTGTGAGAGGAGCCATTTTGTAACCTCTTCATGGTGAAGGAGAATGAAGATATCCTTATTTGCACAAATTTTAAAGAAAACCTTGAGAAAATATGATCAATGTACCACAATTTAACTCTCACGAGTTGTCACTTCTAAAGAAGGGTGATATTTTCTAAACATAGGTTAATGTTAGATAAAGACTATTATGGATCATCCTGAATGTACATCTGCATATTTTGGCAGTAGAATTTATTCATTTGATGGACATACAGAGAAAACATGGGTAGTTCAGGTAGGATTCATTATTTTGAATAGTGAATTTTTTTTTGAATTATCTTCTTTCAGATTAAGCAAGATAAACTTGATTTCTGATCTTTGAGAACCTTCACAACAATTGTACAAAATGATTCAGAATAACTAAACTATTCCTTCAACCAAAAGGTGTGCATCAATGGAGGCTCCAATTTTTCATGGTTTCACACAATCTTTAAGAATTCAACATGAAGGCTCGAGCTAAAGACTCAATTAAATATTAAATTACCCCTGGTTCCTCATGCCTAAGATACACAGCTTCAATGGCTTAGACATATAATCTTTATCAACAAAATGATAGTAAAGTGATTTTAAATTGTTTATCTCATTACAGGATGAAGGCTCTTCTCATAACGAAATTGCAAATGCCACTAAAGTATCACAAGGATGAGATCCTATGTGATTTAGAGGGATTTTAACATAAGATTGCAATAGGAACATCAAAACCATTTGAAAACATTATGAAATAAAAGCAGACACAAATTTGCCCAAGATTAACACAAATTGATTCTAAGTTGATTAGATTGAATCAGTAGGGGAAGGTTTCTTGAACGATGTTAGAGCTTGTCAATTTTTGAGCACTGATCATAGGACTTAACCAATGACAGATCAGTGTCTAAAATATAAGATATTAAGAGGTTTATCTGATAGGGTAAGTGCAGGAAGTTGATGGACAAATATAGAGTCATCCGTGGACGTCATATTGCAAAAAATAACAAAATCTCAACTTGTAGGGATTATTAGCTATACACGCACTCTAAATTAGAAAAATTTATATAAATATTAATCGTAGCATTCAGAATCTAGTTTCTAAAATACTAATTTTTGTAAAAAATGGACAAGTTTAGCTATATTAAACACTTAAAATTATATGACTTAGTTTTTTTTTTTGAAAAAACTTATAAGATTGTAGTCCGTTTGCCCGCATTTTGGATGACCAAATCTTGTTATTTTTTTTTTCCTTTGGTGAAACGTTAGATGTAGTTGTCTATCTTGGGATGGATTTTATTTTGTATTTTTTTTAGCAATTTTTTTTTTTAATGATTTTTTCCGTGAAAGTGGTCTGAAAATATTTAGAAAATGGAGCGCTTTCCGTTTTCCCGCCATAACTATATCAAAAAATATCGAAATCAATTTTTTTTTAACGTGTATAGAATTTGTCCACGCTTGGGATGGTATAAGTTTTATCATATTTTGATAAGCGAAACAAAAGTTACAGTCTTAAACGTAGACATGAACATTCACGGGAAAAAATGTCTTAAAGACCTATTGTTAGTAAGAAATTATAAAATGATATTTATCTTATTCTATTCACTTTAAAAACAATATTTCTATGAAGCTAAGAGTCTCCCCTACGCGATGGCACCATTTTTGTGAAATGTTTTCAGTTTTTTAGCATGGTTCAAGTCTTTGGAAGAGCAGATTTGAGGTTTTTTGACCTTTTACACTTCATAATGACCTTCCATAGCTTTGGTTGGGGAAAAACAAAGATTTTCCGAGGCTTAGGTTCGGCAGATAGATCCGCGATCGTAGTTTTTGATAAACATAAACCGCGATCGCGCTTTATAAACCGTGATCGCGGTTTATAAAGCGCGCTCGCGGTTAATAAATCATATTTACACACATCCCAATGTCTGAATTACCATGTGATTTTTACTCTCTGACCTTACCGTACGAATTACTGTGAAATTTTGTCTTTTTCTGCACGTTTTTCTTATCACCGGAAGCAAAACATCATGGGAGACAAAAAACGACAAAAAAGGAAGTCATTAAATAAAAAAACACCAAACGAATTAGAGGCCAACAAAATTCAAAATGCTGAGCGAATGCGGAAACTTCGTGAATCTAGAAGAGGTTCATCTTCAATCCCAACTATTGTAAGCAATGAAGAACTAGGTAATGTTTCTACTGTCAATGTTGAAGTTGAATTAAATACTCGTGATGAAGAAGTTTTTACTGTCAATGTTGAAGAAGAATTAAATACTCATGATGTAGCAAATGTTGAAATTGAAGGAGACAATGAAAATGTGAATAAGGAAATTCATGTTGAAACTGTAGACAAGCAAAATTTGACAAAAACACCTCCTAGGATTTTACGTAAGAAACCTAATTTTTTTATTGAAATTGATGAAAACATTTTGAAACCAATGTCTGACAAACTTTCTGAACGACAAATCAGAAGAAAAGCCACTGAAATTTGGGATAATCATTTTGAAATTTTAAATGATTCCCAAAGATGTCAGTTGTTGGTTAGTTTGATGAAATTGATTAAAATGAGACCTACATTAAACACCTTAGGATTGACAACATCTAACATACGTGGTCAAACCTCTACAATTGTTGAAAACCTTCATGATGCATATCACACTGTTGGTGTCAAGAGACGCACTAGGGATAGTAATATTGTGCGTCGTGTACTTGCTACTAGTGTTGTAAGTGAATCAATAAAAAAACAACGTTTGATTACGCAAACAAGTCGAATGTTGCAAGTTAATCGAAAAACTCTAATGAAAGCAATTGAAAGACGTAATATCCTTCAATCACTCAATAATGTCGATTTTTGGGCATTTTCTGCTAGAGCACCGCGTAAGGAACAAAAATAATTCTGATGCTATAAGAGAAGTTGTTATTAAATTTTGGCATGATAACACTAGAGTTTCACCTAATACAAGAGATGTTATAAAACGGAGAGTTGGTTCTACTAATCGTGAACCACATCCAAAGCATTTCTTAGATATGACTCAAACTCAATTTTTTCGTAAGTTTGAACAAGAGAATCTGGAAATTAAAATTAGTCAACGTTTTTTTGAAATGTTGAAACCATTCTATGTGAAAATCAACCATGCTCGCACCACTTGTTGTTGTAGGCAACATGTTGAATTTGCGATGCATTATGCTAAATTTTTACGTATTCGTTCTAATTTTCATTCTGAAACTATGTTATCTGAATGTGGTGTTCAAGTTCCACCAATATCTTCCAGGGATTTCATTCCTACTATATTTTGTGAAAAAGAAGTTGGACAATTTTTTTATAGTCAGGATTGTTTAGATGGAAGTTGTAGTACATGCGGCGGATTACCTAAATTGGAAAGTTGCATCCATGAGAAAATTGAAGGTACAATAGGACATAATTTAGTTGAATTTGATAAATATAAATCAGTTGCATACCAGTTGAAAGATGGAAAAGAGTCGAAACGGTGTGAGCTAGTTACAGAACAAATGCCCATTTTTCAATTTATGAGAAAATTTAAGGATGAAATTGTTTATGAGTATGCGAGGCATACACATAGAGCTCGATGGTTGGATGAACAATTCAAGCTATGCAAAGACACATTTCCTATTGGTACTATTGTTTCAGTGGTCGATTTTGCAGAGAATTACACATTACAACCACAAATGGAGGTTCAATCGCAATATTACAACTCAGTACAAGTTGCCATTTTTGTGCATATAGCATTTCTACATTCTCCTGACAGTACAGAGAATGATCGAAAAATTTTAAGAGAGTACCACTTTTATATAAGTGATGATCGTACTCATTCTACTGAATTTGTGCAAGGGTGTTTCCAGTTATTTTATGGAAACTTGTCTGATAGGGACATCCACTTCAAACAACATTATATATGGTCAGATAATTGCACGTCTCAGTTTAAGAATGCACGAATGTTTTATTGGATGAGCAGAATGCACGTCAAGATGGGTGTGCAACATATTTGGAGTTTCACTGAGGCTGGACATGGAAAAGGAGAGCATGACGGTGCAGGGGCATGTGTGAAAAGAACTCTTGCAAGAGAAGAGTTGAAGTACAAAGATGGTGTTAAATTAAAAGATGCAAAGAGCATAGTGGAATGGTGTACTGACAACATGGCCCGAGGTTCTCAAGAAAATTCCACAGTTTGCAGATATTTTTGGTTGATAGAGGAAAAACATATTGCTAACTATGAGGATTGTATGACACTCACTGGGTCCAGTGATATGCACTCAGTAGCTCAGACGCTACTTCGTGGGCCGTATGGACAAGAAAGTTGACATGTTTTTGTGCATCTTGTATCGAATTTGTCACTGCTGAGTGTGATTCACAAGAATGGGTGGAAGGATGGATTTGTAGGCCTCTAACTCTGCTTCCTAGTTATCAACCTCCACAAGCATTACAACTTGTTTCTGCAGATGAAGTTACAACATCCAAGGACTTTGACGAAATTTCAATTTTGGTGCGACAAGGTATTTATGGTTATTTATTTAATTTTTGTATTGAGTTATGTCCATTGAAATTTTAATATGTAATTTAAATTTGAGTTGTTCAACCTTGGTTATTTTTTTGTAGGACATGTGTTTGCAGTAATTGCGACAGAAGACAATGAAGAAGGAACAGACTATTTCTTATGTCATTGCATCGAGGAAAGAAAGAAGTTGACTTCTCCTATTATAGATGGCGAAGATATTGAGTATCCTACAGGGTCAGTGGTAGTTACTGGAACTTGGCTTCGACAGTATCCATTAAAAAACTCCTCTGTTTGGGTGTTTGAAGACTTTGAGACACACAGGAAAATACTCTTATATTTGCATCTAGTTCTAGCGACAAATATTCAGTTGTATAGATATCAAGGAAGGCCTAATAACAAGATTCTTTGGAAGGTTCAAGAGTTAGATCATGAAGCAATCTTGTCTACTATTCAAAGTAGATCCGATCCTGATGGTTCATTGGAATGAATTTACAACGCTCATGTCTGGTATATATATAATTTCTTTTCTAATATATATATATATATATAAATAATTTTTTTAGTTTAAAGATCTAGATTTAAGTTTGAATATATTTTATTTTAAATTTGTGTATTTTGTGTACATGTATATAGATAGTATATGGTTTTGATTTGAAACTTAAATTTCTTTGACTAACACTTTTATGTTTAGGTTAGTGGTGCCAGAAAAGCTCCCACCTTCACGTGGTTCACTGTTAGTAGAGAATTTTAAATTCTCAAAACTAAGAGAAGCTTTCGTTGTTTGAAAAAGTTGTAAATTTTGAAAAAGTCAAGTTAGTGGATCTGCAGATACTATGGCAGTATCTACAGCAGCCTCCACAGTCTGCATATATGGAGGAGTCTCTCTAGCAGTCATAAGCTATACAAAAAACTTGTACAAATCAATATTAAAATCTACATGACAGAGGTCCAAAGCATGTAATCCGTTCGTGAGCTTCTAGTAATTAGAAAAAAAGTGTAAATAGATTTACTAACCTGCGTAAAACTCATGTGAGGCGTGCCAGTAGCCTCAGTTCCCTAAACAGATGATGACCCGTCAGGATCCTGTTGAAAATTATTAATACATGTACAACATACACATGAAAAAGTTGTAAATTTTGCAAAAATGATTTATTAAAAATGTAAGTTTGTACAACTTGAAATTTTGAAAACGACTCCTCCCCAAGTGTTTAAAATAAAATAAAAAATTAGTTTTTTACATGTATGTACATGACATACAATCAAATATATATATATATATATATATAATTTAAATTTATTTGAAATTTACCTGTGAAAGACCAATATCAGTGGCTCCAGTTCCAAAAACATTCCCCAGCATCTCATCTATAGAAAAGAAATCATGTGAACCAGCAAATGATGTCTCACCTGCAGTGCATATGGCACCACATGATCCACAGTGGTGTGGTGCACTAGAACTGGCGCCTCCACCAACATCACCAGATGCAATCTGGGTGCTATGCTAGGTGAGAGTGTCAGTGAACTCCCTCAATGCATGCAATGTATCGATCTCCAAAACCTCCTTCATTGTAGGAGAGATAACTGAAGGAAGTGGGGGTTTTGGGGTATGGGGGATCCTAGGCTGACCTACACGTGCACCAGGTCTGCTCTGTGCAGAGCCACCTCCTCGACCAAAAAAGTTAGAAAAGTCAAAATAATTCAAGACCTCATTAAGCACAAACTCACAATATAATTTCTTCAAAAAATAAAGAGGAACCTCATTGTTGTTGCATGGTGGATAATCAAAAACCATCCGCCATTGGTCCCAAAAATTGTTTTTGATTATGTCATCATGGCACCAATGGATTAGGAACCATTTGCAAGTAACTGCAAGGGGGCATTAGTTCTAGGGTCGGTAAATAATGCACAAATGAGGTCTTTTCCAATTTTTTTGTCTTTGACAGCCGCATGGGATAGTTTATCCGCATACCACCGCCTACAGTCACTTCTAAAGGTGTTTCATCTATGTATTTGGTTGGTTGCAGACTCGACTTCGCTAATCAATGTTTGCAATGTATTGGCTAAAGTCATGCGGGATGGATTTGTAGCATGATTTTGTCTTATAGTTTGAATTAGGTTCTCAATGACAATTTTATTTTCTTGGATTCTTCCAATGATATTATATTGCATTCCTGCTGGCTCAGTGGGGACAGAAGGAGCCACAGGAGGCGGATCTATGTTTGGAGGAGGGTTTTGAGGAATGTTCAGTGAGTTTTGAGGAATGTTTTGATGGTTTGCACGATTTCGAGCTTGCCGACCAACTGATAAAACAAGAAAATTGTATACATAAACAAACATTTCAAAAAACCCATGAAAATGCAAAAAAAACCTAAAATGCAAAAAAATGATTACAATCGGGGACTTACCTCCTCGTCTTGGTGGCATGGTTGAATCTATCGCTATTTAGAAGTTTGATAAGAAATTTTAAGATGGTATTGAAAGCGCGAGTGAAAAACATTTAGGAAAAGTAGCGGTTCAAAATGGAAAATGAGGAAAATAAGGAGTCGCGGGACTGTTAAATTTTGTCTCAGAGTTCCGTGAGTTCCGCGATCACAGTTTTAGGTTCGGTAATTACCGAACCTAGAATTCAGGAACTGCGATCGCGGTTCCTTTATTTCAGGTTTTTATGTCCACAGAATTGTCCACCAAGTTCGTGCACTTAAAAAATTAGGGAAAAATGGTGCAAGACCAAAATGGGCACCAACATGGGCCACAAGAACAAAACTAGACCAAATGCCAAAAAATATCCATTGGGAAATAGAGTCATCATGCAAAGCAAAAAAACCAGTCCTTCTTTCTTCATCTAGCTCAACAATCTGATTGATTCGAGATTGCATATGAACTAACTTATTGATCTTCAAGTTGTTGAACAAACTAAAATGAAGACAATAGAAAGTGCAAGGGCAGAAAAGCTTGAGTTCCATATACCAACTCAAATGAGCTTTTACCAGTATCTCTTTTGGCAGTGATCCTATCAACCCAAACAGTAAATTTGAGTTTCTCACCCCACTTACTTTTGTTCAGATCCAAGGTTTTTCTAATAATCTTCAATAAGTTCTTATTGTTGGAATCATCTTGTCCATTTCCTTAGGGATTGTAGTTAGAAGCATATTTAAGATTTATTCCATACTCTTTGCACATTGTCACCAAAGGTTTATCTATGAAACACATGGCATTATCAACAATAATATTGACTAGAAATCCAAATCTGTAGATCAAATTATTCGCCATGAATTCCATGAAAACTTGGTGTGATGCTTTCTTAGTGGGGATTTCCTCCACGCACTTAGTGAAGGAATCAATGGCTACAAGAATCCACTTATGCCCAGCACTGGAAGGTTCTGAAATCTCACCAATTAAGTCCATTCCCTACTATTTGAAAGGAGCTTCAATTGATATAGGATGTAAAGGAAGGGATCCTGAAGCTTTCATTCTTCCTAAAAACGCTGGCAACTTTCACATATTCTTACCAATAGAGTTGTATCTTTGAAGAGAGTTGGACACCATTAACCAGCCCTCAAGATCTTGTGTGTTGTAACTCTTCCAGTAAAATTTCCACCAAAACATCCTCCATGGAGATCAGAAATTATCTTTGGGGCTTCATCTTCAGCTATGCATCTAAATAGAACTCCCTTCGGGTTCTTCCAAGCTAACCCAAAATCAGTTATGAAATATTTTTGAGAGGATAACTTAAGAACTATTTTCTCATTTTTATTTAAATGATCAAGGAATCATATATGTATGAGATAAAATATTATATATTTGTACGACTCAAAACTTAGCAAATTTTCAAGTACATGTTCCATTTCTTCTTCTACTTCATTCACTTCAATGGTTTGCAAGTTTCTCTCATCCATGAGCTTAGCTAGACCCAAACCTCTTACCAACTTTGTGGTTTGGATATCCATGCCATACTCATGTAACTAGTTCACCCATATTCATATTTTTCTTGATGCCTCCATCTCTGACAACATATCTTTTACCATGGTACGGGGAACATAAGCAACAAATTTAGAGCTTAAGATGTAAGGTCTTAAAACCTTTGTTGCTTTCACCAAGGAAAAAACTTGTTTCTCCATAATTTTGTACTTCAACTCAGCTTCTTGCAATGCCTTACTAAGAAAGAAAATTGGTCTCTCATCCCCTTCATCATCCTTCTGTAATAAAACATATGCAATTGTGTTTTCTGAGGCATAGGAGAAAATTTGAAAAGGCTTCTTGTAATTTGGAGCTGTTAAAATAGGGGCATGTTTCAATGCTTCCTTGATCCCATCAAAATACTGAATAACAACCTCTTCCCACTTGATAATTTGGTCTTTCTTGAGCATGTTAGTAATGGTGAGAGTCAACTCAGCAAAGTTAGATACAAATATTCTAATGAAATTAATTTTCCCAAAGAAGGATTGGATTCCCTTCTTGGTTCTCAGAATTGAAACCTTGGTGATGGCTTCTACCCTCTCATGATCAATCATGACACCATCCTTTGATACAATATGATGAAGAAACTTTGCCTTTTGCACTCCAAAATGGCACTTCTTTGGGTTCAAAGAAATACCAAATTCTTTGCATCTAATCAACATCTTTTCCAAGTTCTGCAAGTGATCACTTCTCTTCTTGGAAAACATAGTTACATCATCTTGATAAATAGCAATGAATTTATTAATGTAACAAGCAAAATCCACATCCATTTCCCTTTGAAATTTTATGCCAGTATTCATTAAACCAAAAGGTATTCTAGCATATAAATATGTTCCCCAAGGAGTTGTAGATGCAGTCTAAAATCTCTATGATTCCTCCACGACAACTTGGTTATATCCAGAGAATCCATCCAAGGTAGACAACAATTCAGATCCAGTTACTAACTGTAACATGTTTTCCATGTTTGGTAAAGGAGAATTATCCTTCATTGATGCTCTGTTCACATTTCTAAAATCAACACATAGCCTGATATCACCATTCTTTTTTCTAACTGGCACTAAGATTGCAACCCAAGAAGAATACCTTGTGGGCTGAATGATCCCTCCATCCCTTAGATTCTTCAATTCATCTTGCATTTTCATGGAGAGGAGTGGATTAATTGGCCTCTTCTTTTTTCTAAATGGTTTAGCATTTGTTTCAAGAGGAATTTAATGCTGAAACAAATCGTCTCTATATGCTTTTAGTTCATAATAAGACCAAGTAAAACAGTCCTAATATTTCTTTAACAATTGAATGTAGGACTATTTTTCTTCCTTGCTTAGATTGCTTCCCAACCAGATATTCCTTTGTTTCTTCTTTGTCCCAAGTTCATGCTCTTCAACATCTCTTGGGGCTGCTACATGTCTGTTAATAATGCAATCAACATTATCAAAGTTTGATTCAAGAGTAATCAACCCCCTAGGAATGGTATTAGTTTTCAACTGAATGATATATTTACCAAATAAAGTTTCTTTTCCATCTTCTGCACACACCATTGGCTCCCAATCAATAAATTCATAAGAAAACTCTCTTTTTTTCTATAAAAATATTTTAACCTGAGCATCATCATCAAACACTTGCCAATTTTTAACATTGTCAGGGATAGATGGCCTTATTAGAACTTCAACATTATATTCACAATTGGGAGACATTGAAAAACTTCAAAACGAGATCCCAATACTGCAAGATGGTTTTCAATAGGATTAAACTTTCTAACATGATGCACAATATTAAATGAGTCAAAAATTTCAATCAAATCCCAGACTGCATGTTTGTATTCTTTCATTCTCTATTTTTTAGTAGCATATAGTTTTCTGATTTATTTGACAATTAGCTCTAAATCTCCTTTGACAATGATGTCCTTAATATAATACTTCCAAGAAATTTTCAAACCTAATAACAACGCTTCATACTCAGTAAGGTTATTAGTACACTCAAAGTTAAGTTTGAAAGAAAAAACAAACTCTTCAAAGCTTGGAGAAATTAGAACTACACCAGCATCATTTCAAAATTTGGAACAAGCCCTATCAAATAACAAGGTCCAAGGAGAACCAAACTTATCAAGATACTTACATTGATCCATCTTGTTCTCCTTCGCATCAGTTAATCCAACAAAATTATCAGCATTAACACTTGTGTACAACACTTCATAAGAGACATTGTTGGGTTCTTCAATGAGATGCAACATCTTCTTTTCTCCATAGAATTTGACAAGGCTGACCTCAATTAGAATAGTGGCATAGGACATATCCATTTGGACACTTCCACCAACACTTTCAGCCCACTTTCTTGATAGCAACATGCCCGATTTGGTTGGGCAATCAACAATGACAACATCAAGTTTCAAGTTCTTACCCAGATAGGCTGTAAGTTGCACCACCAAACCTTTAACACATTCAAAAAATAGGACCTCTCTAGATTCCATGGCAGTACACCTTACATATCATGTTGTCACTTTGATATCTAGCTCATTCATGACCTCAAGAGGCATGACATTGCATGATGGTTTGGAAACAAACATACACTTGTGCAGCAGTCTATCCTTAATGATCAAAGTCATAAAAAATGGATCAACATTTAATTGAGAATCAACCAAAGATGTCCCCAAGTAGACTTCAGGTGATTCTCCAAGCTCTTCCAATGTTTGTGGTGTTTCAAGCTCTGTAATGGTTGGAGCAGGAGTTTCTCCAATGTTTATATTTCTTCCTGTATATATGTACTTGATTTTTTATATGAATATTAAGAATAATTGTTCTTGTGTTCAGGATTATTCTTCTCTCACATCTGGTATCAAATCGATGGCATCAAAAAGCATTGATGTGGGGAGGATCTATTCCTTGTTATGGCAATGCCCCTATTATGAGAATATACTATAGAAAGTAATTCATTAGGATAGGTTCAGCATGACTTGTGTTGCTATCTGATGGAAAGAGTTTGTTGTTTATCATTCTAAGCATTCGGGCAGGGCAGCATCCAATTCTATCAGTGTGAAAACAAGGCCTTTGACCAAATGCATACAGATATTAGCAGATGTTCGTGGCGGATTTGGGATAATTGGTGAGGAACTGGAGTTTCTGGTTTGGCTTGGGGCCCTACCCCTTTGAAAACTTTACTTCTTGTATTGTATACCTTTTCTTGGGCAATAAAAACATTCATTAACAATTTCCTATCCTCTTCAGAGGGAATTCCTCCATCATACTTCTTAATCATTAATGCTCTTAAGTACTTAAAATAATTATTAGGAAGTTCAAAAGCTTGTACCACATCTACTTCTAAAGTATGAGAGGGAGGAAGAGGTAGTACCCAGTGAATGCAGTCTTAAAACGTTACATCAATTCTAGACCTGATTAGTTTAGTGAAATTTGCTCCATCTTGTGAGCTTGTAGAACACCCCAACATGCACACATCATTATCAGTTTCATCATCAAATTCCACGTCCTACTTATTTTATTCACATGGAAGATGGGGAAAGAAACACTTGTCACACCAATCAATTTCATTAGCTTCATCAACATCAGCAACCCTGGTAGTCAGAGGATCAAACACCATTATTTTTTCCCTAGCTTGGGGATGTCTATTTGCAGATCCCATGGGCCCTTTTCCTCTATCATCAGATCTCTGCTCATTTCTAGGATGGTTCAAAAATTTTCCCTGCCCTTGCTATGTTTGCTGACCTTGGGAAGTTTTTCAATTCCTTTCTCAGCTCGGGCCAACTTGTATGATATTTCTTTGACAACCCCTGCCAAATGTTTTACAAATTCTTCTAAATCAGCAGCCTAACTTGCTTGAGGCTTTTTAGGGTTTATCAATTTAGCACCATCCCTTTTAGAAGGTTTTCCAATGGCCTTGATATTGTTCTCAATTTTTAGATCCATGGTAAAGGTCTGCCTTAAAGTGCCAGGGTTTTAATCACTCAAATAGTATGCTACCTTTTTTTGAAATGCATTAGTATATTTTATAAGACAAGATTCATCACATGGCCTCAAATTCACAGGCAATTTTCTTAATGTCAAATTAAATCTATTGTTAAAATCATGCACTGATTCATTGGGATTCTTCTTAATATTCTCAAATTCTGACAAAAGAAACCTAGGGTCTATTTTGTCACCATACTACAATCTAAATGCATTCTTCATTTCATTCCAAGAATCAATAGAGTTATCAGGCAAAGATTTATACCAGTCCCTTGCATCCTCCTCTAATGTATGAATAAACAATTTGATATATACATCTTCATATTCAATCTCAAAGTCCTCCATCATGTTAACAAAACGTTTGAGGTGTTGATCACCAGTTATAGCATTATTGCCTTGAAACTTTGGTAATCTATTCCTTAAATCTTGTGGAACAGCATTTGGATATCCATTCATTCTTCTAAAGTTGATAGGACCAAAGGTATTAACAACAAATGGAGGTCTGGTTGGGGGCTGAGCCATATTGTTTTCTGGAGGTGAGTTTGTAGGAGTTGAAAGATGATGAGGACTAAGGGGTATGTGGGGAATAGAAATGTAATCTTCAAAATGAATATCCCCTATAGGATAAGCTTCTTGGAAAACTCTAGCAGACATGGAAAATACTAGGGCAGAATGAGAAGTAAAATTTTCAAAGACAAATGAAGAGCCCTCACTAGATGGAGAATTCAATCCAACATAGAGATTATCTGATTCAGATGCACTTGAGGAAGAACTACAATCTTCAATGATAGGTTGATCCCTTTCAAGTTCAACAATGGAGATCTCTTTTCTTGGTGCTTGATCTCCAAAAAATTTCCAAATTCTTCTTCCCTCAGAATTTGATTTACCAAATCTGGAAACAAATTTCTATTAGGGTCCTTCTTGAACAAAGATCTTCTTCCTTCCATCTTTGCAGAAATTAATGAAAAATCTCACTTGATATAGGTTAGGAAGCTGATATAAATTAAGAATTTAAATAGCACGGAGTTGACACTAAGGATTTTCACCTTAGTTTGTGCAGAATGCACTATGAAAAACCAGGGTTTGGAAAAATTTAAATTCTTTCAAAGAATCCCTAGAAACGGTGCCAGAAGCTTGTTGGTAGCCATATTTAATCTCCTTTAAAGGAGAAGAATCATCAAAGATTGCATGAGACACTTATAGCAAGATAAATGATAGTATGTCATTTTTGTAGCTAGGGAAGCAGTTTATCTGACCTGTCTAGCACTTAGGCTTTGGAGAAGTGGATAGCACGTTAAAGGATGTGATCTTTTCCTAGCTAGTTTAGGTTGTGCCTTTCAACCAAGGTAAGAGAACCTATTTCTATAACCTCTGTTTAGTGAAGAATGATGGTAAATCCTTCTTTTGCACAAATTTTATGAGGAAATCCTTGCAAAAAATATGATCAAAACACCAAATTAGATTCTCACAAGTTGTCACTTCTAGAATATGAAGATATTTTCAACACAAGGCTAAGGTTACTGAAGACATTTGGAATCCTGATATGTTCTGCATACTTTAGCAAATGAATATTGTTCTTTTGTGGATATACAGGGGAAAATAGGTGTAGTTCAAGGTAGGATTGGTTATTCGAATAATTTTTTGGTGGAAGATCTACAAGACAAATTGGACTTTGTCAGGTCCTTGAGAAACTTCATAATGATGAAGAACTCAACAACAAAAAACTTCAAAATAGTTAAAAATTTCCTTCAACCAGAAGGTGTGCATCAATGGAGGCCCAGATTTACACTTTTTCACACAATCTTTGAGACTTTAACACAAAGGCTTGAGTTAAAATACCTAATAAAACATCAAAATCTAAGCTCAATCACATTTGAGGTACATCCAGAGGCTTACAAACAATCTCTATCAACAAATGAAAGAAAAGTTATTTTAAATCATTCATTTCATTCCCAGATGAAAGATATTCTGAAAAATGAAATTGTAGATGCCACTAAACTATCAAAAGGATGAAGATCTGTGTGATTCAGATAGATTTTGATACAAGATTGCAATAGGAAATATATAAACTACTTGTAGACATTCTGAAAGTGAAATAAACACAAAAATTGCCCGACATTTAACACAAATTAACTCAAAGTTTATCAGATTCATCAGTAGGGGAGAGTTATTCAAACAATCTCAGAGTTTCTTGATTGATATAAAATTTTAACCAACTCAACATGAATGAAAATATAACACATAAGAAGTTAATTAGGTTTCTCAGAGGATGAGCTTTTTCTAAAAAGAATATCATGAAAATGAACTCCCGACCATTTGCATATCTTCAATATCCATTATATATCATTTTTATACATCAAAGACTTCTTTCCTGATAAAAGAATATGCCAAGCATCAAGTTTGTTACAAAATTCCATCATGATTTGCAGAAAGGGATGTTTAATAGAAAAATGTTCAAAAGTTACCAGGTGCCTCAAAAAGGGTGGATTATTGAAAAAATCCACATCACTGCTTCAATAGGGGGCATGTTGTTCATCCTTGGCACATGCAGACCCCTTTCCCTTCATCATTTCATCTTTTCCCTTTCAAATTTCCCTCTACAAATTTTGGATATGATATTTCACATTTTCACATAAGCTTGAGCAAAATTCCATTTCAAAAGTACATTAGATTTACAAATTAAGATTTTGCATTGATTCAATTGATCTTTGCAAACTAGAATGACACAAATTTGCAAAATATTCGATGATGATTGATGCAAAAATTGCATCTCCAAACATTTTGGAGCTTCAATGGTGGAAAAATGTTAAAATGCATAGTTACTGTTGATCTTGACCTTCATCTTTTAATCTGAGCCCTCCACATGGAAAAATTTGCTTGAAAATGGGCTTAGGAGTGCTTTTTCACATTTTACCACTTTTGGAAAAATGTAAAAAGTTAACATTTTTCTCCGCCCCTCCGCCCTTGGAAAACAAGTTTGACACATGTCCCAATGTGGGTTCCCAGCGGAATCGGGGCTCGATTCTACTATTTTACCTCTTCTTTGGAAAAAGGAAAATTTTCCAAATTTTCCCCGCATCTTCGTTTTTCCTCCTTTAGCATTTGATATGGGTCCTAGTAGACTTGCACTTCAATTTTTCACCTTATACCTATTTTTCCAAAAAGGAAAAAAATTCATATTTTCTCCACGGGCCCGCACTTTCCTTTTAAAAATTCCAAGGTGGTGTGTCCTTCTCTAATTTTTTGCAAGGCCACGCTTCATTTTTACACTTTATCTTTTGACCCAAAAAATAAAAATTTCCAATTTTTCACTGGCGGCCCGCGTTCCCACGCAAGCTTCAAATGTTTTCTTTTTCGGGGCTGCGCTTACTTTTATAACTTTAAATTTTTTAGGAAAATGTTAAAAATTTCAAAATCTCCAAGTGACCTGCCAATCCGCCTTGCTTTTTCAAAAATAGGCTTTAACTACTCTGTGGGGGTGCGCTTGTTTTTAAGAAATTATTCCAAAAGAAAGGCAAACTTTCCAACTTTCCTCCTAAAACTTGCACCTCCGTTTTTTTATTCAAACAAGGCATTAACTTGTTTTTAGCGGGCTTGCGACCTTTTTTAACACTTTAACATTTTTACTCAAAAGGAAAAAGTTCTCAAATAACCCCGAATCTCCTCTTCTCCATTTTTCCATTTCCAAAGCTGACCTAAGCATGATATTTTTTCCGTGGGGGAAATACACGCTTTTCAACAAATTTTTCTCCTTTTTACCATTAAAGAAAAATTCTTCTAAGTCCTCTACCAGCCTTCCTTCCCACATTTGATGAAAACACGACACGTGTCATTCATCCACACATTTGCAGGGCTGTACTTTGTTTTAAAACGTTACAAATTTAAAAAATAAATCCAAAAATATTCAACGCATTCTGCCAAGCCGCCATTTTTCTTTTGACTATTCAAACATGCCATGTGTCCACCTTTGATTTGCTATGGGGTTGCAGTTTGTTTTGTAACTTTAATCTTTTCCACAAAACAAAGCCAAAAAACTTTAAAGTAACCCGACCTCCCGCGATTCCATTTTTGATTCTGAAGCTGCTACATGTCCTTCCACGGGCCTTAGGAAATTTTTCACACTTTAACTCTTTTTTCCAAAATTCCTTAGAGCATAAAAACACCCGCTACTCCACAATTTCTCAACATGTGACACGTGTACCTTTTCGGGAAAAATAAGAAACTTTCTCCACCACTTTGAACTTTAGCTAATCAAAACTTGGTAGGGACACGTGGAGAGTTAAGAATATTTTCCAAAATATCCAAAAAGAACAAGTTCACAAGATAAATCCATCACTCCTCATCTAATCAGAAGGATCCACGTAAGCATTAGAAGAACCAATCAGAATGAAGTGGAGCCATGGGACCAAAATTTCCTTTTTGCCAAAAAAGGCAAAAATGCTAAGTTTAAAACATTTGCCCACCGTCCCTTGACCAAACAAAAGAGGCCACGTATTCACCAAATTATTAGGAATAATTTGATGGGTAAAATACACCCATCAGACCGTAAAAAAAATAGAAATTTGCCAATCATGCCCAGAATCCAATTTTTTCACTAAGGATGGAAATTTTTTGAAATAAAACCAAGTGAAACATGATTCCAAGCATTTTTTCATCATGCGAATTGATTTTCAAAGGAATACATGTATAAATTTATCATTTTCGAACTTTCGTTGATCAGGAAAAATAGGAAAAAATGGAAGAGTTGCACAGACTGAAGAAAATAGGGCAAAAACAGGGCAAACTTGGAGATTTCTTCACAATATGGCATGACAAATGATTTTAAAACAATCAAGGCACTCAAATGGAGATAAAATCTTTATTTCACCCAGTCAAGAGATATAAAATGTTTCACAACATGCAGATTAAAGGGAAAATTAGGGGAAAATGGTGCAAGATCAAAATGGGAACCAACACACGACAACAAAAATATAAACTATGATTTCGTGCAAATTTTTTTAGACACTGTAACTCTTTCTTCTATCAAATTGATAGCTCCACCTTGCTTGAACATATTCTTTCCTCGCCTATCCTAGTCAATTGTTGTGTAACACAACAATACTCCCATCCCAGGAAACTATCAACAATATTCCCATCCCCCTCTATCCTGCGGCTGGCGTCGAACAATATTCGATGTCCTCTACCACTCGCTCTTCTCTGTTGATGCTTCTTCATTTTAATAACCTCCCCTACCTCAACCCAACCGAAGAAACATTAATTCCATTTGGTGTGATTATAGTGATGCCTATAAGAAAGATTAAATTAATTCTTTAGGCATCATCTATTTAAATAATAATATGAATAATTTGTGGTGCTTTACTATCAATCTTACTGGTGACATGTATTATCTCTATAGAATGCACCATCCCTACATACATACTCCATAACATGCATAAAATACCTGTGTATTTAATACAATTCACCCATGACGTGGCATGCTCGTGTAGGGAAAAATGGTTACCAGAATTTTGGGTAGAATTTCTAGTTAAATTTTGAATTTTCATGGGTGTAATGCCAACGACATATTTCTCCTCTTCCTCTGTCAGACTCTTTATCAGAGGGAATAAAAACTCACATGAATATTTCAGTGTTCTCCATCCTTCATTATTTTTGTTTGTTAAAATAGGTAATGGAATTAAACCTATGAATTGAAGTTAAAATTATAAGAAGAAACTTGATATTTGAATCCTAAAAAGTTACAAACAAACATAGTGCACAATAAAAAATCCATACCCAGCTAGATCTTGGCATGTTGATAGTTTTAATTTACAAGTGTGCAAACATTAAACAAGATGTGTGTAATATTCTCTATCAAGTAACTGTGTAGGACTACATAAGACAAGTGACTTACATAATACCTCATGTTGCGGAAAGTTTAAAACATTTCTGTGAAGAATGCACATAGGTCCTCCAAAAATTCACAAAACATAACTCTATAGTTTGTGAGGCCACCAAAATTTCCCTTACTATTCTTTAAGCATGTTTTTCTCGTGTTTCTTCCCAAACAGTGTTGGAATATTTATATCTTTCCATTGATTCTCTTTGTTCTTCTTAGTTCAGGGATTTTTAATTCAATTGTTGTTTTGTATAATAAAGACTTCTTCATTTATTCCTTCTATCTCATCACAAGTGTGTCAACTACCCAGATTTCTTTAATTTCTTTTTTCCTAAGTCAAGTAACCCTTACTCTAAAACTTGACACATCCTTACTCCTTGGCCCCATAAGATGGTTTATTGTTGTGGACAAACAAAAAAGATAGGGAAAGAAAGAAGAAAGAGAAACACATAGAAAGAGAAGCACCAACATGAACTTTCTCAAAAGGAAATAGAAAGAGAAAGAATTATTGAGAGGTAGTAGAGGAAGGAAATGTGTAGCATTGGTGAAAGTAGAGGGTGACAGGTACACAATTTGATCACTAAATGGGCTACATTAACTAGTTTGGTGATTTTATTGTGTATTTCATTCAAATTCGGTGAACTTTAATGGTTTCTTCATAAAGACTTCCCATTGAAATATATATCAGAACTGAAATGGAAAAAAACAAACCCACAATCAGAACATTACTTATCTTTCTTAACATGTCATACCATTAGGATCCAAAAATTGCATTACATATTGGTTCTTAACACTTACAAAATAGAATGAAAAAATATTAAATGAAAATAAAGGGAATACAAATTGGAATAAATGGGTCCATAAGTAATATTTATAAAATTTGTATCCATCAAGGAAAATCCACAAATATTTATTCTTTGGGTAGGAAATTGGTTTCATCTTTAGTTTCTCCATCTTATTTCAGTCACTGTAGTTGGCACCCAATTTTTTTTTTAGTCACATCATGTTTTCCAAAATGTTAAAATACACACTTTGTGTTTCAACGTGTTAAAACACACTTATGTTGAAAAAAACATTGTCTTTTTGAACAAGTTCAAAAATATATTGTGTTTCACCTTGTTAAAACACAAATTATTTTCAACATGTTTAAAAACACTTTTCCAAAATGTTGAAAAACACATTATTTTTTAGTAGGTTGAATAACACAATGTTTTTTTCGACATGCTACAAAACAGTGTTTTTCCAACCTGTTGAAAAACATTGTGTTTTTCAACATGTTTAAAGAAAATATCACCATCAATGTTCCACTAAGATAAAAATAAACTCTCAACTAATTTTTCACAATGTATGTGAATTTACACCATGAACACTAATGTGTGTAGAAGATTTTATCAATTTGGTGAATATGATTCTTGAGAGATATTGTACAAATGACAACCAGTTTTATTAAAGAATTTCACAAAGATTGTACTCTTCAAACCACATTGTTAAATACCGCTATTATAAGGGACCCTCTACAAAAAAATTTGCATCATTCACATCTGGCAGTGGTGTTATGCAAGTTTTCATCTTCGTATACCTTTTAGGTTAAAGCATTTAAATGTGTCTCACTTGATGGAAAACAAATAATTTTCAAATATGACTAGTAAATATATCTTTAAAATACTAATTTTTTAAAAAATTTCATGTAAATTGTGGACTCCCTGTACCTTGGTATATTTTAGCTCTTAAAAATACATGTTGTCATTTTACATGTGTTTCGTCATGTTTTGGTTGCGGAAACTATTTTGTAGAAGCTACAAAAAGTGTAAAATTTTGGGACACAATTATTATATTTTACCCTTTTAGTAACACAAAATTTAAACTTTCAGCTAATAAATTAATGCCTAAGATTACATAGCAAGCAAAGATAACCAACAAAGATGATTTTATAAATTGATATATCATTCCAAATCTCCATTTGATAAATAAAATTTTAAAAAAATAGCTACACATAATACCATTTGAAATAAATACTACGTGTTTCAACACTTGGAAAATCACAATGTGTTTTTAAACATCTTGAAACATATGTTTTATTTTTTAACATGTAGAAAAACACAGTGTGTGTTTCTACATGTTGAAACACACTTTTTTTCAACATGTTGAAAAACAATTTTTTTTTAACATCTTGGAAAAAACACTATGTTTTTCAACAGTTTAAAAAATATAGTACAATCTCAAAATGTTTTGTTTTTCAACATTTTTAAAATCAATAATTAGAATCCAGAACTATCCTCCTATGCTACTATATTATTATTTTTCAAGATGGTGAAAAAAACACTATGTTTTTCAATGAAAAATAAAGTTATATAATAAATAGTCACCTATAACTTCATCCCTATAGCTCTTTTTGAAATGCAATCTCTTATATTAGGTCGCAAATAGTCTTCCTTAACTTTAATCAAAATTTTAAGTCATTCAAAAAAATATTTAACTTATGGCATTTTTAGTGGCCAACCTTGAATCTATATTTACACAAAAAGTAGGGAGGCCAAGAGCTTCAAACTTATGGTTCATAGAGATCGTTAACTCTTTTTACAAAATAATTCCTCGAACTATTTATACACTAACTCCTTAACCTTCTATAATAACTATCTCGTTCTTATTATTGCTATTTATATGCATTAATTTTATTTTCTTGCTCGTATTTGTTCTTTATAGTTTTTTTTTCATACATACGAGTAAATAGTATAATAATCTATTTTATGCAGACCATTTGTTTAAAATATTAAAATGTGTGATTAATGATACTAAATTTCATTTACTAATGGTATGATGTAAAGGATGACAAAATGGGAAAGCGTGTACACTATTCATGTCCAAGATATATGAGAGGATTAAATTCTATTCTCTAGCGAAGAATTGGAAATATGCCTACTTGGGGATGAGGCTAACATCAACCTTTGTGAAGCCATCCCACATTGAAGAGTAGAGGCCTTTATAATGGAATAAGGTCCCCTTGAAATTTTTGAGAATAATTTCATCTCCAAAAAACACAACATATTCGATAGAGTTGTTTAAAATGAACATACAATGAATACATATTTTTGGTTTGTACCTTGTGCAACACTATTTTTGTAAAATCTTTTGATTTCAACTTAAATATAATTTTTAAATGTTTTTTATTGTATGTATTAATGTGTATATGGTTTTTAGGACAATAGGAATAATTTACTAATAGGTAAAAGAGTGAGGAGGCATCGAATGAAAAGGGGTTTCTAATTCCACTTCATTGTGAAGGTGATGTATGTGAGATCGTCGGTTGAAATTATAATATACAATGTTTTTTTTCATGAATTTGGTGAGTGTTTTCATTGCTTAAATGACAATATCAGTAAGCCTCATGTTTCTATTGCTCCCCACTTATCATGTGAACGCAAAAGTTACATAGATATTATTTTTATGGGTGTTCAAGTGAACATTATATATGAGTAATATATAGAAGATCCCTTCTTGGTGATCATGTCCAACAAGAGCACTAATTCTTAACTATAAAGGATGATCTCAATGCATGAAAAGAGTGTGATCCAAGAGGTCTTAAAAGCATGTCAATTTTTCCATGATCCTAAACTTATGGCATGTGGAGGAGAGGGACCTATTTTTCTTATATCAATGGCCTAATGGAAACACCATTCCATTTATTATGGGGATAAAAACATTATGGATGTGCAAAAGAATGGTAAAAAATTCACACAATTGAAAAATCTCCATGTATTCCACATTTTCCACAAATAAATATGACATCAATAATCAAAAATAATTTTGAAAAGATTCATTATTTTTTTTCACATTAATACTCTTAACTTTCTTTTATATTGCACTCAATGCTAACCTTTGATGTCATTTTTCTTATAGGACCAATCATATACATTTCTTGGTTTTAATGAGCAATATGTTGGGGTGATGTTTGCATGGGTCATTTCATCAAGGAATAAATTTGAATACATCTACAGATGGTTGGTGGATGTCTATAAATGAGGAAAATGACTTCGTCCTAATTGAAAGATCAATACTTTCATTACGGATGATGGAGTGGCTAAAATTCTAGGCATTAGGAAATTTTATTTTCTATAACATATTTTAATCATGTGAAGTGCATAAATTTCCAGATTGAAGTTCTAATTCTATTTTTTAATTTTTAGCGGAGTGTTTTTAGATTTCATGTACTTCTAGGAATATGGTATGTACATAGGGAATGGTTGAAAAATGTATACAAGTATACAAGAAAGGATATCAGGTGGTATATTTTTCAGATATTGGGTACCATCATCTATGGTATGGGAATGCATGAAGATTACACATTCCAAATAATATAAGACTTCATTGAATAATTGAAGGAGGAAACCTAGTTTATCGACTACACCAAGAAGACTTTGTACATTAGAGATAGGCATGTCATTGAGGAAGAGACTTCATGTGTTTCTTTTTTGTCACCGATTTTTCATTTATTTTAATTGAAAACCATGATGGAAAATAAATTTATAAAATTTAGGAATTCAAAGCAGGAAATGAATACATCTATCGAGGCTTACCACTATTATCTGAAGACCAGATACTTGTGCGATCGAGAGAAAAAATATACTCGTAGTATGGACAATATTTTTTACAAACCTGTATACATGGAGGAACCATTTTACCAACACAAGAGGAAGTTAAATAAATATAGTTTTTTGACCAAATAAAAAAATAAGTAAAACTATTGATCGTGGTTGAGAGGGAAAAAAATATTCTTGATACATATTACATTGTGCTTCATCCTGACAGACATGTAGTTAGGTTGAGGATTTATAAAACCAAAAACACTTGTTATTTTCTCAGGAAATATTATACCTTCCACATGGGTGAATGTTCCTCTACAATGAGATAAAACACATGCAATAATGTGTTCAAGGAATTTTTTTGGCCATTGTGTCTCGTTGTTTTCGTTTTCAAACATGAAGGTTTATTAGTAGTGTCATGATTTGGTCAAGTTGGTATGGTGTCTAAGTATGGTTTTAGGCATGGTGCTAGAATGAATGTTCATTGTATGAGTCCCAAATTTTGGTATGAGCTCCATACTGGTGTCTAAGTGTCTGTATGAGGTCATCATGGTTAGTTTATGAAGAGTCATGGTGTGAAGTGGTCGTTTTTGGCCTTTCTTAAACCTAGAGCATGTGGCTTGGTATGGTCACTTGAGAAATGTATAATGGTAGTATTTTTGAGGAATTTTAATAACGTTTTGGTTCTACATATGACATGTATGAGGGTTCTTATGTCCTTACTCAGAGGTTTGATGAGTTTTGTAAGTCCTTTAAAGCAAGGATAATGAGAACAAGGCATGTATGCAAATATAAGTAGTTTTATTGGAGAGTTTCAAATATATTTGAGAATGGATGATATTTGGTTTAATTAGAGTAGGTTGTTATGATTATTTACGTAAAGTTTTAGGTCACATTTTTGTAAACAAAACAAATTATGAATTTTCTACAAAAACTGGGTTTGCGAATGTGTGTTTTTGTGCTAAAAGTTTCCCTTTTGTTGTTATTTATTGATTGTGTGCTTTAAATGGGAACTTGAGATAATTGGAATATATTTTTTGGTTAGATATGAATATTTTCCAAAAATAATTTGGTGGTTTAATCATCATGTTTTTATGAATGATCATTAAAAAGATAAACAGTTTTGAAACCCTCCCAAAACTCGAGGTTGAAAGAGTCTTGTAGGAAAATGGTTATATAGGTCTAGTTTTCATTCCTTTTTATAGTTTTATGAATTGATGATGAATAGGAATCCTCCATCTTTCCAAGGACGTGTTTTAGAGGTTCTGGTAGTTATTGGGCCCCACCTAAAAAGGTAAGTTTTTGGAAATTTTTATTTTGTGGAAACATTTTCAATTGAACCTATTGACTAATTTACCTTTTATGGAATCATGAGAGTTGTAATACAAGTATATAATGTTTTTAGATCATGGATGAGTTTGAAAAATGCAAAGTTTCCCCTATTTATAAAGCCTATTTGTTAGGCAGTTTTGGGGCATTTTTTAAAAGTATATGGTAAAAGTGGGATTTCATGAGCTAAGGGTGGAATTAAGACTTATTTAAAATGTTTTCATGATCTTGAATCCAAGATATTTCTAATGATACATCACACTTGAGTTTTTTCTATGCTATGAGCAAGTTATGACCTATTCTTTGAAGGCTAAATTTCAAGGTGCTTGGTTGAGCATGGTTTCAAGAGGCTACATGTGGTTTGTTTTTCGTTCTGGTATTTTTCATGATTTTTAAAGATTTTTGAGATCTTAGAAAATGTCTAATCATGTTCCATGCCCTAGTGAATTTTGTTTTTATCTTCTTCTAAAAATTGGTATCAGATCTAGTCCTGGAGAAGCAAGTTTGACAACTTAAAGGATATCCTCTTGAAGCATAAGCAATGGGTAAATCTTCATATATTGTAGCTTCCTTGAGAAATAAGTATTAGATAGATGAGTATCTAATCCATAAATTTCAACATTAGATCAGTTACATGGATTATGAACATGGACAAGCCATTAAATGGATAGAATATCAAGTTGAGAGTGTGTCTAAATCCATAAAGGGTAAAGAAGATATTTGTTCCAGGTATAAAGAAAGTTTGAAATATTTATAATTTGATTTTGAAATTTCAACCATCAGATTGAAGATGTATGAGAATTTGGAAAAAAGATATAATGATATTGATGGAATCTTAGAGATTCAAGGATTTGTTAGTGACAAAACATGCCTAGGTTTCAAGGGATAACTTGTGGAGGATGATGAGAAAGAATGTCCAAGCACTCAAGAAAACATGAATTTGACCAAGAAGTTTGATTTAAACAATTCTAACCCTATTAGAAAACCTAATGCAATGAGGTATGTTCATTCCTTCAATGGATATTGCTATCCATTTAATGACTTTGGCCATAGACAAATGATGTGCAAAACTAGGTTCTCAAAGATTGAGTCCTCATGGAATGGTGAAAGCTATTTTAAAGATCATTGTTTCGCATGTTTTGGATATGGTCATAAGGTTGCTGACTGTGGTCGGAATCTTATTATCTATTAGTCAAAGATAAATAATGGTATTTTTGTTACAATTGTCACAAATAGGGTTATATTGCAAGATATTGCTACTAAATTAAATTTTCAAGGCATAGCAACAAGTTTCAACCTCCTAAAAGGCAAGATAAAAATGTACATAACAAGAAGATCAATCCTAAATACGAGGATAAAAATGTAGAGATTACACAATGGAATAAGGGGGAGTGAATCATTCCTTACAAAATGAATTCAATTTCAAATTAAATACTTAAATCACAAACCACTTATCTAACCATTAATGTGTGCACAACATCAAATAACATACATGCAATCAACCATAAACAAGGAATCAACACCATAACAAAAGATCTAAATGGGAAAACCTCGTAGGGAAGAAAACCCACTGAAACAAAAACTTTATATTTTTTATGTTTCTAATTTAGGGAGGCACCAACCCTTAGTTTAGTAGAGCACCAACCCTACAAGGAGCACCACCCCCTAATTTTGTGAAGCACCAACTCCACAAGGAGGCTACAACCTGCCATGATGATCAAGAACCCACTCAACCACCTTATGATGAATATATTTGATGTATTTTTTCTACCACAACTGATTTGAGATCACGTATTCATCTCAATATCCTTCAAACCCTTGTTCAATCCCTAGGTCTTCAAACTTGGACAAACATGAATTATCTTCAATTCTAAATGCTTCAAACTTTTGTGCACACTCTTGAAAACATTCTGAAACCTATCACACAATCTATCAGCTTTCAAAACATTCCCTTTTACCTACAAATCACTCACATATAGTTCACACTTTTCATGCTCACTCAAATAGTGCAAAATAACACCCAAAACATCACTTTTATAAGATCTCCTTGATTCAAATTAAATAGAGGTGGTTTTCCCTCCTTCAGTTAGAAAAATTAATATTCATAGCATCCCATTTTAATCATAAAAAAATTTCACATATGACCCAAGTAGGTCGGTCATGCCTAAAACCATCCATCATGTACCAAAATGCCTCAAAACCCCATCACAAGGATAAGAAAAAGTCACTCAAACAAAAACCATGGTTATTAAAACTTCCTAATTAACCATACATGAGTAATATTAAATATAATATAAACTATGGTTGTATATTATATTTCACCAATCAAATATTTTAGTAAATGGGCCCACTGGCTCATATCCTTCTCAAAACAGCCGCTTCCAAAACCCTTATTGCACCTTTGGGCTTCAAGACCACCAAATATCCACTAAAATATGGAATTTGACCACTCTATGGAAACCTCAAGACATGTAGAACAAATCCATATAACTTATACATCATGAACCATCTATATGATCAAATCACAAAAATGTTTCTCTTCATCATAACATTCTGCCCAAAAATTAGTTTTGTAAACTTCACTAGTTTTCAACCTTGCTGCCACTTTAAATATCTACAATGTAATTAAATAGGAACAAAATTCATCCCTATTCACTCTCCATGTGATATAAATTATCAACTCATTCATATCAAGCTTTAATCAACTCAATCTTTCAACAAAAGCAATCCTGGCCTGGAAAATTAACAAACTTCTTACTAACAAACTAACATGGATGACTTGTCAAATCCAATCATAGTTATAAAAATTTATGCCACTAGAAATATATATGAAAATAATTTCAATAAAATATTATAAATCCTTCCAACTCGAAGTGTAAGGCCTTTAAAAAATCCAATGTTTGTAAACTGTCTAAAACTACTCCAAAATTTCCATTTGACTAGTCTTAACAAATAGGGCACATTTTTCCATTTTATGCATCCTGATGACCTGAAACCACCATGGACATGACAAAAAACTCACATAATAAAAAAAAAAATCCATTTAATTTGTAACTCATTTAGACAACCTTGTCCCAAACTAAAGTTATTCAGAAATAGGCATGTTAAAGTGGGGTCCACTCAACACCACAACCACTGCCATACCTTTATAGAAACGTAGAGGATTCCTCTACATCAAAAATCATTATCCATGCACTAGAAATCAATTCTGGGAACTTATGATCAATTTATCTCCTACTTCTTTTCAGCTAGTGTTTCAAACACATAAGAAGTTGTTTACCTTCTTATCATTTGTTCATTAAAATGTGAGGATGAAATGACTGCATTATTTATTTAAAAATTCTAGACTCAATGTATAAATATCCCTGAAATCCAAAATGTCCCACAAAAATCACAAAATTCAGTGTGAACATCGAAAGGTGCAATTCAAGTTGGAAAACACCCTTTTTAGGAACCTGCTTCACACAAAATATCATAACTTGCAATTCCCATTACATAATGACTCCAATTTTTTCTAAAAACTCAAAGAAACCCATTTTCACCATCTCCAATCATCATATAATCTCAAAAATTTCTCCATCTCTCCAACCACTAGGACTTGTATGACTAGTCCTTAGGTTTTTGCATTGTCTAGGCTAGGGTCAATTGAAATAACATCATAACACACCATATAAACTCTAAAAAATTTCATAACATACCTAGTACATCATGAAACATCTACCTACATGCATGAATGAGCTCATATGGCTCCACATCTCAATCTCATACCTCCTAGCACCCATACCTGGTCCAAATGAGGGCCTGAAACTTGGTCACCAACTTGTATACGAAACCTAGAACACATGTGAGTTCCCAATATTTACCCAAGAATGATATCCATGTTTCCAAAATTCTCCTATGTTGGGTACGAGCATAAATTTAGCTTTAATTATTTTCTATCCTCCACCTTATTGCATATCACACATACTGTTGATAACACACACACATATATTAAACACTGAATGTATTGATTACAATCCAATCTTCTACTTCACATTCTATTAACTTTTCTTATTTTTCCATAGCTATGCACTCCATTATATAGAAGCTGCATAGTAAAAACTCTCATAAAAATTTATTTGTCTTTACCTGTAACCTTATCAACAAAATTTGGTTACTTATGAAACCAATCTACCTGAATGGTTTCAACCATTAATAACAACATTGATAATAAAACAATATCTCATTTTTTTAATATCTAAATTACTAATTTACTAATTCACTAATTACCACATAATAAATACTATTTACTATATGTAATATTACATTCACATTATAATAATATTATCCATGATAATATTATATTCATCATATCTAATGTTTACACTATAGAATATCTCTAACATCCTCAAGGTATCAATAATCTCCAACCATCATTCATCATTACCTAGGCTATCTAGGTCACCTAATTGCGCTTGCTAAAACAAACCATCCTCACAGAATAAACTCATACAACCAAGAACATACCTGAAAATCCATGTCACTATCATAATGAGCATCATCTAACAATACTCCTTCATTATATTTGTCATTAATTTTATTTTATATCAATGAAAACACCTAAATCACAACATGTCATCAATCTCCCCCTTTGTCATTGATGAAAAACCACTTAAAATTCTCCCCCTTTTTACATTAATGAAAAATAATACCTATACCTGCATATTCGTCACCTCTCTCACATTCCTATGATCATGCTTTGATTAGAAACATCAACCAAATACTTTATTCTATCTCACAAGCTAGTCATTTTCACCAAACACTGATTTTCCTTCTTTTAGGCATATAAACACTATGCTCCCCCCCTAGATAAAGCATATGAAACATAGATATAGTGACCAATAACCATAAATTAAACATCATTATACCTCTACTTGAACAATATAATCATCATTACCCACCATATAAACATGCAAAACTTATCATTTCACACCCAAAACTCTATTTTTTTCTTCAAGGGATCACTGTAGCAAACCTATACCTAAAGCAAACACCATGCGAACATGCCAAAAGTGTTATAAATGAGCTAAAAAATCCTACTTACCTTCATTATTTGGATTACTCAACTTTTCAAGGCACAATATTGACTTGAAACTACCATCTCTTTCTCTACAAATCCCTTTAGAACTGAAATCCCTTAAATGAGCCTTCCATGCATTCTAGAAAACTTTCACAAAGCCCTGGAAGAACAAGCATCCTATAGCACACCTCCTTATGGAGCGCCATAGACTCATGATATAGCATTTTATTATAAAACTAAAGAAACAAGCTTCTTACCTTACATGCTTGACTTGGAGGGTTGATAAACACTTGAGCACATTCTTAAAGCACTCTTTCAGTCTTTCACAGTCTCCTTTAGAATATATGATGTAAATGAACTCAAACACTACTTCCCTTAGAAATTTACTAGAATGCAATCAAATACCATACTTCACATACCTTGTGAACACTTAGATCACCTTCTAGAAGAGTAAATCATGCTCCCCTGTCTAAGTAGACCTATACACACCTTGCAGATATGTAACTTCACTTTACAATATTGTAACATCACAAATAGCTAACCTTCACTCATTTTATGGTATTTCAACCTTTTCTCTTACACTCTTGAGATGATTATACCGTTATAATCTTTGCATAAATATCTTAAAATCACAATGTATAGTCTTCAAATAATATTAGACACCTATAAGTTAAGATTTTCTCATTTAGACCTTCTCTGCTCTATTTTATATATGAATATTATCACTCTTATTTCATCAAACACACCCCAAAGATCATTTTTAAAATACTTGTTTAACAACATGTCAATGCTTTGTAGTTATAGGACCTTGGTATAAATCTATAAGTAGCTTCCCCTAGTTGATTAGGCCATATAGGACTCTCCATTCTTTTAGAATTCCATAATCTTGTTATTCAATCTTGACACTGCCAATAAGGATGAACACAAACTTGTTATCTTCTTGACTTCCATACTTAATTTCCTTTGAATAACATCACTTTCTTAAAAATTTATGAGACCTTATCATCTTATCTTTAATTAACTTGGACAACCCATTCTTACCTGTAGAATATCATACTCTACTTATTGTACATTCACAATACTTGTAGATGCTCAAATTGGACCTCTGAGCACAATTTTATTTTTAAATTCATACCTTTTTCACTTTAAATTCCACATTTGATTTAAATGTAACTATATGAACACTCTCCTTCTATTTATACACTATCTCAGGTCATGTGTAAGCATTAATAGTTCTCAAAACTCACCCACTGATGACCTACATGCATGTAGATACACAGTCAACTTCAACCACTGTACTTTATCACACCAAGAAGTAAAAACCCCATATGATGACCGTTTTCATCTTCTAATATCCATACAAAGGTTTCATAGTCTTATTCATTCATTAAACAACTTGTTAAAGGATCAAAGTGAACATTATACAATTTTCACTTCATATTGAGTACATAGATTATTATCCCTTCTATATGAAAGAACCACACATAAATTTAGATGAATTCACATTTATAGGAGAAAAGCACCTGATCAAAATACCATTTTGTCAATTTAATCTTCTCTGTGATCCTTTATTCATGATTTTTAAGATACACATCCCATTTTGCAATACCATCCTTTGAATTATGTCTCTAGTGCACTTAACTATAAAATATGATAATTGTCAATGATTTCAAGAAACCAAGACTAATTTTATACTTAAGACCACTTGAATCTAAAATATTTCACTGTTATGATGATTTTTTTCAATTTTTAGCTATCAACTCAATCATTTTCTCCTTTAACCACTTGTTTTCCCTCTTGTCACTACTTGAGATCACTAAGAAACCAGTTAGGACAAAGACACCACAAAACACACATATCTTGATTTTAAAGATCTAAATTTTTTGTAACAATACTAAAGGAATATCTCCTAATGACCTGAGAATCCATGTATGGGTATGAAGTAGAAATGACCCATATTTTCCTAGAAAACACCTTAAATTTTCTATAGACACCTCTCATGAACACATCTCGTTTGGCTCATACATATACATTCTATTTATAATAACACTCTTACCACTTTATTGTCATGACATTACACATTTAAAATACATTGAGTACCTCATTAATGAAATCACCTGAAGCTTTGACATAGATGTCTATGATAAATATCCATCAACCAGAGAAAAAAACACAATATGACACAAGATATAGACAACATTTCAAACTTCTACCAACTAGACCAAGATTCAAGACCATGACTTAGTACAATTTTCAAGAAACACTACAAATCTTTGATAGAGACACCACATCTTATCTTTTCCCTCCTCAACACTATCATATGACAAACTAAACTATAACTTAGACTTGACTTGAATTGAATGATTACACAAACTAAGAATGAGAAACTCATACCTTTACATGATGACCAAGACTTCTATCGATACACATCCATCAAAAATTCCCTAGAGTAGATCTATTTATTTTCTTTCTCACTATCTCAATTTTCTTAACCATTCAAGGTCATTCAGAATCCTTCTTCAAGAACTGAGCAGCATAAAAATTTGATTGAGACACTAAGAGACATATAAATGAATGTGTGTCATTTTGTAGCTAGGGAAGCAATTTATCTAACTTTTTAGCACTCAAGATTTGAAAGAAGTGGGTAGCACCTTTAAAGGATGTGATCTTATCCTAACTATTTTAGGTTGTGCCTTTCAACCAAGGTAAGAGAACCTATTTTGTAACCTCTTTTTAGTGAATAATGCTGGTAAATCCTTCTTTTGCACAAATTTTATGAGGAAGACCTTGGAAAAAATATGATCAACACACCAAATCTGACTCTCACGAGTTGTCACTTCCAGAATATGGAGATATTTTCAACACAAGGCTAAGGTTACTAAAGACATTTGGAATCCTGATCTATTTCTACATACTTTGACAAATGGATTTTTTTCTTTTGTGGATATACAGGGAAAAACGGGGGATTGGTTATTAGAAATATATTTTGGTGGGAGATTAACAAGATAAATTGGACTTTGCCAGATCTTTGAGGAACTTCACAACAATGGAAAACTTAACAAAAGAAAGCTTCAAAATAGTTAAAACATTCCTTCAACCAGAAGGTGTGCACAAATGGAGGCCCAGATTTGCACTTTTTCACACAATATTTGAGACTTTAACACAAAGGCTTGAGTTAAAAGACCCAATAAAACATCAAAATCTAAGATCAATCATGCCTGAGGTACACCCAGAGGCTTACAAACAATCTCTGTCAACAAATGAAAGAAAAGTGATTTTAAATCGTTTATTTTATTCCCAGATGAAAGCTCTTCAGAAAAATGAAATTGCAGATGCCAGTAAACTATCACAAGGATTGAGATCTATGTGATTCAAAGAGATTTTGATACAAGATTGCAATAGGAACAAGAAAAACTACTTGCAGACATTCTGAAAGTGAAATAAACACAAAATTGCCAGAGATTTAACACAAATTAACTCAAAATTTATCAGATTCATCAGTAGGGGAGAGTTATTCAAACAATATCAGAGCTTTTTGATGGCTATACACTTGTAACCAACTCAACATGAATGAAAATATAACACAGAAGAAGTTAACCAGGTTTCTCAGAAGATGAGCTTTTCTCAAAAATTTTTCTCGTGAAAATGAACTCCTGACCATTTACATATCTCAAACATGCATTATATATCATTTTTTTACATTCAATCCTTCTCTCCCAAGAAAATAATATCCAAGCATCAAGTTTGTTGCAAAATTCCATCATGATTTGCAGAAAGGGACGTTTAACAGAAAAACGTTCAAAAGTTGCCAGGTGCCTCAAAAAGGTGAATCATTGCAAAAATTTGCATCATTACTTCATTTGGAGGCACGTTTTTCATCTTTAGCGCATGCAGACCCCTTTCCCTTCATCATTTCATCTTTTCCCTTTTGAAATTTGCCTCTGCAAATTTTGGATCTGGCATTTCACATTTTTCGCGAGGCCAAGTAAAAATTCACTTTCAAAAGCATATTAGATCTACAAATTGAGTCTTCAAATTGATTCCATTGATCTTTGAAGACTAAAACGACATGAATTTGCCAAAAATTCGATGAAAATTGATGTAAAAAATCACATCTCCAAACTTCCTGGAGCTCAAATGGTGCCAAATTGATGAAATGCACAGTTACCGTTGATTTTTCTTTTAACTTTTATTCTTCGCCCTCCACGTGGCCAAACGTGATTGGAAATGGGCTTGGGGTCACTTTTTGAAATTTTTTAACTTTTGGAAAAATGTAAAATTTTGACATTTTTCTCCGCCCCTCCACTCTTAAAAAACAAGCTTGACACGTTTTCCAATGTGGGTCCCAACGGAATCGCAGCTCGATTATGCTATTTTACTTATTTTTTGGAAAAAATAAACTTTTCCAAATTTTCCCCACAACTTCGTCTTTCCGCCTTTAGCATCTAATGTGGGTCCTAGCGGACCCATGCCTCATTTCTTCACTTTATACCTATTTTTCCAAAAAGGAAAAAATTCCAGAATTTCTTCGTGGACCCGCACTTTCGCCTTTGACCTTGCCACGTGTTCCTTCTGTGATTCGCTGCAGGACAATGACTCTCTTTCATGATTTTAACTTATTTTTCCAAAAAGATAAAAAAACTCAAAGTTCTCCGATGCTCCGTCTCCCCGCATTTTCCAGGTTGTGTAAATTAGTCTTTGGCTACGGGGCCGTGCTTATTTTTAAGACTTTGATTTATTTTGCCAAAAAGGCAAAAAAATTCTTTGTTCTCCAACGGCCCGCGTTCTCGTGCAAGCTTCAAATGCTCTTTTTGTCTGGGCCATGCTTACTTTTATCACTTTAACTCTTTTTAGGAAAAAATTTAAAAAATTTCAAACTCTCCTAGCGACCGCACCGATCCGAACTTGCTTTTTCAATATAGGTTTGATTTTTGAGGGGGCTATGCTTGTTTTTAGAAACTTACAACATTTTTCCAAAAAGAAAAAACTTCCAATTCCGAAGGCCTGTACCTCCGCCTTGCTCTTTTTAATAGCATACTTCAACTTTTCATTTGTCGGGGCCGTGCTAGATTTTTTCACTTTATATATTTTCACAATAAAGCAAATAGGTTTCAATTTCCTCCGGCAACCCACCGACCCGTATTTGACCTCTTGAACAAAATTTTACCATTAACTCATTTTTAGGGGCCGCGTCCTTTTCCAACACTTTAACTCTTTTTACCCAAAAAAGGTAAAAAATTCAAACAACCCCGAAAATCTGCTTCTCCATTTTTTCATTTTCAAAGTTAACCTAAGCATGATATTTTTCCCTGGCGGAAATGCGGGATTTTCTACAAATTTTTCTCCCTTTTACCAAAAAGACAAAATTTTTCTAAGTCCTTCGTCAGCCTTCCTTCCCACCTTTGATGCAAACATGACATGTGTCCATCATCCTCGCGTTGGCTGAGGGCATTTTCATTTTCATTTTACAAATTTTACCAAATAAAGCCAGAAATATCCAAAGTATTCCACCAATCTGCCATTTTCCCCTTTGACTATTCAAACTTGCCATGTGTCCACTTCTGATTCGCTGTGGAGTTGCAGTTTTTTTTATAACTTTAATCTTTTTCACAAAACAAAGCCAAAAAACTTTAAAGTAAAACCTGCAATCTCCATCTTTGATTTAGAAGCCACCACGTGTCCTCCCTTGTTGGGCCTTAGGAAATTTTTCTCATTTTAACTCTTTTCTCCAAAATGCCTTAGAGCACAAAAAAGACCCGCTACTCCACAATTGCTCAAAATGTGACAGTGTACATTTTCGGGCCCCGATATTTTCTCCACCACTTGAATTTTGTTTATCAGATCTTGGCGGGGCCACAGAGCATTTTCAAACTTTTTTCCAAAGTAGCCAAAAAGAAAAAGTTCTCAAAATAAATCCTCTGCACCTCATCCAATCAAAAGAAACCACATAAGCACCCAAAGAACCAATCAGCAACTGGCGGAGCCATGGGACCAAATTAACCCTTTTGCCAAAAAAGCCAAAAGTTCTAAGTTCAAAAAAATTTCCTGCCATCCCTCGACCATTTAGAAAAATCCACGTAGCCACCGAATGATCAGGAAGAAATTTGACAAGTAAAATATGCCCGTCAGACCGTCAAAAAAACATAGAAATTTACCAGTCATGCCCTAGAATCTGATTTTTTTCGCTAAGGATGGAAAATTTTGAAATAAAACAAGGAAACATTTCCAAGCATTTCTCGACCATGGGAATGGATTTTCAAAGGCATACAAGTATAAATTGATCATTTTCGAGAATTTCCACGATCGTGAAAATGGAAAAAATGGCAGAGCCCGCGGATTTGAAAAAGTTAGGGCAAAAACATGGAAAACTTGGGGATTTCTTCAAAATAGGGCATGATAAATAGCTTTGCAAACAATTCAAGGCATTCAAATGGAGATAAAAGCTTCACATCATCATTTCGAGAGAAAAATGCATTTCAGAACATGCAAAGTCAAAGGGAAAACTAGGGAAAAATGGTATAATATCAAAATGGACACCAACATCAACTCCTGCTCGAGGATGGGCACTCCCAGTGAGTTCCACAAGAACAAATAAAGTATACCAAGTGCCAAAATACATCCATTAGGCAACAAAGTCAATATGCAGAGCAAAAAAACCAGAACCATCCTCCAGAAATGAACAGAGAAACCAGCAAAACCAGGTCACCAAGGACCAGAACAAACAAAATCACAAAAACAGAAAGAAACAAAAGAACTATACACTATACAATGGTGCATACCTCAATTCTGGGAAATCAATCAAGGAAATGTTTCAGATGTCTATCATTAACAAGAAATTCGAGTAATTCCCCATCTAAGTCTTTCAAGAAGAAGGTATGTTCACCAATTTGAATGTCAATGGAGTAAGGGCCCATCCACAATGCATCAAATTTACCATGCTTTCCCTTATCCTCATGCCTGCTATCCCACAATAGCACAAGATCTCCAACATTGAAAGCCCTTGGAGTCACCTTCTTGTCAAACAACTTCTTCAACTTTTCTCTGAACTTTACATGCCTTTGGTGGGATGCTCTTCTTTCTTCATCTAGCTCAACAATCTGATTGATTCGAGCTTCATATGGGTTGAATTCTTGATCTTCAAGTTGTTGAACAAACTGAAATGAAGATAATTGTAAATGAAGGGGCAACAAAGCTTGAGTTCCATATACCAACTCAAACAGTGATTTTACCAGTAGCTCTTTTGCAGTGATCCTATCAGCCCAAACAAAAAATTTCAGTTCCTCACCCCACTTCTTTTTGTTAAGCTCCAAGGTTCTTCTAATGATCTTCAATGGGTTTTTATTACTGGACTTAGCTTGTCCATTTCCTTGGGGATTGTAGTTAGAAGCATATGTCATATTGATCCCATACTCTTTGCACATTGCCACCAAAGGTTTAGCTCTGAAACACATGGCATTATCAACAACAATTTTTGACTGGCACTCCAAATCTGCAGATGATATGATTCAAGCATGAAGTCCATGACAACTTGGTGTGTTGCTTTCTTAGTGGGGATTGCTTCCACCCAATTAGTGAAGTATTCAGTGGCTACAAGAATCCACTTATGGCCAACACTGGAAGGGTCTGAAATCTCACCAATGAAGTCCATTCCCCATTGTTTTAAAGGAGCTTCAATTGATACAGGATGCAAAGGAAGGGAGCCTGAAGCTTTCATTCTTCCAGAAAAATGCTGGCAACTTTCACATCTTCTTACCAATAGAGTTGTATCTTTGAAGAGAGTTGGCCACCAATAACTAGCCCTCAAGATCTTGTGTGTTATAACTCTTCCAGCAAAATGTCCCCCACAAACTCCTCCATGGAGATCAGAAATTATCTTTGGGGCTTCATCTTCAGTTATGCATCTCAAGAGCACACCCTCTGGGCTCTTCCAAGCTAACCCAAAATCTGTAATGACATATTTTTGGGAGGCTAGCTTAAAAGCTCTTTTCTGATTTTTACTCAAATGTTCAGGGCAGCATAGATGTCTGAAATAAAAGATTATATCCTTATACCATTCAGAACTTACCAAATTTTCAAGCACATGCACCCTTTCTTCTTCTACTTCATTCACTTCAATGGTTTGCAAGTTGCTCTCAGCCATAAGCTTAGCTAATCCCAAACCTCTTACCAAATTTGTGGTTTGGATGTCCATGTCATATTACTGCAACTTGTTCACCCATCTGCATCTTTTGCTTGAGACCTCCATCTCTGATAAGATTTCTTTCACCATGGTGTGGGGAACATAAGCAAAAACTTTAGAGCTCAAGATGTAAGGTATGAAAACCTTTGTTGCTTTCACCAAGGAAAATGCTTATTTCTCCATAATGGTGTACTTCAACTCAACTACTTGCAATGCCTTACTAAAAAAGGCAATTGGTCTCTCAGCCCCTTCATCATCCTTTTGCAGCAAAACAGATGCAATGGTGTTTTCTGAGGCAAAGGAGAACATTTGAAAAGGCTTCTTGTAATTTGGAGCTGCCAAAACAGGTGCATGCTTTAGTGCTTCTTTGATTCCATCAAAATCTTGAATAGCAGCCTCTTCCCACTTGATAATTTGGTCTTTCTTGAGCATGCTAGTAATGGGGAGAGTCAACTCAGCAAAGTTAGACACAAATATTCTAATGAAATTGATCTTCCCAAAGAAGGATTGGATTCCCTTCTTGGTTCTTGGAATTGGAACCTTGCTGATAGCCTCTACCCTCTCGGGATCAATCATGACACCATCCTTTGATACAATGTGACCAAGCAACTTGGCCTTTTGCACTCCAAAATGGCACTTCTTTGGATTGAAAGAGATACCAAATTCTCTACATCTAATCAACATATTTTCCAAGTGCTACAAGTGATCACTTTCTTCCTGGAAAACACAGTCACATCATCTTGATAAACAACAATGAATTCATTAATGTAACCAGCAAAATCCACATCCATTGCCCTTTGAAATGTCACTCAAGCATTCATTAGACCAAAGGGCATTCTAACATAAACATATGTGCCCCAAGGAGTGGTAAAGGCTATCTTTATTCTTTCTAATTCCTTCACAAAAACTTGATTGTAGCCAGAAAAACCATCCAAGGTAGACAACAATTAAGATCCAGTCACTAATTCTAACATGTTTTCCATGTTTGGAAAAGGATAATTATCCTTCATTGATGCTCTGTTCAGATTTCTAAAATCTACACATAGCCTGATATCACCATTCTTTTT